>JAOPSE010000011.1:59160656-60380313 GCA_029449295.1 Zea luxurians | reverse complement strand
AAATCAATGATCATGAGCTCTTGGACATCCTCGATCCTACTAAATGGAGTACCTGGGAAATCATTTGGTTACAAAAGGGGTGATCGCTAGGGGGACCCCTTATTCCGACTCCTCTTTATGCTGACAATAGATTTACTACGGTCCATCCTCAACAAAGCCAAAGATATGGGCCTTCTTAGGCTTCCCCTAGTGCAACATTGGTTAGGACTACCTAGTAATCCAGTATGTTGATGACATGATCCTAGTTATGGAAGCATGCCCCCAAACTATTATTCTTCCTCAAAGAGATGCTAAACTCTTTTTGCAAAGTCAACTATGCTTCGTGTCAACTACCAAAAATCCAACATATACCCAATCAATGTGCCAGCTGACATGATGATCATCCTAGCAAAGACATTCAACTACGACATTGGGAGCCTCCCATTCACATACTTAGGTTTACCTATGGGAACAACCAAACCAAACATGTCCTCATTCATGCCACTACTTCAGAAAACTGAGAAACGACGGACATCAACATCTATGTTCCTATCTCTAGCAGGAAGATTGCAAATGGTAAACTTGGTATTCTCATCATTGCCCACATACTTCTTATGCACCCTCAGAATTCCCAAAGCAATCATAGCACAAATTGTTAAGTACAAAAAACATTGCCTCTGGAGGAGGGCAGACATGGAAGACAGAAGGCCACCCCAGGCAGCCTGGCGGTTAGCATGTAACCCAAAATCACATGGTGGCCTTGGCATTGTTAATCTCAAAAGCACAATGAAGCACTCCTAATGAAATCTTTGCATAAATTCTTTAACAGATAGGACCTTCCTTGGGTGCAGCTAGTCCGGAACAATCACTACAAGAATGGTGGTGTTACAATTGATCACAGAAGAGGCTCGTTCTGGTGTAACAATATTCTCAAAACACTTCAATATTTCAAAGACATCATGAAGGTAAATATGGAAGATGGTCGCATAGTGCTATTCTAGCATGACAAATGGGTGGAAAGACCTCTTAGACTCGTGCATCTAGAATTATTATCTTATGCGAAGAGCAAAAACTTAACACTCTCCAGTGGAAAAGAATCACCCCTACTTCAAAACCTATTTGTAACACCTCAAATCCATCAATTAAAATAATACATTAATAGTCATTAAAACTTAGAAGAGAGTAAAATAAATTTTGAACCAAGTGCTTCATTTCATTTATTTTTGGGAGAATGGTTTTTTCGTTTTTTGTTTGCGGATAATTGATTGATGCTTTATTAATAAAATCCCTTTATTTGAAATCCAATTTATTAATATATGAACTTTGGGATTAAAAATGAATACTTTAATTGTAAACATTTTTGCATATTTATTATGGTTTTTGGAAATATTTAAAAATATATTTATTTAAATTTTTAATGGAAAAAAGAAAAATCTGAAACCTTAGCCGCCTGGCCATTTTGGCCTAGCCAAGGCCCAACCGGCCACCCCTCACTCCCCCTTCTACTCTATGACACGCGGGCCCCACCCGGCTTTCCCCTTGCCCCAGCCGCGCGGGCGCTCGGCTGCGCCACCGCCTGTCACATCCAGGTTCTAGGGGCACCAACAGAGGGGCGCGAAATAATCACCAAGTGTGCTGGGATCAAGTCTCACACATATGATGACTCATGGTACAAAAACGAATGTCACAACATTAATATATAATAGAGTTCTGTACAAAATAGTTAAATAATTACATTATATGAAGGCAACGATCCAGCAACCCAAAGTTGACTACGAGACGACGGCCTAGACCTCTCATGAACACATTGTGCCATCCTTCATGCGCCTCATCCTGTGGTACCTGTTCTTGACCTAGGGGATGTGAGTACAGCAAGGGTGAGCTCACATACGTTCATCGCTCAACAAGTTGTGGGGAATAATGTGCATGAACTCACCAAAGGTGGGAGCTCATGTGAAGTGTAAGGCTTACCAAAAGAGATGGTTAAAGCTGAGCATTGCTTTTAAAGTTGGTCAAAATTTTATTGGCAGTTACTAGGTATAAGTAGATACCAACCCAATTAAATAAGAGATCAAGATTAATAACAACACCCGCGATGCAATGCATCTGACAAATTAAGTTTAGTTCTATAAATTAATCATGTGAGGGTCCGAGCTGCTCATGACCATGAGCACGGCTGATATACCAATTTTACACTCTGCAGAGGTTGCGCAACTTTACCCACAAGTCGTGCTACCCATTTGCCATGGGGTTGATTGGACCCCATACACCTCTAGTAAGGAAGCGAGGCAGGGTACCACTACGAGGCCTTTACAAAGTTCCACTAGCTTTAGAAAACCCGCTACAGTTTCTAGGGAGCGCAGTATAGGAATCCCCCGTCTGAAAAGCCATCGCAGCAAAATCAACCCGGGAACCTCCCTATACCGACCACTCCCTACTGCCCTTGCCCCTTTCGGGTAAGGTAGTCCTCCACTAGCTTTCCTAATTAGTCAGCCAAGGGCGTCCCATACCACCCTTGTGGTAGCATTGTTTTCCCGGGTGGTTCTCATTGTTCCAATTAACAATATAATCTTATCATGAACAATAATTAAACAACAACATAATTGGAACATGATCATAATGAAACATTAGTTTCCCAAAACTAGGTAGAGCAATAGCAAATCTACCCAATAATTCATCCGGTTGCAAGGTGGAGGATAAACAATGCTAGGGAAACCTATTAGATCCCATCAAATTAACCTGAGCATATCACAGTGATTAATACGAACATTATTAGGTAAAGAAACATGATCATGGGCACAACTTGCCTTAGATTTGAGATTCCCAGGTACCAGGGTGATCTTCAGATTCTCGTGACCTCACTGCTATTCGTAGCAATACAAACAAGCATGGTATAGGCAAAACTAATATCACACCAAACATAAGCACAAACTGCATAATAATATTCTGCGCGTCGTAATGAGATCGTAGGTTTGAGAACCACTAAAATCGGAGTTACGGTTAAAGAGTTATAATTTTCTGAAAATTTAGGTGTTCAATATACAATAAACTAAGTGCATAATTTTAATCTATGTTTCATGACAAAATAAGGTTACTAAGTGATAAACAATATTATTATGAGTCCAATGCAACTAGAATGAGTCAATTAGGAGTTAAAACAAAGAAGTTATGCATTTATGAAGGTTTAGGATTTAATTTCTATATTGAAATTCATTTTCTGAGTTATTTTAATAAACTGAGATTTCATTCGGACTGCAGATATAAAAACCAGAGACCGCAGGGTTTGTTTTGTAAAATACCAGGACCTGACAATAAATAGTTTACATAATAAAGGGGCTGGCGGGTTGGTTTATTCAAACCCGAGGGGCTTTCTTGCAAATTGGCGCGACCGAAGGGGTACGAGTGCGCTAGATTCGTACGATCCAATCCCGACGGCCAGGATTAGATCCCCATCTTTATGAACCAATACGTGACCGGAACCGTCCGATTCAACTCGACGCATAGGATTTAAATAACTTAAAACCCATCCTCGCCATTTCGATCAGGATCGAACGACACACGATGCATCAGCCTGAAACGTTACGTGGGTTCTGATCTCGTTCACCCATGCGATGATCAACGACCCATATTTTAAATCGTCGTGATCCCACCAGGGCCATCCGATCGGATCCAACCGCTCAGATCAAACCTGTGAAGGGGTACAAAGCGTGCAATCTGAGCCATCCACCAAGAAATCAGCGCTTCTCCCCCATCTTCTTCACACGGCCGGTGTGGGCGGTGCTACCCAGCTTCCCCAGCGGCGGAGCACGCCGGAATTGCAGGGATCGTCCACTGAGGCACTATTCCCCCAATTGTAAGGTGGTACATGCGAAGGAGATGATGGCGAACTCAACAGAGAGGTTCTTACCGACGGTGGGGATGGAGAGAGGGTCAGCCATGGTGATTGGCGGCTCGTAGGCTACAGGGATTGATTCACCGCGAATTGGTCACACCTCGAGTTCCAATACCCACGGTATGGTCTCCACGAAGCTCGGGGATGTTCCCAACTCGAGAGCGAGACCCCGTCGATGGTGTATGCGTGACTCGACCACGGCGGATCTCCCTCACACTCTCCTTGCAATCGCTCGGTCACGGCACACACGTGCAGTCAAGGGTGCCTGGCGCGCAATTAGTTTTATAGGCCTGAAATCCAGGGGAGGTCGGCCAGTCTCCGACCCACCCGTGGTTGCAACAGTCCGAGCAAAACGGTAGGCGAATACAGAGGCGGGGATCTCGTTCACTCAGTTGCAGTTCGGCTGAGGATGTCGAAGCTGATAAGGTGGGCCTAGGAGGTCAGTCAGCCAATGCGAGCCCACGCGCGAATGAAGCCCCCCAGAGCGACAGCGGTGCCGGGACCACATGACAGTTCCCATCCCAGAACAGGCCAGCGAGGGATCAGGGCCGAGGTGTACGTGATGGGAATTGAGAATGGGCCGAATCCTAGCCCAAAACAGGCGATTTCTCTCTTTTTTTAGTCTTTTCTATTTCAAATTTCAAATATTCAAACTTGATTAAAATCCTAGTTTTGAATTTCCTATTTTATATGCCTAATAAAATCTCAAAGGTGAATATGACTCCTATTGTTTGAAATAATATCATTTGCTTAATTATTATTATTACTTTCCATTTCTTCTTCTCCTTATTTAATTCTAGAAGTCATAAATGGTTATTACAACTTTCCTTTCTCATTTTCTATTGTATATTTTCATTTATAATTTGAGGTCAAATTTAAGTTATGTTTTCAGAAAAATGCATAACACAAAATTATAAGCAAGAGATGCACTTTCCTTTATTTATTTATTGGTTACTTAACTAATTTAGCTCCATTAATTGATTATGCAAAGGAAGAGTCCTAATAAATTTCCCAAAGGTTTTAAAAATTCTCAAAACACTATCAGGAATATATTCATTTATTTATTATTTTTTCCCATCTACCAATTTTGGCTTTACAAATCCTACCCCCTTAAAAGATTAGTAAGCAAAGGATGTACCCCAATCTTGTCTCAAAACATATGCACAAACAAGAATCTCAACATGATGCATAACTTGTTATTCCAAACATAGGTTCAAATAGACCTTATTATTATTCCTAAACTAATAAAGAACTAGCTACTAACTAAGGTATTATTTGGGTCTCACAATTACTACTAAAATATCTATCTATCTATATATATAAATGTATATATATACTCTAATCTTGTTGCTCGTTGACTTCTTCACCGGCTTCTTCACCTTCAACCGGCATCTCTTCTTGGTTTTCGAGTTCACCGGGTTCAGCTGCTACTTCCACATGGTTGACCTGCCCCCGGTTGATGGATAAAGGCTGACTCTTGCCTCTTGAGGTCTGACCTTGCTTCATCAAAGCCGGATAGTGTAAGCAGCCCTGTTGGGACAGTATTTGGCATAATGTCCAGTCTGTCCACACTTGAAGCATGACCTGTTTGTGGATGTATTAGGAGCAACAGGTCCAGCTGGAGTGCTTGCTTGAGGAGTAGCAGATTGGGTCTGTTGAGTTTGTTGCCCGGAACTGCCACAAGCAGGTGTACTCTGAGGAGTAGTATAACGGGGACGGGAACTACTTCCAGCTTGTCCCTGGTTAGTAGCTTTCCTCTTCTCTCCAAACTCAGCCCTCTTGTTTTCCAGAGCAATAGCTTTGTCCAGTAGTCTCTAGAAGGACAAGAATGTGTGTGATATCAGCTGGTATTGTAGTGGCCCGATCAAACCTTCCAAAAAGAGCTCATGCTTCTTCTCATCGTCATCAACTTCACCAGAAGCGTATCAAGATAGTTGGATAAATTTATCCCTGTATTCGCTTACGGACATGCCTCCCTATTTAAGGGATAGGAACTCCTTTTTAATCTTCATAAGACCAGTAGGAATATGGTAATTCCTGAATTGAGTGGAAAATTATGCCTAGGTAATGGTGTTGGCAGCAGCATGGGCAGCGCAGTATGCATCCCACCAATCCGCAGCGGGGCCAGTAAGGCAACTCGATGCATAGAGTACTTTCTCCCTGTCGGAGCACTGAGCTATGTTAAGCATCTTGTCCATGTACTTCAACCAGTCTTCAGCTTGCAGTGGATCCGCAGAGTTAGAGAATGTCGGTGGCTTATGGCTCATAAACTCCCGGTGTTTATCCCTAGGCGAAGCTGGTGGTGGTGGAGGTGGTAGTTGTTCCTGCCACACTTGGTGCATTTCTTGGCGTTCTTGCCTCATTTCCTGTCGTATTTCCTGCCGCTCCTGGCGCATCTCCTGACGTTCTTGTTGCATTTGCGCTTGCAATTCTCTCATGGTGTTTGCCATTTGCTACAGCAGCTACATCTGAGCGACGGCGACGGGATCTGTTCCAGCCGGTGGAGGGTTCATTTCTGGTTGTGGTTGGTTAACAGTCCTCCAGCGTCGGTTGTTAGCAGGTAGATCGATACCGTCTCCCTTCCTGGTATTGACCATCTAGGTTAGAAATATATGGTAATATAGTTTTGCAAGGGAAATTATTTAGTAGGCAAACAGATAGGCTAGTAGTTGGTCATAAACTTAAGGATCTTGGGCAGGACTTCAGTCTGTTGTTTTATCTCTATATTGGGATAACTAGGCGTATAAGGTGAATGTCCAAAGGTAAGATAGAATCTACCAAGATAAGATAGATATGTGATACTAGATACATTTTTAATGGGGATAATCTAGGTTGTCTAGTTATTTTATAAAATTCTCTTTTATGCCTAGATGTATATGCAGATGCAATTGTGGAAATTACTCCACAACTCATCACACTCAATCAAAGATCCAACTCAGACAAGTATCATAAGAACAAACATTCAAGCACGTAGATACCTATAAAAATTGTTTTTTGTTCATAAGATTAGGTTTCCTATTCCTACAGGTCACTTTAGGTACAGGATTTCATAGTGTGAAATCCACCTTTGTCTTTAGAAAGAAAAGGTAAGAGTAATCAGAGTAAAGCAGCAATAGATGAGAAGAATAAGAAAATTTTAGAAAGAATCAGAGTACCTAGGTAAGTTGCTAAGGGTTGTCCAGTTCTATCTAGGTTGCGTCCTATAGTCAACATTGCTCTGATACCACTTCTGTCACACCCGGGTTCTAGGGGCACCAAAACCCGGGCGCGAAATAATCACCAAGTGTGCTAGGATCAAGTCTCACACATATGATGACTCATGGTACAGAAACGAATGTCACAACATTAATATATAACGGAGTTCTATACAAAATAGTTAAATAATTACATCATATGAAGACAACGATCCAGCAACCCAAAGTTGACTGGGAGACAACGACCTAGACCTCTCACGAACACATCGTGCCATCCTTCATGCGTCTCATCTTGTGGTACATGTTCTTGACCTGGGGGATGTGAGTACAACAAGGGTGAGCTCACATACGTTCATCGCTCAATAAGTTGTGGGGAATAATGTGCATGAACTCACCAAAGGTGGGAGCTTATGTGAAGTGTAAAGCTTGCCAAAAGAGATAGTTAAAGTTGAGCATTGCTTTTAAAGTTGGTCAAAATTTTATTGGCAGTTACTAGGTATAAGTAGATACCAACCCAATTAAATAAGAGATCAAGGTTAATAACAACACCCACGATGCAATGCATATGACAAATTAAGTTTAGTTCCATAAATTAATCATGTGAGGGTCCGAGCTGCTCAAGACCATGAGCATGGCTGATATACTAGTTTTACACTCTACAGAGGTTGCTTACCCACAAGTTGTGTTACCCATTTGCCACAGGGTTGATCGGACCCCGTACACCTCTACCAAGGAAGCAAGCCAGGGTACCACTACGAGGCCTTTACAAAGTTCCACTGGCTTCAGAAAACCCGCTACAGTTTCTACGGAGCACAATATAGGAATCCCCCATTTGAAACGCCATCGCAGCAAAATCAACCCGGAAACCTCCCTATACAGACCACTCCCCTACTGCCCTTGCCCATTTTGGGTAAGGTAGTCTTCCACTAGCTTTGATATTTAGTTAGCCAAAGGCGTCCCATACCACCCTTGTGGTAGCACTGTTTTCCCAAGTGGTTCTCCATGTTCCAATTAACAATATGATCTTATCATGAACAATAGTTAAACAACAACATAATCGGAAGATGATCATAATGAAATATTAGTTTCCCAAAACCAGGTAGAGCAATAGCAAATCTACCCAATAATTCATCTGGTTGCAAGGTGGAGGATAAACAATGCTAGGGAAACATATTAGGTCCCATCAAATTAACCTGAGCATGTCACAGTGATTAATAGGAACATTATTAGGTAAAGTAAAGTGATCAAGGGCACAACTTTCCTTAGACTTGAGATTCCTAGGTACTAGGATGATCTTCCTATTCTCGTGACTTCACTGCTATTTGTAGCAATACAAACAAACATGGTATAGGCAAAATTAATAACACACCAAACACAAGCACAAACTGCATAATAATATTCTATGTGTCGTAACGTGATTGCAGGTTCGAGAACCACTAAAATCGGAGTTACGGTTAAAGAGTTATGATTTTTTGAAAATTTAGTTGTTCTATACACAATAAACTAAGTGCATAATTTTAATCTATGTTTCATGACAAAATAAGGTTACTAAGTGATAAACAATAATATTATGAGTCCAATGCAACTGGAATGAGTCAATTTGGAGTTAAAACAAAGAAGTTATGCATTTATGAAGGTTTATGATTTAATTTCTATATTGAAATTCATTTTATGAGTTATTTTATTAAACTAAGATTTCATTTCGGACTACAGATATAAAAACTAGAGACCGTAGGGTTTGTTTTGTAAAATATAGGACCTGACAATAATTAGTTTACACAACAAAGGGGGTGGCAGGTTGGTTTAGTCAAACTCGAGGGGCTTTCTTGCATATTGGCGCGACCGAAGGGGTACGAGCACGCTAGATTCGTACGATCCAATCCCGACGGCTAGGATTAGATCCCCATCTTTATGAACCAATACGCGACTGGAACCGTCCAATTAAGATTGACGCACCGGATTTAAATAACCTAAAACCCATCCTCGCCCGTTCGATTAGGATCGAACGACACACGATGCATCAGCCTGAAATGTTATGAGGGTTCTGATCTTGTCCGCCCGCACGATGATCAACGACCCATATTTTAAATAGTCGTGATCCCACCAGGGCCATCTGATCAGATCCAACCGCTTAGATCAAACCTGTGAAGGGGTACATAGCGTGCAATCTGAGTCGTCCACTAAGAAATCAGCGCTTCTCCCCCATCTTCACACGACCGGTGTGGGCAGAGCACGCCGGAATTGCGTGGATCGTCCACAGAGGCACTATTCCCCCAATCGTAAGGTGCTACATGCAAAGTTGACGATGGCGAACTCAACATAGGGGTTCTTACCGACGGTGGGAATGAAGAGAGGGTGAGCCATGGTGATTGGCGGCTCCTAGGCTACGGCGAGCGATTCACCGCGAATTGTCACGCCCCGAGTTCCTGTAACACCCCAGGTGTTACTTGGGGTTTTCCCTCAGTACCCCCCTTGTGACCCTTTATCACATGTGTTTTAGTTGAAGCAAAAAAGCACCAAACTTGATGAGCTAGAACTTAATCAAGTCTTTTTCACCTTAAGAATCATACCCTAACCATATTAAGCTTAAAGAAGAAAGGAAAAGCCAAAACCCTAAAAACCTTTCCTTTAGCGCAATAGAACACTGAAAAGGAACTTAGTGAAAAGTCCAAGTACATCACGTTATCATGATTTGGACCAATTAACAAAGTTATAGTACACTAAATAACCTACAAAATATAGTAATAAAGTTTACCCAAAAGAGTTATGCAAAATCCTCAAACAAGCCACTCAAGTGGGGACTTCAAATAAAAATCACGATTTCAGAATTCTGAAATCCAACCCTCTCACAAAGATCAACCGTGTTCACCTTGTTCCAAAACTCAAAACCACATGGTCCAAATAACAAAATGGTGCCAAAATATCCTAGGCACACTTTAGCGAAGTTTGAAATCAAACCAAAATCGGTAGACATGATTTGGCTTGGCTTTGATCTCAGGTTCCAGTTGGGCGACAGACCCAACTTCACATCCTCGTAACTCGCCAACCTGTGATCAAATCCACTTGAGCACTGCATGAGAAACAAAGGGTAAGCGACAAGGAAGATATCTTGTGCAGGGATATTGGATAGTTACGAGAAGATCGCGGGCCAATGAACGCTTGAAAATGAACAGACCAAACGTTGCCACGTGCTCGATGCCTTGCCTGACCGGCCAAGCACAGACTAGCCACTGCAGCGCGCGCCCCGCGTGCGGTCGATCGCCCCCGCGCCCACGCCCGTGTCATGCTCGCAAGAGGCTATAAAGCTAGCCCTCATGCACGACCACCCTTCCTGTCACTCCCTCTGCACTGCGCCTAGCTTTCCCGAGCCAGCACGCAGCTCCGGCGGCCTCCCCGCGACCCGCCTCCTCCACCGAAGACCGGCCGCCATGGCCATCCATTCCCGTAGACCCCCAACCTCGCTCGAGCCCTTGGACAGCTTCCCTAAGGAGCCATCAAGCCTTTCCAAGCTTGAGTCAAGGCCCTGCCCCGCCGGAACAGTGAGATCGGCCTCCCTGGACTTCGGCCGCCCGCCGCCGCATGTGGACTGAACTTCAAGGTGAGCCATTCCCAACTTGCACCCATGAACTCACTGACCTTCCGTGGAGCTCCCCGACTCACTGGATCGAACTCTACCATCGTGTTCAGGCCGAGCTTCTCGCCGCCGACGAGCTCGCCCGCCTGCGCACGAGGCAAAAACAACTCTGGCCACCACAGGTGACGAGTCGACCATCGACGTGACCCTCATGACCTCCGCGACGCCGCCGACCACCCCGCCAGAACTTCACCGTCGCCGGTAAACCATGCCATGGAGATTTCCCTTTCTCTTACTGTTCCAATGAACTAAGGACCACGAGTTAGATGCCAGGAAACCCTAGGGGGTTAAGTGTTAAGCCACAGACTCAGCTGAATAGTAGACCGAGGACTCGTTTGTAAGGGAAGAAGAAAACTTTAACCAGGGACCCGAGTGCAAAGACATTTTTCTTTTTCTTTTCGAATTTCTAAGTTATTTTAAATATATAGGAAACTTGATAAATACATAACTTGAAGAACATTCATCCAAATTTGGTCAAACCAATTTTGCTAGACTCTTTAAATATAAACTATCAAACAAAAATAGTAAACCCCATGTTTCCTATACTATTTTCTAGAGTTGTGAATTAAATTAGATAACTGCCCAAAACTTAGTAATGGAGAGAAAAATAGAAATGCTTTTAGACTAGACTTGAGAAAATTTATGGAGATACTTGACCAGTAGTTACACTGTTTAAAAAAAATATCAAGTACCCCAGTACCCAAGCTTAAACAAATATTATCCCTTAGGATATGTTGTTACCCAAACCATGGAAAAATAGAAAAGGGCACTAAAAATGGAAACCAGAGAGAAATTATTTTTCCTAGCATGATTAAGTGATAAAGTTCATAAAAATATATGAAACCCTAGTCTGGTATTGTTATGGAATTTATGGTTTTATTTAGATATTGAGTATTTAAGTAAGATAATGATTAAAAATAATGGGACACATGCAATAGTGATAAGAAAAATTTAGTAGACCCTTGACCACTATTGTACCACTGGAAAAATAAAAACCACCCTAGAATATCACAGTAAGTGGGTTAAACAAATAAAACTAGAATTTTGTCAATACTTCAAAAAAATCAAAAGAAAGACGAAAAGTGGGAAATAGTGAGCAACCCTATTTTTCCCTAAGTACTTATGTGGTGTACTGTAAGGGAAAAATAAAAAATTAAGGTGAAAATAGAGTGGAATACACCCCACCCCCTGCCCCATGAGAAAGATCATATATTCTAAGAAATCATATAACCCATCCCCTATAAGTAAAAATAACCAACTTTAGTAATGATTGCTCTTGCGCAAAGAAGAAACTATAAAAATTGGGAAATCTGTTGTATGACATTTTTCAATTAGAGTGGTAGTGGAAGCACCCACTAAGTCCCTAAACTTTAGAAAATAACCATTAATTAACCATTAGGTATCTTTAGCTAAAATTTGGCATAGAAGCATGTTATCACCCACAAACACCAGAAAAAATAAGTATTAAGGCAGAAGCCATTTCTACTCAAGGGTTGTAGTTCAAAGTACCCCCTCTGCCCTAGATTTTAATATTTTTGTGCAGAGAAAAACACTCTCATTTCTGGCCTCCATTTTTGAGACAGACTTATGTGAGCCAGTGAAAAGCCACTGCTTTTTTATAGGAATTTTGGAAATTTTTAAAACAGAGGCGTAGTTCAACCTACCCTATAAAAGACCTTAAAAGTTAAAAATGGAAAGAAATCCTTGAAACCTAGTATGCACTTTAGACATGTACAATTGGATATTTATGTTGCATTTATACTCATACATTTACATTCATTAGATTGCAACCTCGCTGACGGAGAGTATGTGCTCATCCCCGAGCAAGGAGTTGCCCAAGAGGAAATCCAGGAGCCAGCTCCAAAGCCTGCCACCAAGGACTTCCCTGCAGCCCCAGCGTTTGAAGGCAAGCCCCGGTTTTATGCATAACCGTTTATATATGCTATTTTACTACACTTAATGTTTGTAGGTTTGTAATGTGCACTTAAATGTAGGAGTTGCTTGAAACCCTAGTTGCATGAACTTAGGATTCCTTTTTGAGATGGATACTAGTATGCTAGTTCGAGTAGCTGCTTCGCTAAATAGAGATCTCGGTGGAAGTCGAGTGATTTTTCTAGCACTCGTGTGAGGCCAGGAATTAATTGTATTCATCTTGATAATGGGATCTTTGAAGGTCTATGGGCATGGATCCAGGGTGGATGCCTTGTATATGAGATAGGAATGGAACTAAGGATTAATGTGCGGATACCTAAGTCAAGCGTTTGAAAGTACTAAACACATATCGAGAAATATGGTAACCGGTAAGCCTAGTACCTGAGTGAAGCCGGGCGTGGACTTTATCCCTCACTTGTCCTGAGACGGGGTCTCCCATGCTATCTATGGTGGGTGCAAGTGCAGCCACTGCAAGACAGTAGCCGGGGTCAGTGAGGCATTGCATGCCAAGGTGGTGAGCCCTCGCTGCGAACGGGGGATCGATGGGGACGGCTGATGTGTCATGTGTGTGGGGACGGAGTGCCCCTACATGTCGTGTGTTTAGGTTTACCTTGCAAGGTTAAAACTCGATTCAAATCATCTACTTCTCGCAGCTAATGAGACTGCTTGACCCCTTGTACTGCATCGAGTAAAAAGGGAAATGAGGTTTTTTGAGATAACATGTTGATTGCACTAAATGATTGTAACCATGTATGCATAGAGAGGAGCAAACCTAGCTTAATTAAATATGCTAGAACTAGAAACGCTAAAACTATTTTTAGACTCAGCTAGTGCTTTTGGCAAACCAAATCCCTCAGCCAAACAGCTTCATGGTCAAGAGGTAGAGGAGTAGACTCCTCACACCGTGTAAGTCTAGCTGAGTATTAGTATACTCAGCATTGCTTGTGGCATATTTTTATAGGTACACTATAGGACATGGTTGATGGTGTGACTTGGCCTTCCACCCTGCCACCAGGTTGGACGGTCGAGTGGGATGCCGCCTCGGCAGGAGAGGACCAGGAGGAGTAGTGGGCTAGGCCTTGCCCTATTCCTCAGTATCGTCGTTATCGATTATCCGCTGCATTATTAAGAACTTATTATCTTTTATCAAGCTCCAATTTATGTAATAACTCCAGTACCTTAATTTGTGGTTTCATGGTTATTGTATTCTCTCTTAGCTTCACATTTGTGTGAGCTAATGGTACTCGATCCTTGGTAAGTGGCTCTATCAGACGAGATCCGAAGAACTAAATGGTTTATTCTGGTTAAAGTGTGTTGCTGCCTTTAAGGGTGCGACTTGGGCACTTAAGCTGGAATAATTTGGGTGGTTCTACCACAGCTGGTATTGGAGTGATTACCATTACAAAGGAATCAATAAGTCATGAATGCTAACTTTTACAAAATAAAAATTTACTTAGAAACCAGTGTTGGATCGTCAGAACTAGAACGCTAGACCTAGGACGAAATGCCTTAAGAATAATGGGGTAGATAGGCGGCTATATAAATAGGCCATAAAGGCCGACACTAGGATAGTAGGGATGCCCTATGAGCACCCCTATGATCGATGAGAGGACGCACATTCAAGCATGCATGCATTATAAAACATGAAATAATTAAAAGTTAAGGAAAATGCATCGAATCGTGACCCCTAGCAACATTAGTTAAAAAGGGTAGCAAGAAAGTGAGTTGGAATAGATAAATCTAAATTGATCCACCTCCTTTAAAACTTAAGCACACATATCTCCTTACCGCTACCTTAGCACTTACATTTAACCCTCTTCCACAGCTTTGACTACCTTTCCCACGAGGGCTTTCCCTCTATCTTATGGGAGGTGCTCTGCTCCGCTGGATACCCCACACCCCCTCTCTACACGGTGTAGCTATACGAGGAGCATCGGGTGCCACATTGAAGGGTTTGGCTGACCCTAGAGTCTCACCCTCTATAGCCTAGGTGGCGTTCCCTTGATTCCGAGACTATCGGATTTAGGGAGGACAACACCACTAAGGTCGCAGCACTAAAGGCCTTGAAGACCTTCTGCAGATATCATCCCCTAGAGATGATGATGCACCCACTTGGACTCTTCCTAGTCGAGAAGAAGGATGACCTAATGTGGTGCAACAGAGTGAGTCACATAAAGGATGTGTGGGCCATGCATCCCGACTAGGTTGGGAGGATCACCGTCCAGTGCATGAGTGCACTATACTGCCTGCAGGCCTTGCAGCGCGACACCATGACACATCTCACTGGGCTCGCTCAGGCTACAAAGATCACCCTTGACAATCGGGAGGACTTTGTAGTCGACTTGTCCTTGGAATTGGTGGAGAATGATCTACAGGTGGAACAAATGAACCAGCGCATCCTGACTCTGGAGCAGCAGGTGGAGATCCACGATAACACCATCAATATCCTAGAAATCTAGCTCCACGATGTGAGGAAGAGCTTGCGGAGGCCAACGCTCACCTGGAAATGCACCACCAAGACATGGAAGCTAATGAGGCAGGCAGTGAGAGAGAGAGGAGGATCTCGAGGAGATAGAGCTAGCTTCTGGATCGAACACGGCTCCCTCCAGAATGCCCCCTTCACCTGCATCCAGCGTTGCCTCTACCAATCGTGGTTAGACGGGTTAGATTTAACATGTTAGGAGAGTGGGAAAACCGCGTAAGCTTAGTTTTTGGTACCAACTTTTGAACTAGGCTTAAGGGTGGATCCCCTAAAATGTTGTAACCCGAAAAGACTTTTGTGAACGATGCAATGAATGAATGAATGTTATCCTCGTTTGGTTTGATATAACTTTATGTCATTTTTCTTCTCATGATATAAAGATTCTGTTTGGAACCATGAATCAAGGTAACAATGACAGAATTTCTGTTTTCAGATGGCAGCTAGACCTCATCGTGGGTAGAACGAGCAGGTTCCCTCGCCACCTCCTCCAGCTCCCATGATGCAGGAGCTAATGGCTCAGCAGAATGAGATCCTGCGACAGCTGGTGCAGCACTAGCCCTATCCTCAGCAGTATGGTGGAGGCCAACAGCAACACCCACCGGTTGTGGCGACATACCAGGAGTTCTTGAGCACCAAACCGCCGCTATTCACCAAGGCGGAGGATCCGCTAGACGCCGATGTGTGGCTCAGGGTTGTGGAGTCCAAGTTCCCATTCCTCACAGGAGCTTGCCCTGACGCCGTGAAGACTCGCTTCGTCGCACAGCAGCTCCGTGGACCTGCAAGGACATGGTGGGGCCATTATCACACCATGTTACCCACTGACCACGTGGTGACATGGGAGGAATTCAAGACAACTTTCAAAGGACACCACATTCCTGCAGGGATACTGGATCGCAAGCTAAATGAGTTCTTGGCACTAACTCAGGGAACTCGCACCGTGCTACAATATGCCCAGGCCTTCAACGACCTATGCTAATATGTGTGTTATCATGCAGATTCAGATGAGAAGAAGAGGGGCCGTTTTCGAAGGGGACTCAACACCAAACTTTGTGAGCACCTCAACAATGTTCGTGCCGACAGCTACAATGAACTGGTCAACCTTGCCATATCACAGGAAGACTGCATCGTAGCCCACCGGGCAGAGAAGAAGAGGAAGGCACCAATGTCAGGGTCCTCAGCTCCACCTCAGAGGTTCCAGATTATCTCCAACAATCAGAGCTGGGGATCCCAACAGCAAGCAGGGAGATGGGTCATCAGGCCGCCACAGCAGCAGCAAGCACCCAACCGTTTTCCCGCTCTCGCTCCAAGGAATAATCAGCTCCAGCGACAGCAGCAGCAGCAGCAGTTCCGCTAAGGGAACGGAAACAAATGCTTCACATGTGGCAACGCAGGCCACTATGCCAAGGATTGCCCATAAAATCAGCCAAGGCAGATGCCAACATCCAACCATGACAAAGGGAAGAAGCAGAAAGTGCAAGTCAGGCAAGGGAAGCTCAACTTCACTACTCTGGAGGAGCTACCTGAGGGAGCGCCCATCATGACTGGTACATTTTCCGTTTTCAACCTACATTGATTTTGTTTGACTCCGGTGCATCACATAGCTTCATTAGCCAGAAGTTCAGTGTCAAATGTCAACTGCCCTTCTAACATACCCAAGGGGCTTTCATGATAGCAACGCCTAGGGGTAAAATTGCAACAAGCCAACTAAACCACAGTATACCCTTCTAGCTGGGGAGCAAGGTGTGCAAGACCACCCTCCTCATTTTTGGGATGGATAATGTGGATATCATTTTGTGCACCGATTGGATGACCCAGCTCCAAGTAGTGCTAGACGTCGCAAATCGCATCGTTGAAGTCCATTCCCCGACTTGCGGAAAATTTACCTTATATCTGCCTAGCCAAGAAACCACTCGGTCGTGTGCCTTTTCCATGATAGAGCTACCCTTAAAGAAGGTTCCAGTGGTCTTTGAGTATGCAGATGTCTTTCTTGATGAGTTGCCAGGAATGTCGCCGAATCGGGATATCGAGTTCGCCATTGAATTGCAACTAGGAACGGCACCTATCTCCAAGAGGCCCTACTGGATGCCACCCGCCGAGCTGGCAGAATTGAAGAAGCAGTTGCAAGAATTGTTGGACAAGGGATTCATCCACCCATGTACTTCACCTTGGGGATGTCCAGCCTTGTTCGTGAAGAAGAAGGACGAGAGCTTGAGATTATGCATACATTACCGCTCACTCAATGCGGTGACTATCAAAAACAAGTATCCTTTGCCTCGTATTGATGTTCTTTTCGAGCAATTGGTTGGAGCTAAGGTGTTTTTCCAAGATTGATCTTCACTCCGGTTATCACCAAATCAAGATACGAGCAAGTGATATTCCAAAGATGGCCTTCTCAACCAAATATGGGTTGTATGAGTATCTTGTGATGTCGTTTGGGTTGATGAATGCACCCACATAATTCATGTACTTGATGAATTCAGTCTTCATGCCTGAACTGGACCAATTTATGGTAGTCTTCATCGACAATATCTTAGTATATTTGAGAAATGAAGAAGAGCATGCTGGTCATTTGCATGTAGTGCTCCAACGTCTAAGGGAACACCGCCTTTATGCCAAATTGTCAAAGTGTGATTTCTGGCTAAAGGAGATTAAATTCTTGGGCCACACTATCTCTCAAGAAGGAATAGCAGTTGATCTGGATAAAGTGCAAGAGGTGATGAATTGGAAGCCACCCACCACTATCCGTCAGATTCGGAGTTTTCTAGGATTGGGCGGGTATTATCGGCGATTCATTCCGGATTTCTCCCGAATTGCTAAGCCCATGACAGAACTATTGAGGAAGGGAGCAAAGTTGAGTGGGGTCAGAAATGTGAAGATGCTTTTCACACCTTGAGACAACATTTGATCACATCACCTATGTTGGCACAACCTAACAACAACAAGTCGTTTGATGTGTATTGGATGCCTCTGGCACTGGACTGGGTTGTGTTTTAATGCAAGACAACTGAGTCATTGCCTACACGTCAAGAGCACTCAGACCTCATGAGCAAAATTATCCTACTCATGACTTAGAGTTGGCAGCCGTTGTTCATGCCCTAAAAATGTGGAGGCATTACTTGATGGGAACTCGCTGCAACATCTATACAGATCACAAGAGCCTCAAGTACATCTTTACTCAGGCTGATCTCAACATGAGACAGAGAAGATGGCTGGAATTGATCAAGGTCTATGACATGGAAGTGCATTACCACCCTGGAAAGGCTAATATGGTAGCAGATGCCCTAAGCCGAAAGTCACAATGCAATTGTATGTTGATGGATTCTTGCATCAATACCCTATGTGATGAGTTGAGTAAGATGAGGATTGAAGTAATTCCTTATGGTACCTTGACTTACATCTCCGTCGAACCAACCCTGTTAGACCAGATTATTATGGCCCAACTCGGTGACAAGGGAGTGCAAATCATCAAGGAAAATCTTAACCAGAAAGTGGAGAAGTATAAGTGCTTTCGCCAAGACAGCAAGGGGATACTATGGTTCAAAGACAGACTGGTGGTTCCTAAAAATAGGGACCTCAAGAAGAAAATTTTGGATGAGGCTCACCCAGGAAGCACCAAGATGTACCATGTTCTGAAAACCCTGTATTGGTGGACCAGGATGAAAAGGAAATAGCCAAGTATGTGTCGGAATGTGACACATGTCAGAGGATAAAGGCAAGCCACTTAAAGTCAGCTGGTGCCTTGCAACCCCTGTCGATATCTTCATGGAAATGGGATGACATCAACATGGATTTATTGTGGGTCTGCCCAACACCTCTCGACATCATGATTCAATCTAGGTCATTGTGGACTGAATAACAAAAGTGGCTCATTTTCTTCCTGTGCACACCACCAATAAGGCACATAAGTGTGCAGAGTTGTATATTCACCGAATTGTGTGTTTGCATGGATTACCTCAAACAATTGTCTCTAACCGAGGAGCCCAATTCATAGCCAGATTTTGGGAGCAATTGCAAGAGTCCTTGGGAACCAAGCTGGTAAGAAGTTTGGCTTACCACCCTCAAACTGATGGTCAGACAGAAAGGGTAAATCATATCCTTGAAGATATGCTGAGGGCTTATGCAATCGATTATGGCAAGAACTAGGACAAGTGCCTCTCATTGGCAGAGTTTGCTTATAACAACAGCTATCAATCCAGTCTGAAGATGGCACCTTTTGAGGCCCTGTGTGGAAGAAGGTGTCGAACACCCCTCAACTAGTCACACCCCAGAGAGAGAGAAATTTTTGTACCAGACATGGTGTCGGAAGTCGAAAGAAAAGTCAAAGTAATTAGGAAGAACCTAGACTCTGCTCAGGCCAAGCAAAAGAGTTACCACGACAAGAGGAGGAAACCCCTATAGTTTGAAGTGGGAGATTTTGTATATCTAAAGGTATCACCCGCAAAAGGAGTGCAAAGATTTGGGATCAAGGGCAAGCTAGCCCCTCGCTACATTGGACCCTATGAGATCATAGAAGCATGTGGACCCGTGGCATACAAATTGAAGTTACCTCAAAGGATGTCTGCCATCCACAGTGTGTTCCATGTATCCCAATTGAAGAAGTGTGTTCGGTTACCAACGGAGGTCATAACCGAGCCAGATGTAGAGATAGAACCAGATCTATCATACCAAGAACACCCCTCCAAGGTTCTAGATTGCAAGGAAAGATCAACTCGTGCAAGAATGATCAAGATGTATAAGATCCAATGGAGCAACCATACAGAAGAAGAGGCTACATGGGAGACTGAGGATTTTCTGCGCACGAACTACCCCAATTGTCTACCTAAGGAAGTCGGTACGTAACCATACCCCTGCCCTCTGACTCCAAATATAAGAAAGATGCTCTTGACAAAAACCAAGTTAAGCTATAAAACTAGGACAAAAAGGGCTTCCTTTTGAAGTTGCAAAGAGGATAACATTCGAAGAGCTGATTTTCTAGTGAACCTTATAAAGCTAACCAATACCATGAAAGCTAGCTATAACCATTTCCACACCCCTGGGGGACCCCAACTCGAATCTCGGGGCGAGATTCTTTTAAGGGGGAGGGCTAGCTGTAACACCCCAGGTGTTACTCAGGGTTTTCCCTCAGTACCCCCCCTTGTGACCCTTTATAACATGTGTTTTAGTTGAAGCAAAAAGGCACCAAACTTGAGGAGCTAGAACTTAATCAAGTCTTTTTCACCTTAAGAATCATACCCTGACCATATTAAGCTTAATGAAGAAAGGAAATGCCAAAACCCTAAAAACCTTTCCTTTAGGGCAATAGATCACTAAAAAGGAACTCAGTGGAAAGTCCAAGTACATTACATTATCATGATTTGGACCAATTAACAAAGTTGTAGTACACTAAATAACCTACAAAATATACTAAGAAAGTTACCCAAAAGAGTTTTGCAAAATTCTCAAACAAGCTAGTCAAGTGGGGACTTCAATTAAAAATCAGGATTTCAGAATTCTGAAATCCAACCCTCTCACAAAGACCAACCGTGTTCACCTTGTTCCAAAACTCAAAACCACATGGTCCTAGTCTAAATAACAAAATGACGCCAAAAAATCCTAGGCTCACTCTGGCAAAGTTTGAAATAAAACCAAAATCGTTTGACACGATTTGGCTTGGCTTTGATCTCGGGTTCCAGCTGGGCGACAGACCCAACTTCACCTCCTCGTAACTCACCAACCCGAGATCAAATCCACTTGAGCACTACATGAGAAACAAAGGGTAAGCGACAAGGAAGATATCTTGTGCAGGTATATTGGATAGTTATGAGAAGATCGCGGGCCAATTAACGCTTGAAAATGACCAGACCTAACGCTGCCACGTGCTCGATGCCTTGCCTGACCGGCCGAGTGTGAACTGGCCACTGCAGGGCGTGCCCCGCGCGCGTTCGACCCAGCCCCGCGCCCACGCCCATGTCATGCCCGCAAGCGGCTATAAAGCCCGCCCTCATGCACGGCCACCCTTCCTGTCACTCCCTCCGCACTGCGCCTAGCTTTCCCAAGCCAACACACAGCTCCGGCGACCTCCCCACGACCCGCCTCCTCCACCGAAGATCGGTCGTCGTGGCTAGCCATTCCCGTAGACCCCCAACCTCGCCCGAGCCCTTGGACAGCTTCCCCAAGAGGCCGTGACGCCTTTCCAAGCTTGAGCCAAGGCTCTGCCCCGCCGGAATAGTGAGATCGGCCTCACCAGACTTCGGTCGCCCGCTGTCGCACCTGGACCGGACTTCAAGGTGAGCCATTTCCAAATTCCTTGCACCCATGACCTCACAGACCTTTCGTGGAGCTCCCCGACTCACTGGATCGAACTCTACCGCCGTGTTCAGGCCGAGCTTCTCGCCGCCGACGAGCTCGCCCGCCTGCGCACGAGGCCAGAATAGCTCCGGCCACCACAGGCGACGAGCCGACCATCGACGTGACCCTCGTGACCTCCCCGACATCGCCGACCACCTCGCCGGAACTTCACCGTCGCCAGTAAACCGCGCATCGACGATTTCCCTTTCTGTTACCGTTCCGATGAACTAAGGACCATGGGTTAGATGGTAGGAAATCCCAGGGGTTAAGTGTTAAGGCACAGACTCAGCTGAATAGTAGACCGAGGACTCATTTGTAAGGGAAGAAGAAAACTTTAACCAGGGACCTGAGTGCGAAGACATTTTTCTTTTCCTTTTCGAATTTCTAAGTTATTTTAAATCTGCAGCAAACTTGATAAATACATAACTTAAAGAATATTCATCCAAATTTGGTCAAACCAATTTTGCTAGACTCTGTAAAATATGAACTATCAAACAAAAATAGTAAACCCCATGTTTCCTATACTATTTTCTAGAGTTGTGAATTAAATTAGAAAACTGCCCAAAACTTAGTAATGGAGAGAAAAATAGAAATGCTTTTAGACTAGGCTTGAGAAAATTTATGGAGATACTTGACCAATAGTTACACTGTTTAAAAATATCAAGTACCCCAGTACCCAGGCTTAAACAAATATTATCCCTTAGGATATGTTTTTAGCCAAACCTTGGAAAAATAGAAAAATGCACTAAAAATGGAAACCAGAGAGAAAAAATATTTTTCCTAGCATGATTAAGTGATAAAGTTCATAAGAAAAATATATGAAACCCTATTCCAGTACTATTCTGGAATTTATGATTTTATTTAGGTATTGAGTATTTAAGTAAGATAATGATTAAAAATAATGGGACACATGCAATAGTGATAAGAAAAATTTAGTAGACCCTTGACCACTATTGTACCACTAGAAAAATAAAAACCATCCTAGAATATCACAGTAAGTGGGTTAAACAAATAAAACTAGAATTTTGCCAATACTTCAAAAAATCAAAAGAAAGATTAAAAGTGGGAAACAGTGAGAAACCCTATTTTCTCTAAGTACTTATGAGGTGTACTATAAGGGAAAAATATAAAACTAAGGTGAAAATACAGGGGAATACACCCCACCCCCTTCCCCATGAGAAAGATCATATATTCTAAGAGATCATACAACCCATCCCCTATAAGTTAAAATAACCAACTTTAGGAATGATTGCTCTTGCACAAAGAAGAAACTAGAAAAATTGAAAAATCTGTTGTTTGACATTTTTCAATTAGAGTGGTAGTAGAAAGCACCCACTAAGCCCCCAAACTTTAGAAAATCACCATTAATTAATCATTAGGTATCTTTGGCTAAAATTTGGCATAGAAGCATGTTATCACCCACAAACACCAGCAAAAAAAAGTATTAAGGCAGAAGCCATTTCTACTCAAGGGTTGTAGTTCAAAGTACCCCCTCTGTCCTAGATTTTAATGTTTTTGTACAGAGAAAACCACTCTCATTTTAGGCCTCAATTTTTGAGACAGACTTATGCAAGCTAGTGGGAATCCACTATAATTTTTATAGAATTTTTGGAAATTTTGAAAACAGAGGCATAGTTCAACCTACCCTATAAAAGACCTTAAAAGTTAAAAAGGAAAAGAAATCCTTGAAACCTAGTATGCACTTTAGACATGTACAATTGGATATTTATGTTGCATTCATACTCATACATTTGCATTCATTAGATTGCAGCCTCGCTGATGGAGACAACTACGAACTTGTCGAGATAGTCCATGAACACATTGTTCATCAAGTACATGAAATAAGCTGGCGCATTCATCAAACCGAATGACATAACAGTGAACTCATACAGTGCATACTTGGTGATAAATGATGTCTTTGGTATGTGTAAAGGTCAGATTCTGAGCTGATAGTAACCTAACCTTAGATCTATCTTCGAGAACACACTGGCTCCTCTCAACTAAACGAATAGATATTCAATTCTGGGCAGTGGGTACTTGTTCTTTATAGTGACTTCATTCAAAGATCTGTAATCAATGCACATCCTCTTTGTACCATCTTTCTTCTCCATAAACAACACTGGGACGGCTCAAGGCGAGGTACTCGGTCTAATGTAGCCTTTCTCTAATAATTCATCAATCTGCTTCTTGAGTTCCACCAATTCTGGTCCGGACACTCGATGGGCTCTCTTGGAAATAGGGGCGGTGCTATGTATAAGCTCTATGGCAAATTCAACTTTCCTTTTAGGTGGCATACCTAGTAACTCCTTGGGAAACACATCCAAAAACTCCGATACTACCCTAATAGCTTCTAATGGCTCAATTTCCTCAATATGGGCGGTGATCTGGTGACAACTTCCTTTTCTTGGTCCAGATAAGACCAACTCCACTAACACTTCCTCTCCTAATAAGGATACTAACTACACTATCCTCTTGGCACAACTAAGACTTGCTTGATATTTGGTTAGCAAATTCATCCCTAGGATGACATCTATGGTTACATCCCGGTTACCCATTACTATTAGATCAGCGGGGAACGCTATCCCCCCTATTTGAACCCTTGCACTGGGGCAAAATCTATCTGTTTGGTTCTCCCACCAATTAAACTAACCCTCATAGGTGGATACATGGGTGCTACTGGTATATTGTGTGTTTCTACCCATGATGCAGTCACAAAAGAATGCATTGCTCCAGTATCAAATAACACATTTATAGAATGATACTCAACTAAGAACGTACCTAGTGCCACTCCTAGGGTCTCCTAGACTGTGTCGGCCTTTAGGTGGTTCACCTTTCCATACTGGGCACAAGGCTGCCCACGGTTGTTGCCTCCTTGTTGCGATGCATTCTGCCTAGCAGGGGCATTGGGAGCTGGCTGCTGCTGAGCTGCCTTCTTTGGGCAATGATTCTCCCAGTGGCCTTGTTCCCCATAGTGGAAACATGCACAGCCTCCTCCTTGCGCTGGAGCTATTTGGTTGTTCTGGTTGGTTGCTGGGGCAGGAAGGCGAGGTGCCTGGTTGTTTTGGCGCTGATACATATTTCCTCCTTGCTGGTTGTTCTGATGGTACTGCTGTTGCTGACGAAACTGCCCCTGATACTGCTGCTGCTGGTGCTGATGCTGATGCCGGTGCTGGTGTTGGTGACCTTGAGGGTGACCTTGCTTGAATTGCTGGGGTGGGTTGCCTGATTAGCGGTGATGGATGCTACTCCCGACTGGAGATCCACCAATTTTGCATTTCTTGTCCTCCATCTCCCGGCGCTTCTTTTTAGTCATTATGGCTCTATCGATCAAATGTTGGAACGTAGGGAAAGTGTGGTTCATCAGCTGATAGTGAAGGGGATCAACCAAACCTCTCAGAAAGTGGTACTGCCTCTTAGCATTCGTATTGACATCCTCAGGTGCATAGCGTGACAACTGTAGGAACTTGTCCCTATACTCACTGACAGACAGCGGACCTTGCTTCAACGCTAGAAATTCCTCATTCCTTACTATCATTAGTCTGTAGGAAACGGGTGACGCCTAAGAGGGGGGGTGAATTAGGACTTCTAAAACTTTTACTTAACTAGGCCACAATTAAATCCCTAGAGCAAAACCTATGCAAATAATCAAACTAGAATGTGCAAACTAGGTTTTGTCTAAGTGTTGCTATCTCTACCGCAAAGGCTAAGTTTCAATCTACACTAAATAAGTATGAATACTAGATTGAAACTTAAATGCTTAATATAAATGCGGAAACTTAAAGAGCAAAGTAGAGAAGCAAACTCTCGTGGATGACGCTGGTATTTTTACCAAGGTATCCGGAACCACGCAAGGTCCCGACTAATCCTCGTTGGTGCCCCTACACAAAGGGAAGCCCACGCGAGGGCCAAGCACCACGGTCGAGTAACTCCGTAGAGAGTCGCGAGCCTTCTCCACGCGCAAGTGGTGCTCTGCTTCCGGCTCCTCTCGGATGCTCCCCGCCGTCTCCACTATCGAGCTTCCGGCCGAAACGCCGCGGGCCTCGTTCCCTCCGGTACACGGTGGCGGTCGTGACATAAACGCGATTGTCACGGTATCGCAAGACTCTCGCCCCACTCGGTACAATTACAATGACTCACGCAAGAGCCGAGGGGTTGTGTGGTTTTACAAAACTCACTCAACTAACTAGGGTTCACCTAGAGCAAGTGTTAAAGCGGTCAAACTAACCTAAGCACTTCGCAAAGCACCTACGCTAATCACCGAGTGATTCTATTAAGCACTTGGGTGTTTGAGCTCTTGGAAATGTGCACTATATGCCTTGGTATGTTGCTTGGGCTCCCACACTTGAGAATGGCCGGTTGGGGTGGTATTTATAGCCTCCAATCCCCAAACTAGCCGTTGGACAGAAAGCAGCAGCTTTCTATCGTCGGGTGCACCGGACAATCCGGTGCACCACCGGACAGCCACTATGCAGTGTCCAGTGCACGCCACGTCAGCCGAACGTTGGCGCCTGTAGCAGTCGACCGTTGGATCCGACCATTGTCGTCTGTCCGGTGCACACCGGACAGTTTGGTGCTACAGCCCGAGAGCGCCTGTCTGTGGCCTCTCTGCGCAGACTGTCCGGTTGTCCCACCGGACAGTCCGGTGCGCCACCAGGCGCTGGCTGATAGCCCACTTCTTGGGTTCCTTCGCTAATTTCTTCGGGCTTCTTTTGTTCTTGAGTATTGGACTCCTATGCATCTTTTTATGTCTTCTTTTGAGCTGTTGCATCCTCATTGCCTTGGTCCAATTCTCTTCGCATCCTATGAACTACAAACACAAACACTAGAAAACTTATTAGTTCACGGATTGTGTTGTTCATCAAACACCAAAACTCAATTAGCCAAATGGCACGGGGTCCATTTTCCTTACAATCTCCCCCTTTTTGGTGATTGATGACAACACAACCAAAGCAAGCAAATAATACAAGTATTTGAATGAAAATATGCAATCTACTTGCTAGGATGCATGTTTGTCCCCACAATGTGATATTATGGACTTAAGCCTCCCCCTAACTCCATAATTCACTTACTTCCTATTTTAAGACCAAATAACCAAAACCACTTGAAAAACCATTTGTAGATATGAAATTTTAAAATTTGTGGTGTTTGGTGATTGATATAGCTTTCATTACTTTGGTCCCTAAACTTCTCCCCCTTTGGCATCAACCACCGAAAAGGAAGACATTAAAAGCATGTAAGAAGTAAATAAAGCTTGCCCTCATCAAGGATTTTATCAGATGATACCACTTGAAGGATATTAAATTAAACCACAAGTATGGTACCAGTTGAAAGGATTACTCCCCCTAAACGAGTGTTCTCTTTAGAAAGAAATTTCTCCTGCTTTTTTGAGATGAAGAAATACTCCCCCTGACATAGATCCTCTACTTAGGAAAAAGCATGTGAAAATTTAGAGGTGCAAGACATGATTTGAAAAGACTAACTTCCCTTATGCATAGGTAACAGAATATGAGTTAACTACTTATGCATTTTTAGCAACATGGAAGTATATGATATAAATATAGTCTAATCAAATATTGGAGAAGACATGTAAATGATACTAGATGTAGTCTCAAAAGATACCAATTGAAGGTCAATGATGAGCTTGAGAGACATGAGAGTTCTTGAAGATTTTGCAGTGGAAGATTGTTGTCTTTTTCCGGGAACCTCATTTTGCTTACAATGAGACTATCACATGAAATAGACTTGACAAGGTGTTAGTCTCAAAGTATTAGATTATAGAGTAACCTCCCCCTGAAGGTGTGCATACAAGTTTTGAATACTTGTAGGAGACTTGCACTTTGATTTGATATCAAGAGGGGCAATTATCTATAATCCAAACTTTGGCACATATAAGTTAAATGATACAATTTGTAGAAATCAAAATTTTCAATTGATGCATCATTTACTATGGACTGATATAGAAGCTATGTGTCGTGCTTAAGTAAACATTTTAAACCATGTAGGTTTGCTTAAGTGTATGAATTGAAGACAAGCAATCCTACCATATGATTCACCTAGTATGCATAATTTAAAACAAAGGTACATAACAAATGTAATACTAGGCGAGAAAGGTAAACTAGATACAAGGTAAATAGATACGCATATCTAAAAACAAGAAATACAATAAATCTAGTTACCTTAGTCATGGGTGGGAAATTTGGGTCCAAAATTTTCGCTATCCCACTTGGCTATCAAACTTGTCCAATATGATGTATCCCATGATATACATCCTAACTTTGCCAAGTCTCCAAATTTCTCGACAACCTTCGGTCCACTCACTTCCCTTTCGGGATCCAAACCTTCTTGGTGCTTTTCATGGTTGAAATTATTTCCTTTGGCACCCAGATGCGTTTGGCCCCCTTTCCTTTGTTGCCTTGCTTGTTGGCCTTGATTGCTATCACCTTTCCATTCTTTTTCTTCTTGATCAAATATGGTGTAGCATCCTTTTTATTCACCTTTTTGATGTAGGTGTTGGAGATTTTGCTTGATGGCTTTTGCTTGAGCTTTTGCCTTTGTTTGTCCCCGGTCATCGCCTTGCATTGGAAAGACTTATGGCCTTCCTTGTGGCATAGCCTACAAATCACAGTTTCTCCCTCCATAGGCTTGTTCACTCCCGCAGTGGTGTTATCCTGTGGAGGTCGGATTTGTTTGGCTTTGCCTTTCTTGTCATACAAAGCCTTTCCAAGGCGAGCCACTTCTTGCTTTAATTGTTCATTTTCCTTTGCAACCTCATCCGAACATGTTTCTACAACAATATTCTCAACAAGAACTTGGTTGCAGGGGTTAGAATCATCAATTAAATCAAAGCAGGAAGTAGAAGCATCTTTCTTAATAATTTCAGGTATTTCAACTAAAGATGCTGCTGGGGTGCTACCAATGTTTTCTAGCTTAGTAGTTAGCTCATTATTGTGTATGCTAAGAATTTCCATTTTCTCTAGCAAATTTTCAATAGCTTCTTGGGAGCTAGCTAACTTAGCCTTGAGTTTTTCATTCTTTTTAATGAGACTATCATCGGTAGCAGTGGATGGAGCACTGGATTCTAATAGCTCAATTTTAGTTGACAGCTCACTATTTAAGTTTGCAAAAGTTTCAAAATTTTTCAAGCAAACCTTTATAATCATTTTGGGAGCTAATCAACTTATTTTCAAAAGTTTTAAGTTGAGCTTTTTGCTTAGTGCAAACATCCTGGAAAAATTCTACGGCTTCCGCAAGCTCATCTACTGAGGGCTTTCCCTCACCTTCATCATCACTACTACTTTCATCACTAGAGGATGGAATGCTTTTGTTACCTCTTGCCATAAGGCATTTGTGTGATGACCGTGATGAGCGTGATGAGGACCGGTGGCTGCGCGTCCTTGGAAGTTCATCTTCACTTGAAGAATCATCCCAAGTTCTAACACTTGTTAGCGCCTTGCCTTTGCTCCTATCCTTTTTGGGTTTGGCCATATTTGGACAGTTGTCCCTGAAGTGGCCCTTCTCCCCACATGCGAAGCATCCTCTCTTCCTTTGCTTTTTCCTGTCAATGTTAAAGAGAAGATCCTCGACCTGTAGGGGCACACCCATTAGATTAATCTTGCGGATCATCCTCATTACCTTTCCGACGCGTCGGATTGTTTCTTCGTCCTCGGAGGATGATGTGCATGGTTGATTATCTTCATCATCATCACTTTCTTCTTCTTCCTCTTCTTTGCTTGAGGAACTTGGAGTGGGAGCCTTCTTTTTGCCCTTCCTTTCATCACATGCAAAAGCATATGGTCTTGAGGATGTTGGCTCCTCTCCCCGACTCATTTTTCGCGACATCTCAAAAGCCGCGATTTTCCCAATCACAATGGTCGGGGTCATGTTGCTCAAGTCCTCCATGTTGTGAAGGATGGTGGTGATGCTCCCATATCTTTGTTGTGGTAGCAGGGAGATAATCTTCCTCACAATGTCCTCATCACCTAGCTTATTAATGCCAATCGAATTAAGCTCATTGATAATTAGATTCAAACGAGAATACATGTCTCTAACAAGCTCATCATCTTTCATAGCAAAAGAATTATACTCATTTAAGACTAGGCAATGTTTTTGCTCACGGACATTGGATGTGCCATCATGGAGCTCATGCAATTTTAGCCAAATCTCATTAGCAGTTTTCAAGGTAAATACTTGATTAAAAATATCCATGCTAAGAGATTCATACAAGCAATTTTTGGCTCTAACATTTAAATGAATTTCTTTTTCCTCACTCGTGGTGGGTTTCTCGGGATTCTTGAGGGGTTTCATCTCGTCATGAGTGACTCTCCAAACACCTAGATCAACGACCTCTAGGTAACAAGCCATTCTAGCACTATAATATGGGAAGTTAGTGTCGTCGAAGTGTGGTGGCCTATGGGTATCCATCCCTTCCTCTAAAAGCGTCGGCTCTTTTAGTGGTGAAGCTAAAGCGTTTCAAATGAGCCAAACCGGGCTCTAATACCACTTGTAGGAAACGGGTGACGCCTAAGAGGGGGGTGAATTAGGACTTCTAAAACTTTTACTTAACTAGGCCACAATTAAATCCCTAGAGCAAAACCTATGCAAATAATCAAACTAGAATGTGCAAACTAGGTTTTGTCTAAGTGTTGCTATCTCTACCGCAAAGGCTAAGTTTCAATCTACACTAAATAAGTATGAATACTAGATTGAAACTTAAATGCTTAATATAAATGCGGAAACTTAAAGAGCAAAGTAGAGAAGCAAACTCACATGGGTGACGCCGGTATTTTTACCGGGGTATCCGGAACCACGCTAGGTCCCGACTAGTCCTCGTTGGTGCCCCTACGCAAAGGGAAGCCCACGTGAGGGACAAGCACCACGGTCGAGTAACTCCGTAGAGAGCCGCGGGCCTTCTCCACGCGCAAGTGGTGCTCCGCTTTCGGCTCCTCTCGGACGCTCCCCGCCGTCTCCACTATCGAGCTTCCGACCGAAACGTCGCGGGCCTCGTTCCCTCTGGTACACGGTGGCGGTCGTGACACAAACGCGGTTGTCACGGTCTCGCAAGACTCTCGCCCCACTCCGTACAATTACAACGACTCACGCAAGAGCCGAGGGGTTGTGTGATTTTACAAAACTCACTCAACTAACTAGGGTTCACCTAGAGCAAGCGCTAAAGCGGTCTAACTAACCTAAGCACTTCGCAAAGCACCTACGCTAATCACCGAGTGATTCTATTAAGCACTTGGGTGTTTGAGCTCTTGGAAATGTGCACTATATGCCTTGGTATGTTGCTTGGGCTCCCACACTTGAGAATGGCCGATTGGGGTGGTATTTATATCCTCCAATCCCCAAACTAGCTGTTGGACAGAAAGCAGCAGCTTTCTATCGTCGGGTGCACCGGACAGTCCGGTGCACCACCGGACAACCACTGTGCAATGTCCGGTGCACGCCACGTCAGCCGACTGTTGGCGCCTGTAGCAGTCGACCGTTGGATCCGACCGTTGCTGTCTGTCCGGTGCGCACCGGACAGTCCGGTGCTATAGCCTGAGAGCGCCTGTCTGTGACCTCTCTGCACAGACTGTCCGATTGTCCCACCGGACAGTCCGGTGCGCACCGGACAACACTGTCCGGTGCGCCACCAGGCGCTGGCTGACAGCCCGCTTCTTGGGTTCCTTCGCTGATTTCTTCGGGCTTCTTTTGTTCTTGAGTATTGGACTCCTATGCATCTTTTTATGTCTTCTTTTGAGGTGTTGCATCCTCATTGCCTTGGTCCAATTCTCTTCGCATCCTGTGAACTACAAACACAAACACTAGAAAACTTATTAGTTCATGGATTGTGTTGTTCATCAAACACCAAAACTCAATTAGCCAAATGGCCCAGGGTCCATTTTCCTTACATAGTCCTTTAGGTACATGGTAACAAAGGAAGTTGTCCCTAAACTCCTCCCAGGTGATGGCTTTAGGGTCAGCGTGGGTGGCAAGGTAAGACTCCCACCAAGACTGTGCTACTCCCCTTAGCTCTCAGGGACCATATAGAACCTTCTCACGATCGTTGCACTGAGCAGTATGCAACTCACGCTACACAGTACGCAGCCAATCTTCGACGTCCATGGGATCTGCAGAATGGGCAAAGATAGGGGGATGGCCCCTCATGAATTCTGACTGCTTGTCTCTGGGCACCTGTGGCATCTAAACTTGCACCTGAGGTTGAGGTGGGGGTTGCTGCTGCTGCACCTACTGTATTGCTGCTAACGTCTGGCCAATTGCTTGCACTGCTTGGATTTGCATCAGGAACATCTGTTCAATGATCATCAGGGGTCTGCTGCTGAGCTGCATCCTCCTAGGGTGTCTGCTGCTCTTGTTGAGCACGTCTTTTGCCTCTGTGTCTGTTCTCAGACATCTGTAGGAACCACACATATATCATATTTGACTCTGCAGTCTTTCAGCATAAGAAAAGATATATGGAAATCTTCATAGCACTGAACAATTGATCATCTTCACTGACCCTCAACACAGCCAACATAGCTTCTTAGATAAAGAGGGAAGTGGAAATAAATGGGTTGCCCAACTAAATAACTAACTTTATTAATAACTGTACCAAGTGGCAGGGGATACCCACACATTGGTGACAATCATTACAAAGATCCAGCTTCATTACAAGTTCATCATGACAAGCATCAAAACCTATGATAAGCAAACTAAGGCTAATTAAGACTGATTAAGACTAAGACACTGAATTAAGCATATTTACAGACTCTGACTCTGCCGATCTAAGGCTCCAAATCTATCTAGGTCCTGCAGTCCGGGGTGCCATAATCAAAGCTACCATGGGGCAGCGAGCGGTAAGGGTGCTGAATTCCGATAGGAGCGAGAAAACCACCATCCTGATAGTGGCGTGCTGCGTGCTCAGCACGCAATTCCGCAACCTCTGCCCGAACCTTGTCCAACTCATTAAGGGCGTGGTCCAGCTCGGTGTTGAGCATGGTGACCAGGTTGACCATGTTATTCAGCCTGGGATTGCCCTCACCAACGGGCGAGACAATCACACCTCCAGCTCTACCGATCAAACAGTGAGGGTAGTTCTTCAGGTCGAGGCTATCAGCTACCCCGCTGAACAACGAGTAATACAGTGAAAGCGCACACCGTGCAGCATCTTGCATGGCTACCTCGGCAGTAACCCTCTCAGTGGTAGAATAATGCTCTAAGAAGGCCTCTGCACCTCGGAGATCATCGTCCGGATGGCGCACCAAGCAAGTAGCCTCCCACTGGTCTGGTATAACTCACGACGATGCTGGTAGACTACACAATGGTACTCAATAGACCAAGTGTGTTGATCGAAGGCCCGACGCAGTAAGGTGTTGAGAGCATCGTGGAAGTGACACCCGCGAGTAGCGTCACGAGTGATGGGTCTAGCGATCCATCCCTCCGGCTCCTGCTCCTCCGAGAGCTCCATGTTGTGGCTGGAACTGCCACAGGTGTCATCATCATCTCCGTCAGGGTCTCCTCCAGTAGCCGGGATGCCCTGTGGTGGTGCAGGGGCATCTCTGGCTTAGGTGCAGGGCAAGACTGCCTCCCAGACTCCACCTCCTGCTGAGGCGAGGGGGAAGAGTCCTGCTGCTCCTAGCGTCGACGCTCCTGTTCCTCGTGTAGGCGACGATGCAGTCTCTCTAGGTGGCTAGACTTACCTGTAACCGTGCGCCGCAGGGGGCGCTCCGCCAGGCGAGAGGGCAAAAAGGGGATCTCTGACTTACGTACAGTGCATCTAATATGGGTTATCTACAAAAGACATCGTAAGCATAAGAGTGAGAGTAGAACTATATGATCAGCAAGTAAACAGACAGCAAAGTGAGATAAAGATTTTGTAAGATGAGTATATAAATAGTAATATAACATAGAATTGGTCAAGATGACCAACTTTTGAATTGACACCAAGGTCAAGGTAAGAGTAGGGGGTCTATAGTCCTCAGGTCGACCATTCTTGTCTAGATTAGCGATCCTACAGTCAGCAAGGCTTTGATACCACTTATGTCACACCCGGTTTTGGAAGGCATACCGAATGAGAACTATGTACGTGTCAGGATCAGAAACTCACATACGCAGTGATTATATAATTGGACATCATCACACTTGCTCAAAGTAAATAGTGGAAAGGTACTTTTATTACATCAAGATGTCCAAGACATCCACAGAGTCTATAACATAGTCATCTAATGTCATCAAAGTGCGGAAAAGCGAATGTAGCAGATATGGCCTTCACAGGTAGCTAACTGGGGGTTTGTGAAAGTCGCCTAGAGGGGGGGTGAATAGGCGAAACCTGAAAATTAAAACTTTATCCCCCAACTAGATCCCTTGATTAGTGGTTAGAACAAGATATACAAATATAGGAGTATATAAACTAAGTTCTTGCTTGAAGAGAGAATAGCTAAATAATGCGGGAGTGATAAATCAATACAACTAATAAGTTATAGAACAACGCAAGAAGCCTTAGATGAGAAGAGCACTAGGACAAGTTCTTTCTTGCAACGTGTTGCTTCACTAAATAGGAATTTAACTTGAAGCAACACCAAATGATATTAGCAAATAATGGAGCAAGAAAACTTATGGCAAGGGAAAATAAACAAATCACAAGCAATAAACACAATGGACAAGGGTGATTTGTTTTACCGAGGTTCGGCCCTCGAAGGCCTAGTCCCCGTTCAGGAGTCCACTTAAGGACGGGTCTTTTTCAACCCTTTCCCTCTCTCCCCCGTTCACACAAGGATCGACGAGCTCTTCTTCTTCTCAAGGACCACTCTCGATCCCGCAAGGACCACCACACACTTTGGTGTCTCTTGCTAGCTTTTACAAGCCTCCAAAACTTTGGAGGAAGTTCAATGGGAGTCAAAACTCCACGCGCAAATGAACACAAAGATGAAGCACACACTATCTCTCGATGAATCTCACAAGGCACTAGTGCTAAACTCAAATGAGTAGCTCTCTTTTGGTTGCTCTCTCTTTTGTGGCACTTGTGTTGGTTGTAGTGGTCTAAATCTTGTGTATAGGATGAATCAATGAATATATGTGGTTGGGAGGGCTTGAGTATGTCAACTAGATGACTTGGAATGTTGCTTGGGCTCCCACACCTTGAAGTGGCCGGTTGGGGTGGTATTTATAGTCACCAACCAAAATCTAGCCGTTGGTGAAGGCAGTCTGTTCGATGGTGCACCGGACAGTCCGGTGCACACCGGACATGTCCGGTGCGACAGCCACGTCACCCGGCCGAAGGGGTTTCGACCGTTGGAGCTCTGACACTGGGCCTGCCTTGATGTCCGGTGGCGCACCGGACATGAACTGTAGAGTGTCCGGTGCGCCTGCTCCCGCGTGCCTGACGACTGCGCGCTTCTGGCGCGCATTAAATGCGTTTGCAGGTGACCGTTGGCGCGAAGTAGCCGTTGCCCCGTAGTTACACCGGACAGTCCGGTGAATTATAGCGGAGCAGCTGAAGTGAATTCCCGAGGCTGGCGAGTTCCTGAGGCCGGTCTTCGTTGGAGCACCGGACACTGTCCGGTGTACACCGGACAGTCCGGTGAATTATAGTGGAGTTGCCCCTGTATTTTCCCGAAGGTGACGAGTTTGAGTTCGGAGTCCTCTGGTGCACCGGACATGTCCGGTGGCACACCGGACAGTCCGGTGCGCCAGACCAGAGGTGCCTTCGGTTGTCCCTTTGCTCTTTTGTCGAACCCAATACTTGATCTTTTTATTGGCTAAGTGTGAACCTTTGGCACCTGTATAACTTATACACTAGAGCAAACTAGTTAGTCCATTTATTTGTGTTGGGCAATTCAACCACCAAAATTAATTAGGGACTAGGTGTAAGCCTAATTCCCTTTCAATCTCCCCCTTTTTGGTGATTGATGCCAACACAAACCAAAGCAAATATAAAAGTGCATAAATGAACTAGTTTGCATAATGTAAGTGCAAAGGTTGCTTGAAATTGAGCCAATATAGATACTTACAAGATATGTATGGATTGTTTCTTCATTTTTAACATTTTGGACCACGCTTGCACCACAAGTTTTGTTTTTGCAAACTCTTTTGTAAATTCTTTTCAAAGTCCTTTTGCAAGATAGTCAAAGGTAAATGAATAAGATTTTGCAAAGCATTTTCAAGTTTTGAAATTTTCTTCCTTTGTTCCAAATGCTTTTCCTTTGACTAAACAAAACTCCCCCTCAAATAAATTCTCCTCTTTAGTGTTCAAGAGGGTTTTAAGATATCAGTTTTGAGAATACTACTTTCTCCCCCTTTAAAACACAAAGAGATACCAATTTGAAATTTACCAATTGAAAATCATTAATATGTAAAATTAGGATGGTGGTGCGGTCCTTTTGCTTTGGGCTCATACTTTCTCCCCCTTTGGCATGAATCGCCAAAAACGGATACTTTGAGTGAGATATAAGCCCTTTTCCTAACTATTTTCTCCCCTTTGGCAAATAAAACATATGAGTGAAGATTATACCAAAGATGGAGAGACATTGTGGAGTGATGGCGAAGGGTAGATAATATCGAGAGAGTAGAGTGGAAGCTTTGTCTTCGCCGAAGACTCCAATTCCCTTTCAATGTACCTATGACTTGGTTTGAAATTCACTTGAAAACACATTAGTCATAGCATATAAAAGAGATATGATCAAGAGGATATATCAAATTAAGCATGATCATAGTTCTATATAACATAGATTGCTCCCCCTAAGTATGTGCATGGAGAGGAACACATATTTTGGCCTTAAATGCCAATTGCACATAATTAGGTTAATGAGAACATATCTATATCATACAGATTATGAAGTGCATTGTGTCATAGTATAAGTGTGATGCTCATGACAATTTATGCACTTATGAAAGCATGTTGTAAACAATTTAAGCATTTTCCCTTAAGGATTTCAAAGAGACTTAAGGACCATCCACCTTTGAAACAAAGGCAGCTTATCCTCGTTACAAGGTTAAGCTTTAAGCTCTTTGACAATAAAAGTACTTCATCTAGTTTTTCCAGAGATGCACTAAAGCAGGAATGAATTTTGGGAAATTAAACTAGGTATGAAGCAGGGATAATACATGGACATGCTTTCTCTTCCTTTTATACAAGATATGCAAAGAATGTATAGAAAAGGAGGATTTAGGTACAAGTTTAAATGAAAGGAGATAGTTTTACCTTTTTGTACCTCTACATAGGGACGCTCTCTTCATTGTGCTTTGTCCTTAGTCTTTAGATGCTTAAGACCTATACTCAATGACAATATATGAAAATATTTTGCACAAGAGAGAGTTCTACAACTAGTGATCTTTTCAAGTTTATTGTTAGCATATATCAAATGGATCACAAGTTGCATAAATGTATCATGAATTCTCCTTTTAACTTAGTGCATATCAAGAGATATCGAAGTATATACGGCACTAAGAAGCATGATTGTTGATTGAAGTTATTCAATGATCAAACAAATAACATATGTGATCAAAAGAACAACATACGCATTAGATTATCAATTAAGCTTAGAGTAGGAGAATCCAGCAAATATGCTACTTTAGAGTGAAAGACAAAAAAAATAGTAGCAAATTTCATGAGAAACTTATTCTCATGCAAGAGACTATATGAAATTACTGAGATAAAGCAATAGTCTCAACAAAATCAAGATATAAGAATAGACTTCCCCTAAAGATATGCATGGATGTATTTTCTTTAAAGACAAATAGGGAGAAGCCTTATACATCTTGATCAAGGCTCATAAATTTTGCAATAAACAACTTAAGCCTAGCATTCTCATTATGAAAGGATTTAGAATACTCACAACCACACCATTGATTGTTTTGTAGACCTTATTATCCAAGTAGGTGTTGTTGCTCTTGATGTCCTTCTCTTTCATTTGAGAGTCCTCCCTTTGCAGTGGCTTCTTTTTCCTTTCAAACTTATTGAAAATACTCAAGAAGGATGTTAGTAATACAAGGGAGTATACAATGATGGATGATTTCTTTTAGATAGGAAATAAGCATAATTCATCATCCATAAGTCACACAGACATGAAGTAAAATCCTTAACATTAGTGCACTTTTACTTGAAAAGAGGAACATGCACTATTTAACAATTTGATCACTCATAGGAATTTACTTCTTTATATTGAACTTTATTAATGATTACATAAAACAGATCAATATAAGAATGGATATAACAAAGGCATGAATTAGATTAAATACCCATTGAGATGGGAACCAAACTTAATTAAAAGGATGAGTTCCCATACCTTTGCTTTTACCTTTCTTCTTTTGGGTGAGGAACAACCCATGAGGCTTGTGCACTCTCCCTTTTGAAGATATTCAAGAGTAGGCTTAAGAGATACTTTGTTAGTAACACAAGCACTAGTTTCCATTTTTGTAACCATTTTTGATAAGGAATGAAAAGCTAGATTACTAAAACATGGAAACTTCATAGCATGAACTATATTACCCATAGATGATGTTATGCTCAATTTTAACTCATAAAACAAGCATAAATAATCCTTTGAGATTAAGGAATAAATCTAATTCATGATTTGGAAAGCGATAAGTGTGAAAGAATCATATCCAATTTGAGCAAGTAAAAATACATCATAAAACATTGGATTGATTTTTCTTTTCATGTTAGATTACACGCTTCCAAAGAGAAACTTATTCTCTACAAGTGAGACTACTTGGGTTACTTAGATAAAAATCATTAGTCTCACTATTCTAGTTATAGAGAGAGTTTTCCTTTTACAAGTGTCCTAAGGATTTGAATTCCTTACGTGACACCTTATTCTTTTAAGAACATGAAATATCTCTCTATATCTAGAATCATGGCAATAACAAGATAATTAGAGGAAGAATATGCCATGATAAATTTGCAATAAATTAGAGCATGTAAATTTCCATAGTATAGAAATGATGAATGTGCAATCTACCATATGAGAGGAAATTCTTCAAAGAATGGTAATATCAATTTAAAGATATTTAGAGTGCTTCAATTTTTCTATGTGACTACACAGGACACATAAGAAATGATATTTTAAATACTTGCACTTAAAAGATAAGTGTTACCATCCTTTGGCTTTCCTCCATGTTGTAGGCCTTGATGATACCTCTTCACTTCCTACAACATATAATATCTTCCTCGAGATGATATGAGTTTAAGACATAGCAATTTGAAAAATAACCTTGGGTCAATCATGTTTATAGATCATTGAAGATTGATAGTTTGAGTTAATAAGAATTGAATGGACTCTCTCAAACATCCCAAGGCTTCATATCATCTCCTTCTCCTGCAAAGCTTGTCAATCATATTTTGGTACCCATCGCTTGATGGGTCCATCATGGTTAGTCAACAAAGATCTAGGAACCCAAAAGTCCTTTGTGTTAGCACTAGGTGAACTCATTACCTTTCTAGCACAAGTTGCAATTTTGGGTTGCCAAGTTACATGAGAATCAATTGAAAAGTTAGGAGTAGGATTGTTACCAATGGGACAATCCCTGCATTGATGTCCCTTCTTACGACATGTGTAGCAAAGGCGTTTTTCAAGTTTTGAAGCTTTCTTCTTTCCTTGTTTGTTGCTTGCTACATGGTTAGTAAAGACTTTCTTTTCTAACCCTATGCCTTTTTGTTTTAAATGGGGACAAGATCTAAGCAAGTGTCCCTTCTTGGAGCTTTTAAAACAAAGTCTATCATCCTTGTTAATAATCAAGCCATTTTTAATGTAGGGACATGACCTAATCAAGTGCCCCTCTTCAAAGCATTCACTACACCTCTTAATGTGAAGTGTGGCTTGATCATTACCTTGGATGTTACCTTTTGTGGAGGCGTGGTTGAGGCTTTTGGAGGAGGTGTTGAATTTCATCTTTTGTTTCATCCTCTTGGCAATCCTCAAATCCTTGACATTTTCTTCAAGGGATGTAGTGCATGCCACGGTTGTTCCCGTCTCAAGCTTCTTCACCATGTGATCACGGTTATCTTGAGAAGGTTGGGCAATGCATTTCCCTTTTAGTTGTGTCAAGCTCTTCTTTAGCCTCTCATTTTCTTCTTTGAGCTTTTGATATGAATCATCATTTGTTCCTGCAAATTCTAGCTCAAAGGAAGATTTGCTTGTCGACAAACAACAAGCATTAGCACATGGTAATATAGTATCAGTTTGAATACATGTGCACGAGTGAGGTTGTTGGGATTTTAAGTTTTCTATCACAACCTCATGAGCAATGTTTAATATGATATGATCATCCATAAGATTTTCATGAGAACATAGAAGCATATCAAATTTTTCTTGAAAAGCTAGATTTTCAACTTTTAGCTTTTCTACTTGGTCCTTAAGCAAGGTATTCCTATTTACTAATTGAGCGATACAATGTAAAGCGTTATCTTGCTCAATTGAACCAGTTTCATACCTTTGGACCAAATCAACATGAGAGCACTTTAGCTCCTCATGTTCTTTAGTCAACTCATCAAAGTGTAGCATTTTCATGGAGAGAACATCTTCTAGCCTTTGACGAGCTTCGCTTTGCTCTCTCGCTCTTTCTAGAAGTTTGAGCATGACCGCCTTATCTTCTTGGCTTAGGCGAGCGTAGAGATGCAAGAAGCTTCTTTCTTCCTCATCATCCTCATTTGTCCTTCCGCTATCATTTGCATTAGCCACACAACACATGTGGGAATCGAAATGGGAAGACAAACCTTTTGGAGAGGTGGATTCATCGTTTGGTCTCCATCGTTCATTCTCTTCTTCTTCCTTGCAAGGGTTAGTATCACAAATACCAAAGGAAGTAGAGACACAAAATGAACTATCATGTTTGGACTCATCAAATTTGCTTCTAATTCTAGTCCAAATATCATGCGCATCATGGACGGATTCATCATAGTTTGATATGAAGGCATGATAATCTTTTTTGCTAAGAGAATTAGTTAAGATGTCAAAAGCTAGATAGTTTAAGCGATAACATCTTTGATCCTCCTCGGAATTAATTTTTCCATTGAAATTAGAGGGAAAAATACTCTTGTCTATAATTTGTTCTAATCGAGGATCTATGGTTCTAAAAGCATTTATCACACTAGTAGACCATGAGTCATAATTGGAACAATCATCAAATAATATCTCAAGAGTTACCTCTTTTTGAGTTACGTTCGATGGAGGAGTCTTCTTGTTCTTTAGGGATCTTTTACGAGCCATCACTTCGAGTTGTTAGACTCAAGATGAAGTGCCTAGCTCTGATACCAATTGAAAGTCGCCTAGAGGGGGGGGGTGAATAGGCGAAACCTGAAAATTAAAACTTTATCCCCCAACTAGATCCCTTGATTAGTGGTTAGAACAAGATATACAAATATAGGAGTATATAAACTAAGTTCTTGCTTGAAGAGAGAATAGCTAAATAATGCGGGAGTGATAAATCAATACAACTAATAAGTTATAGAACAACGCAAGAAGCCTTAGATGAGAAGAGCACTAGGACAAGTTCTTTCTTGCAACGTGTTGCTTCACTAAATGGGAATTTAACTTGAAGCAACACCAAATGATATTAGCAAATAATGGAGCAAGAAAACTTATGGCAAGGGAAAATAAACAAATCACAAGCAATAAACACAATGGACAAGGGTGATTTGTTTTACCGAGGTTCGGCCCTCGAAGGCCTAGTCCCCGTTGAGGAGTCCACTTAAGGACGGGTCTTTTTCAACCCTTTCCCTCTCTCCCCCGATCACACAAGGATCGGCAATCTCTTCTTCTTCTCAAGGATCACTCTCGATCCCGCAAGGACCACCACACACTTTGGTGTCTCTTGCTAGCTTTTACAAGCCTCCAAAACTTTGGAGGAAGTTCAATGGGAGTCAAAACTCCACGCGCAAATGAACACAAAGATGAAGCACACACTATCTCTCGATGAATCTCACAAGGCACTAGTGCTAAACTCAAATGAGTAGCTCTCTTTTGGTTGCTCTCTCTTTTGTGGCACTTGTGTTGGTTGTAGTGGTCTAAATCTTGTGTATAGGATGGATCAATGAATATATGTGGTTGGGAGGGCTTGAGTATGTCAACTAGATGACTTGGAATGTTGCTTGGGCTCCCACACCTTGAAGTGGCCGGTTGGGGTGGTATTTATAGCCACCAACCAAAATCTAGCCGTTGGTGAAGGCTATCTGTTCGATGGTGCACCGGACAGTCCGGTGCACACCGGACATGTCCGGTGCGACAGCCACGTCACCCGGCCGAAGGGGTTTCGACCGTTGGAGCTCTGACACTGGGCCCGCCTTGATGTCCGGTGGCGCACCGGACATGAACTGTAGAGTGTCCGGTGCGCCTGCTCCCGCGTGCCTGACGACTGCGCGCTTCTGGCGCGCATTAAATGCGTTTGCAGGTGACCGTTGGCGCGAAGTAGTCGTTGCCCCGTAGTTACACCGGACAGTCCGGTGTACACCGGACAGTCCGGTGAATTATAGCGGAGCAGCTGAAGTGAATTCCCGAGGCTGGCGAGTTCCTGAGGCCGCTCTTCGTTGGAGCACCGGACACTGTCCGGTGTACACCGGACAGTCCGGTGAATTATAGTGGAGTCGCCCCTGTATTTTCCCGAAGGTGACGAGTTTGAGTTCGGAGTCCTCTGGTGCACCGGACATGTCCGGTGCGCCAGACCAGAGGTGCCTTCGGTTGTCCCTTTGCTCTTTTGTTGAACCCAATACTTGATCTTTTTATTGGCTAAGTGTGAACCTTTGGCACCTGTATAACTTATACACTAGAGCAAACTAGTTAGTCCATTTATTTATGTCGGGCAATTCAACCACCAAAATTAATTAGGGACTAGGTGTAAGCATAATTCCCTTTCAGTTTGCCACTAACATAACTAGAACTCGTCGTAGTCCTAGAACTCCTCAAAGTCCTCCATGTTGCTTGCATCTCCTCTTGAGCACTGAATACAGTGGGGACAACCTGGGGTGGGGATGGTTTTTAAAGCAAGGGTGAGTACACGTCAACGTACTCAGCAAATGTCCCATTTGGCTAAAGTGGACTAGCTATATGTGGAGTTAAGGTTGAGTAGTTGCTTTTAGTTGGTCAAGTATTTATTACTACTGGTAGAGCCGAATTTTAGTAATGAACCCAATTATTACCCAAATGTACTCCCTCCAAGAGGAAATATCAGAGATCATGATTATAACCATTATCATTAAACATCATCATAAAAGTATCCAAAGTTCTTCTAATAGAAAAGGATCCCAAGGCTACTCTTAACCGTGAGCTCGGCTGATATACCAGTTTCTAACACTCTGCAGAGGTTGCACACTTTACCCACGACTCGTGATTCCCATTCTGCCCGGAGATCATGACTCCCCATTGATCACTACCAAGGTGACCTGGTAGGGTCTCACTATATAGCCTTTACAAAGACTCCCTTGGTGCATAGCTGCTCTTTAGGTTTTGCCAGTCGTACAAACGTAGTACACCTCCCCAAGGTGGGTGACTAACAAAACCAAATCGAATGAACCTCTGCACCCCCTTGGCAGAGCAAGCACTACGCCTCGGCCCCCATTGATGGCCCTCCGACAAAGCCAACTACACCCCAGGTTCATCTAATTCTTCAGCTAAGGGCGTCCCATTCCACCCTCATCGTTGCACTGTTATCCCAGGTGGTCACTCAACGAACAGGTCCTTACAGAGAGGTACTCAGGAAAATAGCCTGAGTCCACTAAAATATCACAAGTTCATCATCAGGATAACATCATCGTATCATAAATATTCACATCATGTTCGTTGATTAAGCTAAAACAATAGCATAAGTTAACCATGATAACCCAAAAAGGTAAACAAGGATAAGGTAAATATAGACTAGTTAATCCTTAGGTTTCCATAAAGTAATGCGGGATGGTGAATTATAAAATAAGTAGGACGTAATAGGTCAGAGGACACTTGCCTTCACCAGGTTGTTACTCAGGAAGATCTTTGGCAACACACTCAGGAACTACGGGCTGCTCGTCGTCTAAATAAAGCGATCATGCATTCAACACATTTGGATAATGACAAATGAACAACACACCAATCATGTACAAACAATTGAACACGTCTCAAAAGGAAAAGTATAAACTCAAAAAGGAGCATAAGTTATAGGGTGAACTAATCACATTTAGTAGTTTGTTATTCTCTAAGTGTTGTCTATCTCCATGAGTTACATAATTAGGTTCTACCTACTTTAGTGTGGCACAAAAATTATACCAGAGATTGATTCATATATTACATAATATTAATCTCACAAGATTAAACATACATTTACCACTAGGGTTTCCTTTTTTATTTATCTTATTAGACAAATAAATTATCACATAAACTAACCTATAGTCTAGGCATAAAATTAGAATGCATAGATAGTGAATGATCCTAATTTATTTGAACAGAGAATAATTCTATGAATATTTTGCAATTTGAATCACTCAATTTGGAGTTCATATGCAAAAGATATGAAATAAACAAGTTTTAAAGTTTAAAATACAAAATTAGGCCTAAATCTGTGATTAAACAAAAGTTTAGGGTTCAATCTGTAAGATGACAGGGGCCTGCGCGTGAAAACCAGGGATGGCGAGTTGTTTTCAAACAAATCAAGGGTCTCTTTAACAATTTTACCACGCGAAGTGGTATCGGGCTCTCTCGGCCATCGAATCTCAGATCAACGGTCGAGAATAGATCCGAGCGCGAGCGCGCGGGCGTGGGCATGCGGCAAGCGCTGACAGATGGGCTCAGGGTGTCTGCGACATGAGGTAGGATAGACAGACCGGGCCCGGCAGGGGTGCGGGTGTGGGGGAGATGTGAGCGGCCAGATCTACAACGGGCGGCTGAGATTAGATCGGTCCTAATTAAATATAGATCGCCAGATCTCGGATGGATGTCTAGGATCCAACGACCAGCGTGGTCAGGGCGGCTGGTCTTAAGTGCGGCGGCGTCACTCGTCTCTGCGGCGAGGTCTCGCCGGAGGCGAGGGCACGGCCACGACAAAGCTCTAGGGGATTGGGGAAAGACTCGGGCACACTTAGGGCGACACAGTGGACTCAACCGTGGGCACAACGTCGGTGCGGGGGCACCAGAGGGCGCAGAACGCGGCGGAGTGGCCCAACGACGGCGCGGATTTGCTCCGACGAGCAGTCCCACGAAGTCTAAGGCAATAAACGGAGAAATAGGGGCATGGGGAGGTTGCTCACCTCAAGAGCAAACTCAAGAGCACCGGGGCAACAGCGAGGATGCAAGGACGCCTCGGGTCGACGGCGGCGGGCTTCGCCTGCACGGGGAGAACGCCGGTGAGCGCAGATTGGACCAATTAGAGAGGCTAGGGGCAAACCGGGAGGTGTCCCGCGTTGCTGGCAAAGGGGTGGAGCTCACCGAGGCAACAGACGTGGCGGACGCTCGACGACAGCCACGGAACGGTGGCGAACCTTTGATGGAGTTCTGCGGGCGCGTGAGTAGAGCGAGAGAGAGAGAGAGCGAGGGAGTTCAGCTGAGGGCGCAACTGGGTGACAAGAGTGAGTGAGTCGGTGTGGGCTGTAGAAAAGGGCTCGGGCGCGAGGGTCGTGGCCAAAAAACGCGCGGTCGTGGGCGCGTCCACGACAGAGAGCGCAGGCTGGAGGTTAGGGAAGAGGGGAGTGGCTGACAGGCGGGGTCCGCGGACCAGCGAGGGTGAGCGGCAAATGGGTGGTCAGCGCTGACAGGAAGGTCCCACCGAGCAACGAGTGAGAGCGGCCATGAGCGCGGATGGGTCGGCGCCGACAGGTCGGGCCCACCGGGCAGCAGGAGGGAGAGAGGGAGAGAGAGCGCGCGTGTGCGGATGGTCGCTGGCATGTGGGGTCCACTTGTCAAGCGACACGGGTGCGCGCATGGCCTGACTAGGCCAAGCTGGGCCGGCTGGGCTGAATAGAGTTTTTCTTTTTCTAGGGATTTTCTAAATGCTTTTCTTTTTTATTTTCTTTAGGGTTTTTAATTCAAATTCAAAACAATTCAAACATGTGCATCAATTCAAAGAATATTTTAGGCTCAACATAATGCAATAAATCAAGACTCACATAAGTTTTGACAAAATAAATAATAAATTCCTCACTTAATTAACCTAATTCTACTCAAAAGGAAGAGAGAGAGAGACTAGGGAGAGAGACAAAAGGTAACACCTAAATTTGGTAGGCATTTAGAGAATAAATTTTATACCCCAAATTCAGCGTGTTACACATTAGAACCTGGTTACAAGCATTGTAAAATCAACCCCCGTAAATTATTGCTCTGAAAGAAAAATACTATAGGAATTCCTATAGTAAGTTAAGTAAAAAAAGTATATGATTTAATAGTATCGTAGCGAGTATCGAAGAATTAACCACAACGTCTCAACAACTCGATCACATTTAAATATGTTAAAATAAAATTTTAAGGTAACACTATAATATATATCTTTTTATTTAATTGTTGTTTGATATAAATATTTTTAGATATATCTTAAATTTTACATTAATAATATTTAAATATATAAATAATTAAAAGAGTCTACTCTTATTTAAAATTGAATAAGAATGGATTTTATTCCTATAAATATCATCCAATTTTTCGTTCACTAAATTAGCCCTAAAATCCCACGACCGCCTGGTCACCTTGAACACATACGCACACCGCGACATTGCTACAGACAGTCGATAGATCGGGTGAATCAGCGCTGTTTCAGCAGCAGCATAAAGAACAAAATAATAGCAAGCCACGTCTCTTCTATGACCTCCATCCAGTTTTATTATCGCTAGTGAGCCAGATAAAGAGGCGCATGATATCCTGTTTCGCCCATCATGTCGTTATTCTCGACCAATACAATTCGACGTACTAATTCAATTTAGATGTCCTGTCTGATGTCGCTGCGCCTGTACATGGAGTCAATTGGAATCAAGAAAATGTCCTCACGCATCATTAGAATTGAATTCATTCTAATAATAATAATTTAGATTTATATATCGACTAAACTAATTCAATTTTATGTAAAATATATCAATATACTATTATTAGTAAGATGTCGAAAATATTTGAGGAGTGAATCGAAGATCGTCTTGTAAGTCATAGAGTAGAAACCAATTTTAATAATACATAAAATCATTTCTCATTCTCTATCCCATAAATTTGAGATAAGTTTATATCAGAACTTTAGAAAGTGATGGAATGTCAAATTTCAAGTTAAATAAGTTACTTTATTAAGTGAATTCTAATTCCTCTAAAATGAATAAATCCAAACGTCATCACATTCATTTGTTACACTACCCAGTAAAGTCATGCTTCGGCTTGTTCTTGTTATTAATTGTTGTCCATATCTCTGCCTCTGCATAATTTCGGGCTATGAAAGAGTACGAGAATAGGATGAAAAATAAAAGAAAACGAAACAATGACGGGCTTTGAACGAGAAATGGGCTGTCGAGTCTTCCCTTCGGCCAGTGGTAGACTCGCCCAGTTACAGTTTGAGCCTGGCCTAGAAAGTTCTTTAAACAGGCCGCGCGCACAATGTCGGCCTGAACTCCAGCTCCTATCGGACGAGTAGATTGGGCCGTGATCATACTTACCCATTGCAAACCAGAAGTCCTTTCTACCTCCGGACTATGACCCTGTTTAGCACAGCTGCTACTTGTTGAAAAAGCAGTTTATCTGAGAAGTTGGTAAAAAGCAGCTTCTGCTTGTTGGCTGCTTTTAGTGTATTCTGAGAAGCAGCTGAACTGATAAGCTATTGCAGAATTTACCTGTTTGGCAGAACTTCTGCTTAAATTTGTGAAAAAGCTGAAAATAAGCTGTGCCAAACAGGACGTGATGTGATTTTTCTTCTCCAATTCTAGAAGACTAGAATCGAATCTTACCTTCTGAAGTCTCCAAACTATCTAAATTATCCCTCTACCCCGATGGTTTTCTAGGCAGTTTTATCCTTATTTTTAGTTTCAAAAAGTACTGTAAATGCTCGATAAGGTTTCAAACCATGAAAAAGGTGTCTAACCTTCTAGGATTATATATATATATATAGAGAGAGAGAGAGGGCAGGTACAACGGGAGCTCTGGGCTTCGGATATTAAAGAGAGCCCGGGTAACAGGGTCTGGTCCGCTGAACCAAACGCGCGTGGGTATGATGGAGATGAGACAAAGTACATGCAGGACCGACGGCGCCGTGACTAGATTCGTTAACGGCAAGGCGGTAAATATATGGTATTGGGCGGAATTATAGGGATTAGATTCCTCATGCAAACGTGCTTACTCTGAAACGTGGGCGCGAAATTTATGGATCTTGCATGGAGCATAATGGCGGCAGGTAAAGATAATATCGAATAAGATGTTAAAAGATATGGCATAAAACAGATACGTTATAGATGTTGCGTATATAGTATTATACCATTTGGCATAAAATATTGAGTCATTGTGCGTAAATAGTGTGTTAGTGATATTTGTATTACATGTACATTGCTACATTATAGGTACGGGTTCGGAAATTATGGAAATACCCTGGAAACGTAGATGCGGTTACTTGTTTAGTATAGCATCCGTGATTTCCTTTCATTCGAAAAAATACCCCCAGACTGCAGAACTAGTTGGCGGTGGAGATGGCCGGCTCTAGACAATCGCCGGCGATGGTAGGAGATGGCGGTCGGATTCGTCTAGACACTGAGGGAGTAGTTGATGGTAACTTAATGGTTACACCACCTCCTGCTCTACTGGGGCCTGTAATCGACAAAATAAACATAGGGGAGGAAGGAGAACAACGGGTTTGACCTCCGATGTCCAATATTAGCTCCAGGGAGATGGATACGCCTCAAATACTGCGTTCACATGTAAGTCCAATTGTTGTATTTGATTCTTTGATTGATTAGATTGTTATGATCATAATCCGTGGTACAAACAACACTGTCAATGAGTTGCAGCAAAAAACATTGATCCGAATATAGTGCCAATAGTAGGGATGACTTTCAAGGATATTGATGATGCATATAAATTTTATAAAAGGTATGCATATAAAGTTGGATTTCCATTGAAGAAATACAGAGAGAAGACATTCAGTAAGTGTTGGTCACTTGTTCTCAAATACTATGAATTAAGAACAAGGCAACACAAATGTTAATGGTTAAAGACCTTCGTCCTTCAAAGCATTATCTCCCTTAGGATATAATGATCTTCAGACGAAGGTTATGAAGGACATACCTTCATCGTTTCAATATGTAAGAATAAAAGTAGGAACATATAAGGCATATAAAGAACATGAATAATTGTATAAAACCATTAGATTATTAATATTCTCATTACATGAACAAACATTAATGACATCAAATTCATTTATACCTTCGGCTTGACAGAAGGCAAAGTCCAAAAGCGACGTGCGAGCGATTACAAGTCAGCGTGAACAATATGGTGTTACTGTTCATCTATTTATAGGCATAGGACGCAGCCTGGGTAAAATTACATCCATGTCCTTGGCACTTACTACTGACTAAAAGTAATCTATCGAGGATTGGGCAGTATATTCCCCTTTAGGTCAGTTCCAGTCTCCATCGCTGCCCTTGCGCTAAGCCAAAGCTTCTTCATTCGTAGCTTCGGAACTGGTTAATCCTTCTCCCAGACCACGCCTTTCATACCATGCACACCTTCATCTCAAGGCCGAAGGTTCCTGTGACAATATAATATACTTGGAAAGCATGTTAGTTGTGTTTTTGAGGACCTTCGGAAGACAAAGGTCCCCAACAGTAGCCCCTCGCAGTATTAATTTGTTCTTGTAACAACAAATTCAGACTGCGACGTAAACGAAGGCCTTAAGCCGAAGGTCTAAAAAACACCTTCCTGTCGCTAGAATAGCGAAAGTCAATGACAAATGGGGCCCACCAAGTTACAATGCAATAGGCATATAAATAGAAACCCACAGCAGTGGTATTTGCTACGCCATTTCTTTTACTTGCGTTGTTTTCCCAAATTTTAATTCTCTTGTTGTCAGCTCTTGCTTGATTTTCGAGCTTCGTGAAATACTGAAGTTTTGAAGAAATGTCTGAGGAGAAGAAGGTGTCTGAGGTGACGAAGGTGGCCGAGGAGAAGAAGGTTGTGGATCTTTTTATTGCTAGGTTTTACGAATCTATGGAAAAAACGAATACAGCGAAGATCACAAAGGAGATAATGGCGGATTTATCTGAAGATTCTGATGACAGTGATGACTTTGATGTGGAAAGTGAAGATGAAGATTCTGAAGATCGGCCCTAGCGACGAAGCCATACCATCTTCGGAAAGTCGACCATTAAACAAAGCCAGTTGACGCCATGAGGGGAAGGTACTTTCGTGACATGTCTATTGTGAGGCTTGGAGGGGACAGCACGGCCCCTGCACCTGAAGAGAATGAAGTTGTTGTCTATAGAAGTTTCTTGAAAGCAGATCTTCGGTTTCCATTGAGCAAATTTGTGGTTGAAGTGTTGAAGATATTTCAGATCTTTCTTCATCAAATTACACCCGAAGCTATAATCAGAATGGGGATGTTTTTCAGGGCTGTAAGACGCCAAGGGCTGGAACCGAGCGCAAAGTGTTTTTGCAATATGCACGAACTTTTATATGAGACGAAGGCCAGTGGCAAAGAGTAGTATCACAACAACTTTTGTTGTTATGGATTTATTGCTCGTCCCTATGCAAGCTACCCGGTTCCAACATTTCGGAAAAGATGGCCCGGGGCCTGGATGGAGGAATGGTTTTATGTTAAGAAATCTGATTAAAAGGGAGGACATAAAAGAGATTATCCAACGCCCCATCTGGTCTCGCTTCGGCTTTCGAAGGCCGACTGTGACGATTGAAAATGATGATGAAGCATGTCAAAAGGCCTTCAGCAACATCTGTGCTTTCATTGGTACACCGGACCTGATCTAAGAGCACATAGCCTACAGGGTATGGCCACTTGTGGATAGCTGGGAAATGCCGAAGGAGACTGTTATCGGATCCAGTGAAGGTGGATTAGTTCGCTTGAAATATACCTTCAGATTCAGAGACCGGTTTGACGAACCAAACGACGATTGGCTGAAGAGTATTGAGGCTACTAGCGATGAGTTGATGCTTTGTCCTCGGCCTTCGGGGGTCGGAACAAGAAAAGATTGAACAGAGTTTTTGATGCGATTGGTTTTATATATCCTGATTACTGCTATCCCTCGCGGAGGCAAGGAAAAAAGAGGAAAGGTGCCACTTCGGCCATTTCTGTTGTGCCGAAGGGCAAGAAAATCAAGGTTTTGATCCACCGGCCAAGATATATTAAAACGGCCACAGTGCCAAAATTTGGTGAAGAAACATCTTCCGCTGCCGAAGCAGAACAAGCTACTCCTGCCACTCAGAGTGCTGAGGAATCAACTATAGCGCCGAAGTTGTCTATAGTTGAGCCAGTTGAGGCCGAAGATGAGGCAGCCAAAAAGCCAGATTGGAAAAGGCAACAAAGCTGCTAGAAATTCTGAGCCCACTAGTAGGAGCGGAACTGCCGAAGGATACAAAGGCTTCTGCCACCACTCCCAAGAGGAGAAGAATGGCCAGCGTGCTGGACGCTGTCGTGGAGACAACGAGAGCGTTGACTCCTGCAAAGAAGGTTGCCAAAGCTGCTACAGCTCAAGCCGAAACCGAAGCTGGGCCTTCAGTGCCTACTGAGACAAAGCCTGCCATAATTGAAGAAAGGGCTGAGCAAGAATCTCTAGATACTAGCGTAGCTTCGGAGAAGAATGTGGCAGAAGAAGCCAAATCCCCTGCTCCCGAAGCACCGTCCGAAGATCTTAATTATATTATTCGACATGCTTTAGGAAAAAGATTATCCGAAGAAGAAATTTTTGAAGCCAAACACTATGCCCGGGAACTGAAATACTCGAAGGGGGCCTTAGTGGTCCATGGCACGGACGAAGATGATTTCCTGTACTGTCTCCTGGACAACAAAGAGATATCCGCCTGCCGGGAGATGGCCAAAAGTCTGGGATTTCCGAAGCTCGAAGCATGCCTCTCCGCCATGTCGAAGGATGACCTTGCAGATAGCCTTGCATATAACAGCTTGAAGGTACAAGAGTTGTGAACTTCAAAGTTTATGAATTTGGAGATTAAGTCTTTTATTCTCAGGCCAATCCTTCTTTCTTGCAGGGCTTAATTCTTAGCAACGCGCTGAGGGCACAAAAGAATGCCGAAGATGAAAGCTGCACTATGGCTCTCGGTAACCTTCGGTCAGAGGTCATTAAGCTGAGAAACGAAGCCTTGGAGAAGGACAAAATTCTATTTTCATTAGCGGATAAAGTGAAAGGAGATGAGGCAAAATTTAACTCTCAATTCGAAGCTTATAAAGCTGAAATTGAAGACCTTCGAAAAAAGCTTGCCGAAGCTAATGAAAATTGTGCACTTGCAAAGGCTGGTCAAGAAATAAGTGAATAGTGGAAGACTAAGCTAGAGAAAAATGTTGAAGAGCTTCATGAATCTAAGGAAATATGCTTTGAAAAATCCTTAGATTGCGTGAAAAAATTGAAGACCAGCTTTTCTAAAGTGGGTGCTTATTCTTCGGAAGAGAACTTCATTCGAGGTGACCCCGAAGGCGTTATTGATTGGATAAGCGGGGAAGCCAAAGCTTTTGAAAAGATTCTAGGCAATCGTGGGGATATCTGTGCTTTTCCCGGCGCTCGAGGGATTGCGGCTATCCTGGAGAAGGCTGGTTGCGATCATGTTAAAGCTGCGGCCGAAGATGAGGTCGCCTTCTCCATAGACGACATAAAAGACCCCTCGGCCGAAGCTACTTCAGTGGGCGGAAAATTTTATTCTGATATCTGGATGAACAGTGGCCGAGAATTGGCCAATGAAATTATAAAGAAGAATGAAAAAGAAACCCATGAAGCCCGAGAAGAAGCTAGGCGAGCCAAAGAAGCTGCTGAACGCGAAAGGCGCATATGTATTGTTTTTGAATTTTTAGCTTCGACACTTAATTTGTGGCTTTGAACTAATAGTTTACCTACTACAGCTGAACTGTCACCGCTGCTGGAGCCATACAACCCCTAGCTGATCCGGTCATGAAGGAAGCACTGGATGTAATGAGCGTTGCTAACTCCATTATCGACGAAGTCGTCGACAAGTTGTTGAACGAAGCCGCAGAAAAAATACTTAGGGAAAATTAGAATTCATTGTAATGATTCTATGTAACATTTGATGTATGGAACAATTAATCAGACATGTAAATTATTGTAATATATTTCTTTATGATGCGTGAAATTTACACACATACCATTTTTGAGCCTTCGGCGAAAAACACCTTCCCTTCTTTTCATGCTTCGTAAAGAAAAAACCCCCTCTCTGGGAAGTTTGATAAAATCATTCTTTCCGAAGTTTGCTTCGTGCCTCAACACATTTTCTTTTAACAAAGTATTGCCAAAGAATTGCTTTGTATCCAATCTTTTTGCTGTTGATGCGATATGATGTATGATGTAATGTTATGCGGAATGATATGATGCAAAATGATGGTGATGTCGACCATACACACGCACGCGCCCACACTGGAACACACAATACTCTGCATCCCCTTAGGAACGACTTTTGAGTCTTTAAGCTCTGCATCCCCTTAGGAATGACTTTTGAGCTTCTTCACCTTCTATTTCAGTGGCATTAAGCTCTGCACCCCCTTAGGAACGACTTTTGAGCTTCTTCACCTTCTATTTCGGTGGTATTTGGCTCTGCATTCCCTTTGGAACGACTTTTGAGCAGAAAACTTACGCTGCGCTCCCTTAGGAATGACTTTTTGCAGTTTTGGAACCTAATTTTTGGCTCTGCATTCCCTTAGGAATGACTTTTGAGCTTCGGAAGTCTGTGAAAAAGGCTTATTTTACTCATTGATGCAGACCATTATTACAAGAAATTGAAATTTAATCCTTCATTATTTGTTTATCATACAGAAAATAAAATGACAAAAGATAAAAGGTACATTAAGAGTAGGATATTCTTCAGTAGATATGCTTCGATTCTGGCACAGTGTTGTTGACTGTACGAGCTTTGGATTCCTCCCGATAATCACGCTGCTACTATGCGCGTGGGTGCCCTTCTAGCTGCTAGCTTCGGGTGTGAGTGGGTGGTAATGGTGGTGGTAATGGGAGCTGAGCCCAGGAAGCTTGAGAATGACTTGCCGAAGCAGCAGAAGTCACAGGTTGTTGATTACCTATGTACTCTGGTACATAGGGAGAGTAGCATGAAGCAGTATGTAGAACCTGCTTTGGCTGACTCTACCGCGCCTCAGCTTCGGCAATCTCCTTTTGCTTCTGAATTGTGACTTGGCATGTTCTTGTAGTGTGACCCTTGTCTTCACCACATAATAAGCAATAGAGCTTTCTAGGCTGATCCCCGTACCTTCCTCCGAAGCCCCTACCGCCTCTGCCCCTTGGGCCTGGTGGCCTGAAAGAGCTTTGTTGTCCTGAAGATTGAGAGTTGTGTTGTGGCCTTTGAGGCTGGCTTCCTCTGTCATCACTTTGGCTGAAGTTATGGATTGATCTGACATGTCTGGGGTGGATTCTTCCTCCGAAGCCCCTGGACATTTCAGAAAACCTGTAGGCTTCTTCCCTTCTCTGGCGGAAATCATTATCAGCTCGGATGTATTCATCCATGTTCTGAAGAAGCTTCTCCAGGGTTTGTGGGGGTTTCCTGGCAAAATACTGAGCCATAGGTCCTACCGAAGCCCTTTGATCATGGCCTCAATGACATTTTCATTGAGCACCATGGGCGCTTGTGCTCTTAGACGCAAGAACCTTCGGACATACACTTGAAGGTATTCCTCGTGGTCTTGCGTGCACTGAAACAAAGCCTGAGCCGTGACCGGCTTCGTCTGAAATCCTTGGAAACTGGTGATCAGCATATCCTTCAGCTTCTGCCATGATGTGATTGTTCCTGGCCAAAGAGAAGAGTACCAAGTTTGTGCAACATTTTTGACTGCCATGATGAAGGATTTCGCCATGACTGCAGTGTTGCCCCCATATGAAGATATGGTTGCTTCGTAGCTCATTAGAAACTTCTTCGGCTCTGAGTGCCCATCATACATAGGGAGCTGGGGTGGCTTGTATGATGGGTGCCATGGGGTAGCCTGCAGTTCTGCTGATAGAGGAGAAGCATCATCAAAAGCGAAATTTCCATGATGGAAATCATCATACCATTCATCATCGTTGCAGAAATTGTCTTGACGAAGCTCTCTGTGTTGAGGCCTTCGGTCTTGGTCATCTTGGGTAAGATGGCGCATTTCCTCAGCAGCCTCATCAATCTTCTTCTGAAGTTCGGCAAGTCGAAGCATCTTTTCCTTCTTACTCTAGACCTGTTGGTGAATGGCTTCAAGGTCCCTGATTTCTTGGTCCAGCTCCTCCTCTTGAGATGTCGGACTGGTAGCCTTCCTTTTTTGGCTCCTAGCTTCTCATAATGTTTCTTGGTTGACGTCCAGTGGCTACAGTGCATCCCCTAGCGCTAAAGACTTCTTCGGCGGCATGACGAAGGTCACAGCTTGCCGAAAGTGGTCAAATGAGTTCACTGGAGGTGGGCGCCAATGTTGGTCACTTATTCTCAAATACTATGAATTAAGAACAAGGCAACACAAATGTTAATGGTTAAAGACCTTTGTCCTTCGAAGCATTATCTCCCTTAAGATATAATGATCTTCAGACAAAGGTTATGAAGGACATACCTTCATCATTTCAATATGTAAGAATAAAAGTAGGAACATATAAGGCATAGAAAGAACATGAATAATTGTATAAAACCATTAGATTATTAATATTCTTATTACATGAACAAACATTAATGACATCAAATTACATTTATACCTTCGGCTTGACAGAAGGCAAAAGTCCAAAAGCGACGTGCGAGCGATTACAAGTCAGCGTGAACAGTACGGTGTTACTGTTCATCTATTTATAGGCACAGGACGCAGCCTGGGTAAAATTACATCCATGTCCTTAGCACTTACTACTGACTAAGGAGTAATCTATTGACGACTGGGCAGTATATTCCCATGTAGGTCGGTTCCATTCTCCATTGCTACCCTTGCGCTAAGCCGAAGCTTCTTCATTCATAGCTTCGGAACTGGTTAATCCTTCTCCCAGACCGTGCCTTTCATACCATGCACACCTTCATCTCAAGGCCAAAGGTTCCGGTGACAATATAATATACTTGGAAAGCATGTTAGTCGTGTTTTTGAGGACATTCGGAAGATGAAGGCCCCCAACAGTAAGTGGATAAATTGTTCACGTGAAGGTAAAAGTGCACCAAAACCAAATGATACACCTAGGATGAGGAATAGGAATTCTGGTCGTACGCAATGTAAGGCTGGAATCAAATTAAAAAATATATGATGATGAAAAAAATGTGGTAGCTGCAAAGATTGAACTGGTGAATTTGGAGCATAACCATGAGTTCATAACTGAAGAAGAAGAGAAACAACATCTACGTTACAACAAAAGTCGGGATGCGGAATTCATAAATTTTGTTGATGCCATGCATGATAGCCGAGTGCCCCAGCATTGCATAGTTGATTTTATATCAGACATGCATGATGGACCAGAGAACGTACCGGTAACTGCTCAAGATCTGAAAAACATGTAAGGGATCTTTTGTGTTGACTATGTATATATTGAGTGCCATAGATATTACTATAGTAAATGTTTGGATGGTCATTTTTTGTACAACAATTGCAGGAGGGCAGCAAGGAGATGAGAAAACTGTGCAAATGATGTAGCCAAACTTCTGTCTTTCTTTATGGAATGCAAGAAACAGAATCCATAATTTTTTTGTGATTTTCAGCTAGACAAGGATGGGAAAATAGTGAGTATTTTTTGGTCACACGTAAGTATGCAGGGGGAATATGCAGATTATGGTGATGTTGTGACCTTTGATACAACACACAAGACCAATATATATGATAAACCATTGGGCATGTTTATTGGAGCTAACAGCCATCTGCAATGTACAATGTTTGGATTTGTGTTGTTGGGAGATGAAATAGTTCAGACTTTTGAATGGGCTTTCAATTCATTCAAAACATGTATGGGATGCGAGGGACCCAGAGTTATGCTAACAGGTATGTGCTATGTGAATTTGTTATGCTAACACGTCAAATAATTTATTGTGATAGTCAAATAATGGTTTGTGAGCAATTGCAGGTCAAGATCCTGCAATGCCAATTGCTTTGCGAACTGTATTTCCAAAAACAATTCATAGACTGTGTTTATGGCATGTTCAGAACCAATTTATGGCATTCTTAAATGAATTATATGCAAGGTTTGCTGATAAGGATTTTAAAACAAAATTTCAATCTATTATACATCATCCTTTAACTCCTCATGAGTTTGAATGTGCCTGGGAAATGATGCTAGAAGAATACAATCTGCATGAAGATATGACTCTATGCAAGTTATATGAAATAAGGAAAGAATGGATACCAGCATTTTTTTAAAAATGACTTCTGTGGGGTAATGGTCTCTACACAATGCAGTGAGAGCATGAACAGATTAGTGAAGAAATCACATGTAGATGCGAACACCCCTCTGCATGAGTTTGCTAAACAAATGATGAAAATGTTGCATAGCAGGAAAATGAAAGAATCAAAGGAGGCATTGATGAGCAAGGTATATCGTGTTTGTTATCAATAATCAATGGCATACATGTTTATGTAATTACGTTATTTAATTATGATGTTAACGTCTTATAGGGACCAAGGACAACCGATACGTTGTATAGGTTCGAAGTGAGAGTCTCTAGGGCATACACCAGAGCTGTTATGAATAGATTTGAGGAATCAATGAAATACGCCACTGCATACAGAATATTGAAGGACACAGACGGTTGTGATAAATGTTGGATCGTAAAACATACAAAAAGATCTAATAAAATTGTGTGGGGACAACACCAATTCAAGATAACAGCCGACATAGAAGCTGGAGAGTATACATGCGAGTGCAAACAGTGGGAACATACAGGTTTGAACATCTTGTCTTGATTATACTAATAAAAGTGCATATTTGATATGTTTTTATTATTATACAGAATAATATATATCAGTAACAATATAATGATTATTCTTCATGATTTCAGGTCTATTATGTGTTCATCTTTTAAGAGCCTTCATGCATCTACAAGTTGAAAAGTTACCTTCAAAGTATATATTGCAAAGGTACACTGTCTCATAAAGACAAGATGTACCATTCGAAAGAAATGATAAGATCTTCAGGGGAAAGGATGGAGTTACAAAATCATATAGACAGAAAATGTTGCTAACGAAAACAATGAAAGTTGCTCGCAAGGCGTGTATGTCAAAAGCAGGGTACGACAAGGCAATGGATGTGTTGGATGAGCTTGATGGCGTTCTATGCCGATTGGAGCGAGACATTGGGTGTAATGAGTCATGTGATGTTAGTGATGATGAGGGAAATGAGGTAATAAAATTCAATTTTTGTAATGTTAAACTATTTGGAACATATGAGTATGTATGGTCATATATTTTTTGTAACAGGAAGGAGAAATAAATAATAATAAGGCTAGGGAGGGAATGGATGAAGATGACAATTCAGTTACATGCCATAGAATAGTATGTAAAAGATAAATATATAATCTTGCATAAAGTAGTGTATGTAATGAATATCTGAAATCACTATACTAAAAATATTTTATAATGTAAGATGATCATAATATTATGACTGGATGTGGACCTGTGTTAAAATTATTAACAGCTAGTAACCAGGTAAATATTCAAAATTTGGTGTTCATTTGTATATAATGCAATGGATGTTGATGCTACATTGAAATGATGATTAATTTAGGTTATGCTATATAGGTGGACAACATGAAAATACAACATGTGGTGTGTGATACAAGTTCTCCATTACACGTATCACACGACCAAATGGAACATATGGGTGCATCCTCAGAAGCTAAGAAGGTTAGCATTGATAACTGATTTTTTCTGAGTGGTACATATATAATTTTTATTTATATGTGTATACTAATTAATATCGAATTTGTATTATACAGAGGTTGAATTTTAATGTGGATGTTATAAATCTTAGTATGCCGGATCGTGCAAGACCAAAAGGACGGACAATAAAAAATACGGAAGAAAGGATTATGAAACTAGGTGCCAAAGGAGAAAAAATAAGAATAGGAGATGCCAATTGTGTGAAATTGCGGATGGACATAACAGCAGGACGTGTCTGTCTATGGAAGAGAACAGGGCAAGACTAGCAAAATTGGCTAATCGAAAGAGAGTACGACCGGTCGGATCAAGACTCAATACTAAAACAACTGCTCCACAATGGAATGAAACCTCGACTGCTAAAACATCGTATTGATGAAGATGTAGACAATGAATCAACCGCTGAACATATGGGTTTGGGTGAAGAATTAGATGTGTGAAAATAGAGAGGTTGATGTATTAAATATTTGTAGCAGCACAATGGCATCTGTTTGTTTGAGGTAATAAATATTTTGCATGAATGGGTTATATAATGGTTTGATATAACAGATTGTGCCAGATCAATATGTAAGTTAAATTTGAAATGATTATTACTTATTATGATATGAACATCATAATAAGTAGACCGTATTAACATAAATATATTGTATATGTAGCAGTCATTAGTTCCACAGTTATACAATGACGATTTAGAAAAAATGAACATAAATGTATCTCATATATGAAACTATAATATGTTGCATAAAACTTGAACATTACGGAAAATATGAAACTTGATATATGCCAACAATTGGTCCAGAACGATTAACAATCTGACAAACTGGACATGAATGGCATAGACACTTGGCACCGTTAACATAACTAAACATTTAGTTACCACATCGGTTTTACACACTTGACATAATACTGATATGAAGTAGCATAAACACTGGACACAGTAAACATAAGTGCCATGGAAAGTAGCATACAAGAGTGCAACACTTGCCATAAGTGCCTTAGGAAGTAACATAAACAGTTTGGGGATCCCACACGGAATCTTGTTCAGCTATGATATCTAAGTCTTGGCTTTTAAACAACGTCGTTTCCTTGAAATATACTTGAAAGGCATCAATTCTGTAGGGAAGGGGTAAACCCTGTTGTTGTGATGAAAGGTCAGGTAATGCAGAACAAACGCACGTTGGTCCAATGGTTCATCCTGTAATAGTCATAATAATTGAATTAATGATAAGAAGTTGTATGAAAAAGTAATTTATGCAGTAACAAAAAAGGAATTTAGTAACGTACCGATACAACAAATTATGAGATGTCGCCATCACCAAAGTCGTAGCATCGGAAGAAGTTAGCGACAAAAAAACCACAATCATTAGAGCCTGGTAACATGGTGGGACAGTTGGGAAGAAGCCCAATCTTGTAGTTGCCAAACTTTGGTAAACTAGAATCTGGTCGAGCTTCGTGTAACGCAATGCTAAGTCTTTTCATGATTAATCTGGACCAAGGTATTTTCGTTTCATTTATCAACACTTGATCATTGTGGATTTTTTTCCAGGTAGTGCCACCAAGTGATGGCCCATAAGGATTTGAATCTAAAATGTCTATTCGACGAAGCTGGAAGTTGATTGCATAAAGGGTCCAGTGACTACGGCGTAGCATAGGAACCATGATCTGTTAACATATATGTATAGGATATCAATTAATAATGATATGGCTATGGAAAAATAAAGATATAGTAACAAAAAAAATAATGTGGACAAAATTAAAGTGGTTGGTATCAAAAATAAAACTTATAACAAAATGAACATTAAAATATTCTTACAAATAATACTGCTTGGGGCTCACCAGTTTAATTTGGTTTAGAACCTTATCTAGAGGAAGGATCGGGACTATTAAATCTTTAAGAACTGATGTTGAGAAGGGCTGCGGATTTGTACTATGTTGTTCGAACTCCTCGATATTTAAAACAGTCTGCACAAAAAATATATTGATTAGTAATATATATTTATACAATAAGTATGGAAACATGATAAATATTTGAAGAGTAAAATACAAAAACATTACCCTAACATTGACATTTAGTATGAGTGTGTTGATTAGGGTATCTGGATTGTATAATATATCATCATCACGAATACAGTCAATGAATCCCTGCATGAAAAAGTTCTCAAGGCATTTATTAGGGCCAAAAGATTGGACAACATCCAAGACAGAACCACCATATCCTTCAAAATCAATGATGGACCTAAAAAAATTGCAACTTGAAATTCAAATAACCAATGATACTTAATTGAAGGTAGAATAATGAATGCATACATGCTCGGGTCTAGTTGTCCTGAACAAATGAACTTAAATAATCTACGAGCACATTCTTCACGTGATACATGGGGAGGTTCAGCAACTACAGATTTAGTGGAAATATTCTTTGCAACCAGTTCAGGAGTTGCCTAATATATATATATATATATATATATATATATATATATATATATATATATATATATATATATATATATATATATATATATATATATATATATATATATATATATAGGGCAGGTATAACGGGAGCCCTGGGCTTCCAATAGTTAAAGGAAGCCCAGGTCGTTCATCCCTGCAATCTGGTTCAACCCAGCGCACCGACTGGACCAGGCTGTCGGTTGCACCACCCGCGCCCACGTCTCTGCACGCAAAAAAAGAATGCATGCATGAGTCAAACACGTCCCCTTGCATGCGCATAAATTTAGGAAAGATATGTGTGACAGTTTCTATTTTTAAATGCTTTATTTTCTCCATAAATTTAGGATCTCTGCAACAGCCATGCAACTAGACTCGTAAGGACCATTTTATGATATATACTGCTACTAAATATGCTATCCTATGTAGATAATTATGCAATTCAGTATACTGCGTAAAAATCTGTTACCAGTTGCATGCACACGAATTTATGATGAAAATAATGTGCAATGAAAGCAAATAAATTGCACGCATAGAAACAAAAAATCATATTTAATGTTTTATTTCCTTCATAAATATAGGATCCCTCTAACAGCCATGCAGCTAAACACATTAGATCTAATTTATGATATATATTGATACAAATTATACTACATGGTGTAGCTATTTATGCAATTCGTTACACTGCGTAAAAATCTGGCATGTTGTTCACTGGTGGACGCATCTCCGGGTTGGAGCGTAATAACCTTAAGTTTTGAGCATAAAATACTTCAATTATAAGCGTAAATACCGAGCCAATGTGAGAGGTTGATAGCTCTAGTAGGTTGTTATTACGATCCTATTTTTATGGCAGATCCAAAAATCATGACAGCCGCATGCATGCATGAGTCAAACAAGTTCCCTTGCATGCGCGTAAATTTAGGAAAGATATGTGTAGCGGTTTCTATTTTAAATGATTTATTTCCTCCATAAATTTAGGATCGCTCCAACAGCCATGCAGCTAGACTCGTAATGACCATTTTATGACATATACTCATACTAAATATGCCACACTGTGTAGGTATTTATGCAATTCGTCACACTGCGTAAAAAATCTGGCATGTTGTTCATTGGTGGACGCTTCCCCGGGTGGAGCGTAAAAACCTTAAGTTTTGAGCATAAAATCACTCAATTATAAGCGTAAATACCGAATCAATGTGAGAGGTTAATAGCTCTAGTAGGTTGTTATTACTATCTTATTTTTATGACAGATCCGAAAATATGGCAGCCGCATGCATGCGGTTTCTATTTTTATACATATCCAAAAATTATGGCAAAAATCGTGGGAGTTTCCATTGCATGCGCGCAAATTACGAACAGCATAAATCAAGGAATTGCCTTTCCAATGTGCATGCAGTAAACTGATATACGAACTCTGTGTTTAAGCATAAAATCATACAGTTTTTGGCGTAAATAATACATGTGGTAGGCATAAAACACAATAATCGAAAATAAAACTGCGCCGGATCGGAGGATGTCACGCGCGATCATCGCTGCGCGCATCTCGGGCCTTCCGTGACGCCGCTCGCTCGAAGATCGCGCCTCATGCGTCGCCGTCGCTACTCGCATGTCGACGGGCGTCGCTTGCTCACCGGCCTTGGAAGTGCCGCCTCCTCGGGACCTCGGGGACGCCGCCGCTTGCTCGCACAAGGGCCCCGCTGTCGCTAGCCCTCTGGATCGGGGAGCCGCTGCCACCGACCTGGGAACCGCCGCCACTACTCCGGATCGAGGAACCTCCGCCACCGCGCGTCGAGGTCATGGAGTTGCGGCCACCGGCTGGGGGTCCACCGTCGCGCACGCTCTGGGGCAACCGCCGTTGTCGCACGCGACGTCGCTAATGAATCGGGGTGGAGCGTAAAAAACTGAACCCTAGCACTCCGGGTCTTGTTTTATAGACGTCTGGATGTGGTCCGACTCGACCGGATTGCACCGTCCGACCTGGGCTTCCTCTAGTTATTGGAAGCCCAGGGCTCCTAATATATAAACTATATATATATATATTTGTTAGTAATCAATGGCATAAATGATTATGTATTGCAGTGTACATATATAAGAAAGATAAGAAATGACACGACATGACTAACTTCTGTCAAGGGGGTTCTGTCAAACTTTAATTTGGTGCACCATATGTGGGAGGATCCTGTACAACAGGATTTTGTCCTTCCTGAAACACAATAAAAGTATACAAATATACACAATCGAACATAGGTTATGACTAGTATTCACATAATATTATGAAGAATAAATACTGACAGTATTTAGAGGTGGAGTTACTTCTGAGACAACACTCTTGTCGGTCATGGGAGCCTTGTGAAAAAATAAATAAAAACATTCAGATATATTAGGGTTACTATCACCTATTGTAATTAAAAGTATAATCATTGGGAATAAAATAAAACAAACATTTGATTTTGGAGTTTTGTCAAATATTGGAACATCCATGACTGAATCTTTTATACAAACGTTTCCACTAAATACCTGTATGGGAAACATATGAAGTTGGTGTACATGTGAACTTGTATGATATATTTTATATATGCTTCATAGTTAAAGTTTGTATGAAAAAATTACCTATTCCGATATTTTATTATCCTCAGTAGGAACATGGGTTGGCTGATCGTGATGCTGATGATCAGGGGTTCCCAGGAGGAGTGGATACGGTAGTGGGTGGGTTATCTACATTTGGACAATAACATGATAAATTAGTTGATGCTGATATGAACTAGAAATAGAAATGTAGAGTAATAAAATAATGGTTATACATACATATTAGAACAAACTACATCCACATAATATCATGGTGCGTAAAACAAAATGAGAGGGTGCATCTAAAATCAAATGAAATTCAGCAAATGAGGAATTGGACATACGTGAAGCTAATTATACAAGAAAGGTATTGGTGATGTAATAATGCAAATGAATGCATAAGTAATATATAATATGTTGCATAAAAGAATGTATTTAAAATCATATACCTAAATACAACTTTAGTTTGCATTATCAGTGAGCTGAATAATGTAAGAAAAAATAAGCATAACTATTAATACCTTCTTGCTGAGTTTCACGCTGCGTGGCAGCCCTTAGAACTTCATCGATCATTTTGCCAAATGTCTCAGATAGTTCAATGTGCTTAGAAATAAGCATCTGATGGCTCTGCTGAAGAGAAGCACAGTACATATCCACCTCCTTGTCATGCGCATCAAACATTGGTTCGAACATGGGGCGATGCTGGGAGGGCAGACATTTCAGCTTGTTGCCAATCAAATGCTTTATGTGTGGCACATATATGTTGAATACTTCAGAAACCGGTCGTTCTAGAGCAATGACATAACATGTCTCTGTGCGGCTACGAAACAGTTTAAATCCAAGTTATAACTGTTAGCATGTATTGGAATTTTACCATCTACATGAATAGGAAAAAATTTGTTGATGGCTAACCTCTGCATGACCAAATGGTTCGCCAGTTTGGCGGGGGCTACGTCTGTCACCCCTAGCCAAATCTCTTATTGTCTCGTTATCAAAATACTTGATGCGGGGAGTACCATACTTGTTCTCAGGTGATGCAGGGTGGTGTAAATGGTCAAGGTAATATATTTGAACCAAATAGAAAAACAATCATAGATATTTAGTATGAATGTTATAAATGATTATGTATGTAAGTACAAAACAAATATTTGGATAACATATATAGACTTGGTATATAGAGAGTAACTTACAAGAATAATGAGTGAACATCCATAAACTGTTGCAGTAATGTTTGTTTTGTTCCTCTTGTGCCAACGACTGGTAGCATCACACAGATCAGTATACCCTAGTTGGCACGAATCAATCTCAGCCATCCGGTCCATGTTTGTTGTCATTAGGACCTCGTTGTTCGTAATACCCCATGAAGCAGATGTGAAAGTTCCCTTTGCCCGGGAACAGGATCTAGATGTCGCCTAGAGGGGGGTGAATAGGTGAATAATAATTATCACTTTGAAACTTAATTTCTTACTCTACTCGAAGACTGGATCGCAGTGGAATGTAAGAATCCTTCGAGTAGGTTGCAGCGGAATAGAAGATCCTGTCTTAAAATGCCCTGCATTTCAAATATAACTTGCAGCACAAATAAGTGTTGAAGTGCAGATATAAAAAGTAAGAAAGACAGAGACACAGCACAGAGCAGAGCACACAGATGTAGAGATTTATCCCGAGGTTCGACCAAGCCTGAAATGCTTGCCTAGTCCTCGTTGGAGTTAACCACACCTGGGCTTGGAGTCTATTTCAACTCCTTCCTCTATTTGCTCAGATCTGTCAATATGACAGATAGAGCCTTCCACTATGTTGAGATTGGTTACAACAACGCCGTGGCTGCTTACAGTCTTCTTGACAGCACTCCGACAGAGTAACAATGCGCTCAAGACTTTGCTCTAGCTCTCAGTAGCACTTCTCCACTCTCTAAAGTCTTATAGCTTTGCCTCCACACAAACTAGAGAGATATACACGAGAGGGAGAGAGAGAATTGATCCAAATGATATATACAATTGTTGGCTGCACTTGTGTCACTGTTGGAGATGCCTAGGGGTCCCTTTTATAGACCCAAGGGGCCTAGGAGTCGTTGGAATTCATTTTGGAATGCAATATTTGCATTTTGTAGGGTGGCGCACCGGACAGTTTGGTGCACCACCGGATAGGTCCTGTAGCTTGTCCGGTGCGCGATCTCCTTCCATATCGGGCTCAGTTGACCGTTGGAGCAACGGTCCTCTTGGTTCACTGGACACTATCCGGTGCACACCGGACAGTCCGGTGCTCCAACTAATCGTTGGCTCAGGCCACGCGTCGCCCGCTGATTTCGCTGCCGACCGTTGGCGCAGTCGACCGTTGGCTCACCGGACAGTCTGGTGAATTATAGCCGCACGCCGCTAGACTTTTCCCGAGAGTGGCCTGGTCACTAGAGTTCAGACTGGCGCACCGGACACTGTCCGGTGCACCACCGGACAGTCCGGTGTGCCAGACTGAGCAGAGTTTTGGCTGCGCCGAGCCAAGACATTTTGCATTTCTTTTCTCGCCGTTTCTAGCACTTAGACAGAATATGTTAGTACACAAAAACAATTCACTAAGTCTAGAAACACACCTTGTTCTTATTTTGCACTCCTTTAGCATTTGGCATGATTGAGATTGATGTTGGACTCATAAACCATTAAGTCAACTTGACTTGATCTAGATTTGTCATTTCTGAGCTCCAACATCCTGCAAAGGTCACATAGGATATCTCCAAACATAGGAACAAGCCAAACTAAAGATCAAGGTGCACTTAGCTCTTTTGGGCTGCTTCCAATTCTAGTTTTGACATAGCTTCTCCTTCTAGTGACCTTGTTCACTTCTTGAGCTTGATCTTGAGCCTTATGACTTTCACCACATAATTATAGATGTTACCTCATTGGTTGTAAGTCATGTCCTTATGTAGTGTTCCTTGATGCACCATAACTCTTAACAAGATCAACCTTGACTTTGCAAGTCTTCTTCTTCACCCCTGGCTTTGGGTTCCTGGTCTCCTTGACTTTCTCCCATGCACTCGGTACCTCGAAGCTCTTCTTGCTTCCATCCTTGGCTTGATCAGTTGTCTCTGAGTTATGCACATCGAGTCTCACTTAAGCAATATCCATCTTTCTTGTGATGTCCATTATCTAGAGATAATTCAGTCTTTGGACTATCACACTTGTTCACTTGTGTTGAACCCTGTTCGCTTTGCATTCAGCACCTGTTCAACACTTAGCACACTTGTTAGTCCTTTAATTGGGTTGTCATCTAAACACCAAAACCCACAAGAGATCTTTCAATCCCCCCCTTTTTGGTGATTGATGGCAACACAATTAAAGCTTATATAAGAATAAGATTTAAAGCACAAATTTTGAATTCTAAGTATATAGAATGCTCCCCCTAAATATGTGCCCACATTAAAATCTTAACTTTGGCCTTATATGCCAAATTGCACATACTTAGGCTAATTCGAAGCATTACTACACCTTAGCACCTGTGGGATGCACTCTGTCAAACACAAATGCACAGAATCAGAGTTAAACACTAATTGTTGGGGGCCTTCGGCTTCCGAAGGTCCTCAAAAACGTGATTTAACAATGTTTCTGGAGTATAATATATGAGCAGGTACCTTCGGACATGGACCTTTCGGACTTGAGTCAAAATCACTGTATGAAGAAACACAAGGGAACGAAGGATGGAACAGAGCCGAAGCTGAACGCAAGGGAGCTTCGGCATGATGACAGGAAAAAGGAATCCGACTTAAAGAGGAAAAGACTATCTAGACCCCAATGAATTACTATAGAGTTGTCATCAAATGCAAAGGGCCTGAATGTAATTTTACATGGGCTGTGACCCGTGCCTACAAATAGATGAACAGTACTCCCGTACTGTTCACGCTGACGGGGCATTTGCTTTTGCATCACGCTTGTATTTTTACTTCCTTCAAGCCGAAGGTACACTTGTAATAAATCATTATTTTACTTATTCATGATAATAACACAAAAATAATACAGTAATGATAACATATTTGATTGTTCGCATTGTTCATGTTTTGTATAAACCCTTCTTCGTTTTTATATACGTCGTACTCACGAAGGTACGCTTTCTGTAACCTTCGTCCGAGAGTCGTTATATCCTAAGGGAAATAATGCTTCGAAGGACGAAGAACTTTAACATTTAACATTCTTTATGTTTCCTTGTTCTTAACTCATAGCATTTGAGAACAAGTCCCCAACATTGGCGCCCACCTCCGGTGAACCCCTTTTCGACCACCTTCGACAACCATCAACCTTCATCATGCCGCCAAAGAAAGCTTCGGCAACGGGGGCTGCCGTTCTGCAGCCGCTGGACCCGAACCAGGAGACCCTTTCTCTTCGGGAGGCCTGAAGCCAGAAGAGGAAGGCCACTAGTCCAACACCACAAGAGGATGAGTTGGACCAAGAAATCAGGAATATGGAGATGCTTCATCATCAGGTACAGAGGAAGAAGGAGAAGATGGCTCGGTTAGCTGACCTGCAAAGGCAGATTGACGAAGCCACCGAAGAAGTGCGTCATCTTGCTCAAGATGAGCAGCACCGAAGGCCCCACTATAGAGAGCTGCACCAAGAGGGCTTCTTCAACGAAGATGACTGGTATGAGGATTTCCATCATGGAAATTTTGCTTTTGATGATGCTTCTCCTCTGTCAGCAGAACTGCAGGCTACGCCCTGGCCCCCATCTTACAAGCCACCACAGCTCCCCATGTATGATAGACACTCAGATTCGAAGCAGTTTCTGATGAGCTACGAAGCAACTATATCTTCGTATGGTGGCAACACTGCAGTCATGGCGAAATCTTTCGTCATGGCAGTAAAAAATGTTGCACAAACTTGGTACTCCTCTCTTCGGCCAGGAACAATCACATCATGGCAGAAGTTGAAGGACATGCTGGTCACCAATTTTCAAGGGTTTCAGATGAAGCCGGTTACCGCTCAGGCCTTGTTCCAGTGCACGCAAGATCAAGAGGAATATCTCCAGGCGTATGTCCGAAGGTTCTTGCGTCTGAGGGCACAAGCGCCAACAGTGCCCAATGAAATTGTCATTGAGGCCATGATTAAGGGGCTTCGGCCAGGACCTTCAGCCCAATACTTCACTAGGAAACCCCCTCAAACCCTGGAGAAACTGCTTCAGAAGATGGATGAATACATCCACGCTGACAATGATTTTCGACAGAGAAGGGAGGAAGCTTACAGGTTCTCCGAAATGGCCATGGGCTTTGGAGGGAGAATTCACCCCAGGCACGTCAGATCAATTCATTCCACTCAGAATGACGACAGGGGAGGTCAAAAACAGAGGCCGCAATATTCCTCCCGGGCTTCGGGGCAGCAACAGAGCTATCCTCGGCCCCCAGCTCCAAGGGGTAGAGGCGCCAGGGGCTTCGGAGGAAGGTTTGCGGATCAGCCCAGGAAAATTTATTGTCTATTCTGCGGTGAGGACAAGGGCCACACTACCAGGATGTGCCACGTCACCATCCAGAAACAAAAAGAGATAGCAGAAGCTGCAGCCCAACAGAATCAGCCGAAGCAAGTCATGCATACTGCTTCGTACTACTCACCGTACATTCCAGAGTATGTGGGTAACCATCCTGCAGCCTCTGTTGCTTCGGCAAGCCAACCTCAGGCATCCTGGCAACACCTTCCACCTCCACCACCATTGCAACAAGGCCAGCAGCCAGAAGGGAGCCACCACACTCATCAGCAACGAGACTTCAGAGAGGAGTCCGAAGCTCGCACAGTCAACAGTACTGTGCCAGAATCGAAGCACATCTACTAAGAGGATATCCTACTTCTGAAATAGTTCTGGCATTCGTTATCATTTTTCCTTTTTTAATAGAGAACCATCGTTAAAAGCCTAAGTTTTTCCTGTCATTTTCAATTCCTTGTAATAGCTTCGTTTTGGCCATAGTGGAAATGTATCTCTTTTACAGACTCACGAAGTCCAAAAAGTTGGTGAAGCACGAAAGTTGCTCTCAAGAGAGCGCAGGGTTCATAATCACATTACAAGTTTTGCCGAATCATTAGAAAAGTCGTTCTAAGGAACGCAGCGTAAGTTTTCCAAAGCAACAAAAAGTCGTTCCTAAGGAACGCAGCGTAAGTTTTCTGCTCAAAAGTCGTTCCAAAGGGGATGCAGAGCTTATAGCGAAAAATAAACGCTGATACCGCCGAAATAAAAGGCGAAGAAGCTCCTAAGGGAGGCTTACAGCGAAAAATAAACGCTGATACCACCGAAATAAAAGGCGAAGAAGCTCCTAAGGGAGGCTTACAGCGAAAAGTCAACGCTGATACACCGAAAAATAAACGGTGAAGCCAAAAAATAAACGGCAAAAAGATTGTGTGCTTTACAGCGGGAATGTGTGTGTATCTTCGGCACAAATATCATTTTGCATGTCATAACATCATTACATCATTCGCATAGCATAACATCATACATCATATTGCATCAATGGCATAAGAAGGGGATGCAATGTTGACCTTCGGAAGGGTATACAATGTTGACCTACAATGTTGATCTTCGGAGATTGTTTCGAAGAAGTGACAAGGCACAAAATATGTTTTGAAAGAAGTACGGCTTCGTCAACTTTAATATGAAAAGGAGATCTATTACTTACGAAGCATAATATTTTTATGGAATATGGATATTCTTCACGAAGCATGAAAAGAAGGGAAGGTGTTTTTTCGCCGAAGGCTCAAAAATGGTATGTACGTAAAGTTTCATGCATCGTAAAGAATTGAATTACAAACAGCTTATACATTACATTCAAAATCATAAAATATTACACACTTTGTTTAGCAAATATTACATTCCAAATGTCTTTATAATAACAGTTATTCTTCCTTTAAAACTACTTCCGCAGCTTCGTTTAGTAGTTGATCAACAACTTTATCCATAATAGCTTCGGCCATTTTTATAATTTCATCATCCTCCTTTGCTTTGGGGTCCGCCAATGGCTCGACGGGCTCTGGGGGAGGAGATAGTGTGGTTGTGATGCAAAGCATAAATAAGTTCGAAGTCATAAAATTAGAACATAAAGTCAAAAGTTGTTAATCAATACCTATTCGCCTCTCGAGATCCACAGTTTTCTCAACGGTCTCTGCTGCTTCTCTGGCATCGTGAGTATCTTTTTCACTTTTCCTTATAATTTCTTGAGCCATCTCCCGACTGCCATTTTCCCAGATGTCGGTGAAAAATTTTCCACCAACCAAGCTTGCTTCGGCCGAGGGGTCTTTTGTATCTTCAATAGATAACGCAGCCTCGGTTTGTGCCAAGGATTTCACATGTTTGCAGCCTATCCTCTCCAAGATAGCAGCAATCCCCCTAGCACCCGAGAAGGCGCATATGTCCCCACGGCCACTCAAAACTTCCTCAAAGGCTTCAGCTTCGTGGCTGATCCATTCAATTGGGCCTTCGGGATCGCCCTTTATGAAATTCTCCTCGCTTGAGTATGCGCCAACATTGGCGAAGCTAATTTTTATTCTCTTCACGCAATCCATAGATTTCTCAAAACATTTCTCCTTGGACATACGAAGTTCTTCAATGTTTTTCTCTAAACGATTTGTCCTTTGTTCGCTAATTTCTCGTTTAGCTTCTGCAACATCATATTTTTCTTTAGCTTCGAATAGCTGTTTCCGAAGATCTTCGATTTCGTGTTTCTGAGCTTCGGCTTGGGCTTTGGAAACAGCTTCGTATTCTTTGATTTTGCTCACCAATGAATATAGTATTTTATCTTTTTCAAGACCTTCGTTCCTTAGTTCAATTACTTCGGAACGAAGGTTGTTCAAGGCTATGGTATACCCTTCATCTTCGGCATCTTTTTGTGCCCTGAGGGCATTGCTAAGAATAAGGCCCTGCAAAAATGCGGTATTAAGTGTAAACAAATGGAAAATTTTGTTTTTAAATACAAAAATCTCATTTTCTCAGCTTTAAACTATTGTATGCTAGGTTGTCAGCCAACTCATCTTTTGATAACACCCAAAAGCCCGTCTTCTAATGTCGGGAATCCGAAGCTCTTGCTCATCTCCTGGCAGACAGAAATCTCCTTGCTGTCTGGGAGACAATACAAGAAGTCTTCTTCTCCGCCGTCGTTGAATATCAACACCCCTTTTGGATATTTCAATTTTTGGGCATAGAACTGAGCTTCTCACTTTTCTTTTTCAGTCAATTTTTTACCCGAAGCATGACGTAAAATATAGTTGAGAGTTTCGGAAGATGCTTCAGGAATAGGAATGGCAGTTTTCTTAGATAAAATTTCTTCTGCAGACTCTTTTTCCGTTTCTTTTCCAATTTCTAAGGATCTCTCCTTAGCGGGCTCTGAAGGCCCAACTTCGGTCTTGACCCGGCTTTTCGAAGCTTTGGCCTCAATTTGTGTTTTTGAAGTTTCGACAGCTCTCTTCGGAGTAGAGCTTGAAGTTTTTATTGTTTCTAATACATCTAACACGTTGACCATTCTCTTCCTCTTGGGAGTTGTTATAAGATCCTTTTGTGTCTTCGGCACTGGCACCTCAACCCTTGACGAAGGACTTAAAACTTTCGATGTCCTTATCCCTTCAGCCCTCAGTTCTTCAATTTTTTCCATTTTCGGCATTGCAGCCGGTTCCTCAATATTCTGCAGAAGCGTAGGTTCTCTGGCTCCAGTGGCCGAAGAGGTCTCACCACCAAAATCAGGCACTGTGGCCGGCTCAATGTAGCGTGGTCGGTGTGTAAGAACCTTCACCTTTTTTCTCTTCGACATAGGCTCACTAGAAGCGGCCGAAGCAACTTCCTTCACAGAAACCGCACCTTTTCTTTTCTGACCCCGTACCGGGTAGCGGTAGTCAGGATACATGAACCCAATGGCGTCAAAAACTCTGTTTAGTCTCTTCTTTTTCCGGTTCCCGAAGGCCGCAGATAATGCGTTATCTTCTGCTCTGGAGTACAGCCCAAGCAGATCATCGCTTGTAGCTTCGACGCTTTTCAGCCAGTCGTCGTCTGGCTCGATAAACTGGTCTCTGAACCTAAAGGTATATTTTAGTCGAACCAGACCACCTTCGTGGGGATTGCTGATGGATTCTTTTGGCACCTCCCAGTCGGCTAACAACAGCCATATCCTGTAGGCCACGTGCTCTTGAACTAAGTCCCTTGTCCCAATGAAAGAGTAGACTAACCCGAAAGCCTTGCGGCATTCTTCAGTCGCTCCGTCAATTTCTACCTTAGGTTTCCGGAGCCCGAAGCGTTGCCAGATAGGGCGCATGATTATATCTTTAATGTCTTCTCGTGCCTTTAAATCATTCTTTACATAAAACCATTCTTTTGTCCAGTCTCCAGGCCATCTCTTCCGAAAAGTCGGTACTGGGGAGCTTGAACCAGAACGAGCAATGAAACTATAGCAGCCAAAGTTATTATGATACTGTTCTTTACCCCAGGGCTTCATCTCATATAACAATTCATGCATGCTGCAGAAACTTTTTGCATTTGGTTCCAAGCCTTGACTCCTTAAAGTCCACACGAAGATTCCCATTCTTATAATAGCTTCGGGGGTAATCTGGTGAAGGTAAATCTGAAATATCTTCAAAACCTCGACTACGAAGCTGCTAAGAGGAAGCCGAAGCCCAGCCTTCAAATTGCTCCGAAAGATCATGACTTTATTCTCCTCTGGAGTAGGACAAGTTTTTTCTCCATCGTCAGCCCTCACAACAGACATATCCCGAAATTATTTCCCCCTCATGTTGTCAAGATGGCTTTGTTTAATAGTTGATTTTCCAAAAACTGCATGGCTTGGTCGCCAGGGTCGATCTTCGGAGTCTTCCCCGCCGCTCTCCACATCATAGCTGTCACTGTCACTAGTACCTTCAGACAAACCCTCCAAAGTTTCCCTAGTAATCTTCTCCGCATTTGTCCTTGCTATCGATTCAATAAAGCCAAGATTCATCTCCTTAGAAAGGCTCAGCTTCATTTCAGCGGTAGCTTTCTTATCCTCAGACATCTTCGAAAGTGCTGAGAAAAGTGCCCTGAAAGCCGAAGCTTAAAAATTTAAAAATCTGGTCAAGCGTTTGTAAGCAAAGAGCTGTTTGAGCAGGTAAAGCAGATGGCAAGAAAGCGTGCCAAATGAGCTAGTGGTGCGCTCTTATTTATACGCCTGGTGCATTGCGTGCTGGAGGGCCCGCTTGTCAGTGGCTGTTGCTATTCTAGCAAAGGGAAGGTGTTTTTTCGAACCTTCGGCTCAGAGCCTTCGTCCTTGTCGCAATTTAAATTTATCATTCTAACAAATTAATATTGTGAGGGGCTACTGTTGGGGGCCTTCGGCTTCGAAGGTCCTCAAAAACGTGATTTAACAATGTTTCTAGAGTATAATACATGAGCAGGTACCTTCGGACATGGACCTTTTGGACTTGAGTCAAAATCACTGTATGAAGAAACACAAGGGGAACGAAGGATGAAACAGAGCCGAAGCTGTACGCAAGGGAGCTTCGGCATGATGACAGGAAAAAGGAAACCGACTTAAAGAGAAAAAGGCTATCTAGACCCCGATGAATTACTATAGAGTTGTTATCAAATGTAAAGGGCCTGAATGTAATTTTACATGGGCTGCGACCTGTGCCTATAAATAGATGAACAGTACTCCCGTACTGTTCACGCTGACAGAGCATTTGCTTTTGCGTCACGCTTGTATTTTTACTTCCTTCAAGCCGAAGGTACACTTGTAATAAATCATTATCTTTACTTATTCATGATAATAACACAAAAATAATACAGTAATGATAACATATTTGATTGTTTGCATTGTTCATGTTTTGTATAAACCCTTCTTCATTTTTATATACGTCGTACTCGCGAAGGTACGCTTTATGTAACCTTCGTCCGAGAGTCGTTATATCCTAAGGGAAATAATGCTTCGAAGGACGAAGAACTTTAACATTTAACATTCTTTATGTTGCCTTGTTCTTAACTCATAGCATTTGAGAATAAGTCCCCAACACCAATTAAATGGATATACCACAGGAATATCAACCTACCACTATTCCCATTAAGATACCAATTTAAAGCAATTTTAAAGCACCATAACCACGTGAATATCTATTACAGGATAAACACAATAGATGCTAATTGATTCATATCAACGGAAGCACTAATTTTTCATCATCACCATATAATACAACAAGAAGCAGTAATACAACAAGAAGCAGTAACACATCCTTCCTTAAGACCAAAGGAACTCAAGGAAACCTAAGCTTTAATGCACAAAATTCTCCCCCTTTGACATCAAACACCAAAACCATATTCAAGCAAGAACATAGGATGATGTTAAGGGATAGCAGGGTATTTAGCAGGTAAAATACAACACACTAACATTACTCCCCCTTACACATTAAACATATGCAACACAAGCATTGGAGGAAAATTAAGATACAAATACGCAAAAGGTCAATACTTCCTTTTGTACCTTTACCATGTTGTGATGTAGTTTAATCTCTAGGGAGCTCCTTCATACTTGTGTCTGATCCTTTATCCTGACCTTTTCTTGTTGCTAAGACACCAGACTTAGAACAAGTTATAGTATTGTGGCACAAGATGAAGCTTCTATTCTAGTGATTACCAAAAGATATCAATTGAAGCACACTACCAAGGCTATCAATCAAAAAATCATTACTGTCATAGCTCCATGATATTTAAAGATAAGCATCTTGGATCACCAACTATTATAGAGCACGAGCAATCTTTAAATATGCAATTACTCATAACTTTAGATACCAATTGCTCGACTTGTGGAGGTACCCAAGTCCTGATTGCTCCACTTCTTGCTCATCTTCCCTTTTCCACCTTGAGACTATATAGGATCACTCAAGAAATAGTTAGTCTCAAAAGACACAAGTTATGTGTGCTCCCCCTAAAGTTGTGCATCAAGTATTTGAATGACTTGCACTTTGCACATTCTAGCGTCCTCAGAACTAGAGGGGATCACAGCATACCTTGGTCTAGGCATAATATCTCAATTGCATCACAAAAAGATACCAATTGAATAGATGACATAATACACTTTATGACTAATGGAAACAATGCATTCCTCAAGATATATAACATTTTAAAGCAACCTAGGCACGCTTCACACATGATGATCATTGCAACACATATACCAATTGAAAAATGACAAGATCATGCATATAAAGCACAATGTTTAAGCACACCATGATTAAGAAGTATTTTCTTAGGTAAACCAAAGGAAACAACATTTTAAGGCATAAGGCGCCTAAGCCAAGATACTACCAATTGAAAGGCAAGAACATAGCTATGATCACAATCAACGAAACTTCAAGATTTTCAATGAAGTTGCATAGTTCCATTCTCCATACCTTTGCCTTTTCCTGAATTGCCATGAGAGCACTCGTTGTCACCAATTTAGGGCTCCTTTTGCTCATGCACCTCATAGCTCAAGAAGGTGCATTAGAGGCACAACATGGATTTGGTATACACACAGTACCAAAATAGGGTAATCATGTGAACATGGACTAAACAAAATGTCATGCTTGCACATAGGTTAATCATTAAAAACCATATAGCATGACTTACAAAAAGATACAGGTTTATCCATGAACACAAAAAGAGTTAATCATGGTGAATATATCAAATGAAAAGCTAGCCATTGAATGATTCAAAAGATATAACATATAGAGCACACAATCATGATTAAGCAAGCATCATTATGATCTTTGAAATCATGAACCATTGATTGAAAGGTATTCAACATAGGCAATCTCAAAAGCATAACTACTCCAAGGATAGGTAGCACAACAATCCAACTTAAGAGCAATACTGATTGGCAATAATGTTCTTAAGATACACGGGTACCGTCCTTTGGAGAGCAGGTTGCAGATTCTCATCAAGGCCCTTCGCTTGATTCACCAATAATGATTAAAGACCTCTACAACTTATTTAACTTGAGATGAACATGGGATTAGTATTGCACAATAATTCAACCTTGGGTTAATAAATAGACAATAAAGATTAACAGCTTAAGCATAGAGTTTGAATTAACCATGTTAAGCTCTCCCATGGTCTCCAGTCCATCTCGAGGCACCTGCATGGTCTAGTTGGCACAGTTTGGTACCCATCTCGGGATGGGTCCATAACGATCATCCAAAAGAGCCTTTGGTACCCAAATAGCAATTGTGCTAGTTCTAGGTGATCTCATTACTGATCTAGCACAAGTGTATGGTTTGGGTCTCCTAAGCGAATAAGATTGAGATAAATTTACTTGCTTAGGAACCTTACCCTTTTTACATACCTTGGATAGATGACCATGCTCACCACACATGTAGTAGAAGCGTCGCTTAACCTGACATGACGCTTGTTGTTTGTCTTCTTTCTTAGTGGGGGTCATCCTGGAGAGTGCACGTGCTTGATTTTTCATGAGCAGACAAGAAGTGATCATATAGTCCTTGTCATTGCATCCGAAGCATCTCCTCATCCCTTCATCCTTGTCGTTGTATGGACACAACACAATGAGGTGTCCTAACTTATTGCACTTAAAGCACCTCCTTTTTCCTTTTCTCTTTTTGTTCTTGGATGACATAGAGAGATGGTCAGTGCAAACAACATGACTGATTGAATCTTTACATTTTTCCTTGTTCATGTTGATTTCTTCATTTTTTGCTTTAGGAACATCCTTCTTATGGAGCTTAACACTTGCTGCAGTTTCTCCCGTCTCAAGCTTCTTCACCACGCACCCGTGGATATCTTGAGAAGGTTGAGCAATGCGTCTTCTCCTTAGTTGCTTTGTTTTCTTGTTCCTTTCTTTATTGATGCGTCTTCTCCTTAGTTTCTCCCGTCTCAAGCTTCTTCACCACGCACCCGTGGATTTCTTGTTCTTTTCATTTAAAAGTTGGCTTTCTTTTGAGCAACAGGGGTTAGCACATGGTGATATATTATCTAAATGTGCACGTGTGCAAGAATGAGGTTCACATGAATTTAGGTTCGCGATTACAACCTCATGAGCAACATCAAGCATGATATGTCTATCTAAGAGATTATCATGATAATAAGACAATAAATCATATTTTTTAGTAAGAGCAAGTTTATCATGACTTAGCAATTCTACTTGCCTCTCAAGCATGGCATTTTCCATTTTAAGTTGAGCAACACAAGATAAAGCATTATCATTATTTCTTTGCTCAATTAAAACTAAATCATACCTTTGGACCAAATCATCATGAGAGCACTTTAGCTCCTCATGTTCTTTGGTCATCTTTTCCAGGTTGTTGTTGGTTTTGATGAGAGTCTCCTCTAGCCTGAGAAGCATCTCGCCTTGTTCCTTGTTCCTTCTCAATAGCTTAACCAAGAGCACTTTGTCTTCTTTGTTGAGATGGGTGTAGAAACGGCGAATCTCTTCTTCTTCCACATCGTCGGTTTCATTTTCCCTATCATTATTATCAGTGGAAGCAAAACAGGAAAATGTACCTTGTGGTGATGTAGACTCATCCTCGCTATCATCCGCATATTCCTCCTTATCGTTGCCTTCATCTCCACTCTCATTGTTAGCAACAAGACATGTATAACTAGTGGGAGATGAACCTGTTGGTGAGGTGGATCCACCGCTTGGTGTCCATCGTTCTTATTCTTCTCCCTTGGACAAGTTAGTACTACCAGCAATAGAGGGAGCAGAAGCAGTGCATATGGATTTAAAAATTTTCAACTTAATTTTAGTCCATAGATCATGAGCATCAACAAATAAATCACTATCACTACTCATGATGGCAAAATAGGCACCTCTAGAAAGAGAGTCAACTAAGATGTTGCAAGCATGGTGATTGAGAGACAGACATCTTAGTTCAGCATTAGAAGGTTCTCTACTAAAATCAGAGGGAAAAATACTTCTACTGAAGATATGTCTCAAATCAGGATAAATATGCATGAAAGCATAATAAAAAGAGACAGACCAGGATTTATAATTAGAACCATCGCCTAGAAGAAGTTCTACAGTTACCTCTTGTGACGACATCGTCATCTCTAGATGGCTAAGCCCACACTGGAGAGGCCTAGCTCTGATACCAATTGAAATTTCCCTTTGTCCGGGAACAGGATCTGGATGTCGCCTAAAGGGGGGTGAATAGGCGAATAATAATTATCACTTTGAAACTTAATTTCTTACTCTACTCGAAGACTGGATTGCAGTGGAATGAAGAATCCTTCAAGTAGGTTGCAGCGGAATAGAAGATCCTGTCTTAAAATGCCCTGCACTTCAAATATAACTTGTAGCACAAATAAGTGTTGAAGTGCAGATATAAAAAGTAAGAAAGACAGAGACACAGCACAGAGCAGAGCACACAGACGCAGAGATTTATCCCGAGGTTCGGCCAAGCCTGAAATGCTTGCCTAGTCCACGTTGGAGTTAGCCACACCTGGGCTTGGAGTCTATTTCAACTCCTTCCTCTATTTGCTCAGATCTATCAATATGACAGATAGAGCCTTCCACTATGTTGAGATTGGTTACAACAACGCCATGGCTGCTTACAGTCTTCTTGATAGCACTCCGGCAGAGTAACAATGCGCTCAAGACTTTGCTCTAGCTCTCAGCAGCACTTCTCCACTCTCTAAAGGCTTATAGCTTTGCCTCCACACAAACTAGAGAGATATACATGAGAGGGAGAGAGAGAATTGATCCAAATGACGTATACAATTGTTGGCTGCACTTGTGTCACTGTTGGAGACGCCTAGGGGTCCCTTTTATAGACCCAAGGGGCCTAGGAGCTGTTGGAATTCATTTTGGAAGCAATATTTGCATTCTGTCGGGTGGCGCACCGGACAGTCTGGTGCACCACCGGACAGGTCCTGTAGCTTGTCCGGTGCGCGATCTCCTTCCATACCGGGCTCAGCTGACCGTTGGAGCAACGGTCCTCTTGGTTCACCGGACACTGTCCAGTGCACACCGGACAGTCCGGTGCTCCAACTAACCGTTGGCTCAGGCCACACGTCGCCCGCTGATTTCGCTGCCGACCGTTGGCGCAGTCGACCGTTGGCTCACCGGATAGTCTGGTGTACCACCGGACAGTCCGGTGAATTATAGCCGCACGCCGCCAGACTTTTCCCGAGAGTGGCCTGTTCACTCGAGTTTAGACTAGCGCACCGGACACTGTCCGGTGCACCACCGGACAGTCCGGTGTGCCAGACTGAGCAAAGTTTTGGCTGCGCCAAGCCAAGACATTTTGCAATTCTTTTCTCGCTGTTTCTAGCACTTAGACAGAATATGTTAGTACTCAAAAACAATTCACTAAGTCTAGAAACACACCTTGTTCTTGTTTTGCACTCCTTTAGCATTTGTCATGATTGAGATTGATGTTGGACTCATAAACCATCAAGTCAACTTGACTTGATCTAGATTTGTCATTTCTGAGCTCCAACATCCTGCAAAGGTCACATAGGATATCTCCAAACAAAGGAACAACCCAAACTAAAGATCAAGGTGCACTTAGCTCTTTTGGGCTACTTCCAGTTCTGGTTTTGACATAGCTTCTCCTTCTAGTGACCTTGTTCACTTCTTGAGCTTGATCTTGAGCCTTATGACTTTCACCGCATAATTGTAGATGTTACCTCATTAGTTGTAAGTCATGTCCTTATGTAGTGTTCCTTGATGCATCATAACTCTTAACAAGATCAACCTTGACTTTACAAGTCTTCTTCACCCCTGGCTTTGGGTTCCTGGTCTCCTTGACTTTCTCCCGTGCACTCGGTACCTCGAAGCTCTTCTTGCTTCCATCCTTGGCTTGATCAGTTGTCTCTGAGTTATGCACATCGAGTCTCACTTAAGCAATATCCATCTTTCTTGTGATGTCCATTATCTAGAGATAATTCAGTCTTTGGACCATCACACTTGTTCACTTGTGTTGAACCCTGTTCGCTTTGCATTCAGCACCTGTTCAACGCTTAGCACACTTGTTAGTCCTTTAATTGGGTTGTCATCTAAACACCAAAACCCACAAGAGAGCTTTCAAGATGGGAATAGAAGGCGATTGAATAAAATCAGAAAAAAACATCTGATGGATAACTCATCATCATTCCTAATAACTAGCTTGCCCTGTAGCTTAACAACATCAAACTCTTCTTTACAAATGTCGAGATCCCGTCTCAGTTTTGAAGCAACGTCAATTTCACCATACCAATCAGTTAAATCCCTGCCACCTCCAGCACTTGGCAATCCCAATATAAGACGAACAGTCTCTTTTGTGTTCTTGAGTTCTTTACTAGCCCCTAGGCGTATTATCATGTCGTCTGGATCCAGCTTATCCATCAACCACCTTATGAGAGACCTGCTCTCTAATGCATCGATACGCAAATCAAATATACTTTGAAATCCCAACCTAGCAACAGCGTCACGCTATCGATCACTCATTATCCAAGTTGACACAATGACATCATACGGGATGCAATAAATATTCAATTTTTGCTGGAATAAATGAATATGTATTAATACACATTGCATATATATTGTTATAACTAAGGATAATATAGATATACGTATAATATTTATTAGATGGTTGTAAATAACTATATTCTAACAACACTGACAAAATAAAAAGCATACCAAAATCATAATATATAAAATGTAACATTCGGGTAATACAACATTGATTGTGCACCAAAATTAACACCTAAACAAACATAAATATATACATACTACCTGAGATTTTTTGGGTGTCCTCTGTTTGGGTGAGCTTGTTTTCATAATGATCTTTGACTTGACATCAATATCAGACTTTGATCTGCTTGACACAATGGGGACTTGTGGAGGAGGGGTGTCCATTTTCAAAACACGAGACTTCTTCTTTCAACAGTTATTTACTGATGTGGAGGGTGCAGATGATCTGAAATTGCACTTCAATGTTGGAGCATCCATGAAATCATCGTCAGACAATGCGGATGAGCTGTAGGAGGATTTTTTTGATCCGACAAGCTAGTGCCTTTCTACGGCCACGAGTAACTGGTGCTGGCTGAGGATCAATCTCCTGCTGGTTATGGGGATTATCAGCATGTTGGGCTGAGCTGCTAGATCGTGTTCGTCTTGAAACGTCAACATAAAACACCTCCTGACTTGACTCAATCGTTAATCTTTTTGCATTAGATGGTGGGCGATCAACGGACCTCATGGTTCAGCAAGCAATATAACTGTTGAAAAAACGATTGGATTTAAGTAAAATGATTTATGCATAAATATATGCCAAAAACAAATAAAATATTGTATATAACTATCTACAATGCATACTACATAATACGAAATGGAGTTACGTATCTTAAACTACCTTTTTCAGTTATATGACATATAATTAATGAACCATGGTTATATACAAGCATAAATATTAATTGACTATTTCATATAATTGTAACTGGTAAATGATAAAAATACCTATTTTCATCAACTAACTATACAAAATATTTAAATAACAAGTTCATATTAATATAGACAATTTGATGATATTCAAACATGAATATTTCAATAACTATTGCATATATAATAGTACATGTGTGCATTTATATATAATACAACGGGTGTGTAAACTAATGTTTCAAGTAGCGGGAAAAATACCTATGTGCATAACTATCATGACCGATGTTCATATATAGCTGTACCGATGCGCATAAACAGCATTGCTGATGTGCATATATATCAGTACTGATATGCATATATATATTACTAAGAGTATGTAAAAATAATCTTTGCGAACTCGGGAAGAAATACCTGAACCGGCGACGTTGCCGAAGTCTTTGAAAGCCGAGCGATACCGTGGATCTAAAAGAACTGCAGAGGCTCTTGAATCGGGGCGTCCAGAACCAAAGAGATATGCAATGAGAGGTTTTTGTAAGAAAACGCACCGATTGGAGAAATGTAGAAACGGATTCAAATCACACACAACTTATAACTAAGGAAAATAATCAAACTGACTTCTAATCGAAAAAAAATACCTCAAAGATCGACAGAAACCTCGATGTGTTTGAAGTTGGAGTGATTACCTGGAACTTCACGGGAAAGCAATGACTCTTCAATCGGGGCTCCAAATTTCGTAGATTGAAGGAGCGGATATGGATGGAAGCGGCGGAAGTCACCTGGCAAGTCGCCTCGGCCGCTGGGATTAAGGGGTTTCCTTCCTGTTCGGCGGATGCAGAAGCTAGAAACCCCTATGGACTCGAGCGGGTTTATCTCTATTGATTGCGCGAAGACAGTTTTGGAAACCAGGAAACGGAGGAGACGTGCGTGGCTAACGGAGACAGTGCCTAACGCCGACCGTGACTGTGTATATGCTGACTAGGTCTGGTTCAACCAAAAATGCATGTTGACTGACCTGAGCTTCCTCTATTATTAGAAGCTCAGGACTCTTAATATATAAACTATATATATATATATATATATATATATATATATATATATATATATATATATATATATCCTATTTTATGAAAACAATATCTCAAAACAATCTAATTAGTGTCCAAATGTGTTTAAAAAGATTTCTGCAACCAAAAATAATACGAGATGCATTCACGTTATGCATCGATGTCGGCTAGATCTCGTAATTTTGTCTTAAAAAATTTTAAAAAATGTTTAGACATATTATTAGAGTGTTTTATAGTTTTCTTGTATTCTTTCCTATTTTCTTAGTTCTAATTTGTTAAGCTTTTAGACATGCTTTCATGAGATCAAAATAATTTATTTTGATTTGTCCTATCCTAATATTTTAGATATTACTTTTAGGAAAATACATATACAGAAAAAAAATCATATTTGAATTTAGTCGAAGAACGAATTTTGTTCGACTCTGCTAGTCAATGATCAAAGAGATGCAATTTTGAAGTGTGAAAAGCAAAATCAAACTACAGCGGTAGTTCAATATAGACATCTTGCAGTCTTCCTCGAGATCACAAGTTTAGGGGTGTAATCGGATCGAATAAGGATGGATATTAATGAAATCATATTTGTTTATATATTTTTATTCAAATTCAAATTAAAATACAGATAGCTTCGAATACGAATACAAATACGATTGTTCTCGGATATAAATACGGATAGTCGTGAGTCGAGTACCAAAATAGTCGGACGTGGATAGCGTCGGTAATGAATATTTTTATCGGATATCATGTAAGACATCATTCCACACGTATCATAATTCTAATCATTTAGCCCTCCTTTGGTCCAAACATTTTTTAGGATTATACGTGGATATAAGCTACGCCTCCATAAAATTCCATAAAATTCTAAGGCTAGTTTGAGTATTATTAATTTCTTTATGTAGAAAATCGTTAAAATGCAATTAAATTCATAAAATATTCTAGCGTCGACCGAAAATTGCAAATAAGTTATGAAGACTAATAAATATTCTACAAGAATATAACATCAAGTACCCACATGAAAATGATAAAAGTGAAGTATTGTTTATGTTGAAACTTAGATGTCTATGATGGTTTCACATGTAACTCACATAAATAAGTGAAAATGAAATGAAATAATTGCTGACATCTTGTGAATTTTATGGTTCAAACATTTTTTAGGATTCTATATGGACATATGTTGCCCCCACGCCAAATTTCATGAATTTCTGAGACTATTTGTGTATTATTTATTTCTTTCTACAGAAATCATCAAAATGCATTTAAATCCATAAAATATTCTAGTATTGACCGAAAATTGCAAATAAGTTATCAAGACTAATAAACATTCCATAAGAATATAAACTCAAGTCCCTACATGAAAATTATAAAGTGAAGTAAAGATTATATTGAAACTTGGATACTTAAGCTGATTTCACATGTAACTCATGCAACAAGTGGAAGTGAAATGAAAAGAATCACTAGCATCTTATGAACTTTATGGACCAAACTTTTTTTAGAATTTTATGTGGACAAATGTTAACCCTTCGTCAAATTTTATGAATTTTTGTGGCTATTTATGTATTATTAATTTCTTTCTATAGAAAATCATCAGAATGCAATTAAGTTCATAAAATAATCTAGTGTCTACCAAAAATTGCAAATAAGTTACCTGGACTAATAAACATTCTATTAAAGATAATATTAAGTCCCTATATAAAACTGATAAAGTGAAGTATTGATTATGTTGAAACTTGGATACTTATGGTGATTTCACATATAACTCACGCAATAAGTGGAAGTGAAATGAAAGAATCCCTGGCGTATTATAAAATTTATGGTTCGAACGTTGTTTAGAATTCTACATGGACATATGTTACCCCTCCATCAAATTTCATTAATTTTTAGGCTATTTGTGTATTATTATTTTCTTTTTGTTGAAAATCATCAAAACACAATTAAATCCATAAAATATTCTAATATCGACCAAAAATGGCAAAAAGTTAACAAAACTAATAAACATCATATAAGAAGATAACCTCAAGTCCCCATGTGAAAATGATAAATTGAAGTATTGATTATGTTATAATTTGAATACTTAAGGTGATTTCATATGTAACTCACGCAACGAGTGAAAGTGAACTGAATGAAACACTGGCAATTTTTGGATTTTATGGCCCAAACATTTTTTAGGATGCTATATGGTCATATATTGCCCCTCCGTCAAATTTCATGAATTTTTGAGACTATTTGTGTATTATTATTATTATTTTCTATAGAAAATTATCAAAATGCAATTAAATTCATAAAATATTCCACTATCGACGAAAATTGCAAATATGTTACTAGGACCAATAAACATTATGTAAGAATATAACCTCAAGTCCCCATATGAAAATAATAAAAGTGAAGTATTGATTATGTTGAAACTTAGATATTTAGGGCGATTCCACATGCAACTATCTGGATATCTGAAATCTGAAATCTAGTAAGATATCTGGATATCCAAAATCTAGACAGGTATCCGAGAAGATATCCAGATATCCGAAATCCGATGGATATCAGTCATCTCATATCTGTATCTGATATTCGAACTGTACTATCCGAAATCCAAAAATTCTGTGGATATCCGAATAAACTATCCAGTCGGATAATTAGCCTCTTAGGACGGTTGGATGATCGGATAATATCCAAACCATTTACACCCCTACACAAGTGTTATCAGGACATTTAGGCCGGTTCTAATAGCGATCGAAACCGCTCACACATGTGGCTAAACAACCAGTGGGTATCGGTCACCGAAGTGCCAGCGCTAGGTGGTATGTGCGCACTCTTGACGCCGGCGTCGATCGGTTTGTTGGGGCGATACCAACCATGTGGTGGCCACGACTAGTCGGTATCGCCACCACATTATTGCCACGACCGATAGCACAGTCGGCTGCCACGTGGGGCTCTCTGATGGTTGTTCACATTTTAAATTTAAAAATATAACAAACATAAAAAAACTTGAGGCTGGTCTATAAATATAGGAGAACTTCTTAGGCTAATTCACACAATCCTAACTTCCATTTGCATACCACCTCCTCATTCTTCTCTCACAGTCACTTCGTTTGATTCAATTGTTGTCTCGATGTCTTCGTCGGGCTCTGACATTGACATAACCAAAGAGGAGTTGTTTGATTTGATGCAACAAGCGGATGAGCTTGATGTTGATTCTTCCATGTCAAATAAGTGACCGAGGCAACGTCGGAGGTATATCGTCCGGAACCATAAAGTTGCTCATGACCGGTTGATGCAGGACTACTTCAACGACCCATGTGTCTACCCATTGCTCTACTTTTATCGAAGGTACCATGTATGGAGAAGCCTCTTCCTTCACATCATTGAGAGGCTGGGTGAGCACCTCCTAATTTACTCTTTGAATCGATGCGGTCAACCGCAATAGATTCTCCCCTTGCCAGAAGTGCACATCTACCCTCCATATGCTTGCATATGGTAGAATTGCTTTATTTCATCGACGAGTACATAAAATAGGGAAAAGCTCTGCCTTAGAGTGTATCCAACATTTTATGTAGATGTGTTATCAAATGTTTTGGGTCAGAGTACATGTGTTGTTCTGTTGTTAATGACCTTAGGCATCTATTAGATAAGGGGGAGGAAAGGTGATTTCCTAGTAGGATATGGTGTATAGATTACATACATTGGAAATAAAAGAGCTATCCTATTGGATGGATATGGTAGTTCATCAGAGAGAACATTAGATCCTTCATAAGAGGGAACATTAGATCCTCAACTATCATGCTCGAGGTTGTTGCCTCATATGACTTGTGGATCTGTCATGCTTTTTTGGCATGGCGAACATGCTCATCCAATCACAGTTGTTCATTGGCGTGCTTAGCGGGGAAGGACTAAACGAGCACTTCACGGTGAATGGCCACGAGTACAACCAGTGATACTATCTCGCTGATGGAATATACCCTCGGTGGCTAGTTTTTGTGAAGACCATATCGCTCCCACAAACTTCAAAGTAGAGGATGTTCGCTGAATGACAAGAGGGGGCATGGAAGGACGTGGAGAGGACATTCTGGGTACTCAAGGCTCGATTTCACATTCTTGCAACCCCATACCATTCTTTCAACCAACAATTACTAAGTTTGACCATGCGTGAATGTATCATTCTGCACAATATAGTCATTGAGGATGAGTGTGAAGGATCATACGACGTAGGCGACTACGAGACAATCGAGTTCTCCATTGCAGCACCACTCGTGAGTCGTGACCCCCCCCTTAAACACCGACGGGATTTGCAGCTATCATTCAGCATGTAAGCCAGTTGCATGATGAGCTCCAAAACCAATTAATGGAGCATGTTTGGGATATGTACATTTTATCCTTATGATTTGCGTAATTTTTATTTATTCAAGTAATGTTAGTTTTTATGTTTTATGCATTATGTAATTTCTATTTTAGTTGGATCTAGGATGAAAACGGTCGGAAACAATATTTATTCGATAATCAGTTTTTTGGTTGTTTTTATTTGATTGCGAAAAAATAGGATACATAATGCACCATACAAATTTGTATTCTTGTTTATAACATTGAGCTAGTAAAGATTCATAAAAGTTAATCCTCAAATTCATCATATATTTTCTTAAATGATAGATATAAAATTTGGTATGGATTCGAAAACAAATTCGGTAAATTTTTCAACTTTTTTTGTTGTAGGGAGCAAATAATACATAAAACAATTTATGTAATATTTTATTCTTATTTGTAATAATGTGTTTGAGAACATAACACAAGATCACCATCAAATTCTATACATATCTATTTTAAAATATTAAATTTGTTCTAATAGTTCAGATTACCACTTTCATCCCTATCTATGTATTATGTGATTTTCTTTAAGTAATGTAATATTTTTATTTTCATTACGAGTTAAATAATTCTTATTTGTTTTTTTAAAGTGTTCATTTTTTCTATGCAGCGAAATGTCTAATTTCATGTTTAACAAAAATTTATAAAAAAAGGTTGATGCGATTGTAGGCTCACGATAAAAGCTGTGTGCGTATTGGAAAGTTCTAGCAGATAAAGGATGATGACGGTAAATACATACCGGTCGATAGTGATTTGGTAGTAGTAAATATAGACTGCGACCATTGGAACCAGCCTTAGGGGCCGTTCGTTTCTTTCAGAATGGAGACATGGAATAATTTTTAGCCGGTTTGTTTCTTTAATTTATATAAGTTTTGATCAGCTGGATTAATTCCTGGTCCATTTCTGTACAAATGAACAAGACCTTAACCTATCTCCAATCGCCTCTCCATCCCACTTTCTATTCTACCCCATATTTAAAGCTTTATTCTACTATCATATGCACGCTCAACTTATATACCATCGCAAGCTTGGCCTGTCGTGTCATCACAGCACAAAGCATACTACAATGGGCCTGTTTGGTTCAGCTTTTTTCTGACCAACTTTTCTAAAAATCTAACTGTGGGAAGAATCTGGCTGTGGGAGGAATTTGAGTATAATTACGATTAAGTGTGGAGGAAGATAAAGTTGTTCATAAGGCTTATAATCTAGAAAGTGACGGATTCCTACTATTACAACGACTCAACCGATTATGTGTACTCAACCGATTATGTGTTTATGTTAATTTTAGATGGTTTTTGCCCCAACGAATTTTATACAAGCTGACTGAAAAGCTGAGCGTTTGACAGTCCGTAGTAGCAGAAGCCGAAACAAACACGGCCGAACGCGTCGCGGTCCGCATGTGGCTGTGTGGCTTTTCCATTCCACGCCGTTCCCCCCACGTGAGGTAGTGACAACATGCTGCTGTTGCTGTCCTCCCTGCCCGTAAGCCCGTTTCCCGTCACAAATTTTAATGCCCAGTACGTACAACGTACGATGGCCCACCGCCACGTCCGCGTTCCAGGTACGATGGAGAGTGTGAATGGCCCGTCTTCGTCGCAATCGCATCCTTCGCTCGCCGCGTCTCGCTTGGCTGGCTTGTCGAGAACGGCAGCCGGCGCTCTGGCGGCCGGTGGCAGGTGGAAGCAAAGCGCCGGTGGGAGGGAAGGACGACGAGGAACCCCCCGTGATGAGGCCGTGACCATAGACCAACCAGCATGGGCCCACGGGCGTGGTGGGTTCGTTCTGGCCTTGGGATCCCCGCGACGGCCGGCGGCCGGATTTGGAAAAGACAAATCCCCCTGCCGCTGCGGCGCTGCCAGGCTGCCTGCGCGCGCCCCCGTCTGGGTCTGGCCGTCTCGTATTCCTCGCAGAGGCAGAGGCTGGCTGGACCGGGCGCGCGGATGCCATTGGCATTCGGAGGCGCAGGCTAGCGGGGCCGCTCGACTTGCTTGCTGTTGGCAGTCGTTCCGTTGGGTTGGCAGCGACAGCGACAGCTAGCGAGTCGCCCTTCCCTTTCGGGCCGGAGAGGCAGGCTCATAGGGGGCCAGGTCAACAGGGCCGTACAGCGCGCACGGCTCGAGACGGTCACCCATAGGACACGCCATTATTGGGGCCAGGACTTTTTCTGCACCCTCCTTAAAATCGCTTTAACGCCTTCCCAGATGCTCACATGCAGATGCGTCCATCTGCCACGCCATGCGTCTCATTGCTCGCTGCCTCTGCTTCCAGCAAAATGTAAACGGCCGTATAAAATAGTACTCGCTACTTTCCAGAATATAAAGCGTAACTACTTTTTTTTCTTGTCCCACAATATAAGGCGAGCTCTGCCGCTCTCTCTATGCATACGTATATTGATGTAGTAGTATAGAGAGAACGAAATGTATTTCTTGGTCTTTCAACCAAAGGTGGTTATGTCTTGTATACTGGGACAGAGAGAGTATTATTTTATAATGTAGATCACATTTTTTATATAATAAGATTTGAAACAGAAAGTGAGATACAAAGTGTGATAGTGTCTGCTGGAGATAGCTAAGACTGTCTTCGACAACTCTTCCATCTCATCTACCATCTCATCCAATATTTCAAATTTCACTCTACAATTAGCATCAAACAATGTCATCTATAGTGTTGTGTCTCTTATTTTACAGGATCTATCGAAGGCAGCCTAAGATCAAGTATAATAAAGGACTACAAGATAGCTAAATGATGAGGTGTAAGAGAGAAGAGGAGAGAGAGGGGAGAAGCGGGTTGCAAACTTATTGCCGACATCAACACAAGAACCAAGAAACTTTGTGACAGAGGCAAGTGGGGTCCTACTTTAATATTGAAGAGCTAACCACTATATGAATCAACTAAATAGCAGGCTACAACTTGCTCTAGTTTTAATGTAGTAGTCTAGAGTGTGAAAGTATGTTTCTTTTGCTGAGCACGATCTTAATATAAGCTCTGGAAAAAAGACTACACTTGTCTTTTTGACGAGCCAAATGTTTTAAATTGTAACAGTATTTATAGAACATGATATCAATATTTGTATTATTAAATAGCTCCACCAGTAACCTAACGATGTTTACTCTTTCTATCTTAAAATAAATAGAAATGTCACTCTTTTATGAGTAAGTAGTGATTATTTTATTTATTTCTCAATGATATAGTTTATATGAAAAATATGCAAGTTTTCTTCTTCTACTACATACTACTATAATATTATTTTCGTTGTCATTGTTGTTGTTGTTGTTGTTGTTGTTGTTGTTATTATTATTATTATTATTATTATTATTATTATTTAATACAACTTATCTAAACTCTAAAGTTCCAAAACATGCAAACATTGAAACCGATCATAGGTTCAAAAAAAACTAATTAGTTCGATCGCTTCATGTAGTTCAATTGTATGACTACTCTTGGTTTTGATTTTTTTTTGTCCAATCGTGAAACAGTACTATTATCTTTTTAATATGATATAAATAATAATACATAGGGTATGCCTAAGACGGTTTTACCTATTTTAGATTCAACAAAAACAATTCTAGTTTATAAAAAAACAACTAAATTGTTTAGATTGACAAAAATTAAGATTCACATGAATCTAGGGGGGCTAGATTTATTATTTTGTTTGCTCGAACTTAAATTTGTGAGGTTGATAAAAAATACTTACCCTTGTCACTCATTAGACAACTTACCGGTTCGTTCTTTTGTTTTATGTCGCTTCTTCTTTTCTAACATCTCCTCATCCATAGCCTTCAGTTGTGTCCCACCCTCAGCAAAACACGCTTGTCTCTCTCACTTTACTGCCGTACTTGCCCTTAGTCCCAACCGATCACGCTCGCCCCTTACCTGGCCGCGCCGTAGCCCGTGCATCAAGAATCATGGTTAATTGGTTATGCCTAGCCAAGTTCCGGAACAAACCATGTTTATTTCAAAGGAGGAAGAAAAGAACACAGACATTGAAAGTGAAGCCTATATATATTGTATAAGTATAATAGTCTTTTTTGAAAACCAAAATATCTCTGTGTGGGTCTGAGGTTGTTCAGCCAAACACATTCTACGGAGAATCTCACATCCACTGACAGTGAACTTTATATCTACATTTATTTTCCGAGTGATTGAACTGTCTCAAACATGTGTCATAGCTAGTGTGTTATGCCTTCAATTAATGTGAACCATGCTAGTTGGCTAGACGCGTCCTGAATTCTCACTTTCCTTGGCTCAAGATTGCACAGGGATAGGTCACGTACAGCCGCAAGCTAAGCAACCAAATGCTCGTGCATGGTCCATGGATACGTACGAGTACGATACGATGACGACGATCTGTTCGTTCGGTGCTGCTGTAAAGCAAGACAAGACGGGCATTAAAACCACCGCACATGTGCCTGTTCAGATCAGAGCTCCTGTTTAACCCGGCGCAGGCACGCAGGTCCTAGCGGGACTCCGAACAGGCACGCAGAGGCAGAACCGATGGCAGCATGCATGTTAGCGCAGACAGTTTTTGCTGTACACCAAATCAGCATACTACACGTAGGCATTCACCAACGTACTGCTCCCTCCTTCCCTGATTCTAACTTTTTTCATTCTGGATAAATGAAAATTTCTCAAATTTATCCAAATCTATATACAGAAATAATAACTTCTTCGATAAATTTTGTTTGATGTTCCGTTAACTATATTTGTTATAATAAAACAATAATTTGACGTAGTTTTTTTGTATAATATTAGTTAAATTTAAAAATACTTTAACCTTTTTCAAAAAGTTATAATATAAATAGGTCATGCGTCGACCATAGAGTGCATCATCAAGGCCAAATCATGCAACTCCATGGGCTCCTTAACTAGTCCTGAAAGTCTAGGCCGTGCATAAAGGGTCGGCCCGAGCATGGCTCATAAAAAATGGAAAAAGGCTCGGCCCGACACGACTGGTTTAAATTCGGGTTAGCACGGCACGAATCGTGGGCTGGACCATGCTCTAAATTTCAGCCCGTCATGCTACAAGGCCCAACACGTCGTTGTGGGCCGTGTTCGTGCCAGCCCGGCACGAAAACAGCACGGTCCAGGCGTCAGCCGCCATTTAATTAGGTTTAGGGTTCTCACTTCTCCCGTCTCCAATTCTCTCCTCGACTCCCCAGGCATCGGCCGTCTCCATCCATTCGTCTTCTCCGCCAGCCGCCACGAGCCCACGATGCGCACTCACTGCGGCCGCCCAGGCGCCCAGCGGCCATCTCCGCAGGCGTGCTCGCACACGCCCAGCGGCCAGCGGCCCTGCCTGTCGGGCCACGCCCACGATGCGCACCGCGCAGGCACGCATGCCCAGGCACCCAGCGGACAGGGATTAGTCATTAGTGTTACCTTCTCTTTTATCTAGTTCATGGTTAAATGTTATTGTAATATGGACTGTACATTAAGACTTGTAAGATGTGAACATTAATACTTATGCCGATCTGTACTCTTTTCCTTACAGAGAGAGTGATGAGGACATCACTTCTATACATACTATGAATGGACCGATAACACGATCGCGTGCACGACAGCTAAATCTCTAGGTACGTTCTACCCTAGTCAATTGTGTTTCAGAGCTTACGCTTGGGGCCATAGATGTTTTGATGATTAGGAACCTTGGAGAGGACCAACAAGGACTTGGGACAGGCCAAGGTGTTGAGGAGGAGCAGCAAGGGCGCCCACAACAGGAAGGAGATCAAGTCCGACTCGGCTGTGACTCCATCTCGGGTTCCAGGATCAGTCTGCACTAAAATAGATGCCCAAGATGCATCCGAACTCCAATTGCGACGGACTTGATATGGTTGGAAAGATAAATAGATTATCTAACCAACCCAACTAGTTCTACCTTAAAATTCATCCGGAGTCATCGGGAATCATCGAAACAATTCATCGTTCAGATTCTGTTTTGTTGCTACGACACCGTCTATTGGGCCATTGGGCCGTGTATCGCGTCGGAGCCCATTAGGGGCGAGTCTAGGGGTCACGCACGCCCTAATACTCTATTTATTCAGCAGCCGCCACATTAGGTTTGGATTTTGCTTAGATCAATTCTGTCATCGAACAGTGTCATCGTCATCGGTTTGTGAGACCCCATCCCGTAATCAATACAATTTTGGTTGCGTTTCTTTCCTGCTCTTGCTTGTATTCTTGATTGCGCTTGCAGGGATAAGCCTTCGTGGCGAGGTCACTCGTGTGTCACGGGTGATAACCAACGGAGCTGTGGTGTAGTGATTGCGAGGAACCATTCGCTCAGAGCCTTGGATCATCAACGTCGAGATCTCCACTCAATCAAGTTATCGTATCACACGGAAGATCGGGCCACATTTTCTATCAATTGGTATCAGATTTCCATGTTGCCCGTGAGGTATAATCCTACCTTTAGATTAGTTGTGTTTCGTCCCATAGTCCACAAAAAGCCAAAAAATAATTACAATCAGTTAATTCCGACCTAAAACCATCGCCTTAGCCTTTGCACAATTCAGTTTTAGAGTCCGCAGTTCTGAGTTCGTGTTCTAGGTTGAGTTTGGTTGCTGGTTTAGGTTTATTTTGGTTTAGTTTGATTCTGTCCATCTACTTCCATCCTACAAAACCGACCTATCTACAAAACAGATCCTATCTCTAAAACCGACTCTATCCACAAAACAGATCCTATCTCTAAAACCGACCCTATCCACAAAATAGATCCTGTATCTAAACCGACCATATCCACAAAACAAATCCTATCTCTAAAATCGACCCTATCCACAAAATAGATCCTATCTCTACAACCCACCCTATCCACAAAATAGATCCTATCTCTAAAACCGACCCTATCTACAAAACCGAACCCTCCACCCTTCCAACACCTCGCCAGAAACCCTGGTTCAGAGTCCAAACTTAAAACGGCCATAACTTTCGCTTCAGAACTCGAATCGGGCCCATTTTTTCAAATCGCACAGAATTAAATTTCGCATCCGATTCTTTCCGCTTTGCCGGATTCACTGTTTTTAAAATTCCCAAATTCGGCTTGGAAATAAGACTTCTCATTTTCCAAACATTTATTCCGATTTTAGGGCAAACTTGTAGAAATTCCAGAGGACGCGTCATTGCACAAAAAAATCTGAAACTTGGTGTGTTTTCTTCTTATGTGCTGCTGCAAAAGAGAAAATATAAAAAAATATTTGAAAAAAACGCAAAAAAAGAGTAGCACATAAACAGAAACGCCAGTGTTCTGTGCACCTCTGTGATTATTTTGCCCCAAGCCTGTTTTCTTGCTGCACCTAGATACTTGTACCTCCTTTCTTGTGCCTTAGTCCAACTGTTCTATTACATTTTCTAGGCCAGCAACTAGGATGAGTACTTGAAACACTTATTCAGCATTGCTATCTGTTACTAACTTGTGTGCCACATATATATATTTAGTTTAGCCTTCCCAGAGCTCTAGCTTTCTCTCGAGCAGAACAAATACTCCTTTGTAAGCACACTCACGCTCGTTGTACAGTCACACCGGTCACCGTTTGCCACCTGCAATGCTGGTAAGAACCTTGTAAGAGCGGGGTAAGACGCTTCATAATTTGTATTCCACTACCACTACCACCCTGAGAGATAATTGTAGGGTTCACATTGTTTGTTGCCTTTTTGTCTCTGTTTTGTGCTAACAATGACAGGACCAAAGAACCAAATGGACAAGGAGAAGGGGCCTAAGCTTAACGACGATGGGTGTCTCTCTCAGCTGGAATTGAAGGAGATGATGCGCGTGATGACTGAAGCTTTAAAAAATACCAGGACTCTGTGGCGATATCCTATGAGCAGCTTGATCGACGAGTTGCTGAACTTGTTACACGCATGGACGTACTGGAGGCTCGTCCCCCCCACCAACTCTAGCCCCAGCTCACTCTCCTGTGGACGACGACGATGTTTATGCACTGCTGCGACAACGCCTCGCACATAATCAACAAGGTATGAGAGGTAATGGTAGACATCGTCATCATAATCCTGAACCAGACCATGATCCATTTGCTAAGATTAAGTTCTCTATTCCACCGTTCATGGGTTCTTATGATGCTGAAGCTTACTTAGACTAGGAGATGACGGTAGAACAAAAATTTAATTCCCATCTTGTTCCTGAGCAGCATAGGGTTAGACAAGCCACTAGTGAATTTAGAGATTTTACTATCATTTGGTGGAATGAACATGTTAACACACGTGCTGCACCACAAACATGGAATGCGTTAAAAGAGAAGATGCGAGCTCGCTTTGTTCCCCCTTCTTATAGACGTGATCTTCGAAAAAATTGCAACGCTTAGATCAGGGAGACATGTCGGTACAGGAATACTACCAAGAGCTTCAGAAAGGTATGCTACGATGTGGGGTAGTTGAGGATGCGGAGGATCAAATGGTTAGGTTTTATGGGGGATTGAGGCGGGAGATTCAGGATATTGTTGATTATAAAGAATATCATTCTATACAATGCTTGTTCCATCTTTCTATGTTGACAAAAAAGAATTACAGGGTCGTCAACAGCGGAGGAGCAGCACTTTCACGTCACGCCAGCCACCGGCGCTAGCCAAGGCGTCATCCTCTTCGGGCGTACGGACGTCCACATCTTCTGCCACCAGCGGCACACGCAGCACCACACCTTCGGCATCACAGGGACACGACAACAGCAAGTCCTTGTTGCCTTCGGGTGTTGTAGCAAAACCTTCTACGACCACCTCTTCCACAGGCCGCTCCTCCGACATCAAGTGCCACCGCTGCCAGGGACTTGGCCATATTCGGTGAGATTGCCCCAGCAAACGGGCATACATTGCTACTGGTGATGGTGGGTATGTTAGTGCTTCTGATGTTGAAGATGAAGATACTGTTGGAGCTAACATTGCAGAGACTTATGATGGTGATGAAGAGGTTCTTGGTACAACAGCGACTGAGACCTATAAGGCCTTGATTATGCAACAAGCTTTGAGTGCCACGGCTAGTGACGACGACAACAGACAGCGCCACAACCTCTTCAACATGTTCCTCATCGTCAAGGACTGCCGTGTACATACCATCATTGACGGTGGTAGCTGCAACAACTTGGTGAATGTTGAGGTGGTCAAGAAGCTTGGCTTGACCACACCAGAGCATCCTGTCGGTGTTTTGGGTCCGACCGCACACCCGGGGTTGCCCCTCAAGATGTTTTTAGGAGTAGGACGGTGTTATCGACTGTAGCTCAATGGTTCGTGCCGGTTGCACGAGAGACAGTAGACAATGGTTTACAGGTTCGGGCCGCTTTGAAGTGCGTAACACCCTACGTCCTGGCGAGAGTGCTGTATGTGGTGGGTTACAAGGTAGTTCTCTAGTGCGTAGAAAGTTGGGGTGGATGGCTAAGTAGTGAGTTCGATCTCTTCTGAAGGGGTGCCCCCTAGGCCTTATATATTCGACCGTGGGGCAATACATGCAGATATGATAACCATGTGCACCTAAGAAATAGTGAACCGATTGAGTTCATCTTCCTATAATTCCACCGACCCATCCTCGCTCGGTTCCGTCGCATGGGGCTCCAGCGCGAGAGGGTCGGGTCTCTGTTATGATTACTTGCTCGAAGTCGTTGGGTCGTCTGGGCCTGCACCGATCCGGCCTTGTGCCGATCCGCTTCACTAGTCATCTCTCCCAGGCCCACTAGGAGATGACCTCACGAATTATGGAGCCCTTGGGCCCTTCGTGAGGTCTTTTATCCTTCTGGTGGACCCGGGGGATATCTATCCCCCACAAGCCCCTGATCTTTGGGTCGATTTTGAAATAAATGGCCCAATGATCCTAGGCCTAGCTTCCAGTCTTTTGATTTAACAAGAAAACGCTTTGGGGATAAGCTTGCCGGGCCAACGCTTCTGAGTTTTGAGTGGTTCGATAAAAACAATTTTTCACTGCCTTCTTCTGCTTTTATTGCTCGAAATTTGGTGTTCTGTCTCAGACCCTTGCTTCGGAGGTCAGCATTTCGTACTGTAGGACTTCGAATTTCATTGGGTGCACCGAAGGTGTAGCCCCCGAGCTTTGAGTGGATTTTTGAAAATAATCCACTCGAAGGTCTTCACTTCGAGTGTTATCAGAAATCACTTTCATTTTCCACTTGTACTATGTCGGAGGTCAGCCTTGTATTGATTTTACCCTATGCTTTAGAGGTCAGCATTGTCTTGATCTGAGATGATGATTCATTGGGCGCACCGAAGGTGCTCCCAATGGGTGTAGCCCCCGAGCTTCGAGTGGATTTTTTGAAAATAATCTACTCAAAGATCTTCATTTTATGCCTTTTTCCAGTAACTTCTTCCCTTCTTGCCGAATGCCTTGGAGGTCAGCACTATGTTATTGATATTACGCTTTAGAGGTCAGCGTATATTTTGTCTTTGAGGCCGAGTTCATGATCTACCCATATCTTGCTAGACAGTGCAATTTATTTGATCCGTAACTGATTGGACGTTCGATAGGTGACCCTTGGCTAGTCTTCGTTATCACTTCTTGCTTCAATGCTTCTGTCGATTAGACTTGTACCTTGTTGGGTATATTTGGCTTTCCTTTGATCCTTGTTGATATCTCACTTTTGTCTTGAAGTATTCATTGCACGTACTGCACGGATGTGACAGTTTTGAAAAATATACTGGTATTTCCTGGGTGTCCCCCCAATGGGTGTAGGCAAGGGATGGCTTGGTACACTGAGTGTTTAGCGAACTGCTTCTGAGTAGTAACTTGATGTGACCGCGGGTGTAATCATATCGCCCGCGCAGTTGACTGGAGTCCCAATGGGTGTTGTGTTGCGTGAAACGACGTCAGCCGTCTGATGTGTCTTCAGATGGTTTGAATTGCATATTAAATTTTTGCGACTGTTCAGTGGCCGTGGTAGGAGGTGAGCGGTTGCCTTCTTCTTCTATAAATAGTGTTCTTGCTTTCCTGGCATTTTCACATCTCTTACTGCTCTCTGCTGCTTGCTCTCTTCTTCCTCCTTCCTTTCCACCATGGGCAAGAGTAAGAAGGGTAGCAGTTCCTCGCCTCGCTCTGGTGACAAGCGCAAACGTGAGCCGACTCCTCCCTCGGAGGACTTCGGCAACTCGGAGTACTCGGAGGAGGAGTTCTCCTCCAGGTCCGAGGGATCTCCGGTCCTCGTCTCTCCCCCGGCGTCGTCTGATGATTCAGACGACTCCCAGGGGATTGCCGCGGAGGTCTGGACCTACATCCGGGCCGTCGAGCGCGCCGGGCTCGAGGGCTCGGATGAGTCGGAGTACTCCTCGGACGAGGAGGACTCCTCGGACTCGTCCGAAGAGGGCAGCGGCGGTGATGGCGGAGACAGCGACGACGACGGAGGCGACGGCGATGGTGGCGACGGCAGCGGCAAGGGCGGTGACGGCAGCGGCAAGGGCGGTGACGGCAGCGGCAAGGGCAGCAGCAGGAGTAGCAACCAGGCTAGTGGCTAGATGCCACTGGTTTTTAGATATTAGTATAGATTAGTAGTAGAAATAGTATTAGTGAAATAATGTAGTAGTAGCTAGTAGTATAGAGTAGTGGTAATGTAATGTAGTAGTAGTAGGGAAGTATCAACTCATAACGAGTTGATTTGTAAGTTCTGTAGCTTCCCTTTATGAAGAACGATTTCGTTTCCTCTTGTGTTGATTACTTCGCCTCCTGGTCAGTTGATGATCGTCACAATATTTATTGCCCATGATGTTCTCTGTCTGCTATGCTTAAGTAGTAACTTGGAGTTCTCGAATCATTCTTCCGTTCATTTTATTTGCAACGTCGATGCCTCAGAAATAGTAGCCGAGTCAATTGGAGTCACATTGTCGCTTTTAGGGGTGACGACCAAGTTATTATTGACAACATTGGCGCTTCTGAAGTAGCGTCCGAATGATGGCGGGGCCACATCGGTGTTTTTAGAATTAACGACCGAGTGGTTACTGGTGATATCAGCGTTATAGAGGTAACAACCGAGTGATTGTTGGCAACATCGGCGTTTTTAGAGGTAACAGCCAATTGACTGATGGTGACGTCGGCGTTTTAGAGGTAACAGCCGAGTCAATTTGAGCTGTGTCGGCCGTTTTAGAAATAACGGCCGAGTGACGACATGGCACGCCAGCTTTTAGAAACAACAACCGAGTGATGAGTTGGCACGCCAGCATTTTAGAAGTAACCGCCGGGTGATGAGTTGGCACGCCAGCGTTTTAGAAATAACCGTTGAGTGATGACATGGCACGCCAGCGTTTTAGAAGTAACCGTCGGGTGATGACTGGGCGCTTTTTTGGGAACGGCATCTGGCCCGGGAAAACCCCATATGTACTGCACTGTAGCACGACTCCACGCTCCGTGCCCTAGTTTCTGCTTTCCTGCATCCAGGCCTTCTCTGCCTTTTTGCGATTCTGCTTCCGCTCCGCTCGCCGGCGAGGTTGAGATGGCGCCCAAGCGAAAAACCTCGAGTTCATCCGTTGCTGTCGTTCCCCCCCTCGATCCCAACAGTCAGTTGCCTTTCGCAGGTAACCATACGTCTGTTGTTTCTGAGTCTGACCTTTTCCATCTCGTGTCCATCGGAGTTCTTCCTCCGAAAGAACTCTGTTCCTGGCGGATCTACTGTGGGGTCACTGTTCCAACAGAAGACACTCATGAGTCCGTCATCTACGTTCCATTTCTCCTCCGCGGCCTTGCCCTTCCTATTTCTCCCTTTTTCCGCGGTATCCTCGATTTCTATCACTTGAATCTGACCCATCTGAACCCCAATTCCATTCTGCAAATCTCCATCTTTGTTCATTTGTGTGAGGCTTTTCTTGGCATCCTGCCACACTTTGGACTGTGGAAATATTTGTATCACTGTCGCCCTGGGATGGCCGGAGGGCAGCACCAACTGGTAGGGGGCGCGAGCTTGGAGATGCGCCGTGGGAGGAAGACTGACTACCTTGACATCCCACTCAAGGACAATATCAAAGGATGGCGCTTAGAGTGGTTTACCGTGGAGAATCATGGGAATTCCCTCCCCCCACGGTCAGGGAGACAGCCGGATGTTCACACTCCGAGCTGGACCGAATCCCCCACAGACCAGGAGGTGGCTGAGGCAAGGGCTCTGTTAGTTGAAGTCGGATTGTTGAAGGGGAGAGGTCTGACTGCAGAGGCTGTGGTTGCTGATTTTGTCTTCAAGAATATTCAGCCACTGAAAGACAGGGCACATCCGGCCTATCTGTACCGAGGCCTGGCTGACTCAACCCGGGTTACCAACAGAAGAATTCATGCTGTGGATTTGGTGAGACGGCTTGAAATGATACTCAGAGGCCTTAGAGTGCGACCCTCTGCCGAAGAAGTTAGCGCTTTGGTTGCTTCACTTGACGAAATTCCTAATGATGAAAGGCAGGTTCATTTCGAGGTGCCTTTGGATCCCGGTGATGCAGAGATAGGTGCCATGCTGGATATGTTGGCTGAGGATTCTTCTGATGCCGCTCCTGCTGAAACATTGGTGGTGGTGCCCATCCCTGAAGCTGACAAAGCTTTAGACGCTTAGAAGTCTATCAATGTTCGTCCAAAACGTTCTCACCGAGTTGATCAAGCCTCTTTTCCTGCTGAGGGGAAGAAAAAGAAAAAGAGACGTCTTCGTCGGGTGTCTAGCTTGGATCAAGGTGCCGGTCCTTCTGCTCCTGTTGCTGAGGAAGTGCCAGTGTCTGAATTTACTAAAGCTGATCCCAATGGGTGTGACCCGTCTGACGCTGATCCCAATGGGTGTGCTGTCCGTGTTGTCGGTGAGGATGACGAGGAAGAGGACGAAATCCCTCTGATTCGGAAGAACAACCGTCGTTATATAGCTAGTGGGGAAAGTAGTGGTGTCCCTTCTCCTGCCTTGTCTGCCCTCATTGGTCTGCAAGAATTATCTCTGGCGAATTTTGATCAAACTCTTGAAGACATGGTTCCAGAAGATCTGTTATCAGAACCAGCAGATGGTGGCGCGATGGATGTTTGCGTTGATGTGCTCGACGCCGGGTTGGGATCATCCCGGGCCGCGTCCCGTGCCTCGTCAACCTTGGAGCGCGGTCTTGAGGGTCAGGGAGCTGGTTTGGATTCCCCTGCTCCCATGGAAGTGGCCGAGGGACCTTCAGCCTTAGATGCGGCTGCTGCAGAGAAATTGGCCCTCAAGGATGGTGCTGGCACTTACCCAGCCCTCGAGGGTGTTTCCAGAGATGATCCGGCTTGGATGGGTAGTGCAAGCTACGACCCAGCCCCCGAGGGTGTCCGAGCAGGTTCTCCCTCTTGCACTTCCATGGATGTTCACGTAGGGTCCTCTCCTCCATACTCTGGTTGCATGGTGACAGCCCAAACCTTTGGTCAAGGGGTCGCTTTAGAGGCCAGCGTACCTGATGACAAAATTTTGGGTTCTGCTGATGACACTGAATTGGTCCCTGCTGAATCGTTGCAAGTTGCTCCAGGTGGTGATCCTTTGCTGAGCCATCAGTTGATCTCTCACGACTTGGGAGTCGCCTCCTTCTTCTCCAACTTCCAGGTATTTTGGTTTCTTTTGGTCTGACTTTTACCCAAGCAGATAATTACTCTCATGCTTGTCTGCTTTTTAATGCCAGGCGTTGGTCGATGAGATGTCTAGTCGGCTGAGGTCGCAGGGCGCTTCTGTCCTAGAAGGAGCTTTGTCTCTGGCGCGTTGGAATTCGGTGCTGCTTCAGTGGCGTGTTTCTGACTTAGAGGCGGCAAATGCTGGTCAGTGCTCTTTTGCTTCCTTTTAGCTACCTTATTAAACTGCTTCTTATTTTAGCACCTTTGCTTGACTGTTTCTCGCCAGATATGACTTGGCAGTATTCTGATCTTGAAGAAAAACACTCTCAAGTTCAAGCTGCGTTGGTCCAGCGGTGCTCTGATCTTGAGGAAAAGTATTCCCAAAGTCAGACTGAGCTGGCCCAAGTTTCTTCTTCTCTAAATGATGCTAACACACTGAACTCTACTCTTTGCGCTCAGCTCCACTCTGAAAAGGTGATCTTTGAATCCGGGTTTTGTTTTGCTGTGTTCTTATTGCTTGCTTGACATTTGAAGAAGCTGACTATTGCTTGCAGGAATAAAAACGTGCCCTTGTTACTTCTCGTGGCAATCTTGACAGGCTATACCGTGACTCTAGCAACTCATTGACCATCTTGGAGAGGAGTCATCGCTTTACCAGGGAGGAGTTAGACAATCTTCGTTATAAGCTGCAGGAATCCTTGGATGACGTGATTCGCCTCAGGCAGTTGATATCGGCCAAAGATGTTGTCATCAAGAATCTGCGTGCTTCTAAGAAATCCGTCGCCCAGGAGCTAGAGGCCGCTCAGTTGGCTGTCAAGGTTGCTGAAGAGACTTCCGCCACTCTGAGGGCCCAGCGCGATAAAGCTATGGATAAAGCTATTCGCGCGGGGCGGATTCTGATGAGGAGACCTGGTGTGGTTGTCCCTGACGACATAGTGGCAGATGTGAACGCCGCTCCTGATTCCTCCAGTCGTCCTTCTTCGTCGGTTGCTCCTGAAAAGAACGTTGCAAAATAGAAAAACACTGTATGCTTTGAGCACGTGGTTAACGTGCTCGGATGTTTCGTTAGAGGACACATTTCAGTACTTGAATGCTGATATTGTTCTCCCATTGTTTAGAATTCAACAGTTTCTATATTTGTAGAAGTAAAATGCAGCGTAATGGTTTCGAGACTCCTTCGTGGTACATAGAGATCGCCCCTGGATGAGTAACCGTGTACGCGCCGAGTGTGTTGCGCCAGTTTGAGTTAGTATCAACTCGAACTGATTGCTTCGTTGGTGCGGTATAGTGGCCACCCCAAGTTAAGTAAGCGCGAGCATGTTGCACCGTTCTTAAGTTGTTGCCGTCTTAAGCCGATTGCTCCGCTAGCAGGGCATAGTGGTCACCCCGAGTTAAGTAAGCGTGAGCATTTGCACCGTCTTAAGTCGTTTCCGACTTAAGCCGATTGCTTCATTTAGCAGGCCATAGTGGTCACCCCGAGTTAAGTAAGCGTGAGCATGTTGCACCGTCTTAAGTTGTTGCCGACTTAAGCCGATTGCTCCGTTTTAGCAGGGCATAGTGGTCACCCCGAGTTAAGTAAGCGTGAGCATGTTGCACCGTCTTAAGTCATCGCTGACTTAAGTCGATTGCTCCGTTAGTAGGGTATAGTGGTCACCCCGAGTTAAGTAAGCGTGAGCATGTCGCACCATCTTAAGTCATCGCTGACTTAAGCCGATTGCTCCGTTAGTAGGGTATAGTGGTCACCCTGAGTTAAGTAAGCATGAGCATGTCGCACCGTCTTAAGTCATTGCTGACTTAATCCGATTGCTCCGTTAGTAGGGTATAGTGGTCACCCCGAGTTAAGTAAGCGTGAGCATGTCGCACCGTCTTAAGTCATCGCTGACTTAAGCCGATTGCTCTGTTAGTAGGGTATAGTGGTCACCCCGAGTTAAGTAAGCGTGCAGGTCGACAATGAATAATTTGAGCGCTCTTGAAGTCTTCTCATTGATGATATATTTCCTAGTTTACAGAGTACATTGCCGTCCCAATAGCTTTCGAAATACAGCTAGGGGTAAAACTTCCTGAGATGTTCTATGTTCCATGAGTTCCCAATTTCTGTTTCGTCCATCTGAGTAAGGCGATATGATCCCAGCCGAGTGACTTCTGCTACTATGAATGGTCCTTCCCATAGAGGTGAAATTTGTGCCATCCCTCCCCCGCTAGAATTCGGCGGAGGACGAGATCTCCCACTGCGAAGGATCGACGTCGTATGGCCTTATCATGATAGCGCCTTAGAGTTTGCTGGTATCGCGCTGATTGAATCACCATGTTCAGCCGTTCTTCTTCGAGTACGTCCACATCTTCTAGCCTAGTAGCCTCAGCCTCTGCTATGTTTTCGAAGATCAACCTTGGCGCCCCAAACTTGAGATCAGCAGGTAGTACTGCCTCTGAACCGTAGACCATGAAGAAAGGAGTATTTCCATGCAGAGCTCGACTAGGTTGAGTTCTAAGGCTCCAAACGACATAGGGCAACTCCCTTATCCATTTTCCTGCGAACTTTTCATTTTTATCGAAGACTTTTTTCCTGAGGGCCTCCAATATCATCCCGTTAGCTCTTTCAACCTGCCCGTTGGCTCTTGGGTGTGCCACCGAAGCATATTTGATCTGAATGCTCTTCTGCTCACAGAAATCAAAGAACTCTGAACTTGTGAAGTTGGATCCCAGGTCAGTTATGATGCTATTCGGTATTCCGAATCTGAATATTATGTCTTGTATGAATTCCACTGCCTTAGCTGAAGTTAAGGAAGCAATGGGTTTGAACTCTATCCATTTAGTGAATTTGTCGATAGCCACTAGTACATGAGTGTATCCTCCTTGGGCTTTCTTGAAAGGCCCAATCATGTCCAATCCCCAGCATGCGAATGGCCAAGTTATTGGTATAGTTTGCAGCTGCTGTGCCGGCAGATGCTGCTGTTTTGATAGGTACTGGCAGGCCTCACACCTTTGGACTAACTCGGTTGTGTCACTCTTTGCTATTGGCCAATAGAAACCTGACCTGAAGACCTTCCCAACTAGGGTCCTAGATGCTGCATGGACTCCACATTTCCCAGCATGGACCTCGTCCAGAAGTTGCTTTCCAGTAGCTGAGAGAATGCATTTCATGAGGACTCCTGATGCACCCCTTCTATATAGTGTTTCCCCAATGAGTGTATAGTGAGCTGATTGTCTTGCGATGCGCTCGGCTGTATTCTTGTCATCTAGCTCCTCCTCATTCTTTATATATTTGATGATCGGCCTCCTCCAGTCATCAGAATCTAACTCTGGTTGGCTCAAAGTATTACATTCTTCTGCCTGATCCGGTGAGATGCTTGGGTGTGATATTTCATGGACAAAGACTCCAGGTGGGACCTGAGTCTGACTGGGTCCTAGCTTGGACAACACATCAGCCGCCGTGTTTCGATCTCTCTCCACATGGTGAAATTCCAGACCTTCAAATTTATCTTCTAATTTCCGGACGACAGTGCAGTATTTTCCCATGGAATTGCTTGAACAATCCCATTCTTTGTTTATCTGACTTATGACTACCATAGAATCTCCATATACCATCAGTCTCTTGATGCCCAGTGATATAGCAATGTTCAGTCCGTGAATCAGGGCTTCATATTCTGCTGCATTGTTAGAGGCTGGAAATAATAACTGTAAGGCATATCTAAGATGTTCGCCTCCAGGTGCAGTAAAGAGGATTCCTGCGCCTGCTCCCTGCAGCTTTAACGTGCCACCAAAATACATTCGCCATATTTCTGCAGTTTCTGGGTTATCTGGTACTTGTTGTTCAGTCCACTCCGATACAAAGTCAACCAGTGCTTGAGTTTTAATGGCAGTACGAGGCCGAAATTCAATGTCGTGAGATCCCAGCTCGCAGGCCCATTTAGCTATTCTCACGATGGCTTCTTTGTTGTGAAGAATATCTCCTATCGGAAATCCCGTGACTACTATGACTTTGTGGTCGTCGAAGTAGTGACGGAGCTTGCGTGCAGTTAGGAGTACTGCATATAATAGCTTCTTAACTTGAGGGTATTTTTTCTTTGAGGGACCCAGAACTTCACTAATGAAATAAACAGGATGTTGCACTAGATAGGCATGTCCTTCTTCTGCTCGCTCGACTACCAACGCAGTGCTCACCACGTGAGTCGTGCAAGAGATATATAGCAGCAAATCTTCAGCTGGTTGAGTCGACGTGGCCCGTCGTGGCGGTTTCAGCACTGGCGGCGTCGTTAAGAACTTTTTCAATACGTCTAGGGCTTCCTGTGCTTCTGAAGTCCACTGAAACTTGTCCACCTTTTTGAGTAACTTATAAAATGGTAAGCCTTTTTCTCCCAGCCTGGATATGAATCTGCTCAGGGCTGCCATATATCCGGTAAGCCTTTGAACTTTCTTCTGTGATCGTGGTGCCTCCATCCTCATGATAGCTTCGATGTTTTCTGGATTAGCTTCGATTCCCCGGTGGCTGACAATAAACCTGAGTAATTTTCCTGCTGGTACCCCGAAAACACATTTCTCGGGATTAAGCTTCCATCTGTATCATCGTAGACTGTTGAAAACCAGCTGTAAATCTTCAATGAAGTTTTCCGAATTTTCTGTTTTGATTACCACGTCGTCCACATAAGCTTCCACACGCTTGCCCCAGTGATCGGCTAAGCATGTTTGAATAGATCTCTGATAAGTCGCTCCAGCGTTTTTGAGGCCGAACGACATGGAGGTATAGCAGAAAGCACCGAATGGAGTGATGAACGCTGTTTTTTCCTCGTCTTCTTTCGCCAGGCTAATCTAATGATACCCAGAGTAGCAATTCAAGAAGGACATCATAGAACATCCAGCGGTGGAATCTACCACCTGATCTATCCTAGGGAGCCCGAAGGGATCCTTTGGATAGTGTTTGTTGAGATCCGTATAGTCGACGCACATGCGCCAATCCACCTTATTCTTTTTGAGTACAAGAACAGGGTTAGCCAGCCACTCGGGATGTAACACCTCTCTAATAAATCCAGCCACGACCAAGCGAGCCAGCTCAGCGCGAATGGCTTCTCTCTTGTCGGGCGTGAAACGACGTAATTTTTGCCGAATCGGCCTCGCCTGGGGGTAGACCTTCAATTTGTGCTCGGCCAGTTCTCTCGGGACTCCCGGCATATCCGCAGGTTGCCATGCGAATACGTCTCGGTTATCTTGCAGGAACTGGACGAGCGCGCCTTCCTATTTGTCATCCAGGCTGGAGCTGATGATGGCAGTCTTGCGTTCATCAGCGAACCCGAGGTTGATCCTTTTAGTTTCTTCAATCGGCCACATAAAGGTCGCAGCTTGAGCCTCGTTTGCGGGTACCGCGAGGTCTTCTTTAGGCTTAGAGTTTGCCTGCACAGAAGAAGTCGCCGACGGCTTGGTGGTGAGGGCCGCCTGGATGGCCACTCGGAAACATTCTGCGGCGCCTTGGAAGTCAGCACGCACAGTTATGATCCCTTGTGGTCCTGGCATCTTCAGTATCATGTATGTGTAATGTGGAATGGCCATGAATTTCGCCAGTCCAGGCCTCCCGATGATGGCGTTGTACCCGCAATCGAAGTTCGCCACCTCGAACCTCAGGTATTCAGTTCTGTAGTTTTCCGGAGTCCCAAAGCTGACCGGCATGTAGATGTGGCCCAGCGGGTATTCTCCTTCAGTCGGCACGATGCCGAAGAAGGGTGTGTCTGACTCATGGAGCTCTTTGAGGCGAACTCCTAATCCTTGGAGCGTCCGGGGGAAGGTGACGTTGATGCTGCTCCTCCCGTCCACTAATACCTTCTTCACCTTGCTCTCTCGAATCACCGGATCGACGAGGAGCGGGTATTTGCCTGGGTGATCGAAGTTAAGCCACTGATCTGCCCGAGTGAAAGTGATCGGGTGCTCCGACCATCGGTACGGAGCGGGAGGACTGGTGGTCGCCACCAGTATTTGGCGATCATTGAGCTTTTGTTGTCTCTTGTTTTCCTACGATCTGTGTCCGCCGAAGATGACGTTGACCTCTCTGTCGACACGTGGGAAGGCTCCTCCTCCTCCCTCCTCTTGTTGTTGGGGTTGTCGCAGTTCTCCTGGTCCTCCCCGCGGCGGAGGAGGGGGTAGAGGTTGGAAGGGTCGGCCGTGCCCGACGGAGTGCTTGAAGTCTCTGCAGTTCCGAAGGGTGTGGCGCATGTCTTTGTGGTACGGGCACTGGGCGTCGAGGATGTCGTCCAGCATGCGTTCGCCTCCCCGAGGTCCTCCTCGGGCGCGAGAGGCGGGCGGTCCGGCGGCATGGACCTCTTCGCGAGGCCTCTTCTCCCAACGCTTGTCGGGCTGTTGGTTTGTGTCACGTCGCGGCGCCGCCGGTGCTGGCTTCGTTCCTTCGATGATGTCCCGAGCTCGCTCGTCGGTGGTGATATAGAGGTCTGCTTCTCGGAACAGTTGTTCGGAGGTGGTTGGCGCCTTCTGCAGTATGGTTCGGACGAAGGCTGAGTCATCGGATCCCCGGTAGAAGTCTTCGATCACCGCCGCTTCCGCGACCTCGGGGATACGATTTCTCATGGTCTGGAATCTTTTGAGGTACGACCGGAGAGTTTCGTCCCCCCGGCCCTTGATGGATTTGAGGTCCCATGGCTGCGCCGGCTTGTCGGAAAGGGACTGGAAGTTGGCGATGAAGCGTCGACTGAAATCACTCCAGTCGTCGATGCAGTGTCGTGGTAGGTGTCGCAGCCATTGCAGTGCATCTTGCCCGAGGACGATGGGCAAGTATGCGGTCATCACGTCCTCGGTTGCTCCGGCAGCTCGAGCAGCGGTGGTGTAGATGGCCAGCCAGCCTCCTGGATCCTGCTTAGGTTCATATTTGTCAACGTTGGATACCTTGAAGTTAGGAGGCCATTGAATGGCTCTGAGGCGCGGAGTAAGTGCCGACACTCCACACGTGTCCTCCTGTCGTCGGGGATGATGTCTGTCCCGGGGAGGGGAGTGGTTGTCGTGGTGCCTCGACCGTCCCCGGGTGGTGCCGCCAGTCGAAGCCGTAGCCGACTCAGTCTTGGTGGCCTGACTCTGGGATGAGACGTCGTGGTCCCTGTCGTATTCTTCCCGGCGACAGATCTCACTCTCATGTCGTCGTTCGCGTGAAGCGTTGATGGAGCTCCGTGCGTCTCGCTGACTGTTGATGGCATGCCGTAGATCATTCGGCGGATGTGCGAGGGGTAGAAGATGGTTGGCTGCTCGAGTGAACAGTCGCCGGTAGCCCTCGGCATCGGGAGTCCGAGGGAGACCGTCGGCTATCCGAGCCAGTACTCCGCCGACTTCACTTGGCGTGTTTAGGGCTCGGGTGAAGTCGGGGTTCAGGTTGCGCCCGAAGAGTGGATTTTCCTGGCGTTGCCTTGTTTCCTGTTCGGCCTGTTCTTGAGCTCGTCGGCGATCACGCCGTCGAGAATTCCTCCTTTCCCGGAAGACACGCTCTTCTGGGGTTTCTCCCATCTTTGAGGCCTCGTCTCGCGACACAGGCTGCGCCGAGTCCCGCTCTCCAGCCTCGTGATGTCTCCGGATATTTCGGCGTCGGTTCCTTCATCGGCGGGATTCCCGCTGAGGAAGTTCCTCTCCGAGTACAGTCAGCTCGTCGTCGGAGATGGGGGGCGACTCCACTCTCCCGATGAAGAGGACATTGGGGTAGAATGGTGCAGCTGTCGTGACGATCTTCTTTCTGTTCTCCTTTGAGGGTAGAGGCACAGAAAGATCAACTTGCTTCCTCCCGATTTTATTTGTTTCCTTCTTTCTTGTGATTTGTGTCCATTCTTTGGTCAGAGAGGTAGACAGTGGAGTTCTCCGGGTTGACGGATCCTGGGTCTCTGGCTTGCTAGAAGCGATCTTTTTTCGAAGCATTGGAGGTTGTGTCTTTTTCTGCCTTTCCCCGATTTTCTTGGAGATTTCTGGGGAGGATCTTCTCTTCGTCGGATCTGCAATGCGATGCAAAGTTCCCTCCTCATCCGCTACAGATGAGTTGGTTCTGAAGCAGAATGTGGACCCAGGACGGAAGATGAACTTGTGCAGGAAGGTGACGGCCATTGAGCTAGCTTGGATCGACAACACACCCCCTACCTGGCGCGCCAGCTGTCGGTGTTTTGGGTCCGACCGCACACCCGGGGTTGCCCCTCAAGATGTTTTTAGGAGTAGGACGGTGTTATCGACTGTAGCTCAATGGTTCGTGCCAGTTGCACGAGAGACAGTAGACAATGGTTTACAGGTTCGGGCCGCTTTGAAGTCCATAACACCCTACGTCCTGGCGAGAGTGCTGTATGTGGTGGGTTACAAGGTAGTTCTCTAGTGCGTAGAAAGTTGGGGTGGATGGCTAAGTAGTGAGTTCGATCTCTTCTAAAGGGGTGCCCCCTAGGCCTTATATATTCGACCGTGGGGCAATACATGCAGATATGATAACCATGTGCACCTAAGAAATAGTGAACCGATTGAGTTCATCTTCCTATAATTCCGCCGACCCATCCTCGCTCGGTTCCGTCGCATGGGGCTCCAGCGCGAGAGGGTCGGGTCTCTGTTATGATTACTTGCTCGAAGTCGTTGGGCCGTCTGGGCCTGCACCGATCCGGCCTTGTGCCGATCCGCTTCACTGGTCATCTCTCCCAGGCCCACTAGGAGATGACCTCACGAATTATGGAGTCCTTGGGCCCTTCGTGAGGTCTTTTATCCTTCTGGTGGACCCGGGGGATATCTGTCCCCCACACATCCCCACCCTTATCACATTCAATGGTTTAACAATAGCGGTAAGTTCAAGGTAACAAAAACAGCAAGGGTGCATTTTTCTATTGGCTCTTACCATGACTTTGCTGATTTTGATGTGGTGAGTATGGATGCTTGCTCTCTTTTACTGGGACGTCCTTGGAATTTTATACTGATGCTATTCACCATGGTAGATCTAATAAATATACTTTCATGCATAAGGGAAAAAATTGTGTTTCTTCCTATGACTCCCACTGACATTGTCCACTTTGAATATGAGAAAAAGACTAATGCTAAGCAAAAAGGTGTTTTGAACTCTGAAAATCAGCAATCTATTAAGTTAAAAACTCCTACTTTGCTAGCCACTAAATCTGATCTTGATGAGTTACATGCCTCTGTTGGACTTTGCTATGCCTTAGTGTGTAAAAATGCTTTCTATTCCATGGATAATACGTCTATTGCTTTGCCACCGGCTATTGCTAACCTTTTGCAAGAGTATATGGATGTGTTTCCCTCTAAGATACCCCCTGGATTACCACCTATGCGAGGCATTGAGCACAAGATTGATTTAATTCCAGGGGTGAGCTTGCCCAACCGTGCTGCCTACAGGACCAACCCCGAGGAGACTAAGGAAATTCAGTGCCAGGTCCAGGACCTTCTGGACCGCAGGTACATTCGTGAGAGCCTTAGTCCTTGTTATATTCCTGTTCTTTTGGTTCCTAAGAAAGATGGCACTTGGCGCATGTGTGTTGATTGTAGAGCCATTAATAACATCACAATTCGGTACAGATATCCTATTCCTAGATTGGATGACATGCTTGATGAATTAAGTGGTTCTATTATTTTCTCTAAAATTGACTTGCGTAGTGGATACCACCAAATTCATATGTCTTTAGGTGATGAATGGAAAACTACATTTAAAACTAAGTTCGGTCTTTATGAGTGGTTAGTCATGCCTTTTGGGTTAACTAATGCGCCTAGCACTTTCATGAGATTTATGAACGAGGTTTTACGTGCTTTCATTAGTAAATTTGTGGTGGTATATTTTGATGATATTCTTATCTATAGTAAGTCTCATGATGATCATATTGAACATTTATGTGCTGTTTTTGATGTTTTGCGTGATTCACATTTATTTGGTAACCTTGAGAAGTGCACCTTCAGCACCGATCGTGTGTCTTTTCTTGGATATGTTGTGACATCGCAGGGCATTGAGATGGATGAGGCAAAAATTGTTGCCATCACGAGCTAGCCACTTCTAGCCACGGTCATGCATGTTCGAAGTTTTCTTGGTCTTGCAGGATTCTACAGGCGATTTGTGCGGGATTTCAGCACCATTGCAGCACCTCTCCACGAGTTGACAAAGAAAGGAGTGTTGTTTCGTTGAGGAGCATCACAACAACAAGCATTTGATGCCCTCAAGTCGAAGCTCACACAAGCACCACTGCTGCAACTTCCTGATTTTGACAAGACATTCGAGCTCGAGTGTGATGCAAGAGACATTGGGATTGGAGGAGTGCTCATTCAAGGAGGTAAACTGTTGCTTTCTTTAGTGAAAAATTGCATGGTCCAACTCTGAATTATTCTACATATGACAAATAATTATATGCTTTAGTACGAGTTTTGCGAACTTGGCAACATTATCTATGGTCTAAAGAATTTGTCATACATTCGGATCATGAATCTTTGAAGTATCTTAAGGGACAATCTAATCTAAACAAACGACATGCTAAATGGATTGAATTCATAGAATCATTTTCTTACATTATTAAGCATAAAAAAGGAAAGGATAATGTGATTGCTGATGCTTTATCTAGACGTTATACTATGCTGTCCCAACTTAATCATAAAATCTTTGGTTTGGAGACTATAAAGGAATTATATGCTGCTGATTTGGACTTCAAAGATGCTTTTGAAAATTGCAGAGAGGGAAGAATGTGGCAAAAATTTATGCTGCGTGAAGGCCTTCTCTACTATGCTAATAAGTTTTGTGTTCCAGCTAGCTCCATTCGTCTTCTACTCTTGCAGGAAGCACATGGAGGTGGCTTGATGGGCATTTTGGTGTTAAGAAGACCGAGGATGTGTTGTTTACTCATTTCTATTGGCCTCAGATGCGGCGTGATGTTGAGCGCTACGTCTCTCGTTGCACCACGTGCAACAAAGCTAAGTCCTGACTTAACCCCCATAGTCTTTATTTGCCTCTTCCTGTTCCTCGTTGTAACGCCCTGAATTTGGGGGTAGAATTATTTCTTCTTTTCTCTCACCAAATTTGGGCATTACTCTCTTTTCTCTTCCCGTTTCGCTCCTTCCTCCCAATTTCAAACCAGTATAGTGACAGGTGTCCGTGTCGTGTATGAACAAAACCTAAGTTGACATGAGTGTTGCATCATGCCGAAGCACATTTCTTTGTCTGATGTCGCGTGTTCGTCTCGTTCCGTTTCGGATTTTGGTTCGCGATTTAATTCCGTTTGATGGTCGTGCATGTCGTGGGTTTTGATCCGCGATGTGGCCGGCCCAGCCCAGCCCGGCCCGCGCGCCCCACACCCCCCATGCGCCCCCTCCTCCTCTCCCTCTCTCATTTGGATTTCCCGCGCAGTAACCTCCCTCTCCTTCTTCCACCTCTCTCTCTCCCTCCCCGTGGTGCCCTAGGGCTTGGAGACGGCGATCACCGGGATTTGGATCCCCGGAGGTGAGTTTTCCCCTCCCCTTCCCTTCTCTCTCTCTCTCCCTCCCTCTCCCTTCTTCTTCCCCTGCGCGCGCCCCTGCTCCCCCGCGGCTGCGCGGCTCGCCCCAGCGCGGCGGCGCCCGTCCCGACCCCTCCCCGGCGCGGCGCGGCGGCCCTGCCCCTCCCCTTGCCCGCGCGGCGGTGGCTCGCCCCTGCCCCTCCCACGCGGCGGCGCGGCCCCGCCCGCCCCTGCCCCTGCACGGTGGCGCTCGCCCTGGCTCTGGTGCGGCCCGCCCTGCCCCTGCTCCCTCCCTCGCGACGGCTCGGCCACCGGCGTGGCCCCGGTGCGGTTCGACCCCGGCGCGGCCCCCGGCGTGGTCCTCTGCCCCGGCGCGGCGGCTCGGCCCCTGCGCGCGGCATCCCGGCCCCGGCGCGACTCGCGTAGCCCCGTTTACCCCCTAACGCGTTCCCTCGTGCGCAAACCCACGCGCGTGGTGATTATTTTTGGTTGTAGCTAATTTCAAACTCCGTTAGTTAGCGTGCTGCGGCGCGCACTTCGTCGCGCGACGAATTTGTCTAATTTTAGATTCTATTAATGTGCTGCGTCGCGCGCTTCGTCGCGCGACGATTCAATTGAAGTTCGTATTTATCAATGTGTTGCGTCGCGCGCTTCGTCGCGCGACGATTCAATTTAAATTTGTGTTTATTAATGTGCTGCGTCGCGCGCTTCGTCGCGCGACGATTCTTTTTGTAACACCCCTGGTGTTACTGTAACTAAAATTTGAGCATGGCATCATAAACATTGGTATTGCATATGTTTGACATACCTAGAATGCATTCACTAGGTAAAAATTTCAAACAAGTGTATTGTTTTTAGTGTTTTGCAAATAGGACCCTGGATAGGGAACCTGACCCTAAATAAAGCTTAAAGGGGTAAAACTTAACCCAAATAAAGAAAACCTAAAAGCTTTAAGGGAAGGGTCACAAAATGATCCCAAGACTTAAGTGGAATTACACTTAGACCCCTGGGATCCCAGAAACCCTAATTGGAACCCTGGAAAACCCTAAAACCAAACCATAGGGACCTATTTGCAAAATTAGTCCACTTTTGGACTAAAATGCAAAAACCAAGTCAAATAGGTAACTTAAGTCATTTGGTTCACAAATGTGTGGACTTGTAAGCCAAATATTGGATTTTGGACTTAAATGCAAAATAGACCTCAATTAAGTTCTATTCTAAGTCTGAAATTCAGTGTTGAGGACTCAACTTTGGAGCTTTGCAACTTTCAAATTATGGGGTTTTTGCCCTAGGTCACCACATCAAACTTATAGACCTATAAATGGATAACAAGTTTGCTTAAGAGTGCAAGCCATGTTCTTGTGAGAAATTTGAAGATAATCTTGCCCAAAGTTGGACTGTCAGGTTGATATAGACTGAACTTCAGATGGACAGTGACTTTGATCCAAGATTAAGAGCCATTTAGACTAAGATCCAGTGGGAATCTACCTAGGATTGCTATAACAAAGTTGTGGAACTACTATACAGGAACAACTTTGCTGCAGAACTTGGTAAGAGTTGCCATGAAGATTTGAGAGAAAAATTGGACCAAAGATTGGCCGTCAGGCGACTGAATGGGGGCTCTGATGGTACAGTAGCCAAAGGGGATCAGAATGCCAGCGTAACGTGCTCGCCGCCGGTGACCCCCCTGCGCGAGGATTCGCGCCGCCGCCGTTAAGATTAACGCTCGCTGGTAACCGGATAACGCTTCGGGGTAGAAAGATCGTCGTCGCCGTCGAGCTGGAAGCCACCCCGGTCAGCCGCGGTACTCCTCCCCTTGCTCACCGCCGGGGATAAAGTTGCTCACCGTCGTCGTGCCATCGTCGTTGTCCACCGCATGTCCCAACCTCGCCACCGCATCGCCGTGACCTCTCCTAAGCTCTCCGTTGATCGCCGGAGCAATTGCCACGACATTGGACACCCAGCCGCTGCACCAGTAAACTCCCTCTTTCTATGACCGCCGCGCGTCTCGCTCAATTCCCGGCCACCGTCGAAGTCGCCTATAAATGGAGCCCTCCCCTAGCTGCGTAACATCATCACTCACCCAGCCACCAACAATCGTTAGCAACCGTGCCTCCGAGAGCTTGAATTTTGGTTTCTCCCCAATCCGGGTTTCCGCCACCGTGAACTCACCTCACCGCGGCCAGCCCCTCCCCGGTCAGCTCATCTTCTTCTCTCCCTCGTTTAAGCCTTCTCATAGCTCTGTGATGCTCGACAACCCATTTAATTAAGCTAGAGGTCCTCTGGTCGCCGGGAACACGACGATCTAGCCGCCATGCTCTCGGTCACCGTGGCCAGAGCTCCTTAGTTGATCTTAGATGCAATTAAGTTGGGGAAAAAGCTTAGGATAGGTCCGATTTGGTGTGTGTCGCTCGGGAGCGCCGGTCATCACCTCAATCGGCCGGTACAGTGGCTCACTGGAGCGCGGCTGCGTACACCGTCGTCGTGGACCTCGGGATGTAAAGAATTAGAAGCCTGGGGACCTATCTGCAATCTGTCAGCGACTCTATGCAACAGTAAATGACCCCGCTTCGAGTTATTCGTTTGCTCAGGGCTCTTTCTGCAAAGACGCCAGCGTGCGCGGGCGCGGGCGCTTTTCCCCTCTGAACTGGGCCGCTGGGTTGAAATCAGCCCAGTACTATTCACCAGTTTTCCTTTTCTTTTTATTCTAGAGCCAAAACAATTATAGAAAATGGTAGAAAAATCCTAAAATTGTGAAACCAATTTTCCTAAACTTCTTATTTTCCATAGAATTTAATAAAAATAGTTTCATGATTTTTAGATTAAATAAGGAATTTTAAGGCATTTTAAGTAGTTTAAAGAAGTAGTTCTGGATTTTTAGAAAATAGATAATAATCCCAATAATGCTCAAATTTTTTATATAAGTCCTATACACTATTTAGAAGCCTTGGGTAGAGTTTGGGTTGATTTGGACCTTGTTTGTCACTAAACCCCAAAACCCCCCCTGCCGTGTGAACTCCTTTACGGACTCCGGAAACCCTAAGTTCTCGGAGTTCCGTGAAGGAAAATTGTATTCAAGAATTAGATGATAAGTTTATATCATCTTTGCATCCTCATGAGCATTACATGGCATTCATTCTTATACATATATGTGGTTATGATTAGAACACGAGGAAGAAGTGGAAGCCACTGAAGAGCAAGTACCACCACCTTTGGACACTCAGGCTGAGAATTGTTTCTACTTCGATATTTGTGGATCTGAGCCTGACTCACCCATAAAAATGGCAAGCCCTGGTGCATTTGCCACCCCTTTGTGTTTTAAAATCTTTCTCACTTTCTTGATGCACTAGGTGATTGGTGTTGATTGCTTAAACAATTCCTGCATTACCTTCCTTGGATTTGATTACCTTCCTTGATCACCTGTTTTACAAAAGATTTTTGATGCTTAGCATTGCTTTAGAAAAACAAAATGTTTTGTTTTTACAAAAGTTAATGTGGCAAAAGTGGGTGGGATGTTTTTGAAAATGAAACTTGATGGTGAATCCATCACGGCCGTGATGGATTCGACATCGGAAAAGATGTACCTCTGCCAGGTACCAACCTTTGGGGTTAAATGATTAAGCTGAGACCAGGCGGGTGACTTGCACGAGAAAGAGAGTCTCGGTGTAGTGTCTCCGTCTGAGTCAATTAAGGACCTTGTCGATGTAGGTCTGCTGATCGAGGACCCTTTAACTGGTCACATGCCTCGTCATGGGTAAGCTTTGCCTCGGGTGGACTAAGGCCAGAATAAGATAACACGAAATGGGCGTGGAGCGGTGGCGAGAGTAGCGTGTACCCTCCGTGGCAAGAGGCTGGACGGTGGTGTATCTGTGCTCTCGGTTTGCGTGAACCTGATCTGGTCTTAAGAAACTCGGTGGCGGGTTGACATATGCAAGGGTTAAGTGCTACATATGTCGTGTGATCGGAGATCCTCAGCTGAGTATAATCGATTCGGATCGCCGTACCTCTGCGGTTATGGAGACTTGACCACTGACTTACACGTAGCACTCCAGTGAAGATAAAGGGATTAACGAGAAATTGGCTAGTTCAGGACAAGTGTTTGAACTAGGATAGAAAGAACTCTAGCTGCAGGTAATTTTACTTAACCTGACAATAAAATTGGATGTTAAGGATCCACTTTAGTAAGCAATTCTGCAAACAGAGTCTTTGATTATTGAAAGGCCTTACCTTGACTCCTATATGACCAGCATACCCTTGAGAGTCTTTTCTTTAGTCGGGTAAGACTTGCTGTGTAATTCCATATTCAGGGTTTATTCCCCCGTTGTCTTTAGGTGAGGAGACAACAAACTTTTGTTGTTTTTGCACCAAGGTGGTAAAAAATAAAGACAATCAAGAATGAAGCTGCTGGAGGATCGAGTCCTCCTTAAAAACTTTTATGTAAAGAACTTAATGGGAGGAGTTTTTGCCTCCCAGGTATTGTAATAATACTTTTCAGCACTCGCTTTACACTCTGGTCTGTATTAAACGACTTACTCTTACTTTTCAATAAATGTAAGTTTATGTAATCACTTCCGCATTCCCGCATCTCCGATGAACATATTGTCTGTCAGATGGGCGAAACGTTCCTGGAAAGGTAAGAGAAGAGATACCGAACTTGTCAAGTGATTTAGGAACATCTACAGGGTTGTTTGATGTCTGTTGGACAAGGACAACTGTAGGTGGGCCTAATGACTTGGGAGGTTCTGTTACACTTTTAGTTTATATTCATTAAAGTGTTGTGTCGCGCGCTTCGTCGCGCGACGATCAATTTTAATTTCAGGTTGTTTGAGGTGCGATGTCGCGTGTCCAGACGTGCGACGTTCCACTTTAAACTCAGCTCTGTTGGCGTATGTCGTCGTGCGCTTCGTCACGCGATGCTTCACGTCTCTTTATAATTAATGCAAGTGTCTCGTTGTGCGCTCTATCGCGCGGCGAGTTGTCTACTTCTTAATTCAATCTAAATGTGGTGTATCTGTGCTCTCGGTTTGCGTGAACCTGATCTGGTCTTAAGAAACTCGGTGGCGGGTTGACATTTGCAAGGGTTAAGTGCTACATATGTCGTGTGATCGGAGATCCTCAGCTGAGTATAATCGATTCGGATCGCCGTACCTCCGCGGTTATGGAGACTTGGCCACTGACTTACACGTAGCACTCAGTGAAGATAAAGGGATTAACGAGAAATTGGCTAGTTCAGGACAAGTGTTTGAACTAGGATAGAAAGAACTCTAGCTGCAGGTAATTTTACTTAACCTGACAATAAAATTGGATGTTAAGGATCCACTTTAGTAAGCAATTCTGCAAACAGAGTCTTTGATTATTGAAAGGCCTTACCTTGACTCCCATATGACCAGCATACCATTGAGAGTATTTTCTTTAGTCGGGTAAGACTTGCTGAGTAATTCCATACTCAGGGTTTATTCCCCCGTTGTTTTTAGGTGAGGAGACAACAAACTTTTGTTGTTTTTGCACCAAGGTGGTGAAAAATAAAGACAATCAAGAATGAAGCTGCTGGAGGACCGAGTCCTCCTTAAAAATATTTATGTAAAGAACTTAATGGGAGGAGTTTTTGCCTCCCAGGTATTGTAATAATACGTTTCAGCACTCGCTTTACACTCTGGTCTGTATTAAACGACTTACTCTTACTTTTCAATAAATGTAAGTTTATGTAATCACTTCCGCATTCCTGCATCTCCGATGAACATATTGTCTGTCAGACGGGCGAAACGTTCCTGGAAAGGTAAGAGAAGAGATACCGAACTTGTCAAGTGATTCAGGAACATCTATAGGGTTGTCTGATGTCTGTTGGACAAGGACAACTGTAGGTGGGCCTAATGACTTGGGAGGTTTCGTTACAGCTGGTATCGGAGCGTAGCCCTTCTTGGCAGATATTATGTAGCATCTTCAAAAAGATTTTCTTAGACTTATCTAGAAAATTTCTTCTCTTCTTACCTAAGCATCTTTGAAGAGTTTATTTCAAAGACCAGATAGGAAGAGTGCAATGTATAGAAGGTTGAATCAACTAAGGTTGATTCTGTAATTATTCATGCATCATGCTAAGAATTATACTAATAAATTTTCCCCCTTAGAAAATGCCGCCACGTACAAGGAAAACCGCATGAAAGCATACTTGGCCTATCGGTGTACCTCGACACCAACTTGCCCCACGGGAGCAAGATAGCAGTAGCGGAAGCAACGATCCAATTGGGGATCTTGAAGCCCGCGTGAATCAACTTCAAACAGAGTTACAACGCAGGACCAATTTATGGGTTGCGGATGGCGACCGAATAAATGAATTAAGAAGTTACATCCGCACCCTGCAAGATCAACTTGCTGATCGAGATTTGGCGCTTGATTGGGCGGTACAGTCTCGTTCAGTAGCCTGGGCTAAGGAAGCGAAGGCTCGAGCACGAGTCGAAGAACTTAGCACTGCTATTGACAACTTGCAGGTATATTGCAATACTTTACATGAGGAAGTTCATGTACTGTATTCGCAATTATCACCCAAATGCCCTTGCGAATCCTATCAGGACGGAAGCCGGACCCTCGCATGATGCGGGAGAAGCGCTTGGTGGTGAGTTAGACCTTTTTAGGCCCCCTTCTTCCATGAGGCTGGTCGATGAATGGTCTCCCACACCTGACAACGAAGCTGCCAAGAGCAATCAGAAGCAGGCGTAGTAGTGTAGTTGTAGAAGTAGAAGTAGTATGCTGTATAATAGTATCCTGTTATATAACATCGAGTCTGTATCATTACTTTTGATAGTAATGTAAAATGGAAGGTTTCTCTGGCATATTATATTTATTTCAAATGTTCTTTGCCTCAGATGCCTACCGGGACTCGAGGACAGGATGCAGTAGGAACTTCTGGGGGAAGGGAGGTTACCCCAAACCCACCTCCGATTCCTCCCACATTGGCCGAGGCGATTGCCGCCTTGGTGAACACAACTGCAGACAATACCCGCTTTTTTAGAGAAATGGCGGGCCAACAATTCCAGCAGCAGGGTGGAAGGGGTTATCACCAAGGCCCCCGTGAAACCACATATCTGGATTTCTCTGAAACCCGTCCACCACTATTTGTCAAGGCTGAGGACCCGTTGGAAGCTAATGAATGGATACGGGTTATTGAGCAAAAATTTGGTCTTCTACGCTGTTCAGAGACACAGAAGCCGTTGTTCGCAGCGCAACAACTGCGTGGCCCTGCCAGTACTTGGTGGGGAAATTATGTGGCTATTCAACCTGCCAACCATCAAGTAACTTGGGAAGAATTTAAAGTGGCCTTCCGTGAGAACTATATCCCGGAAGGTGTTCTGCATATGAAGCAAGAAGAGTTCATGAAGCTAAAACAAGGAGGAGATACTGTCAATCAGTATCTCAATAAGTTTAATCACCTGTCGCAATGCGCAATCGATCAGGTGAATACTGATTTAAAGAAGAAGAATTGCTTTATGAGAGGTCTAAATGATCGATTGCAGAGAAAAATGGCGGCCTGCATAGATCCTACGTATGGGAAGGCTGTCAGCACAGCCCTATCTGTTGAAGCAAAATATGCAGGTTCCGGGAAGAACAAGGGATTTGGAGGTGAGAAGTCTAATCAGAGCCAGGCAAAAAGGCAACAGTTTGTGATCCGGCCTTCTAGCCAAAATCGCTCTTTTTCTCGTCCACCCTCATTCCCTTTCAAGCAGCCAATCATTAGTCGTCCCAACAATGCCCCCACTACCCCAAGTCAGCTGGGTGCCCCGGGCACTCGATTTCCTGCTTTGCCCAGCTCCTCAACCGGGTGTTTTAATTGTGGCAAGTCTGGACATTTCATCAAGGATTGCCCATATCCCAAGCAGAATCAATCAAATACTCAGCAAGGATCTGGGAAATCAGCTCAACCCAAGGGAAATAATGTGGGGAAGAATACAAAGAAGACGGGGCGGGTATACTATACTCAAGTGGCCACTACACCGGAAGGTGAACCGGTGATGATGGGTACGTTTCTCGTGGCCAGTCACCCTGCAATTATTCTGTTTGATTCTGGTGCTTTGCATACATTTATTAGCAAGAAATTTGTGGAGCAACATCACATTTCATGTCATGAATCAAAAGAAGGGTTTAAAATTCATTCACCTAGGGGACACATTTTTACTAGAGAAGTGGCCTATCAAGTGCCAGTAACAATGGCCAGACGGAACTTTCCTGCTAACATGATTGTTCTGAAAGGCCAGGATATAGATGTGATTTTGGGTATGAATTGGTTAACCCAACATAAGGCAATTCCCAACACTGAACTGAGAACCGTCAGGTTGAGCTATAATCAAGAAGAGATTCTTTTGTCCATCCCCGTAACCAATCCAGCCAAAGCTTCTGGTCGAATATATGAAGCCATTGTACCGGAGATCAAAGATATTCCGGTAGTATGTGAGTTTCTAGATGTATTCCCGGAAGATTTGCCTAGACTTCCCCCTGAGAGAGATGTAGAATTTGTAATTGAGCTAAAACCCGGTACGGCTCCCATTTCCCGAAGATCGTACCGTATGCCCCCTAATGAGTTGGCGGAATTGAAGATTCAATTACAAGATCTACTGAATAAAGGATTCATCCGGCCAAGCTCGTCTCCATGGGGTTGCTCGGCCATTTTTGTTAAGAAGAAGGATCAAACCTTACGAATGTGCGTGGATTATCGACCCCTGAATGAGGTCACCATCAAGAACAAGTACCCTCTTCCAAGAATCGACATCTTATTTGATCAACTAACTGGAGCGAGGGTATTCTCTAAAATTGATATCAGGTCGGGCTATCACCAAATCCGTATTCGGCCCGAGGATATACCGAAGACCGCGTTTACTACGCGGTATGGTTTATTTGAATATTTGGTAATGTCCTTCGGACTAACAAATGCTCCTGCCCATTTCACTTATTTGATGAACTCGATGTTCATGCCCGAGTTGGACAAGTTCGTGGTGGTCTTCATCGATGATATCTTGATATATTCCAAAAATGAAGAGGAGCATGCTCAACATTTGCGGATTGTATTGACGCACTTGAGGGAACATCAGTTGTATGCCAAGTTCAGCAAGTGCGTGTTCTGGCTGGAGGAAATTCAATTTTTGGGGCACGTGTTATCTGCCAAGGGAATTGTGGTAGATCCTAGCAAAGTCAAGGATATTCTGGAGTGGAAACCCCCAACCACTGTTCACCAAGTCTAGAGTTTTCTTGGACTAGCTGGATATTATCGCAGATTCATACCAGATTTTTCTAAGCTTGTAAAGCCAATCACAAGTTTATTGAAGAATGACATTAAATTCAATTGGTCTTCTAAGTGTAATGAAGCTTTTGAGCAATTGAAGACATTATTAACCACTGCTCCGGTATTGGCTCAACCGGACATCACCAAGCCTTTTGATGTATATTGTGATGCGTCAGGCAGTGGACTCGGCTGTGTATTAATGCAAGAGGGCCGAGTAATTGCATATGCTTCAAGGCAGTTGCGCCGACATGAGGAGCATTACCCAACTCATGATCTGGAGCTAGCTGCTGTGGTTCATACCCTGAAAATTTGGCGTCACTATCTGCTGGGAAATATCTGTCACATATATACAGATCATAAAAGCTTGAAGTATATCTTCACCCAGTCAGAATTGAATATGAGGCAAAGGCGATGGCTTGAGCTTATTAAGGACTATGAGCTGGAAATTCATTATCACCCAGGCAAAGCCAATGTTGTGGCAGATGCACTGAGCCGTAAGGTTTCCTGCCACTGTCTTTTGGCGAAGACCTTTGACAATACTTTATGTCAAGAGATGGAAAAGCTAAACCTGGGGATGGTCCAACAAGGGACCCTGAATCAGCTAAAGCTTGAGTCAATCATCTTGCAAAGGATAATTGATGCTCAAAAGGATAATGTGGGTATGAAGCACTTACGAGAGAAAATAAGGGCTGGAACAACCACATGTTTCAAAGAAGACGATCAAGGTGTGATATGGTTCAATAACCGCATAGTAGTGCCGAAGAATGAAGAACTCCGCCAACAAATTTTAGATGAAGCGCATCTTAGTCGCTATTCTATTCATCCGGGAAGCACTAAGATGTATCATGATCTAAAACAGCACTACTGGTGGACGAAGATGAAAATTGAAATTGCACGCTATGTGGCTAAGTGTGACACTTGCAGACGTGTCAAAGCCATACACATGAAAACTGCTGGTCCATTACAATCTTTGCCGATCCCGACATGGAAATGGGAAGATATAAGTATGGACTTTATCGTGGGATTGCCCAGGACTGCAAAAGGGTATGATTCTATCTGGGTTATAATTGATCGGCTTACGATGATTGCTCACTTTTTGCCGGTCAAGACAAATTACCCGGTTATTGTCTATGCCCAATTGTACATTGCTCATATTCTTAGTCTGCATGGTGTTCTAAAGACCATTGTGTCGGATCGTGGACCTCAATTTGTAGCCAAGTTTTGGGAAGCACTTCACAAATCCTTGGGTACTAAGTTGCTCCATAGTTCGACATATCATCCACAAACCAGTGGACAGACTGAGAGGATTAATCAAGTACTCGAAGATATGTTGCGAGCATGTGTTCTGGACTTCTCTCACCAAAATGGGATGAATGTTTGCCTTTGGTGGAGTTTTCATATAATAACAGCTATCAAGAAAGTATCAAGATGGCACCTTTTGAAGCTTTATATGGGCGACGGTGTCGAACTCCGCTAAATTGGTCTGAACCTGGAGAAAGGTATTTCTTTAGGCCTGATATAGTGAAGGAGGCCGAGGAAAAGGTTCAGAAAATTATTCATAATATGAAGAAAGCACAAGCCCGTCAGAAGGGTTATGCAGATAAACGGCGAATGCCCTTGTATTTTCATGAAGGGGACTATGTCTACCTGAAAGTTTCACCAATGAAGGGAATATCGCGTTTTGGGGTTAAAGGGAAACTTGCACCCAGGTACATTGGTCCATTCCCGGTACTTGAGCAATGTGGACCAGTGGCGTATCGACTGCAGCTCCCCGAAATTCTGTCTGCTATCCATAATGTGTTCCATGTGTCGCAATTGAAGAAGTGTCTTCGGGTTCCCGATCGAACCATTGAAGTGACTGATGTTGTCCTGGAACCAAATTTAACATACTCAGAACAACCTATTCGAGTTCTGGATCAAAAGGACAGGGTTACCCGGAGAAAAACTCTCAAGTTCTATAAGATACAATGGAACCAACATTCTGAGGAAGAGGCTACATGGGAAACTCAAGACTTTTTAGATAAGAATTTCCTAGGCTTTCTAGCCTCATGTAAATTGTAAAGTATATTTAATGTTGTAATAAAGAAGTGACCCCCACACCACCCCTGCCTTGTACCAGAAATAAGGAAATAAAGATGTGACACATTTCCTTTTCCATTACTCACCCTAGGACCTTTAATCTCGGGACGAGATTCTTTTATGGGGGGAAGGATGTAACACCCCTGGTGTTACTGTAACTAAAATTTGAGCATGGCATCATAAACATTGGCATTGCATATGTTTGACATACCTAGAATGCATTCACTAGGTAAAAATTTCAAACAAGTGTATTGTTTTTAGTGTTTTGCAAATAGGACCCTGGATAGGGAACCTGACCCTAAATAAGGCTCAAAGGGGTAAAACTTAACCCAAATAAAGAAAACCTAAAAGCTTTAAGGGAAGGGTCACAAAATGATCCCAAGACTTAAGTGGAATTACACTTAGACCCCTGGGATCCCAGAAACCCTAATTGGAACCCTAGAAAACCTTAAAACCAAACCCTAGGGACCTATTTGCAAAATTAGTCCACTTTTGGACTAAAATGCAAAAACCAAGTCAAATAGGTAACTTAAGTCATTTGGTTCACAAATGTGTGGACTTGTAAGCCAAATATTGGATTTTGGACTTAAATGCAAAATAGACCTCAATTAAGTTCTATTCTAAGTCTGAAATTCAGTGTTGAGGACTCAACTTTGGAGCTTTGCAACTTTCAAATTATGGGGTTTTTGCCCTAGGTCACCACATCAAACTTATAGACCTATAAATGGATAACAAGTTTGTTTAAGAGTGCAAGCCATGTTCTTGTGAGAAATTTGAAGATAATCTTGCCCAAAGTTGGACTGTCAGGCTGATATAGACTGAACTTCAGATGGACAGTGACTTTGATCCAAGATTGAGAGCCATTTAGACTAAGATCCAGTGGGAATCTACCTAGGATTGCTATAACAAAGTTGTAGAACTACTATACAGGAACAACTTTGCTGCAGAACTTGGTAAGAGTTGCCATGAAGATTTGAGAGAAAAATCAGACCAAAGATTGGCTGTCAGGCGACTGAATGGGGGCTCTGATGGTACAGTAGCCAAAGGGGATCAGAATGCCAGCGTAACGTGCTCGCCGCCGGTGACCCCCCTGCGCGACGATTCGCGCCGCCGCCGTTAAGATTAACGCTCGCTGGTAACCGGATAACGCTTCGGGGTAGAAAGATCGTCGTCGCCATCGAGCTGGAAGCCACCCCGGTCAGTCGCGGTACTCCTCCCCTTGCTCACCGCTGGGGATAAAGCTGCTCACTGTCGTCGTGCCATCGCCGTTGTCCACCGCGTGTCCCAACCTCGCCACCGCATCACCGTGACCTCTCCTAAGCTCTCCATTGATCGCCGGAGCAATTGCCACGACATTGGACACCCAGCCGCTGCACCAGTAAACTCCCTCTTTCTATGACCGCCGCACGTCTCGCTCAATTCCTGGCCACCGTCGAAGCCGCCTATAAATTGAGCCCTCCCCTAGCTGCATAACATCATCACTCACCCAGCCACCAACAATCCTTAGCAACCGTGCCTCCGAGAGCTTGAATTTTGGTTTCTCCCCAATCCGGGTTTCCGCCACCGTGAACTCACCTCACCGCGGCCAGCCCCTCCCCGGTCAGCTCATCTTCTTCTCTCCCTCGTTTAAGCCTTCTCATAGCTCTGTGATGCTCGACAACCCAGTTAGTTAAGCTAGAGGTCCTCTAGTCGCCGGGAACACGACGATCTAGCCGCCATGCTCTCGGTCACCATGGCCAGAGCTCCTTAGTTGATCTTAGATGCAATTAAGTTGGGGAAAAAGCTTAGGATAGGTCCGATTTGGTGTCTGTCGCTCGGGAGCGCCGGTCATCACCTCAATCGGTCGGTACAGTGGCTCACCGGAGCGCGGCTGCGTTCACCGTCATCGTGGACCTCGGGATGTAAAGAATTAGAAGCCTAGGGACCTATCTGCAATCTGTCAGCGACTCTGTGCAATAGTAAATGACCCCGCTTCGAGTTATTCGTTTGCTCAGGGCTCTTTCTGCAAAGACGCCAGCGCGCGTGGGCGTGGGCGCTTTTCCCCTCTGAACTGGGCCGCTGGGTTGAAATCAGCCCAGTACTATTCACCAGTTTTCCTTTTCTTTTTATTCCAGAGCCAAAACAATTATAGAAAATGGTAGAAAAATCCTAAAATTGTGAAACCAATTTTCCTAAACTTCTTATTTTCCATAGAATTTAATTAAAATAGTTTTATGATTTTTAGATTAAATAAGGAATTTTAAGGCATTTTAAGTAGTTTAAAGAAGTAGTTCTGGATTTTTAGAAAATAGATAATAATCCCAATAATGCTCAAATTTTTTATATAAGTCCTATACACTATTTAGAAGCCTTGGGTAGAGTTTGGGTTGATTTGGACCTTGTTTGTCACTAAACCCCAAAACCCCCCCTGCTGTGTGAACTCCTTTACCGACTCCGGAAACCCTAAGTTCTCGGAGTTCCGTGAAGGAAAATTGTATTCAAGACTTAGATGATAAGTTTATATCATCTTTGCATCCTCATGAGCATTACATGGCATTCATTCTTATACATATATGTGGTTATGATTAGAACACGAGGAAGAAGTGGAAGCCACTGAAGAGCAAGTACCACCACCTTTGGACACTCAGGCTGAGAATTGTTTCTACTTCGATATTTGTGGATCTGAGCCTGACTCACCCATAAACAATGGCAAGCCCTGGTGCATTTGCCACCCCTTTGTGTTTTAAAATCTTTCTCACTTGCTTGATGCACTAGGTGATAGGTGTTGATTGCTTAAACAATTCCTGCATTACCTTCCTTGGATTTGATTACCTTCCTTGATCACCTGTTTTACAAAAGATTTTTGATGCTTAGCATTGCTTTAGAAAAACAAAATGTTTTGTTTTTACAAAAGTTAATGTGGCAAAAGTGGGTGGGATGTTTTTGAAAATAAAACTTGATGGTGAATCCATCACGGCCGTGATGGATTCGACATCGGAAAAGATGTACCTCTGCCAGGTACCAACCTTTGGGGTTAAATGATTAAGCTGAGACCGGGCGGGTGACTTGCACGAGAAAGAGAGTCTCGGTGTAGTGTCTCCGTCTGAGTCGATTAAGGACCTTGTTGATGTAGGTCTGCTGACCGAGGACCCTTTAACTGGTCACATGCCTCGTCATGGGTAAGCTTTGCCTCGGGTGGACTAAGGCCAGAATAAGATAACACGAAATGGGCGTGGAGCGGTGGCGAGAGTAGCGTGTACCCTCCGTGGCAAGAGGCTGGACGGTGGTGTATCTGTGCTCTCGGTTTGCGTGAACCTGATCTGGTCTTAAGAAACTCGATGGCGGGTTGACATATGCAAGGGTTAACTGCTACATATGTCGTGTGATCGGAGATCCTCAGCTGAGTATAATCGATTCGGATCGCCGTACCTCTGCGGTTATGGAGACTTGACCACTGACTTACACGTAGCACTCCAGTGAAGATAAAGGGATTAACGAGAAATTGGCTAGTTCAGGACAAGTGTTTGAACTAGGATAGAAAGAACTCTAGCTGCAGGTAATTTTACTTAACCTGACAATAAAATTGGATGTTAAGGATCCACTTTAGTAAGCAATTCTGCAAACAGAGTCTTTGATTATTGAAAGGCCTTACCTTGACTCCTATATGACCAGCATACCCTTGAGAGTCTTTTCTTTAGTCGGGTAAGACTTGCTGAGTAATTCCATATTCAGGGTTTATTCCCCCGTTGTCTTTAGGTGAGGAGACAACAAACTTTTGTTGTTTTTGCACCAAGGTGGTAAAAAATAAAGACAATCAAGAATGAAGCTGCTGGAGGACCGAGTCCTCCTTAAAAACTTTTATGTAAAGAACTTAATGGGAGGAGTTTTTGCCTCCCAGGTATTGTAATAATACTTTTCAGCACTCGCTTTACACTCTGGTCTGTATTAAACGACTTACTCTTACTTTTCAATAAATGTAAGTTTATGTAATCACTTCCGCATTCCCGCATCTCCGATGAACATATTGTCTGTCAGATGGGCGAAACGTTCCTGGAAAGGTAAGAGAAGAGATACCGAACTTGTCAAGTGATTTAGGAACATCTACAGGGTTGTTTGATGTCTGTTGGACAAGGACAACTGTAGGTGGGCCTAATGACTTGGGAGGTTCTGTTACACTTTTAGTTTATATTCATTAAAGTGTTGTGTCGCGCGCTTCGTCGCGCGACGATCAATTTTAATTTCAGGTTGTTTGAGGTGCGATGTCGCGTGTCCAGACGCGCGACGTTCCACTTTAAACTCAGCTTTGTTGGCGTATGTCGTCGTGCGCTTCGTCACGCGATGCTTCACGTCTCTTTATAATTAATGCAAGTGTCTCGTTGTGCGCTCTGTCGCGCGGCGAGTTGTCTACTTCTTAATTCAATCTAAATGTCGTGTCGTACGTCTCGACGTGCGACCACTCCCTTTCAGTCATCTTCAATTGTTTATAATAATTAAATGTAGAACTTCACTTTACTTTATGTTAAAACGTAGCATCCAAATTAATTCCCTTCCATTGAGCGAGTAGTTTAATTTATAATCATGTAACGTGATCGTTTCTTGGCTGTCTTTTTTTCTCTTTCTCTCTTAGCCTTAATTGCGAGCCCGTGTGGAACGTTTGTTTATTTAGTGCATTCCATTGTATGGTGTATTGTTCTTTTGTATTAAATGTGTGGATGTATGTATGTTTGTGCTCGCATAGAGAACGATTCGGTTGAAGAGCCCAAAGAGCTCGCAGGAGAAGCCCCTGAGCAGCAGTTGGTTGGTGGAGGCAAGTGTCCCTTGACCTATCCCTGTCCTATACATTCTTTAATTCACCTCTCGCATTACACATTTATACCTAAGGATTTACTAGTTTTTGTTATCCATGTCCTTGTTTACATATTTGGGTTGGATTATTATTGCTTAGTCTTATGCTATTGCTCAACTCTAATCAATGAACATGATGAGAATTATCAATGATACGCTGTTTTCCCCTCTTTTATTATGATGTTATACTTGTGACCTTCAAGGGGGCTCGAGCGGTTTCTCGAGTGCCTCTCCATAAGGACCTGTTCGTTGGATGACCGCCCGGGAAAACAGTGCAACCATGAGGGTGGAGTGGGACGCCCTTAGCTGAGTAATTAGAGGAACCGGGGTGTAGTTCGCTTAGCCGTTGTGCCGTCAATGGGGCTCGGTGTATGCGGCTCGCTCTGCCAAGGTTGATTTGTCCCTTGGGGAGGAGTGCGGTACATTTAGGAAACCTAACGGGTGGCTACAGCCTCGGGGAATCTTTGTAAAGGCTACGTAGTGATATCCTGCTGGGTCACCTTGGTAGTGATCAATGGAGAGTCATGATCTCCGGGCAGAAAGGGAAATCACGGCTTGTGGGTAAAGTGCACAACCTCTGCAGAGTGTTTGAAAACTGATATATCAGCCATGCTCGCGGTTGAGCGGCCAAGGGAGCTCCAGTGATTAGTGATACTTGATAAGAGATGTTTGGACTACAGGTGGCAATGAGATTGATGGTTTTTGGTTTTGACTCTGGTAATGGTAAGTGGTATTCTTTCCGTTTAGAAAGAGTACGTTTGGGTTAATAACGTGGGTTAATCCTAAAACTTGGCTTTCTCTACTAGTAATAATAATCTGACCAACTAAAAGTAACTACTTGACTTACCCCCACATAAGCTAGTCCACTATAGCCAAACAGGATACTTGCTGAGTATGTTGATGTGTACTCACCCTTGCTCTACACACCAACCCCCCCCTCCCCCAGGTTGTCAGCATTGCAACCACTGCTCAGGAGAAGATGAAGCCGTGGAAGGAGACTTCCAGGAGTTCCAAGACTACGACGAGTTCTAGGTATGGGTTAGCGGCAACCCCCAGTCGGCTGCCTGTGAAGGCCGCATTTATCTACGTTTCTTTTCCGCACTTTGATTTATTGTAAGGACTATGTGGATGTCTCAGACATATGATGTAATCGACTATTGTTCCCCTTTTAATACTATTTGAGCACTGTGTGATGATGTCCATGTTATGTAACTGCTGTGTACGTGAATTGCTGATCCTAGCACGTACATGGTTCGCATTCGGTTTGCCTTCTAAAACCGGGTGTGACATAGGTGGTATCAAAGCCGTGCTGATTGTAGGACCGCTAACCTAGAGTAGAATAGTCGTTCTAAGGATTATAGACCTCTGTCCCTGCCTTGACTTCGGTATCCCTTCAAAAGTTGGTCATATCGACCAAAACTATGTTCTACTATATATTATACCTTGCTGAAAATTGTGTTTTATTCTGATCCTTCATTTATTATGGTTCATTACTTGCTGGTCATACTAGTTCTGTTCTCACTCTTATGCTTACGGTGTCTTTTGTAGATGGCTCGTCTTAGACACACTGCACGGAAGTCTGTAATCCCCTTCTTGCCTTCTTGTCTCGCTGAGCATCCGCTTCGCCGTCCAGTGACTGGCCAGTCCAGTCACTTGGAGAGGCTGCACCACTGCCTGCATGAGGAGCAGGAGTGTCGACGACAGGAGCAGGAGCAGCAGGGCTCTTCTTTCTCGCTCCAGCAGGAGATAGAGTCTGTGAGGAGCTGCTCCCCTGTGCTTCCCCTGGAGGCGCCCCCTGCACCACCACTGAGCGCCCCAGCCGCTGGAGTAGATGCTGGAGGAGACCCAGACAACGGAGGAGGCGACAGCAGCTCGAGCCACAACACCGACTTTTCTGCTGACCAAGAGCCGGAAGGATGGGTTGCTCGACCCATCACTCGCGACGCTGCTCGTGGGTGTCACTTCCACGACACGCTCGACACCCTGTTACGTCAGGCACTTGACCGACATACTTGGTCTATCGAGTATCACTGTGTGGTCTTCCAGCATAGTCGCGGGGTCGACCCGGACCGCTGGGAGGCGACTTGCTTGGTGCGCCGTCCAGAGAACGGCCTCCGGGGTGCGGAGATCTGCTTAGAGCACTATTCCATCTCTGAGCGGGACTTAGCTAAGGCGGCCATGCAAGATGCCGCACGACGTGCGCTTTCGCACTACTGTTCAGTGCTCGGTGGGGTAGCTGATGGTCTCAACCTGAAGTATTACCCCTGCCGTCCATCTGGCAGCACAGGAGGCGTGATTTTCTCACCTGTTGGTGAGGACAATCCTAGGTTGAGTAGCACATTAAACCTAGCCGCCGTGCTAAACACAGAGCTGGACCATGCGTTAGACGAGCTGAGTAGGGCTCGTGCTGAGATCGCCCTGCTGCGGGCTGAGCGCGCGGAACGTCGTCACCTGGATGGTGGTTCCTCCGCTCCCGTCGGGACTCAGCACCCGTACCGCTCCCCTCGGCGTGGACACCAGTCTTATGGCAACCCCGACTGCAAGACCAAGATAAATTTAGAACCATAGATCGTCAGAGTCGAATCTTGTAATTAATACGAAATATATACGTAGAAGCTATAGTCCTAGCGTTAGTCTCGCTTTTAGTTAGTCTTAGTTATACAGGGTAGTTTGCTATATCCTGTGCATTTATGTTTGTCATGATGAACTATGGTTGATTTGGATCTTTGTAATGACTGTCACCAGAGTGTGGGTATCCCCTGCATTTGGTTTACCTGTTAAATGTTAAAGGAGTTAGCTATTTAGTTGGGAAGCCTTTTATTCCACTTTCCTCTTTATCTGAGAAGATGTGTTGGTCTGTGTTGGAGATCAGTGGAGATGCTCATCTGTTCAGTGTTGTGGAGAATTCTATACTCTTTTCTTATGCTGCAAGATTTGCAAGATCAGTTCTGATGTGTGGTTGCGTTCTGCAGATGTCAGAAAACAGGCGTAGAGGAGGAAGGCGTGCTCAGCAGGGGCAGGCAGCTCAGTAGGATGAGGCACCCCAGCAGCAGCAACTGCCACCCCCGCCCCCGATGTCCATCGAGCAGATGTTCCTGATGCAAACTCAGGCAGTTCCAGCCATCGGTCAGACTCTGGCCCCTATTCAGCCGCAGCAGGCACCACCTCAGCCTCAGATGCCTCAGATGCCCAGAGACAAGCGTGCTGAATTCATGAGAGGTCATCCCCCAATGTTTGCTCATTCTTCTGACCCCATGGATGCTGAAGACTGGCTACGCACTGTGGAGCGGGAGTTGCATACTGCTCAGTGTGATGACAGGGAGAAAGTCCTGTATGGTCCCCGTCTGTTGAGAGGAGCAGCTCAGTCATGGTGGGAGTCTTATCTCACCACCCATGCCAATCTCGACACCATCACCTGGGAAGAATTCAGAGGTAGCTTTCGTCAGTACCATGTTCCTGCAGGTCTGATGACAGTGAAGAAGGAGGAGTTTCTGGCCCTCAAGCAAGGGTCATTGTCTGTCAGTGAGTATCGGGACAGGTTTCTGTAGTTGTCTCGCTATGCACCTGAAGATGTAAACACCGATGCCAAGAGACAGTATCGCTTCTTAAGAGGCTTAGTTGATCCCTTGCATTATTAGCTGATGAATCATACCTTCCCGACATTCCAGCACCTAATTGATAGAGCAATCATGACAGAGAGGAAGCGTAAGGAGATGGAGGATCGCAAACGCAAGATCAGTGGACCCCAGCCTGGAAGCAGCAATCGTCCTTGTTTCTCAGGCAATCAACCTCAGCAGTTCAGGCAGAACCAGCGTCCACCTCAGCAGCAGCAGTTCCAAAGGCAGTATTCTCAGCACCAGTATCAGAATCGCCTAAACAATCAGTCAGGAGGAGATCAGTTCTAGAGGCAGAATCAGCAGGCACCTCGTCTTCCTGCCCAGCAAACCAACTGAATAATCAAGCAGCACCAGCTCAGGTTGGAAACAGAGCATGTTTCCACTGTGGAGAGCAAGGCCACTGGGTGATGCAATGTCCGAAGAAGGCAGCCCAGCAGCAGTCAGGCCCCAATGCCCAGCAAAGCAGAATGTGCCTCAACCAGGAGCAGGCAACCGCTCTCAGCCACGCTATAATCATGGGAGACTGAACCACTTGGAGGCTGAAGCAGTTTAGGAGACCCCCGGCATGATAGTAGGTATGTTTCCAGTCAACTGCCATATTGCAGAAGTGTTATTTGATACTGGAGCAACACATTCATTCATTACTGCATCATGGGTAAAAGCACATAGTCTTCCAATAACTACCATGTCAACCCCCATTCAAATTGACTCAGCGGTGGTAGAATTCGAGCCGATAACATTTGTTTGAATGTAAGTGTGGAAATAAGGGGATAGCATTTCCCGCTAACCTCATAGTAATGGGTACTCAGGGGATAGATGTCATCGTAGGGATGAATTGGCTAGATAAGTATCAGGCAGTTATCAGTTGTGATAAGAGGACAATCAAGTTGATGTCCCCACTAGGAGAGGAAGTGGTGACCGAGTTAGTCCCGCCTGAGCGACGAAAAGGAAGTTGTTATCAGATGGTTGTCAATAGCAGTGAAGCAGACCCAATTGAGAGTATCAAGGTGGTGTCCGAGTTCCCAGACGTGTTTCCAAAGGACTTACCGGGTATGCCACCAGAGAGAAAAGTTGAATTCGCTATAGAGCTTCTTCCTGGCACCGCCCCCATCTTTAAGAGTGCTTACAGAATATCCAGACCGGAGTTGGTTGAACTTAAGAAGCAAATTGATGAGCTGTCAGAGAAAGGTTACATCCGACCAAGCACCTCGCCTTGGGTTGCCCCTATCTTATTTGTGGAGAAGAAAGATGGCACCAAAAGGATGTGTATCGATTATCGAGCTCTGAATGACGTCACAATCAAGAACAAGTACCCTTTTCCCAGAATAGAAGATCTGTTCGACCAGTTGAGAGGAGCTAGCATGTTCTCCAAGATAGATTTGAGGTCAGGTTATCATCAGCTCAGGATTCGACCTTCAGACATTCTGAAGACGGCATTCATTACCAAGTATGGGTTGTATGAGTTCACTGTGATGTCTTTTGGTTTAACAAATGCACCAGCCTTCTTCATGAATCTGATGAATAGTGTATTCATGGATTACCTTGATAAGTTTGTGGTGGTATTCATCGATGATATTCTGATATATTCTCAAAGCAAAGAAGAGCATGCAGATCATTTGAGGATGGTATTGCAGAGACTACGAGAGCACCAGTTGTATGCAAAATTGAGCAAGTGCGAGTTCTGGATCACTGAAGTCATGTTCCTGGGTCACATAATCAACAAAGAAGGATTGGCTGTGGATCCAAAGAAAGTGGCAGACATTCTGAACTGGAAAGCGCCAATAGATGCTCGAGGAATCAAGAGCTTCATTGGAATGGTCGGATACTATCGACGATTCATTGAAGGGTTTTCGAAGATTGCAAAACCAATGACAGCTTTGCTAGGCAACAAAGTTGAGTTCAAGTGGACCCAGAAATGTCAAGAGGCCTTTGAAGCGCTGAAAGAGAAGTTGACTACAACGCCTGTCTTAATCTTGCCTGATGTGCACAAGCCCTTCTCGGTGTATTGTGATGCCTGTTACACCGGTTTGGGATGCGTGTTGATGCAAGAGGGAAGAGTTGTGGCTTACTCGTCCCGACAGTTGAAGGTTCATGAGCAGAATTATCCAATCCATGACCTAGAGTTGGCAGCAGTGGTTCACGCATTGAAGACATGGAGGCACTATCTGTATGGACAGAAATGTGATGTTTACACAGACAACAAGAGTCTGAAGTACATATTCACTCAGTCAGAGCTGAATATGAGGCAACAAATATGGTTAGAGTTGATCAAAGACTATGAGTTAGAGATTCACTACCATCCAGGCAAAGCGAACGTAGTGGCAGATGCTTTGAGCAGGAAAAGTCAAGTCAATCTGATGGTCGCTCGTCCGATGCCTTATGAGTTGGCCAAAGAGTTTGACAGGTTGAGTCTCGGATTTCTGAATAATTCGCGAGGAGTCACAATTGAGTTGGAACCTACCCTGGAGCGGGAAATCAAAGAAGCGCAGAAGAATGATGAGAAGATCAGTGAGATCCGGCGACTGATTCTGGAAGGCAAAGGCAAAGATTTTCGGGAGGATGCAGAAGTGTGATATGGTTCAAAGACCGCTTGTGTGTTCCTAATGTCCAGTCTATTCGGGAGTTGATTCTCAAAGAAGCTCATGAGACGGCCTATTCGATTCACCCTGGAAGTGAGAAGATGTATCAGGATCTGAAGAAGAAATTCTGGTGGTATGGAATGAAGAGGGAAATCGCAGAGTATGTGGCTATGTGTGATAGTTGTCAGCGGATCAAGGCAGAGCACCAGAGACCAGCTGGATTGTTGCAATCGTTGCAAATTCCTCAGTGGAAATGGGATGAAATCGGTATGGACTTTATAGTCAGATTGCCTCGCATTCGAGCCGGCTACGATTCCATTTGGATAGTGGTGGACCACTTAACCAAGTCAGCCCACTTAATACCTGTCAAGACCAACTACAGCAGTGCAGTATTGGCAGAATTGTACACGTCCCAGATTGTTTGTCTTCATGGTGTGCCAGAGAAGATAGTGTCAGACAGAGGAACGCAGTTCACCTCTCATTTCTGGTAGCAGTTCCATGAAGCTTTGGGCACACATCTGAATTTCAGTTCAGCTTGTCACCCGTAGACAGATGGTCAGACTGAAAGAACCAATCAAATCCTTGAAGACATGTTGAGAGCATGTGCGTTACAAGATCAGTCCGAATGGGATAAAAAGCTACCTTATGCAGAATTTTCCTATGACAACAGTTACCAGGCCAGCTTGAAGATGTCACCATTTTAGGCGCTTTATGGGAGTTGTAGAACTCTATTGCAATGGGATCAGCCTGGAGAAAAGCAAGTGTTTGGGCAAGACATTCTGCTTGAAGCTAAAGAGAACATCAAGATGGTTCGAGAGAACCTGAAGATAGTGCAATCAAGGCAGCGAAGCTATGCAGACACAAGAAGAAGAGAGTTGAGTTTCGAAGTTGGAGATTTTGTCTATCTGAAAGTGTCACCGATCAGAGGAGTCAGAAGATTCAGAGTCAAAGGCAAGCTAGCACCCCGTTACATCGATCCATATCAGATTCTCGCAAAGCGTGGAGAAGTGGCCTATCAGCTCAGTTTGCCAGAAGGCTTGTCCGCAGTGCATGATGTCTTTCATGTATCTCAGTTGAAGAAGTGTTTGCGTGTGCTAGAAGAGCAATTGCCAGTGGAAGGTCTGGAGGTCCAGGAGGACATGACCTACATTGAGAAGCCAGCGCAAATCCTTGAGACTGCAGACAGAGTCACCCGAAGGAAGACATTCAGAATGTGCAAAGTCAGATGGAGTCATCACTCTGAAGAAGAAGCAACCTGGGAGCGTGAAGATGATCTAATGGCTAAATACCCTGAGCTCTTTGCTAGCCAACCCTGAATCTCAAGGGCGAGATTCTTTTAAGGGGGATAGGTTTGTAACGCCCTGAATTTGGGGGTAGAATTTTTTCTTCTTTTCTCTCACCAAATTCGGGCGTTACTCTCTTTTCTCTTCCCGTTTCGCTCCTTCCTCCCAATTTCAAACCAGTATAGTGACAGGTGTCCGTGTCGTGTATGAACAAAACCTAAGTTGACATGAGTGTTGCATCATGCCGAAGCACATTTCTTTGTCTGATGTCACGTGTTTGTCTCGTTTCGTTTCGGAATTTGGTTCGCGATTTAATTCCGTTTGATGGTCGTGCGTGTCGTGGGTTTTGATCCATGATGTGGCCGGCCCAGCCCAGCCCGGCCTGCGCGCCCCCGGCGCCCCACACCCCCCATGCGCCCCCTCGTCCTCTCCCTCTCTCATTTGGATTTCCCGCGCAGTAACCTCCCTCTCCTTCTTCCACCTCTCTCTCTCCCTCCCCGTGGTGCCCTAGGGCTTGGAGACAGCGATCACCGAGATTTGGATCCCCGGAGGTGAGTTTTTCCCCTCCCCTTCCCTTCTCTCTCTCCCTCCCTCTCCCTTCTTCTTCCCCTGCGCGCGCCCCTGCTCCCCCGCGGCGGCGTGGCTCGCCCCTGCCCACCCCTGCACGGCGGCGCCCGTCCCGGCCCCTCCCCGGCGCGGCGCGGCGGCCCTGCCCCTCCCCTTCCCCGTGTGGCGGCAGCTTGCTCCTGCCCCTCCCGCGCGGTGGCGCGGCCCCGCCCGCCCCTGCCCCTGCGCGGCGGCGCTCGCCCCGGCTCCGGCGCGGCCCGCCCTGCCCCTACTCCCTCCCTCGCGGTGGATCGGCCACCGACGTGGCCCCGGCGCGGCCCCCGGCCCCCAGCATGGCCCCCGGCGTGGTATTCTGCCCCGGTGCGGCGGCTCAGCCCCTGCGCGCGGCCCTCGGCCCCCTGCGCGCGGCATCCCAGCCCCGGCGCGACTCGCGTAGCCCCGTTTACCCCCTAACGCGTTCCCGCGTGCGCAAACCCATGTGTGCGGTGATTATTTTTGGTTGTAGCTAATTTCAAACTCTGTTAGTTAGTGTGCTGCGTCGTGCGCTTCGTCGCACGACGAATTTGTCTAATTTCAGATTCTATTAATGTGTTGCGTCGCGCGCTTCGTCGCGTGACGATTCAATTCAAGTTCGTATTTATCAATGTCTTGCGTCACGCGCTTTGTCGCCCGACGATTCAATTTAAATTTGTGTTTATTAATGTGCTGCGTCGCGCGCTTCATCGCGCGACGATTCTTTTAGTTTATATTCATTAAAGTGTTGTGTCGCGTGCTTCGTCGCGCGACGATCTATTTTAATTTCAGGTTGTTTGAGGTGCGATGTCGCGCGTCCAGACGCGCGACGTTCCACCTTAAACTCAACTCTGTTGGCATATGTCGTCGTGCACTTCATCGCGCGATGCTTCACGTCTCTTTATAATTAATGCAAGTGTCTCGTTGTGCGCTCTGTCGCGTGGCGAGTCGTCTACTTCTTAATTCAATCTAAATGTCATGTCGTACGTCTCGACGTGCGACCACTCCCTTTTAGTCGTCTTCAATTGTGTATAATAATTAAATGTGGAACTTGACTTTACTTTATGTTAAAACGTAGCATCCAAATTAATTCCCTTCCATTGAGCGAGTAGTTTAATTTATAATCATGTAACGTGATCGTTTCTCGGCTGTCTTTTTTTCTCTTTCTCTCTTAGCCTTAATTGCGAGCCCGCGTGGAACGTCTGTTTATTTACTGCATTCCATTGTATGGTGTATTGTTCTTTTGTATTAAATGTGTGGATGTATGTATGTTTACGCTCGCATAGAGAACGATCCGGTTGAAGAGCCCGAAGAGCTCGCAGGAGAAGCCCCTGAGCAGCAGTTGGTTGGTGGAGGCAAGTGTCCCTTGACCTATCTCTGTCCTATACATTCTTTAATTCACCTCCCGCATTACACATTTATACCTAAGGATTTACTAGTTTTTGTTATCCATGTCCTTGTTTACATATTTGGGTTGGATTATTATTGCTTAGTCTTATGCTATTGCTCAACTCTAATCAATGAACATGATGAGAATTATCAATGATACGTTGTTTTTGAGAGCACCTAGAGGGGGGGGGGGGTGAATAGGTGATCCTGTAACACTTCAAAACTTAAGCCACAAAACTTGGTTAATTTGTTAGCACAATAATTGCCAAGTGGCTATAGAGGAATCAAAACACAATAACCACAATAAATCAATCACAGAGATGGCACGGTGGTTATCCCGTGGTTCGGCCAAGACCAACGCTTGCCTACTCCACGTTATGGCGTCCCAACGGACGAGGGTTGCAATCAACCCCTCTCAAGCGGTCCAAAGACCCACTTGAATACCACGGTGTTTTGCTTGCTTTATCTCAATCCCGTTTGCGAGGAATCTCCACAACTTGGAGCCTCTCGCCCTTACACTTAAAATTCACAAAGAACACGGAGCAAGGGAGGGATTAGCAACGCACACAAGACACAAGAATCAGAGTGTCAACACGCACACAAGTCGCAACAAGAGCTCGCAACACAACTCAATGAGTTCACAACTCCACTAGAGCTCTATATGCTATCACAATGAAAAGAACACGCGAAATCGATGTCTTGGTGCTTAGAAATGATTAGGAGATGCTTGGTGTCCTCCTCCATGCGCCTAGGGGTCCCTTTTATAGCCCCAAGGCAGCTAGGAGCCGTTGGGAGCAATCTGGGAAGGCAGTTCTTGCCTTCTGTCGTCTGGCGCACCGGACAGTCCGGTGCACACCGGACATGTCTGGTGCCTGATTTCTTTCCATAAACATCGCAGCCGACCGTTGGCAGCCTGGTAGCCGTTGGCGCACTTGACATGTCCGGTGCACACCGGACAGTCCGGTGCCGTCTTCTAGCCGTTGGCTCGTCCACGTGTCCCGCGCAGATTGCGCGGCCGACCGTTGGCCCGGCCGACCGTTGGCTCACCGGACAGTCCGGTGCACACCGGACAGTCCGGTGAATTTTAGCCGTACGTCGTCGGTGAATTCCCGAGAGCAGCCACTTTGTTCGAGCCAGCCTGGCGCACCGGACACTGTCCGGTGCACCACCGGACAGTCCGGTGCTCCCAGACTCAGCAGATTCTTGGCTGCTCGAGCCAAGACATTTCCAATTGGATTTTTCCTGTTTCCAGCACTTAGACACAATACATTAGTCCATAAAACAATGTACTAAGTCTGAGATACATACCTTAATTCTTGATTTGTACTTTGTCCACCTTTTTACACTTAGGCACTTGTGTTGGACACTAAATCACCAAAATACTTAGAAATGGCCCAAGGGCACATTTCCCTTTCAATCTCCCCCTTTTTGGTGATTTATGCCAACACAACATAAAGCAAGTAGAACAAGTACAAAATCAAATCAAATAAGAACTCAAAATTGTTTTGATTCAATTTTGACATATATGGATCACTCTATGCCACCACTTGGTTTGTTTTTGCAAATCAAACTCAAATTTCTATCTCTAAGTCAAACACACATGTTAAGACATAAAGAGAGTCATTCTAAGAGAAATTGATTTAAGATTTCAAAAACTCCCCCTTTTTCCCATAATCAATACTTCCCCACAAGAAGCCAACTTTTGACAAGAGAGACAACAAAAGAGTTTTGACAAACCAAAAGCTCTATTCTACTATTTTCAAAATCTCTCAAGTGGTAGCTGATCCATTTATCGCTTTGGCCTTTATTTTCTCCCCCTTTGGCATCAAGCACCAAAACGGGATCAATCTTGGCCCTTTAACCCCATTGCCTCACCAAAATCTTCAACTAAGAGCAAATAGGCAATAAGAGTATAACGATGAACTTGGAAGAGTTACTCTTTTCATCGGAGTGCAGTGGAAGTCTCGCATAGTCCAAGTCCACCTTTTCCCTTTCAATTTTCCTTGGAGACTAAAACAACCAAACTCAAGTACATGGTTAGTCACAAAGGGTCAAGTTGTAGCACAGCTCCCCCTAAATATGTGCATCTCTTGCAAACAGGACTTGTGAGGTCCAGGGAGTGTTTGTACAACTTGAACACCACAATAAGCAACAAAATGCAGAATGAACATGATCAAAGGCATAAATACATATATGCTACAATTCAATCCAAGTTCCGCGAATCTAAGATATTGAGCTCACTACGCAGCCTGCAAAAGGTCTTCTCATCTAGAGGCTTGGTAAAGATATCGGCTAGCTGGTTCTCGGTGCTAACATGAAACACTTCGATATCCCCCTTTTGCTGGTGGTCTCTCAAAAAGTGATGCCGGATGTCAATGTGTTTTGTGCGGCTGTGCTCAACAGGATTTTCCGCTATTCGAATAGCACTCTCATTATCACATAGGAGTGGGACTTTGCTCAGATTGTAGCCAAAGTCCCTGAGGGTTTGCCTCATCCAAAGTAGTTGCGTGCAACACTGTCCTGCGGCAACGTACTCGGCCTCAGCGGTGGATAGGGCAACGGAGGTTTGTTTCTTAGAGTTCCATGACACCAGGGACCTTCCTAAGAATTGGCACGTCCCCGATGTACTCTTCCTATCGACCTTACATCCAGCATAGTCGGAATCTGAGTACCCAATCAAGTCAAAGTTAGACCCCTTTGGATACCAGATCCCGAAGCAAGGCATAGCGACTAAATATCGAAGAATTCGCTTCACAGCCACTAAGTGACACTCCTTCGGATCGGATTGAAATCTAGCACACATGCATACGCTAAGCATAATATCCGGTCTACTAGCACATAAATAAAGCAAAGAACCTATCATGGACCGGTATGCTTTTTGATCAACGGACTTACCTCCTTTGTTGAGGTCGGTGTGTCCGTCGGTTCCCATTGGCGTCTTTGCGGGCTTGGCGTCCTTCATCCCAAACCTCTTTAGCAAATCTTGTGTGTACTTCGTTTGGGAGATGAAGGTGCCGTCCTTGAGTTGCTTCACTTGGAACCCAAGGAAGTAGGTCAACTCACCCATCATCGACATCTCGAATTTCTGCGTCATCACCGTGGTCGGGGTACCGTTCATCCTCGAAGCCAGGGGGCTGCTCCACGTACACCTCCTCCTTGATTGGCCCGTTGAGGAAAGCGCTCTTCACGTCCATTTGGTACAACCTGAAAGAATGGTGAGCGGCATATGCTAGCAAGATACGAATTGATTCTAGCCTAGCCACAGGAGCAAAAGTCTCCTCAAAGTCCAAACCTGCGACTTGGGCATAACATTTTGCCACAAGTCGAGCCTTGTTCCTCGTCACCACCCCGTGCTCGTCCTGTTTGTTGCGGAACACCCACTTGGTTCCCACAACATTTTGCTTGGGACGAGGCACCAGTGTCCAAACTTCGTTGCGCTTGAAGTTGTTGAGTTCCTCCTGCATGGCCAACACCCAGTCCGGATCTAGCAAGGCCTCTTCTACCCTGAAAGGCTCAATAGAAGAGACAAAAGAGTAATGCTCACAAAAATTAACTAATCTTGAGCGAGTAGTTACTCCCTTGCTAATATCACCCAATATCTGGTCGACGGGATGATCCCTTTGAATTGTCGCTCGAACTTGGGTTGGAGGTGCCTGAGGTGCTTCTTCCTCTTGAACATCCTGTGCTCCCCCTTGATCATGTGCCTCCACTTGAGGTACCTGTTCGTCATCTTGGGTTGGGGGACGCACCATAGTTGAGGAAGACGGTTGATCTTGCTCCAAATGTTCCTGAGGCCGTACATCTCCAATCGCCATGGTGCGTATCGCGGCCGTTGGAACGTCTTCTTCATCTACATCATCAAGATCAACAACTTGCTCTCTTGGAGAGCCATTAGTCTCATCAAATACAACGTTGCTAGAGACTTCAACCAAACCCGATGATTTGTTGAAGACCCTATACGCCTTTGTATTTGAATCATAACCTAATAAAAACCCTTCTACGGCTTTGGGAGCAAATTTGGAATTCCTACCCTTCTTCACTAGAATGTAGCATTTACTCCCAAAAACACGAAAATACGATACATTAGGTTTGTTACCGGTTAGCAGCTCATACGACGTCTTCTTGAGGAGGCGGTGAAGGTAGACCCTGTTGATGGCGTGGCAAGCCGTGTTCACGGCTTCCGACCAAAAGCACTCGGGGGTCTTGAATTCTCCAAGCATAGTCCTCGCCATATCTATGAGCGTCCTGTTCTTCCTCTCTACCACACCATTTTGCTGAGGTGTGTAGGGAGCGGAGAACTCGTGCTTGATCCCCTCCTCCTCAAGAAACTCCTCCACTTGAAGGTTCTTGAATTCGGACCTGTTGTCGCTCCTCATCTTCTTCACCTTGAGCTCAAACTCATTTTGAGCTCTCCTTAGGAAGCGCTTGAGGGTCCCTTGGGTTTCAGACTTATCCTGCAAAAAGAACACCCAAGTGAAGCGGGAAAAGTCATCAACGATAACTAGACCATACTTACTTCCTCCTATGCTCAGATAGGCGACGGGTCCGAAGAGGTCCATATGTAGCAGCTCCAGGGGTCTTGATGTTGTCATCACATTTTTGGTGTGATGAGAGCCTCCCACTTGTTTCCCTGCTTGACAAGCTGCACAAGGTCTATCTTTTTCGAAATGAACATTGGTTAGCCCTATCACGTGTTCTCCCTTTAGAAGCTTGTGGAGGTTCTTCATCCCCACATGTGCTAAGCGGCGATGCCATAGCCAGCCCATGCAAGTCTTAGCCATTAAGCATGCATCTAGACCGGCCTCTTCTTTTGCAAAATCAACTAAGTAAAGCTTGCCGTCTAGTACACCCTTAAAAGCTAGTGAACCATCACATCTTCTAAAGACAGACACATCTACATTTGTAAACAAACAGTTATATCCCATATTGCATAATTGACTAACAGATAGCAAATTATATCCAAGAGACTCTACTAAAAACGCATTAGAGATAGAGTGCTCATTTGAGATTGCAATTTTACCTAACCCTTTTACCTTGCCTTGATTCCCATCACCGAATATTATTGAATCTTGGGAATCTTTATTCTTGACGTAGGAGGTGAACATCTTCTTCTCCCCCGTCATATGGTTTGTGCATCCGCTGTCAATAATCCAGCTTGAACCCCCGGATGCATAAACCTGCAAGGCAAATTTAGGCTTGGGTCTTAGGTACCCAACTCATGTTGGGTCCTGCAAGGTTAGCACAAATATCCTTAGGGACCCAAATGCAAGTTTTGTCTCCCTTGCATCTTGCCCCTAATTTTCTAGCAACTATCTTCCTATCCTTTCTACAAATAGCAAAAGAAGCATTTAAAGCATGATATATTGTAGAAGGTTCATTAACTTTCCTAGGAACATTAACGACATTTCTCCTAGGCATATTATGAATAACATTTCTCCTACCAACATTTCTATCATGCACATAAGAAGAACTAGAAGCAACCATGGCATGAGAATCAAAGGCATTATATACATTACAACTCCTATAAGCATTTCTAAGTTGTCTTCTATCATAGTACATAAAGGCATGGTTCTTTTGCACACTACTAGCCATAGGGGCCTTCCCTTTCTCCTTGGCGGAGATGGGAGCCTTATGGCTTGTCAAGTTCTTGGCTTCCCTCTTGTAGCCAAGTCCATCCTTAATTGAGGGGTGTCTACCAATCGTGTAGGCATCCCTTGCAAATTTTAGCTTGTCAAATTCATTCTTGCTAGTCTTAAGTTGGGCATTAAGACTAGCTAATTCATCATTTAATTTGGAAATTGAAACTAAATGATCACTACAAGCATCAATGTCAAAATCTTTACACCTATTACTAGTTTCAACAATTTCTACACAAGAATTAGATTTACTAGCTACTTCTAGTTTAGCATTTAAATCATCATTAAAACTTTTTAATTTAGCAATAGTTTCATGACAAGAAGATAATTCACTAGAGAGCATTTCATTCCTCTTAATTTCTAGAGCAAGAGATTTCTGTGCTTCTACAAATTTATCATGTTCTTCATACAACAAATCCTCTTGTTTTTCTAAAAGAATATTCTTGTCATTCAAGGCATCAATTAATTCATTAATTTTGTCTACCTTGGTTCTATCTAATCCCTTGAATAAGCATGAGTAATCTATCTCATCATCATCACTAGACTCATTTTCACTCGAAGAAGCATAAGTACTAGTATGAGTGCTTACTTTCTTCTCTCTTGCCATGAGGCAAGTGTGACGCTCGTTGGGGAAGAGGGATGACTTGTTGAAGGCGGTGGCGGCGAGTCCTTCATTGTCAGAGTCGGAGGAGGAACAATCTGAATCCCACTCCTTTCCGATATGTGCCTCGCCCTTGGCCTTCTTGTAATGCTTCTTTTTCTCCCTCTTGTTCCCTTGGTCCTGATCACTATCATTGTCGGGACAGTTAGCAATAAAATGACCAAGCTTACCGCATTTGAAGCATGAGCGCTTCCCCTTGGCTTTGGTCTTGCTTGGCTGCCCCTTGCGACCTTTAAGCGCCGTCTTGAAGCGCTTAATGATGAGGGCCATCTCCTCATCATTGAGTCCGGCCGCCTCAACTTGCGCCACCTTGCTTGGTAGCGCCTCCTTGCTCCTTGTTGCCTTGAGAGCAATGGGTTGAGGCTCATGACTAGGACCGTTCAACGCGTCGTCCATGTATCTTGCCTCTTTGATCATCATTCGCCCGCTTACAAACTTCCCAAGAACTTCTTCGGGCGACATCTTGGTGTACCTGGGATTTTCACGTATATTGTTCACCAAATGAGGATCAAGAATGGTAAATGACCTTAGCATTAGGCGGACGACGTCGTGGTCCGTCCATCGCGTGCTCCCGTAGCTCCTTATTTTGTTGATAAGGGTCTTGAGCCGGTTGTATGTTTGTGTCGGCTCCTCGCCCCTTATCATCGCGAACCGTCCAAGCTCGCCCTCCACCAACTCCATTTTGGTGAGTAAGGTGACGTCGTTTCCCTCATGAGAGATCTTGAGGGTGTCCCAGATCTGCTTGGCATTGTCCAAGCCGCTCACCTTGTGATACTCATCCCTGCACAAAGAGGCTAGCAACACAGTAGTAGCTTGTGCATTTTTATGTATCTGTTCATTAATAAACACAGGGCTATCCGAGCTATCAAATTTCATTCCATTTTCCACAATCTCCCAAATGCTTGGATGGAGAGAAAACATGTGAGTACGCATTTTGTGGCTCCAAAATCCGTAATCCTCTCCATCAAAGTGAGGGGGCTTGCCAAGTGGAATGGGGAGCAGTTGAGCATTTGAACTATGCGGGATGCGCGAATAATCGAAAGAAAAGTTTGAGTTAACCATCTTTCGTCTGTCGTAGTCGTCGTTGTCCTTTTGGGAGGAGGAAGATTCGTCGCTGTCGTAGTAGACAATTTCCTTGATGCGCCTTGTCTTCTTCCTCCCGTCTTTTCTTTTGTGGCCCGAGCCTGAGTCGGTGGGCCTGTCATCATTGGGCGCGTTGACGAAGGACTCCTTCTCCTTGTCGTTGATCACCATCCCCTTGCCCTTAGGATCCATCTCTTCGGGCGGTTAGTCCCTTTCTTGAAGAGAACGGCTCTGATACCAATTGAGAGCACCTAGAGGGGGGTGAATAGGTGATCCTGTAACACTTCAAAACTTAAGCCACAAAACTTGGTTAATTTGTTAGCACAATAATTGCCAAGTGGCTATAGAGGAATCAAAACACAATAACCACAATAAATCAATCACAGAGATGGCACGGTGGTTATCCCGTGGTTCGGCCAAGACCAACGCTTGCCTACTCCACGTTGTGGCGTCCCATGGACGAGGGTTGCAATCAACCCCTCTCAAGCGGTCCAAAGACCCACTTGAATACCACGGTGTTTTGCTTGCTTTATCTCAATCCCGTTTGCGAGGAATCTCCACAACTTGGAGCCTCTCGCCCTTACACTTGAAATTCACAAAGAACACGGAGCAAGGGAGGGATTAGCAACGCACACAAGACACAAGAATCAGAGTGTCAACACGCACACAAGTCGCAACAAGAGCTCGCAACACAACTCAATGAGTTCACAACTCCACTAGAGCTCTATATGCTATCACAATGAAAAGAACGCGTGAAATCGATGTCTTGGTGCTTAGAAATGATTAGGAGATGCTTGGTGTCCTCCTCCATGCGCCTAGGGGTCCCTTTTATAGCCCCAAGGCAGCTAGGAGCCGTTGGGAGCAATCTGGGAAGGCAGTTCTTGCCTTCTGTCGTCTGGCGCACCGGACAGTCCGGTGCACACCGGACATGTCTGGTGCCCGATTTCTTTCCATAAACATCGCAGCCGACCGTTGGCAGCCTGGTAGCCGTTGGCGCACTTGACATGTCCAGTGCACACCGGATAGTCCGGTGCCGTCTTCTAGCCGTTGGCTCGGCCACATGTCCCGCGCAGATTGCGCGGCCGACCGTTGGCCCGGCCGACCGTTGGCTCACCGAACAGTCCGGTGAATTTTAGCCGTACGTCGCCGGTGAATTCCCGAGAGCAGCCACTTTGTTCGAGCTAGCCTGGCGCACCGGACACTGTCCGGTGCACCATCGGACAGTCCGGTGCTCCCAGACTCAGCAGATTCTTGGCTGCTCGAGCCAAGACATTTCCAATTGGATTTTTCCTGTTTCCAGCACTTAGACACAATACATTAGTCCATAAAACAATGTACTAAGTCTGAGAAACATACCTTAATTCTTGATTTGTACTTTGTCCACCTTTTTACACTTAGGCACTTGTGTTGGACACTAAATCACCAAAATACTTAGAAATGGCCCAAGGGCACATTTCCCTTTCAGTTTTCCCCTCTTTTATTATGATGTTATACTTGTGACCTTCAAGGGGGCTCGAGCGGTTTCTCGAGTGCCTCTCCGTAAGGACCTATTCGTTGGATGACCGCCCGGGAAAACAGTGCAACCATGAGGGTGGAGTGGGACGCCCTTAGCTGAGTAATTAGAGGAACCGGGGTGTAGTTCGCTTAGCCGTTGTGCCATCAATGGGGCTCGGTGTATGCGGCTCGCTCTGCCAAGGTTGATTTGTCCCTTGGGGAGGAGTGCGGTACATTTAGGAAACCTAACGGGCGGCTACAGCCCCGGGGAATCTTTGTAAAGGCTACGTAGTGATATCCTGCTAGGTTACCTTGGTAGTGATCAATGGAGAGTCATGATCTCCGGACAGAAAGGGAAATCACGGCTTGTGGGTAAAGTGCACAACCTCTGCAGAGTGTTTGAAAACTGATATATCAGCCATGCTCGCGGTTATGAGCGGCCAAGGGAGCTCCAGTGATTAGTGATACTTGATCAGAGATGTTTGGATTACAGGTGGCAATGAGATTGATCGTTTTTGGTTTTGACTCTGGTAATGGTAGGTGGTATTCTTTCCGTTTGGAAAGAGTACGTTTGGGTTAATAACGTGGGTTAATCCTAAAACTTGGCTTTCTCTACTAGTAATAATAATCTGACCAACTAAAAGTAACTGCTTGACTTACCCCCACATAAGCTAGTCCATTACAGCCAAATAGGATACTTGCTGAGTATGTTGATGTGTACTCACCCTTGCTCTACACACCAACCCCCCCTCCCCCAGGTTGTCCGCATTGCAACCACTGCTCAGGAGAAGATGAAGCCGTGGAAGGAGACTTCCAGGAGTTCTAAGACTACGACGAGTTCTAGGTGTGGGTTAGCGGCAACCCCCAGTCGGCTGCCTGTGAAGGCCGCGTTTATCTACGTTTCTTTTCCGCACTTTGATTTATTGTAAGGACTATGTGGATGACTCAGACATATGATGTAATCGACTATTGTTCCCCTTTTAATACTATTTGAGCATTGTGTGATGATGTCCATGTCATGTAACTGCTGTGTACGTGAATTGCTGATCCTGGCACGTACATGGTTCGCATTCGGTTTGCCTTCTAAAACCGGGTGTGACACTCGTGCACCTTGGGAGGATATTTATATGGATTTTGTTTTGGGATTGCCTAGAACAAAGAGGGGGAGTGATAGTGTTTTTGTTGTTGTCGATCGTTTTTCAAAGATGGCACATTTTATACCCTGTCACAAAACTGATAATGCTTCACATGTTACTGATTTGTTCTTCACTGAGATTGTGCGTTTGCATGGTGTGCCAAATACTATTGTTTCTGATAGGGATGCTAAGTTTTTAAGTCATTTTTGGAGAACCTTGTGGTTTAAATTGGGAACAAAGTTGCTGTTTTCTACTACTTGTCATCCCCAAACTGACAGGCAAACAGAGGTTGTTAATTGCACTTTATCTACCATGTTGCAGGTTGTTTTGAAGGATAATTTGAGGTTGTGGGAGGAATGTTTGCCACATATTGAGTTTGCTTATAACAGATCAATTCATTCCACAACCAATAAAGGCAGGAAGGAAATGAAATTGGAACCTGGTGACTTGGTGTGGGTTCATTTGAGAAAGGATAGGTTTCCTGATTTGAGAAAGTCTAAACTTATGCCATGAGTTGCTGGTCCTTATAAAGTTCTTGCAAAAATTAATGATAATGCACATACACTTGAGTTGCCTCCAGATTTTGGGGTTAGTCCCACCTTAAACATTTCAGATTTGAAGCCATATATGGGAGATGAAGATGAATTCGAGTCGAGGATGACTACAATTCAAGAGGGGGAGGATGATGAGGAAATCACTTCTATACATACCATGAATGGAACGATAACACGATCGCGTGCATGACAGCAAAATCTCCAGGTATGTTCTACCCTAGTCAATTGTGTTTTAGAGCTTACGCTTGGGGCCATGTGTTACACCCGGTTTTGGAAGGTAAACCGAATGCGAACCATGTACGTGCCAAGATCAGAAACTCACGTACATAGCGATTACATAATTGGACATCATCAAAAAATGCTCGAAATAAATAGCGGAAAGGTACTTTATTACATCAAGATGTCCAAGACATCCACAAAGTCTAATACATAACCATTGTTCAACATAATTATCAAAGTGTGGAAAAACAAAACGTAGATGCTAAGCCTACACAGGCAACTGACTGGGGGTTTGCCACTAAGAAAGAACTAGAACTCGTATTAGTCTTGAAACTCCTCGAAATCTTCCATGTTGCCAGCATCACCTCCTGAGTACTGAGTACAGTGGGGACAACCTGGGGTGGGGTGGTTTGTAAAGCAAGGGTGAGTACACTTCAACGTACTCAGCAAATGTCCCGTTTGGCTGAAGTGGACTAGCTGTATGTGGAGTTGAGGTCAAGCAGTTGCTTTTAGGTTAGTCAAGTATTTATTATTATTAGTAGAGCCAACTTTTAGTAATAAACCCAGTTATTACCCAAAAGTACTTCCTCAAACGAGGAAATACCACAGATTAGATTTTATGGCATCATTGTTAATCATCATCATAAAACTATCCAAAGTTCTTCTAATCAAAGGGAATCCCAAGGCTGCTCTTAACCGTGAGCTCGGCTGATATACCAGTTTTAACACTCTGCAGAGGTTGTACACTTTACCCACAAGTCGTGATCCCTTTCCAGCCTGGGTTGTACAGACCCGATCTTCACTACCAAGGTGAATGGCCAGGGATACACTATGTAGCCTTTACAAAGACTCCCTTGGTACATAGCTACTCGTTAGGTTTCGCCAGTCGTACAAACGTAGTACACCTCCCCAAGCTGGGTGACTAACAAAACCAAATCGAAAGAACCTCTGCACCCCAACCTTGGCAGAGCGAGCACTACGCCCTGGCCCCCATTGACGGCCCTCCGGCAAAGCCAACTACACCCCCAGGTTCATCTAATTAATCAGCTAAGGGCGTCCCATTCCACCCTCATGGTTGTACTGTTATCTCGGGTGGTCACTCCACGAATAGGTCCTTATGGAGAGGTACTCAGGAAAAAGGCCCAAGTCCCCTAAGGTATCACAAGATCATTCACATAATCAGGATAACAGTTCGTATCATAAATGTTCACATCATGTTCATTGATTTAAGTTAAGGCAATAGCAAAATGCTAACCATGATAACCCGAAAAGGTAAACAAGGATAAGTGAATACAGACTAGTCAATCCTTAGGTTTCATAAAGTAATGCGGGACAGTGAATTACAGAGTATGTAGGATATAATAGGTCAGACTACACTTGCCTTCACCAGGTTGTTGCTCAGGGAGGTCTCCAACAACACACTCAGGAACCTCGGACTGCTCGATGTCTAAATAAAGCGAGCATGCATTCAATACATTTGGAAAGTACAAATGAACAACACACCACACATGTACAAACATTGGATCACATCTTAAAAGGACACAATACTACATAGGGGATACTGAATTCAATGTATAACATAAACTATAACATACATTAACTCTATTTGAAAATAGGTTATTATTTCCCCTAAGTGTAACTCACAAGTACATAACATAGTTCAATTTATTTTATTGTGACCTAAATTTAGAACAAAGATGATTTCATGTAATACAAATTATTAGTCTCACAAGATTAAACAGGTCTAAATCTCTAGGGTTCTCCTTTTATTTATTTTATTAAGTAAATAAAAATACATCTACACTAGTTCATATTCAATCCTAAAAATTAGAGTGTGCAGACAGCAAGTGAAACCATTTTATTCAGACAGAGAATAATTCTATGCATATTTTGCAATTTGAATCACTAGATTTGGAGTTCATATGCAAAATTTATGAAATAAACAAGTTTGGGAATTCAAAATATGAAATTAGGGCTAATTCTGTGAATATTTAAAAGTCCAGGGCTAAATCTGTAAGATTACAGGGGCTTGCGCGCGAAAACCAGGGACGGTGGGTTGTTTTCCAATAAACTGAGGGTCTCTTTAATAAAACAGCCACGCGAAGGGGTATCAGGTGAATCTAACCGTCAGATCTAAAACCAACGGCTAAGATTAGATCTGCGGCCAAGGGCGCGCGCGCGGGAGGGCGAGCACTGACAGTTGGGTCAGGGAGTGTCAGCGGCAGAGGGGGAGGGCACACTGACCGAGCGGGCCCAGCGCCAGGGGGCTTGGGCGCTTACAGGCGGGCCAGGGTGTCAGGGCACGCGTGCACGAAGCGGTATCCCGCTGTCCGGGCCGTGCGATCTAAATAGGATGGAGGGGTTCTGAGTCATTCGATCTAAATTCGGACGGAGGGGGAACGAGCTGTTCGATCTGAATCAGACGGAGGGGGTCCGGACCAGGGGAAACAGACGGCTGCGAGCGGCGCCGCTCCTCTCCACGGTGGTGAGGTCGCCTGAGTTGAGGCTGGTGCGAGCTAGGTTGGCTCCGGGGTTGCCGGAGTTGGGCAGAGAGGGAGAGGGCACCATGGCGAACTCAATGGCGGGGAAGAGGCCATGAATCCACGGGTAGAGAGGGGAGAACGGCGGCGAGAAGGTCTTGGGCGGGCCGGAGTAACTCCAGTGAGCCATTCTAGCCACGGGGAGGGGACTTAAGGCGTGCTAAGGCCTTGGCTAACTTCAGCAGAGGCAGGGGTGACACAGGGACCTACTCCGGTGAACTAGACCAGGCTAAGTCGGCTGGCCACCGCGCGAGCACAGCGGACCACCGCGGCCGAGCACCGACGAAGGTGAAATTGGCTGAACACAGGGCGCAATAAGGGAAATCGGGCACAGGAACGGGTGTCTCACCTCGGGGCAGAGCTCGGGGAGGCTTGGAGCGGTCTTCGGCGAGCTGGATTGCCGGGAACACGAGCGCGGGTCTCCGGCGGCGGCTGGCGGCGAGGGCAGAGCGCGAAGCTGCGCGAAATGAGGTGAGGGGTGTGCGCGGGGCACTGGCGGGCCTCTATGAAGGGAGCTGGGCGCGTGGGCGAGCGTCGTGGCTGAGAAATCTAGCGACGTGCTCGAGTGCGCATGCACCGGTCCACGTCGAGCACGGAGGGGACGGAACTGACAGGGAGGGTCCACAACGCAGAGAGAGGAGAAAGGGGCATGCGGGGCAATGACTCGGCGACTGGCGAACCAGGCCTGCAAGACAGAGAGAGAGAGGGAGCGCGTGGGGAAGGAAACTGGCGTCGACAGATCGGCCCCACTGGGCAGCGAGCGAGGGAGGGAGGGCGTGCGCTAGGGAGAACTGCCGCTGACAGGCGGGGTCCGCCTGTCAGACGGCGCGGGCGCTCGGGCGCGCGGCCTGGCTGGGCCGACTGGGCTGGTTTGGGCTGCTTTCTCCTTTTCTTTTTCTCTGATTTTCTAATTCCTTTTCTATTTCTTTTCTCTAGGGTTTTTCAAATCCAATTTCAAACAAGGTTTCAAATTCAAATAAATTCAAACTTGTGCAACACTTCAAAAAATATTTTAAACTCAGCATGATGCAACATGTCATGACTCATAAGGTTTTGGCAAAGATAAATAATTAACCTCCACTAGTTTAGGCTATTTCTAATCAAAAAGGAAGAAGGGAGAAAGAATCTAGAGAGAGAAAACCTAGAGTGAGAAAAAGAAGAGTAACACATGATTTTGGGTGATATATAGAAAGAAATTTTATACCCCCAAAATCAGGGTGTTACAGACCTATCCCCCTTAAAAGAATCTCGCCCTCGAGATTCAGGGCTGGCTAGAAAAGAGCTCAGGGTACTTGGCTTTCAATTCATCTTCTCTTTCCCAGGTTCCTTCTTCTTCTGAGTGATGACCCCATTTGACTTTGCACATCCTGATGGTGTTCCTCCGGGTGACCCGATCTGCTGCCTCCAGAATTTGAGTTGGCTTCTCAATATAAGTCAGATCTTCTTGAACTTCAAGATCCTCTGCTAGCAACTGCTCTTCTGGCACTCTCAAGCATTTCTTCAACTGAGACACATAGAACACATCGTGAACAGCGGACAGATTCTCTGGTAAGCTGAGTTGAAAAGCCACTTCTCCACGTCTGGCTTGAATCTGATACGGTCCAATATAACGAGGTGCTAGCTTGCCTTTGACTCCAAACCTTTTGGTTCCTCTGATGGGTGACACCTTCAAATAGACATAATCTCCCACTTCAAAACTGAGTTCCCTTCTTCTGGTGTCAGCATAGCTTCATTGTCTAGACTGTGTTGTCTTCAAATTCTCCCGAACCATTCTAATGTTCTTTTCGGCTTCAAGCAAAATATTTGGACCGAACACCTGTCTTTCACCAGGTTGGTCCCAATGCAGTGGAGTTCTGCAATTCCTTCCATAAAGTGCTTCAAACGGTGACATCTTCAGGCTGGCTTGGTAGCTGTTGTTGTAAGAGAATTCTGCATATGGTAATCTCTTGTCCCAACCTATCTTGTCTTGCAAGGCACAAGCCCTCAACATATCCTCCAAAATCTGATTAGTTCTCTCTGTTTGACCATCTGTCGACGGGTGATAAGCTGAGCTGAACTTCAAATGCGTGCCCAAAGCTTCATGTAACTTCTGCAAAAAATGAGAGGTGAACTGGGTGCCTCTATCTGATACTATCTTCTTCGGAACGCCATGCAAGCACACAATCCGAGCCATGTATAGTTCAGCCAACACTGCACTGTTGTAAGTGGTCTTGACTGGTATGAAATGGGCCAACTTTGTCAAACGATCCACTACTACACAGATAGAGTCATAACCAGTACGAGTGTGGGGCAAACCGACTATAAAGTCCATTCTGATCTCATCCCATTTCCACTGAGGAATCTACAATGGTTGCAACAAACCTGCAGGTCTATGATGTTCTGCTTTAATCCTCTGACAACTATCACATACAGCCACATACCCTGCTATCTCCCTTTTCATACCGTACCACAAAAATCTTTTCTTCAGGTCTTGGTACATCTTCTCACTACCAGGGTGTATAGAGTATGATGTCTCATGGGCTTCCTTGAGAATCAGTTCTCGGATCGATTTGATGTTGGGGACACACAGTCTGCCCTTGAACCATACCACTCCTTCTGCATCTTCATGGAAATCCTTGCCTTTTCCATCTATGATCAGCTGCCGGATCTCGTTGATCTTCTCATCATCCTTCTGACCCTTCCTGATGTCTTTCTCTAGAGTGGGTTCCAACTCAATTGTCACCCCTTGGGTGTTGTTTAGAAATCCAAGACTTAATCTGTCGAACTCCTTTGCTAGCTCATATGGCATCGGGTGAGCGACCAACATATTGACTTGACTCTTCCTGCTAAGAGCATCTGCAACCACATTTGCCTTGCCTGGGTGATAATGAATCTCTAGCTCATAATCTTTTATCAACTCTAGCCATCTTCGCTGCCTCATGTTTAACTCTGACTGAGTGAATATGTACTTGAGACTCTTGTGATCCGTGTAGATATCACACTTCTGCCCATAAAGATAATGCCTCCAGGTCTTCAATGCATGAACCATGGCTACTAACTCCAGATCATGAGTAGGATAGTTCTTCTCATGAATCTTCAACTATCGGGACGAGTATGCCACTACTCTCCCTTCCTGCATCAACACACATCCCAGTCCGGTGTACGAAGCATCGCAATACACTGAGAATGGCTTGTGAACATCTGGCAGAATCAGTACTGGTGCCATTGTCAACTTCTCCTTCAATGTCTCAAAGGACTTCTAGCATGCTAGGGTCCACTTGAACTCAACCTTCTTTGCCAACAAGGCTATCATTGGCCTGGCAATCTTGGAGAAACCTTCAATGAAACACTGATAATAACCGGCCATTCTGATGAAACTCTTGATTCCTCGGACATCTTTTGGTGCTTTCCAGTCCAAGATAGCTGTTACCTTCTTCGGATCTATAGCCAATCCCCCTCGGTTTATAATATGACCCAAGAATAGGACTTCACTGATCTAGAACTCGTACTTGCTAATCTTGGCATACAGCTGACAATCTCGTAGCCTCTGAAGTACCTTCCTCAAATGCTCCTCATGCTCTTGCTCATTCTGGGAATATATAAGGATATCATCAATGAATACTACTACGAACTTGTCGAGGTAGTCCATGAACACACTGTTCATCAAGTCCATGAAGTAAGTTGGCGCATTCGTCAAACCGAATGACATGACCGTGAACTCATATAGTCCATACTTGGTGGTGAACGCCGTCTTCGGTATATCCGAAGGTCAGATTCGAAGCTGATGGTAACCTGACCTCAGATCTATCTTCGAGAACACACTGGCTCCTCTCAACTGATCGAATAAATCTTCAATTCTGGGCAGGGGGTACTTGTTCTTGATAGTAACTTCATTAAAGGCTCAGTAATCAATGCACATCCTCTTTGTGCCATCCTTCTTCTCCACAAACAACACTGGGGCTACCCAAGGCGAAGTACTCGGTCTGATGTTGCCTTTCTCTAACAACTCATCAATTTGCTTCTTGAGTTCCACCAACTCTGGTCCGGACACTCGATATGCTCTGTTGGAAATAGGGGCGGTGCCTGGAATAAGCTTTATGGCAAATTCAACCTTCCTCTCAGGTGGCATACCTGGTAACTCTTTAGAAAACACATCTGGGAAATCTAATACTACACTGATATCCTCTGATGGTTAATCTCCTCAATGTGAGCGGTGACTTGGTGATAACTCCCTTTTCTGGGTTCTGACAAGACCAACTCTACTAACACTTCTTCTCCTGATGGGGACACTAACTTCACTGTTCTCTTATCACAACTAAGACTGCCCTGATACTTGGTTAACCAATTCATCCCTAGGATGACATCTATAGTTGTATCTTGGTTACCCATAACTATTAAATCAGCGGGGAACTCTATCCACCTTATTTGAACTCTTGCACAAGGAAAAATCTATTCGTTTGGGTTCTTCCACCAACTGAACTAACCCTCATAGGTGGATACATGGGCGCTACTGGTATATTATGTGATTCTATCCATGATGCAGTCATAAAAGAATGCGTTGCTCTAGTATCAAATAAGACATTTGCAGAATGGTACTAGACTAAAAACGTACCTAGTGCCACTCCTGGAGTCTCCTGGACTGTGTCGGCCTCCAAGTGGTTCACCTTTCCATACTAGGCACGAGGTTGCCCACGGTTGTTGCTTCCTTTCTGCATTGCATTCTGCCTAACTGGGGCATTGGGAGCTGGCTGCTGCTGAGCGGCTTTCTTTGGACAATGATTCGCCCATAGGCCTTGTTCCCCACAGTGGAAACATGCACGACTTCCTCTTTGCACTGGCGCTACTTGATCGTTCTGGTTGGTTGCTAGGGCAGGAAGACAGGCTGCCTGGTTGCTCTGACGCTGGTATTAACTTCCTCCTTGCTGGTTATTCTGACGGTATTACTGCTGCTGCTGAGGAAATTGCCTCTAGTACTGCTGCTGCTGGTTCTGACGCTAATGCTGGTGCTGGTACTAGTGACCTTGCTTGAATGGCTGAGGTGGGTTGCCTGAGTAGCGAGGACGGCTGCTACTTCCAACCTGAGGTCCACCAATCTTACGGTTCCTATCCTCCATCTCCCGATGCTTCCTTTCTGTCATGATTGCTCTGTCGATCAGATGTTGGAAGGTAGGGAAGGTGTGGTTCATCTGCTGATAATGGAGGGGATCAACCAATCCTCTCAGGAAGCGGTACTGCCTCTTAGCATCCGTGTTGACGTCTTCTGGGGCGTAACATGACAGCTGCAGAAACTTATCCCTGTACTCACTAACGGACAGGGGACCTTTCTTCAGGGCGAGAAACTCCTTCCTCACTATCATCAGTCCCTCGGGCACATGGTAGCGACGGAAGTTGTCCCTGAACTCCTCCCAAGTGATGGCTTCAGGGTTGGCATGGGTGACAAGGTAAGACTCCCACCAAGACTATACTGCTCCCCTCAGCTGTCGGGGACCATACAACACCTTCTCTCGATCGTTGCACTGGGTAGTGTGCAACTCATGCTCCATGGTACGCAGCCAATCTTTTGCGTCCATGGGATCAGCAGAGTGGGCAAAAACTACGGGATGGCCCCTCATGAATTCTGCCCACTTGTCTCTGGCACCTGAGGCATCTGGACTTGCACAGAAGGTTGAGGCGGTGGTGGCTGCTGCTGCACCTGCTGCATAGCTGCTAAGGTCTGTCTGATTGCCTGAACTGCTTGGATCTGCATCAAGAATATTTGATCAATGGTCATCGGTGGTGGCGGTGGCAACTGCTGCTGCGGGGCTGCCTCCTCTTGGGGTGCCTGCTGTTCTGGTTGAGCACGCCTCGCACCTCTTCGCCTGTTCTCAGACATCTGTAGGAATCACACACATATCAGATCTGACTCTGCAGTCTTTCAGCATAAGAAAAGATGTATAGAAAATCTCCATAGCACTGAACGCATGACCATCTTCACTGACAGCTTCTCAGATAAAGAGGAAAGGGGAAATAAAGGGATTACCCAACTAAATAACTGACTTTATTAATAACTACACCAAATTGCAGGGGATACCCACACCTTGGTGACAATCATTACAAAGATCCAACTTCAGTACATGTCCATCATAACAAGCATCCAACATACGATAAGCAAACTAACTCTAACTAAAACTGACTTAGGCTAAGACACTAAACTAAGCATTATTACAGACTCCGACTCTGTCGATCTAAGGATCCAAATCTATGCGGGTCCTGCAGTCTAGGGTACCATAGTCGAAGCGACCATGGGGCGGTGAACGGTAAGGGTGCTGAATCCCTACAGGGGCGGGAGAACCACCATCAAGATAGTGGCATGCCGCGCATTCAGCACGCAATTCCACAACCTCCGCCCGAACCTTGCCCAACTCGTCAAGGGCGTGGTCCAACTCTGTGTTGAGCACGGCGACCAAGTTGACCATGCTGCTCAGCCTAGGATTGCCCTCACCGACTGGCGAGACAATCACACCTCCAGCACTGCCGGTCGAACGGCAAGGATAGTACTTCAGGTCAAGGCCATCAGCTACCCCGCTAAACAACGAGCAATACTGAGAAAGTGCCAGTCGTGCTGCATCTTGCATGGCTGCCTCGGCAGTATCCCTCTCATTAATAGAATAGTGCTCTGAGAAGGCCTCTGCACCCCGGAGATCGTCGTCCGGACGGTGCACCAAGCAAGTAGCCTCCCACTGGTCTGGGTAGAGCCCACGACGATGCTAGTAGACTACACAACAGTACTCGATAGACCAAGTGTGTCGGTCGAAGGCCCGACGCAATAGGGTATCGAGAGCGTCGTGGAAGTGACACCCGTGAGCAGCGTCACGAGTGATGGGTCTAGTGATCCATCCCTCGGGCTCTGGCTCCTCCGAAAGCTCCATGTCGTGGCTCGAACTGCCACCGGCGTCGTCATCGTCTCCCTCAGGGTCTCCTCCAGCAGCCGGGATGCCCTATGGTGGTGCAGGGGGCATCTCTGGCTGAGGTGCAGGGGAAGGCTGCCTCTCAGACTCCACCTCCCGCTGAGGCGAGGGGGAAGAGTCCGGCTGCTCCTGCTCCTAGCATCGACGCTCCTGCTCCTCGTGCAGGCGATGATGCAGTTTCTCCAGTTGACTGGACTGACCTGACATTGTGTGACGCAGTGGACGCTCCGCCAGGCGAGAAGGCAAAAGGTGATCACAGACTTACATGCGGTGCACCTAAGACGAGCCATCTACAAAAGACATCGTAAGCATAAGGGTAAGAGTAGAACTATGAGACCAGAAAGTAACAGAAAGAAAAGTGAGATAAAACTTTTGTGATAAGTAAACAATATAGAGTAGGTCAAGATGACCATCTTTTGAAAAGACACTGAGGTCAAGGTAAGAGTAGGGGTCTATAGTCCTTAGGGCGACCATTCTAGTCTAGGTTAGCGGTCCTACAATCAGCAAGGGATTTAATACCACTTATGTCACACCCGGTTTTGGAAGGTAAACCAAATGCGAACCATGTATGTGCCAGGATCAAAAACTCACATACACAGCGATTACATAATTGGACATCATCACACAATGCTCGAAATAAATAGCGGAAAGGTACTTTATTATATCAAGATGTCCAAGACATCCACAGAGTCTAATACATAACCATTGTTCAACATAATTATCGAAGTGCGGAAAAACGAAGTGTAGATGCTAAGCCAACACAGGCAGCTGACTAGGGGTTTGCCACTAAGAAAGAACTAGAACTTGTTGTAGTCCTGAAACTCCTCGAAATCTTCCATGTTGCCAGCGTCACCTCCTGAGTACTGAGTACAGTGGGGACAACCTGGGGTGGGGTGGTTTGTAAAGCAAGGGTGAGTACACATCAACATACTCAGCAAATGTCCCATTTGGCTGCAGTAGACTAGCTGTATGTGGAGTTGAGGTCAAGCAGTTGCTTTTAGGTTAGTCAAGTATTTATTATTATTAGTAGAGCCAACTTTTAGTAATAAACCCAGTTATTACCCAAAAGTACTTCCTCAAACGAGGAAATACGACATATTAGATTTTATGGCATCATTGTTAATCATCATCACAAAAGTATCCAAAGTTCTTCTAATCAAAGAGGATCCCAAGGCTGCTCTTAATCGTGAGCTCGGCTGATATACCAGTTTTAACACTTTGCAGAAGTTGTACACTTTACCCACAAGTCGTGATCCCTTTCTAGCCTGGGTTGTACAGACTCGATCTTCACTACCAAGGTGAATGGCCAGGGATACACTACGTAGCCTTTACAAAGACTCCCTTGGTGCATAGCTGCTTGTTAGATTTCGCCAGTCATACAAATGCAGTACAACTCCCCAAGGTGGGTGATTAACAAAACCAAATCGAAAGAACCTCTACACCCCAACCTTGGCAGAGCGAGCACTACGCCCCGGCCCCCATTGACGGCCCTCCGACAAAGCCAACTACACCCCCAGGTTCATCGAATTAATCAGCTAAGGGCGCCCCATTCCACCCTAATGGTTGTACTGTTATCCCGGGTGGTCACTCCATGAATAGGTCCTTACGGAGAGGTACTCAGGAAAAAGGCCTGAGTCCCCTAAGGTATCACAAGATCATTCACATAATCAGGATAACAGTATCGTATGATAAATGTTCACATCATGTTCATTGATTTAAGTTAAGGCAATAACAAAATGCTAACCATGATAACCCGAAAAGGTAAACAAGGATAAGTGAATACAGACTAGTCAATCCTTAGGTTTCATAAAGTAATGCGGGACAGTGAATTATAAAGTATGTAGGACATAATGGGTCAAAGGACACTTGCCTTCACTAGGTTGCTGCTCAGGGAGGTCTCCAACAACACACTCAGGAACCTCAGACTGCTCGATGTCTAAATAAAGCGAGCATGCATTCAATACATTTGGAAAGTACAAATGAACAACACACCACACATGTACAAACATTGGATCACATCTTAAAAGGACACAATACTACATAGGGGATACTGAATTCAAAGTAGAACATAAACTATAACAGACATTAACTCTATTTGAAAATAGGTTATTATTTCCCCTAAGTGTTACTCACAAGTACAAAACATAGTTCAATTTATTTTATTGTGACCTAAATTTAGACCAGAGATGATTTCATGTAATACACATTATTAGTCTCACAAGATTAAACAGGTTTAAATCTCTAGGGTTCTCCTTTTATTTATTTTATTATGTAAATAAAAATACATCTACACTAGTTCATATTCAATCCTAAAAATTAGAGTGTGCAGACAGTAAGTGAAACCATTTTATTCAGACAGAGAATAATTCTATGAACATTTTGCAATTTGAATCACTAGATTTGGAGTTCATATGCAAAAGATATGAAATAAAGAAGTTTGGGAATTCAAAATATGAAATTAGGGCTAATTCTGTGAATATTTAAAAGTCCAGGGCTAAATCTGTAAGATTACAGGGGCTTGCGCGTGAAAACCAGGGACGTCGGGTTGATTTCCAATAAACCGAGGGTCTCTTTAATAAAACAGCCACGCGAAGGGGTATCGGGTGAATCTAACCGTCAGATCTAAAACCAACGGCTGAGATTAATCTGTGGCCGAGGGTGCGCGCGCGGGCGGGCGAGCACTGACAGGTGGACTAGGGAGTGTTAGTGGTAGAGGGGGAGGGCGCACTGACCGAGCGGGCCCAGCGCCAGGGCGCTTGGGCGCTGACAGGCGGGCCGGGGCGTCAGGGCACGCGTGCGCGAAGCGGTATCCCGCGGTCCGGGTCATGCGATCTGAATCGGACGGAGGCGGTCCGAGCCGTTCGATCTGAATTCGGACAGAGGGGGTCTGAGCCGTTCGATCTGAATCGGACGGAGGGGGTCCGGACCAGGGAGAAACAGACGGCTGCGGGCGGCACCGCTCCTCTCCGCGGCGGTGAGATTGCCGGAGTTGAGGCTGGCGCGAGCTAGGGTGGCTCCAAGGTCGCCAGAGTTGGGCAGAGAGGGAGAGGGCACCACAGTGAACTTAATGGCAGGGAAGAGGCCATGAATCCATGGGCAGAGAGGGGATAACGGCGGTGAGAAGGTCTCGGGCGGGCCGGAGTAACTCCAGTGAGCCATTCCGGCCACGGGGAGGGGACTTAAGGCGCGCTAAGGCCTTGGCTAACTTCAGCAGAGGCAGGGGTGACACAGGGACCTACTTCGGTGAACTAGACTGGGCTAAATCGGCCGGCCACCGCGCGAGCACGGTGGACCGCCGTGGCCGAGCACCAGCAAAGGTGAAATTGGCCGAACACAGGGCGCAATAAGGAAATCGGGCACGGGAACGGGTGTCTCACCTCGGGGTGGAGCTCGGGGAGGCTTGGAGCGGTCTCCGGCGAGCTGGATGGCCTGAAACGTGGGCGCGGGTCTCCAGCGGTGGCTGGCGGCGAGGGCAGAGCACGAGAGAGGGCGAAGCTGCGTGAAATGAGGTGAGGGGTGTGCACGGGGCACTGGCGGGGCTCTATGACGGGAGCTGGGCGTGTGGGCGAGCGTTGTGGCCTAGAAATCCGGCGACGTGCACGAGTGCGCACGCGCCGGTCCATGGCGAGCGCGGAGGGGGTGGAACTGACAGGGAGGGTCCACGCCGCAGAGAGAGGAGAAAGGGGCGTGCGGGGCAACAGCTCGACGACTGGTGAACCGGGCCCGCGAGATAGAGAGAGAGAGGGAGCGCGCGGGGAAGAAAACTGGCACTGACAGATCGACCCCACTGGGCAGCAAGCAAGGGAGGGAGGGCATGCGCGAGGGAGAACTGCCGCTGACAGGCGAGGTCCGCCTGTCAGACGGCACGGGCGTGCGGGCGCGCGGCCTGGCTGGGCCAACTGGGCTGGTTTGGGCTGCTTTCTCCTTTTCTTTTTCTCTGAATTTTTGAATTCCTTTTCTATTTATTTTCTCTAGTGTTTTTCAAATCCAAAATCAAACTAGGTTTCAAATTCAAATAAATTCAAACTTGTGCAACACTTCAAAAAATATTTTAAACTCAGCATGATGCAACATGTCATGACTCATAAGGTTTTGGCAAAGATAAATAATTAACCTCCACTAGTTTAGGCTATTTCTAATCAAAAAGGAAGAAGGGAGAAAGAATCTAGAGAGAGAGAAAACCTAGAGTGAGAAAAAGAAGAGTAACACATGATTTTGGGTGATAATTAGAAAAAAAATTTTATACCCCCAAAATCAGGGTGTTACACAATGGATGTTTTGATGATTAGGAACCTTAAAGAGGACCAGTAAGGACTTGGGAAAGGCCAAGGTGTTGAGGAGGAGCAGCAAGGGCGCCCACAACAAGAAGGAGATCAAGTCCGACTCGGCTGCGTCTCTATCTCGGGTTCCAGGACCAGTCTACACTAAAATGGACGCCCAAGATGCATCCGAACTCCGATTGTGACGGACTTGATATGGTTGGAAAGATAAAGAGATTATCTAACAAATCCAACTGGTTCCACCTTAAAATTCATCCAGAGTCAACGGGAATCGTCGAAACAATTCAGCGTTCAGATTCTGTTTTGATGCTGCGACACCGTATGTTGGGCCATTGGGTCATGTATCGCGTCGGAGCCCATTAGGGGCGAGTCTAGGGGTCACACGCGCCCTAATACTCTATTTATTCAGTAACTGCCGCCATATTAGGTTTGGGTTTTGCTTAGATCAATTCTATCATCGAACAGCGTCGCCGTCATCGGTTTGTGAGACCCTATCCCGTAAGCAATACAATTTTGGTTGCGTTTCTTTCCTGTTCTTGCTTGTGTTCTTGATTGCGCTGGCAAGGATAAGCCTTCGTGGCGAGGTCACTCGTGTGTCACGGGTGATAACCAACGGAGCCGTGGTGTAGTGATTCCGAGGAACCGTTCGCTCGGAACCTTGGATCATCAACGTCGAGATCTCCACTCAATCAAGTTATCGTATCTCACAGAAGATCGGGCCGCGTCTTCTATCAGGGAGCCCCTCACTGGGGTGTAAGGTTTTTAACAAGGCAGATCGAGGAATAAAATTTTGATTCCCTCAAATCTTGTTGTGTTCACTAATTTAGTGAATGGTGATGACTTGTAGTGATCCCTAGGGCTTAAATTCTGTTGTGTTCACTATTTGAGTGCTCAAATCTTGTTGTGTTCACTTAATTGCGTGCCATGCTTGGGCCAGCATGGCCCTACTGAAGCCCGTCGTGCTTTAGGGCCGTGCTGGGCCTTATTTCTTTTTACTATGACCGGTAAGGCACGACCCGATTCTATTTCCTGCTAGCCAGGCCCGACTAACTGAGGCCTGAAGCACGGCGGGATCGTGCCGGGCCGGCACGGCACGGCCCAAGTTGCAGCACTATCCTTAACCTCCGCGTCTCCGCCTCCCAAGCCCGTAAAGGTTAAGCAGCTGTGCACTCAAGCCTGGTGTTTTGGGTTGATCCAATGTTTTGGGTGAATCCAACACATAAACATTACACCCTCCATCCTATTTTATTGTTCGTTTTAACTCTATATTTTTGTTTCCCTATTCAAATATTCAAATAGATGAAAATGAATATAAACACATAGAAAATACATACATTAAATATTGTATAAATCTATTAAAAACCCTAAAACAAACACTATTTTGGGATGGATGTAGTACTTCATAGTAGAGACACTGGTTAACCCACTGCCGACCCACCTGCTGCATCGCTAGCGAGCGTACATAGTAGATCTCAGCAGTCCACTAGTACTAAGAAGCTCTATATAGGCGGTTATTTGTACTAACGTTTTTTAGAACCGCCAGTACTAGGGACCAGTAGAAAAAATTATTTGTACATATAGTAACTAAGAACCGCTTATGGAAATTGATTTACACTAGATGGTCGGGATAAGAAAACCACCAGTGGAAATTGATTTCTAGTGGCGGTCGAGGTAACAAAAGCGCCATTGAAAATCTTTCCCAGAAAATATAAAATGTGTTTTAAAATTAGCAAAAATATTTATTAGTGTAGGGGCCACCTCTATCACTTCACTTATCACATATTTCGTGTCTATATTATAATATTGTTGCCCACATATAAAACAATCCGATTATAAATTAACTATTTGAGGTGGTAAACAAATTTAAATGGAAAAGTTGTCAACTACAAATTTTCATAACTTTTGAAGTTATACAACTTTTATTTTGGTACTTTTCCCATCCAAGTTCATTTGTAAAATTTGCATTTTAAATTTTATAACTTTAGATGCAATTTTTTATAGCCAAAATAATTTCAAATAAAAAGTTGTCAACTACAAAGTTTCATAACTTTTTAGAGATCTAAAACTTTTATGTTGGTTGTTTTTTATACGAGGTCATTTGAAAAACTAAAAAAATTCAGGATAAAAATGATTTCTAGTGGCGGTTTCTTAAGAAAACCGGCATTAGAAATCAATTTTTTGTGGCAGTTTCTTAAAAAACCACCACTAGAAAATCATATTTCTATAGGCGGTTCCTTAAAAAATCGCCACTAGAATAATAGAGGTTGATAACTGAAACCAATGTAAAAATTAAACTCCACCATGAGCTTTGAGCTATTTTCTACTAGTGGTCGGACGACACTCGGCACCAACGAGGTCGGGTGGCATAGCATGTAACACCTTGAATTTGGGGTATATAATTTCTTCTCTAATATCTACCAATTTAGGTGTTACCCTTTTCCTCTCTCTATAGAATTCTTTTCCCTTCCATTTTATGGAGTTTTGTTTATATTTTTGGGAGAAGTATTATTTCTTTAGTATATCAAAACCTAGGGGAGACATGAAATGTTGCATCATGCTGGTCCTAAACTTTGTTTTTAATTGATGCACATGTTTGAAATATTTAAATTTGAATTTGTGGTTAGGTTGGATTTGAATTCAAAAGAGAAAACTAAAAAGAAAAAGGAACTAGAAATTCAGAATAAAAGAAAAACCAAAAGTAGCCCAGCCATCCCTTTCCCTCGGACATTCGGCCCATCAGGCCTAGCTCGCGCCCGCGCGACAGCGCCCCCTCCCTCTGCCAAGTGGGCCCGATCTATCGGCGCTGCTGGCCCTCGCGCACGAACCCTTGCTCTCCCTCTATGTAGCGGGTCCGGCCTATAAGCGCTGAACCGTTTTCCCTCGCGCGTGCCTGTGGCTCTACGTCATGGGATCGCCCTGTTAGCTCCGTCCTCCCCGCAACCGTCGCTGACCCATGCGCGCACGCACGTCGAGAAAGCCGGCCATGTTGCATGCCCACACCCCCAGCTCCCTTTTGAGCCCCACCCCCACCCCCACCCGCTCTCCCTCCCCTGCCTCATTTCACCCACTCCCAGTCTCTATCGCGCTTAGCCGTCGCCGCCCGAGCTTGCCGGAGAAGCACGCTCGTCGTGCCATCCATGCAGAGCCGAGCCTCCCTGAGCACCGTCTTGAGGTGAGGAACCTTTCCCCGTGCTCTGGTTGCCCCGATTTTGCCTTGCAGTAGTGAATCCGTGCTCGTCGGAGCTCTGCCTCACCGGTCTGCCTCACCTGCACGGCATCTGGTTGATTCAGCCCCGCCTCATGCTCGTGTTTTGGCTCTAGGTATTCCCCCTCCCTCACCGGAGCTAGTGCCAGCCTCGATGCACCCGATTCCCCCTCCCCGTGGCCGGGATTGCTCGCTAGAGTGACCCTGACCCGCCCGGAGCACCCCTTCCGTTGTTCACCCGCTTCCAGCCCCGTTCTTAGAGTTGGGACCTCGCCATCGAGTTCGCTGGTCCCCCTCACTAGTCTTGGCCAACTCCAACCCCAGACCCCCAGGAGCTCATGCCTGCCCCATCTCCGGTGACTTCACCACCGCTGACGAAGCAACACTGGATGCAGTGCTATTAACCCCTCTAGCGCCAAATCCCAATCGCCTGTTCTAGATCCAATGGCCTGGATCCCTGGATACTGGTTCGAGCGCGTGCCCCTGCCCTTGGGCCCCACTCATCGGTCGCCTGCGACCCTGGCGCTGGGCCCGACTTGTCAGCCCGCCCTCCCCTAGGGTCGCTGACCGCTCTGGCCCATCGGTTAGCGCTCGCTCCCCCCACCCCTCGCTCACCATCGGATCTAGTCTCGTCTGTTGATCTGTGATTGTATGGACGAGAGCGCTTGATACCCCTTCGCCTGGAGATTTTGTTAAAGAGACCCCCTGACTTCTTAGAAATCAACCCACAGTCCAGGTTTTTTGCCCCTGAGTCCCTGTTTTCTTGCAGAGAGACCCTTGAACTTATTTTAATCACGAAAATATGTTTATTTTAGTGTTTTGAATTCTAGAACTTGTAAATTTCATATCTTTTCCTTATGAACTCCAAATTGGATGGTTCAAATTGCAAAATGTTCATAATGTTTTTCTCTATCTATGTAAATTATATTTATTCACTGTTTTCATGTCTCAATTTTGTGGCTAGTCTCTAAGTTAATTTAAAGTGATATAATATTTTTTAAAGGGTAAACTAAAAGGTAAAGCCCTAATGAATGTTCAAATTCTTAACTTTGTAAACTTAATTTCATTTAATGTAATCCCATCCCTGGAATAAGTTTATTTAAGTAAGTAATTTACTGAGATAGATTTTGTTAGAGAATAGTAGACCCTTAAACATAGTGATCTGCCTTAGAATCTAGAGTTCGCTGATGTGTTTGTACTTTTCTACTAAACCTGTGTTCACTTTGTTGCATATGTTTGGTGTACTGTTCCTTTGTCGTTTCCCAAGTGTGTTGAATGAATGATTGCTTTGTGTAGACAACGAGCAGTACTAGGTTCCCGAGTGTGTTGTAGGGTACTTCCCTGCGCAGCAACCTGGTGAAGGCAAGTGTCCTCTGACCCATTATGTCCTACTTACTTTATAATTTACTGTCCCGCATACCATGATCAACATAAGTATTGACTAGTGTTCTATTTTCCTGTCCTTGTTTACCCTTTGGGAATTGGTTACTATGGTTAGTATTATGCTACTCCTTTACTTTAATCAATGAACATGATGAGAGCATTTATGATACGTTGATGATATCTTGATTTATGATGATGAACATGTGATATTTTAGGGGACTCGGCCTGTTCCTAAGTACCTCTTTGTAAGGACCTGTTCCTTGGATGACCAACAAGGAAAATAGTACAACCATGATGGTGGAATGAGATTTCCTTAGCTGATTAATTAGAGGAACTTGGGGTGTAGTTGGCTTCGCCATTGTGCCATCAATGGGGGCCAAGGCATAGTGCTTGCTCTGCTAAGGGTGGGTGTCGAGGTTTATTCGATTTGGTTTTGTTAGTCACCCACATGAGGCATCGAAGATGGCTAGAGTTGATCAAAGACTATGAGCTAGAGATACATTATCACCCAGGCAAAGCTAATGTGGTTGCAGATGCTTTAAGCAGGAAGAGCCAGGTCAACATGATGGTCGCTCGCCCAATGCCATATGAACTAGCAAAGGAATTCGACAGGTTGAGTCTTAGATTTCTAAACAGCACATAGGAAGTGACAGTAGAGCTAGAACCCACTTTAGAATGAGATATCAAGGATGGGTAGAAAAACAATGAGAAGATCAATGAGATTCGGAAACTAATCCTAGACAGGAAAGGCAAAGACTTTTGAGAAGACGTGGAAGGAGTCGTATGGTTCAAGGACAGGCTATGTGTTCCCGACATCAAGTCGATTCGGGAGCTGATTCTCATGGAAGCCCATGAAACAGCTTATTCCATACACCCTAGCAGCGAGAAAATGTACCAAGACCTGAAGAAAAGATTCTGGTGGTACGGTATGAAAAGGGAGATCGAGGTGTATGTGGCCATATGTGACAGTTGTCAAAGAATTAAGGCGGAGCATCAGAGGCCCACAGGTTTGTTGCAGCCGTTGTAGATTCCTCAATGGAAGTGGGATGAGATTGGGATGGACTTTATAGTCGGTTTGTCTCGCACTCGAGCTGGTTATGACTCCATCTGGGTAGTAGTGGATCGCTTAACAAAGGTGGCTCATTTCATACCAGTCAAGACTAGCTACAACAGTGTAGTGTTGGCAGAGTTATACATGTCTCGGATCATATGCTTGCATGGTGTTCCGAAGAAGATAGTATCAGATTAGGGAACTCAGTTCACTTCTCACTTTTGGCAGTAGCTACATGAAGCCTTCAGCACACATCTGAATTTCAGTTCAGCTTATCACCCGCAGACAGATGTTTAGACTGAGAGAACCAACCAAATCCTAGAAGATATATTGAGAGCCTGTGCTTTGCAGGACAAGTCAGGTCCCAGCCTGACTTATGCAGAATTCTCCTACAACAACAATCATCAAGCTAGCTTGAAGATGTTACCATCCAAACACTCTATGGGAGGAATTATTGAACTCCATTGCACTAGGACCAACCCCGCGAAATGAAGGTGTTCGGTCTAGATATTTTGCTTAAAGCCAAAGAGAATATCAGAATGGTTCAGGAGAACCTAAAGACAGCACAGTCCAGTCAGCTAAGTTATGCTGACACCAGAAGAAGAGAGCTGAGTTTCGAAGTGGAAGATTATGTTTATCTGAAGGTGTCACCGATCAAAGGAGCCAGAAGGTTTGGAGTCAACGACAAATTAGCACCTCAATACATCGGGCCATACTAGATTCAGGCGAGACGTGGCGAAGTGGTATACTAGCTTAGCCTACCAGAAAGTCTATCGGCCGTGCATGATGTTTTCCACATGTCTCAGCTGAAGAAATGCTTGGGAGTGCCAAAAGAGCAATTGCCAACCGAGGATCTTGAAGTCTAGGAAGACTTGACATATATCGAGAAGCCAACTCAGATTCTGGAGACGGCAGACAAAGTCACTCAAAGAAGCACCATCAGAATGTGCAAAGTCAAATGAGGCCACCATTCAGAGGAAGAAGCAACTTCAGAAAGAGAAGATGATCTGTAACACTCCAAAATCGTATCTTGATGAATTAAGAAAATTCCCTAAAGATTTAAAAATTTTAAGCGTATTATAACAAAGTTATGAATTGAGATTATCTTCCCTAAAATTTAATAAATAGTAAATATAAAATGTTGGCTATATACTTAAACTATAATAAATTGGATAATGAGTTATTCTATATAAATTACTCCTATTGGGTTATATAACAATGTGAATTCCATGCTTGTTAAATTTAATGCATACAAATACTTATTTGAGCAAAGTAAATAACGAGTAAATAAATGTAAAATATTTGCATTCATGTTGGTGTTTTGGTTGTGCATATAAATATGGTTTTAAAATTTAAAATCAGATTTGAATTGGGATAATTAAATCTAGAAATAAAAAACAGGAAAAAAGAATAGCAAATACAAGGCTTACCTATTCGGCCACTTAAGGAACACAACCCACATGAATTTTTTCTCCTATTTTTATACTACTTACCGGATCTTGCATCACTGTTACATCATCTATGACATCAGCCATCTCTTGTTGTTCGTAACAAACTAACCACCATAATTATTGTAACAGCCAGCCAAACTTCTAACCTGCGCAACAGATTTGGTTTCGTGTTTGTTAGAGTTTCTAACAGATAGGATAAGGTTATAGCAGATAAGTACCAGATTCGATCTGTCATGTAACAGATTTGGTTTTGAGCTTGTTAGAGTTCATAATAGATAGGACATAATTGTAACAGATAAGTGTTAGATTAGATCTATCATGTAACCACCCACCTCCCAGCCTATATAAATACATGCCACCATAACACCTCAAGCCATCAATCATAGACTCATATCCTCTATAGCCTCACAACAGCACCACAACCATCCAAGCCACAGCAGCTCGCTGCTAGCTAAGCTCGCAGCCATAAGCCACTATGACCAGCTCGTTGAAGTTTGAGTTACTCTCCAACTCTAGCGACAACTTTGGAAAGTAATTTCTCACCATCCGTTCGTCTTCCGGGGCAGCCCAGAACATCACTGTGACCAGCTCGCGAGAGCTTCGTCACCGCGCTTCCGGTTTGTCGATCGGATCTCTCGTTCATAATCAAAAACCGAGATGACCAACAACAACGAGGGAGTGAAGAGCTTGGTTGGAAGGTAAGTTAGTGGTAGGTTAGGGGTCTTTCCCGTATGATGGTCTTGACGCTTCTCACCTAATAAATAACCATCACCACATACCTTTTTACATGCGAGACTGCTATACAACACAAATTTAATAGTAGTACAATCATGATAAGTTGGCAATAGCTAGGTCATGCAATTGTAAACAAACCCTTCCCATCGTCATGTCACCTATTTCTGTGCAGCCCTACTAATTTATTAAAAATGTGATATTTTCTAGGTCAAATAATTTGTTTTAATCTGTTCATGTTTTGTTAGGTTCATATTAATTTTTTTGTACACAGTAATAACATTATTTTAATTATGCCACATGTTTTAATTAATTAATTAATTATTTATTTATTTAATGTTAATTAGTAAGATAATCTAGTTAATCTAATTTATAGTTCTAAACTACACATTTTATAAATAATTGTTAATGATTAATATCAACTCAAATATTTTAATTTAACACCTGCTTAGTTTAAATGCAATATCTGTTAGATCGCATCTATTAGATTTATTATAACTAAAATACCATTTTATCCATAAATTCTTCGTTTTAAATCTAATTTTAATGGTTCTTCCACCTACGATCTCGTAGCGGCACATAGAATATTCTTAAACAGTTTGTTCTTACGTTTTGGTGTAATGTTACCATATCTATTATTTTCTTGATTGTATTTATTGCTACGAGTAGAGGTAAGGTGACGAGGAATCAGAAGCCCGACTTTTGGGTCAGCATTTGGACAACATGTTATCGCAAGTATAATGCAAGTTGTGCCCTTGATCAATCTTCTTTACCTAATAAAGTTCTCTGTTAATCACTGTGACTTGCTTAGGTTAATTTGTTGGGACCTAATATGTTTTCCTAGATTTGTTTACCCCACCCCTTGCAGACAAGTGAATTATTGGGTAGACATGCTATTGCTCTACCTGGTTTTGGGATTAATGTTACATTTGAATTATGATCATGTTCCAATTATTCTATTGTCTTAATTATTATTCATGACAAGATCATCGTGTTAATTAGAATATGGAGCTTAGCTTGAGATAACCGTGCTACCACAAGGGTGGAATGGGACGCCCTTGGCTAACTAATTAGGAAAGCTAGTGGAGGACTACCTTACCTGAAAGGGACATGGGCGGTAGAAGAATTGCATATAGGGATGTTCTTGTGTCGATCATGCTGTGATGGCTTTTTGGATGAGGGATTCCTATATTGCTCTTGTCAGAACCCGTAGCTGGTTTTCTCAAGCTAGTGGAACTTTGTAAAAGCCTCGTAGCGTACCCTGCCTCGTCTCCTCGGCAGAGAAGAATGGGAAGTCACGATCCCTTGGCAAATGGGTAACATGACTTATGGGTAAAGGGCGTAACCTCTGCAGAGTGTAAAACTGGAATATTAGTCGTGCTCACGGTCAAGAGCGACTCAAGACTCTCGCATGATTAACTTATGAAACTAAACTTAATCTGTCATATGCATTGCATTGTAGGTGTTTACTATTAAATTTGATCTCTTATTTATTTACGTTGATATCTACTTATACCTAGTAACTTCTAATAAAACTTTGACCAACTTTAAAAGCAATGCTCAACTTTAACCATCTCCTTTGGTAAGCCTTACACTTCACATGAGCCCACTGTAAGTGAGCTCATGCACATTATTCCCCACAACTTATTCATCAATGAATGTATGTGAGCTCACCTTTGCTATACTCACATCTCCCAGGTCAAGGACAGGTACCACAAGACAAGGAGCATGAAGGATGCCGCGAGAGGTCTAGGCCGTCGTCTCCCAGTCAACTATGGTTGCCAGATCGTTGTCTTCTTATGATGTAATTATTTAACTATTTTGTACAGAACTCCTATTAGTAAATATGTGACATTCATTTATGTACCATGAGTCATCATATGTGCGAGACTTGATCCTTGCATACATTTGAGACGCACCCGAGTTTGGCCCTTAAATCCGGGTGTGACATGATCCGAAAACCAAGTATCTCGAGCTCTTTGCTAACCAACCCTGAATCTCGAGGGCGAGATTGTTTTTAAGGGGGATAGGTTTGTAACACCCAGAATTTGGGGGTAAAAAAATTCTTCTCTAATATCTCCTCTCTATAGATTTCTTTTCTGTTCCTCTTAATAGAGTTTTGTGTATTTATTTGGAAGATGTATTATTGCTTTAGTATATTTAAACCTAGGGGAGACATGAATTATTGCATCATGCTAAGCTTAAACTTTATTTTTGGTTGATGCACATGCTTGAAATATTCAAATTTGAATTTGTGGTTTGGATCGATTTGAATTCTATAGAGAAAATAAAAAGAAAAGGATTAGAAATTCGGAATAAAAAGAAAAGCACAAAGCAGCCCAAACCCCCCTTCCCTCGGCCTTTCGGCCCATTCGGCCCAGCCTGCCACGCGTGCTTTCGTGCTCTTCCTCTGCGCACTGGCCCCGCATGTCGGTGCTAACCTCCCTAGCGCCCACGCACGCACACCGAGAAAGCCGGCCACATCGCGCCCCACATCCCCCAGCTCCTTTTGAGCTCCGCGCGCACCCGCTCTCTTGTCACACTCGGATTTAAGGGATAAAGCCTTGTGCGTTTCATATGTGCGCCAAAAAAGTACATCACATATAATGACAAAGTGTATAGAGATAAACGTCACAAGTATCATTATTACGTAGCGGAAGTCTTACAAAAATAAATGATAACAATAAAACAAACTAAATATTATTCCTTGGCACCATCAAGCTGACTGGGAGAAGCCACCTAGATGAACTCGTACTCCTCATTATAGGGTTCCTCTTGGACCACCTACTCTTCACCTGTGGGGGGGTTATATATCGCAAGAGTGAGCTCACAAAAGGTCATAGCTCAACAAGTTGTGGGGAATAATATGCATGAACTCACAAAGGTGGGATCTCATGTGAAGTGTAAGGCTGATCAACAAATAATGGTTAAAGCTAAGCATTGCTTTTAATAATTTGGCCAAATTTTATTAGCAGTTACTAAATGTAAGTAAATACCAAACCAGAGTAATAATAGATCAAAATTAATAATAAACCACAATGCGATGCAAATGACAAATTTAATTTAATTCCATAAATTACTCATGTGAGGGTCCGAGCCGCTCATGACCGTGAGCAAGGCTGATATACCAGTTTTACACTCTGTAGAGGTTGCACATCTTTACCCACAAGTCATGTTACCCATCTGCCAAGGGATCATGACTTCCCATACACCTCTACCAAGGAAGCGAGGCAGGGCAACACTATGAGGCCTTTACAAAGTTCCACTAGCTTCAGAAAACCCGCTACAGTTTCTAGGAAGCTCCAATGCAGGGATCCCTCGTCTGACCGCCATCGCAGCAAAATCAACCCAAGGACCTCCCTACACTGACTAGTCCCCTACTGCCCTTTCCTCTTTTGGGTAAGGTAGTCATCCACTAGCTTTCCTAATTAGTCAGCCAAGGGCGTCTGTTGGTCACTTGTTCTCAAATGCTACAAATCAAGAACAAGGCAACACAATTGTTAATGGTCAAAGACCTTCGTCCTTCGAAGCATTATCTCCTTTGGGATATAATGATCTTCGGACGAAGGTCAAGAAGGGCGTACCTTCATCATCTCAATGAATAAATATGAACAAATATATATGAAACATAAAAGAATATAGATAATCACTATGCATTATTAAATTATTCTTATTTTATAAATATGAATAAACATCAATGATGTATAAACTTTATATTAATACCTTCGGCTTTCCAGAAGGTGAAATGTGAAAGTGACGCAAGAGTGATTACAATCTAGTGTGAACAGTACAGGGATACTATTCATCTATTTATAGGCACGGGACGCAGCCCGGACAAAATTACATCCATATCCCTGTTAGCTAATTACAATCATAATGCAAACTATCAAGGACTGTATAGTCTTTTCCTCTTTAAGTCGGTATCGTCCTTCGCCTTTATCACAATACCAACCGAAGCTTTTTCAGCCATAGCTTTGGCTTTTGTCCGCATCATTTTCGGCTTATATCTTCGTGTCTCACCTACCTTTATACTGTCTTGCCGAAGGTATTTTTGCCTTGAGGACCTTCGGCAGAGGAGAAGACCCCCAACAGTAGCCCTTTCACGGTGCTAGATCGTTTTTTCGTAACGAGCTCGATCCGCGAAAAACATGAAGGCTTCGGAATGCCGAAGGTCCAAAAAACACCTTCCCTAAGCTCGTTGCCAAGAAACGATTATAATATTCTGGATGCCGGACAGTCCAATGCTCAGCCAGTGCGAGCAGTGTGGTGGTTCAGCTTCTCCCCCTGCAACACTACATAAACAGACGGGTTGGTGTGGAGTTACCACAGCATTCATTGCCATTGCACTGTTGTGCTGTTAAAAGTTTTAACCATAGCCGAAGCTCTCTGTATTGCATTTTTGATCAAACGCTTCATCACTGGTGATTAGCTTCGTCTTAGAAAAAACATAAATACAAATGGCCAGAGTTTGATCCACCGCTAGGGTGTCTCGTGAGGGGGACGAGACCAAAGCTGTCGAAACAGCGCCCATCTTAGAAGTAATGAAGCGATTAGGTCTAGTTGTGCTAGGGGAAGTTACTGACGAAGGTGCTTCCAATGTTGAAGCTGGACAAACTATGGTTGAAGTTGAGAGTGAAGAGGACTACAACATTCTAAACCCGACAAAGCCTAGTCACCTTGAATTTGAAAAATCTACTGTAACAGAAGATGACATGACTATGATGAGAAAACCAGGATATTTAGGGGAGTCTGAGAGCAAGCTTGTTCGATTTGCTAGGGAAGAGATAGTTCCAGAGCCGAGGGATGACGAAGTTATCGTCTTTAAGAGCTTCTTCAGAGCAGGGCATCGGTTCCCGCTAAATGACATGATAGGGGAGGTTCTAAAGAACTTTGAAATAAACCTTCATTAGCTGACCCCAATGCTATTGTTGGACTTAGTGTTTACATATGGGCTCTCCGAAGCTAGGGAATGGATGCGAATACCGAAGCTTTCTGCCAGGTGCACGAACTTCACTACCAGACGAAGGCTAGAGCAGATGGCCTTCACAGGAACTTTGGCTGCTACAATTTTGCGTATCGGAAGGATACGAAGGCCCCAGTTATTGGCTATTGTACCAAATGGCCGACTGGATGGACTAATGAATGGTTTTACATGAAAGCGGATGAGAAAAAGAGGGAGAAGCTAATGAGCATGGTTATGAGTCCATTAAAGTTAAACTTCGACATGACTCGACCCTTATGCAATATGCAGTTGGGGTTACCCTGCCAGTTGGCTGAAGTAGAATTTAGAGTGGTAGCCGAGCACATCAGTACTAGAGACTTAGTGCAAGAGTATTTGTCAAACAGAACATATCCGACTTATAGTGGTTGGGGAATGCCAAAGAGAAAAGAAGTGGGAAAGAAGCACGAGCTTGTACGGCTCCCTTATCGCTTTAAGGTCGAGAAACAATTCAAAAAGCCTTGCAAAGAATGGTTTGATATGATTGAGACCATGTGCAACGAAATACTTGGGAATTATACCAAGAAAGAAGACCAGTTGATGACTGCAGCCTTCGGTACCCAGCCGAAACGAAGATTGAACCGGTAATGGACGCCTTGAACTTCGAATACCCCAACTATGAAAACCTTGACAAAGGGGGTGAAGGGGTGAAAAGGAAACGAGTTGTCAGCATCCTGAATAGGCAGGCTGCCCGGCTGATAAAAGAAGATGATTTTTTTGAAGAAAGCGAAAACAGCTCCTGAGTCGAAGGTGACACCTTCTAAAAAACGAAAACTCGATATAAGTTCCTCTGCTGAGCCGAAGGTGGGTGAGACAGACGAAGATCCTTCAACACCCTCTGCTGCCGAAGTAGCAGAAATTTTATAGGTAATGACTGATTCCCTGCCCATCAAGCTGCTAAGTCCTCTGGGACCGGAACTGACAAAATTTTTACAGAATAAAGAACAACCTTCGGCTGCAAAGGAGAAGGCTGAAGGGCAAAAGAAATGAAGAATAGTCAACGTGATGCAAGCCATTGAGCGAACACCGCCATCAGCCTCAGCGACCAAAATGGTGACTGCTGCAAGTGCCGAAGCTGCTGCCGAAGCTGCAAAACTCGCGACCACAATGTCAAGAATTGACAAGCTTATATCAGATATAGTTGTAGAAGAGACAGCTGTGGCTGCAGAGGAAAGCATGGCCGTAGTGCCTGATAAAGGGAAAAAGTTGTTGATACTCCTTCGGGAGAGAAATATTTTGACCTTCGGCACCTGGGTGGCCAGGAACTGTCTCTGACAGACAAGGAGGAGCTGGAAGAATATGGAATATCTTGCGGCTATCAGCCGGGATCTCTGCTCTTTGGTGGGGTTGATGAAGAAATTTTGGGATGTATTTGTGATCGCGCCGGGGCGAGAATAATTGGCACTCTGTCTAAGAGTGTTGGTTTCCCGAAGCTGGAGTCTGACATTAGTGGTTACCGATGGCAACACATTGTCGGTAGCCTATTCTACTCCAATTTCAAGGTGAAATCTTCATCTAGATTCTTGTTATCTTTGTGATGGATTAAAATGTTCTAACCTTAACTTTTTTGCAGAGCATGCTGCTAAGCAAGGCGCTAAGAATGCAGTAGGATTTCGAAGATAAGAAGAATGAAATAATAATTGACGGCTTGGAGAGCAAAATTAAAGATTTTGAAGCTTTTTTAGAGAAGAAAGATTTCCTGCTACAAGCAGCCGAAGGTTCCCTCATGGAAGCACAAGCTGAAAATACTAAATTAAGCGAGGAACTTTTCAATTCTCGAACAACTTTAAAGAAAAAATTAGAGCGCTTTGAGCAAGAAAGAAAAGAACTGCAAGCCAAATCCAAAGCCGAAGCTGAAAAGAATACGAAGCTGCAGAAATCACTGAAAGACCTTCAGAATAAGTGCTCGGATTTCGCCACCCGCTGCGTGCATCGATTAAAAGGAATATTCAACTCGGTTGGGGCTAGATTTGAAGAAATTGCTCCTTCGGCTGAAGATATCCCCAAAGCCTTTGAGCACATTGAAAATGAAGTTGATGCGCTCGATGAAGTTATAACTGGGCACGGAGATTTCTGTGCTCTGTTAGCTTCTCGTGGCACGTCTGCTACATTTTTGAAGGTCGGATGCACGCATGCCAAAATAGTGAACAAGACAAACTTCAACCTGTCACCATCAGACTTAGTCAATATTCCTAGTGAGGCCTTAAGCATTGGAAATAGATTTATCTCTCAAATTTGGGCTAAAGGCGGGCGGGAGCTAGCTGGAGATGAAGCTCAGAAATTGCTTAACTCAGTATGAAACTTGTACCTGTCTTTTTCCTTGATTTTTCTTTATTACACTTGCATTTACCTTATACCGTCATCTGTCTGCAGGATGGTGGTGCTGAAGATCAGTAAGCCGAAGCGTGTTCCGAAGGTCGCTGGGCTGAAGCTTCTTTTTGTGACTTCCTGTATAAAGCTTAGGATCTCTTTGCATTATTTTTTGCAAAAGATTGTAATTGAGAGCTGAACACAACATTGTACATATTTATTCATACCTTGTAATATAATTTTACCTTTCCGTCCATGTATAAATTACTTTGTTGTGAACGAAACCCATAGTTACAGCTTTTGAGCCGAAGGCGAAAACACCTTCCCTTCTTTTCGTGCACATCGAAGCATTTTTTTCATTGTACAAAGTGTCTCTGTATTTGTCTTGTCTGAGATGAAGCTTCTTCGTATTCAACGAAGCATTTTGTCACCAAAGTCAGGCAACTCTTTCTTTCATGTTATCGTCTGTGCTTCATGTCATGATAATGATCCTACAAATATCTAATGAATGTTTGTATGAATACAAAGAATGATGCGATGAAATATGCACATATATGACCTGAACACACACAAAACCACACCCAGACTCTGCATCCCGTTAGGAACGACTTTTGAGTCTCTTCACCTTCTATTTCGGTGCCATTTAAGCTCTGCATTCCCTTAGGAACATCTTTTGAGCTTCTTCACCTTCTATTTTGGTGGGATTTAAGCTCTGCATTCCCTTAGGAACGTCTTTTGAGCTTCTTCACCTTCTATTTCGGTGGTATTTTGGCTCTGCATTCCCTTAGGAACGACTTTTGAGCTTCGGAACATACTCTTCGCTCCCTTAGGAATGACTTTTGAGCTTCAGAAATTACTCTGTGCTCCCTTAGGAACGACTTTTGTAGCTTCGTCACCTTTGGAGTGACATTGCAGCTCTACATCCCCTTAAGGACGACTTTTGAGCTTTTCCCTATTCTTTTTTGCACTCGATGATGCGGATTCTGATATTACATGTTACATTTTTTGAGGAATTTGTCCCTTGTATTACATAGGGCTATACAAAAAATGAAAATTACAAACTATGGACCCATTAAAAACCTTTCTCCCCTCCTAAAACGAAAAGGGTGCCATAGGAAAAAATAAAAATATTACATCAATTACATAATATCGCCGAAGCTCATCCGCATTCCAAGACCTGGGTATGTCGTTGCCGTCCATATCCTTCAGTCTGTAAGAACCGGGTTTTGACGAAGATACTACCAGATAAGGTCCTTCCCACTTTAGCTGAAGCTTCCCCATCGTATCTGGGTTAGCTATCCTTCGAAGCACCAAATGGCCTGGTTTGATGTTTTTCAATCGAACTTTTCTATCGCGCCATTTTATTGTTTCGGCCTTGTACTTATTGATATGGCCTGAAGTCTGGTCCCTTTTATGGTGTCTTTTGTTATTTGGCAATCAGCTTCATCCTCCATTAAAGCTTCTGTTCTTATTGATCCTGTTCTTGCTTCTTTCGGTGTTATTGCTTCATCCCCGAACAAGAGCTTGAATGGGGTAAAACCTGTTGACCTTAAGACAGCAGTGTTGTGGTTCCACACCACCTTTATTAATTCATCTGGCCACTTTCCTCTGGGCTGATTGAAGGTTGATTTCATTATTCCTGTTATTATAATTCCATTTGCTCTTTCTACTAATCCATTTGATTCTGGATGCCTTACTGACACAAAGTGTATTTTGTACCAATCTAGTCACAAAAAGAATTGAATGTTTCAGCATCAAATTGAGTCCTGTTGTCGACTGTAATAGCCTTCAGCACACCGAAACGACAAACAATATTTTGCCAGAAAAACTTCTAGACTATAGCCAAAGTTATTGTAGCTAGGGGTTTAGCTTCGATCCACTTTGAGAAATATTCCACTACTACTACAACATATTTTAAGTCTCCTTGTGCTGGTGGAAGCAGTCCTAACAAATCTACGTCCCATCTCTGTAATGGCCAAGTAGGTTCAATTAGTTGTGTCAGAGACGAAGGTTGTTTCTGGTCTCTGGCACACTTCTGATAGTTTTCACATTTTTGGACCAAGTCCGCTGCATCCGAAGCTGCCTTTGGCCAATAAAACCCTTGTCTAAAAACCTTTCCCAATAAAGGCCTGGACCCAATGTGAGCTCCACACATTCCTGCATGTATCTCCATTAATTCCTGTCCTTCATTTCTGGACAAGCATTTGAGCAATGGGGAGCAAACTCCATGCTTGTACAACTCCCCTTCAATTATTACATAAGGTCTTGTTCTTGCTTCCATTCTCTTGTTATAAGCTTCGTCATCTAAGAGACAGTTGCCCTAGAGAAAGGATATTATTTTAGTCCTCCAGTCTTCACTATGTACAGGTGAGATTGTGAGCACTGCTCTTTCCTTGAGCTCGATTGAGGGTGCTTTTATTATTTCAAAAAATACTTCCGAAGGCAAAGGGATCCCCTATGCCACTGATTTAGCTAATAAATCGGCATGCTCATTCTCTCCCTTGGGATATTTTTTACAGAAAAACCTTCGAAAGAAGCTTCCAATCTTCGGACTGCATCCAAATATTTTTCAAGCTTCGGATCTCGTGCCTTGCTACTCTTATCCACATGGCCTGAAATAACTTGCGAATCAGTTTTAAGGATTGCCCTTCTTATTCCCATTGCCTTTAGCTTCAAAAGCCCTAAAAGAAGAGCTTCGTACTCGGCAATGTTATTTGTACAGCTAAAGTCTAACTTTATTGCATAACATGTTCTGACTTTAGAGGGTGCGACTAGGACAGCAGCTACTCCTGCACCAAAGGCCCTCCAAGATCCATCGCAAAATACCATCCAAGCTTCAGCGTCTTTTGTTGCTTCTTCATCCTGAGCTCCTAGCGTCCAATCAACAATGAAGTCTACTAACACTTGGGATTGAATTGAGGATCTGTGCACATAATCAATGGTGAATTCATTAAGTTCTACGACCCATTTTCTGATCCTTCCTGTAGCTTCTCTGTTCCTCATTATGTCCTTTAGGGGTTGCGATGAAGGCAATATTATGTGATTTGCTTGAAAGTAATGCCGAAGCTTCCTAGAGGCCATCAATACAGCATACCACTACTAGAAAACCCCCCTTGTAGCTATGCTTTTTTGGACAATAGGCACGCTTTAATTCGTCTCTATATGAATGTACGCACGCTTTCCAAAAACGTGTTAGAAGCGTCTTCGTATGGACCGTATCAGACTTTGTAGAAACGATTATCGTAAGCGTATATATTAGATGAATAGACGTTTCATAGACACGTTAGATGCATGTTTAGACACATTGATACGCTTTTATAGATGCGCATATAACATGTGTCTATTATTGTTGTTACGTCATATAGTAACGTTTTATTATGTGTGAAAAAATATAGATACGATATTATAGATACATTCATAATTCATGTGTATTACTATAGTCACGTTTTATAGTGACGCTTTATTGCGCATTAAGGAGTATAGAGACGATATAGTAGGTGACACGAATGATGACATGGCAGGTGATGTGGATAGGTGACATGGCAGGTGATGTGGAAAAATGACGTGGCAGGTGATGTGGAAAGGTGACGTGTCAACTGAACTGGCGAGTGACACATTTTATAGTAATGCCAAAACGCGTGTTAACAAAAGTAGAAACAATAATATAGCCACGTTTGTATTGTGTGCCTACGCATATCAATACGTTATATAGTAACGTCAAAGTGTGTATTAAGACCTGTAGAAACGATTCTGTACATACATCTATATTTGTTTGTAATAATATAGACACGTTATACTGTAACACTTTATTACGTGCCAAAAAAAGATGTTTTCATTTATACATTTATATATATAAATGTGCATCGAGATGAATGTTAAAAAAATCAAATTATAAACCCTCAATAATATTGCTTTTGGCCTTGGCAAAATATCAAGAAGCTAACTAACTCGATAGCAAACATGTTCAGTAACTGCCAATTGTGTTCACAAAGAAGCAAAGCCAAAGTGGCAATATCATACAAATATCACTTAAAAATTTTAGTAACTACTAGAATCTAACTGATTCACTTTGCAATTATACTAGGCTTCCCATCTAGCTTTGTCCACGTGCTGCAGGTACCAACTTGTTGCGGGTACAAGATGAGCTTCTAGCTTGCTTCACCTATGAAACATGTGTTAGATCAATAACTCAATTTGAAGTTGTTATGGGGACACATGTACTATTTCAAATAAAAAAGAAACTTACATGTGTAATTGGCCAAGGAATAACATAGCCAATAGCATCAATTAGTGTACGAATCTGATTAGATGGTCTAGGTACCTCCTCATATATAATATTGCCAAGAAGTGTGCAAGGGAAAACTCCATATGAGGCATGGCATGGCAGTAAACCACAAGTGGGTCATCTCAGAACTTTTAGATGCATAGGTCATGTCAAGAAGGTAGGTCCTGGAGTCGACAAGCTGTCAGACAGGTCTACTAAAATGGTTCTGCTCGGATATGAATCAGGCACAAAGGGTTACAGAATGGTTGATCCTACAACTGAGAGATTATACATAAGTAGAGATGTGAAGTTTGAAGAGGATGTGGCATGGAATTGGAACAGTGACAGTTGTTTTCAGTCGACTGAAATAGACACAGATATTTCAATCACACCGTTTCAGTTTACTGTACCTAGTCAGCAAATGGGTATTCCAGCGGGTACAGGTGATGTGAGTGAAAATTCTGGGGGTGGTGGATCACTTCCACTATCACCACATCCACAATCACCTGTGACACATTATGCCTCACAAGAATTAAACAACATCACAAGATCTGAACATACATCCCAAATAAGTACATGGATGACAATGGGACAAGTAGAAGAGCTGGCTGATTTAGTGAGAACAGCTAGCTGATTTAGTGAGAGATTTTAGAAGATGCACTATTCATAGTTATGTGCCTCCAGCCTTGAATCCTATACATTAGAAGAAACTAAATTCAGCAAGCATGAGTAATCAGAGGTAGATTGGAAAAGATGCACTATTCATAGTTATGGAAATTGGGCGTTCAAGCCCTTGACATGGGCTCAAATCCAAGAACAAGCAATGAAGCAAGAGTGGGAAAAAACCACATGACTTTTTCCTAAAAATGAGTATTTTACATCCTCTTAAGAAGCAAACAAGCTTTATGTAACACATAAACTGTCTGTGGTGCAACTTAAGGTAACAAAAAAAGTCAGATGATATACTTAGAACTTGAGCAGGAAGGAAAAGCATGGCATAAAAATAAAACCATTGCCAATTTCACATAAAAAAACAGAAGAGCAAAAGGAGAAAGGTCTACTTCAGCACAATTTGACAGCTCAAGTACTTGAGAGTTTCATATAAAACACCTGGATCTAGATGAAGGTATTGCTTCAAGATGCATATGTTATTGAAACATGGCAGAAAATATTCACTAAACATACCTGAACCATTAGCAGCATTTCACAAAGTGTCCCACTTCCTTTCCGCAGTACCTCATCAGGTGACATAGGTATTATGGTTGCAAGAGAAAAGATGAAAGGATGGACATAAGTCATGTATAGATAGTATGTTGCAACAGCGTCTGATACAGAATACGAAGCCATTGTCTGAAAAAGAAACAATGGGGTGAAAATGAATTTAGGCAAATATTTCAAATTAAGACGAGTACAATCCATAAAACTAAACACAAAATCACAGACAAGGAGTAATATTTAGTTTTGTGTGTCCCATAGATGTATTTAGACCACCTCCATTGGAGATAATGTCACTTCAGGATAAGAAAAAAAAGGAAAACTTCAGGTACCTGTGGCTGCTCCATTGCAAAGCGAACCATATCTTCTGGATTAACCTCCAGAGGATCGTAACCTAGCTTGGCTTTTGTAACAGCCTGCGAGTGTGCCAATGTAACAAGAGAAATGAAATATAGTTAAATAACATATATTTAAATAGATAAAGATGAACCTAGACTCATATAAAACATATATATCAAAAATTGTATCTATTAATTAACTAAAACGAAATTTAATTTAGGGCGGAGTGAGTACTTGGATAAAAGTTCCTGCGTAACAAGAGCAAGTGGATAAGTGAAGGTGTCAAAATCTACAGCTAATCTGGACATTTCCAAAACCAATTTTCATGTTTTCTCCTTCCACCACCGGCTGTCCTTCACGTACATTCCACCGAGACACAGTAACGCATCAGAAGGAAGAAAAATATGTGCTGATTATGTAGTACTCCAGTTGACATATTGCACCGTCGTCAGATTTGGTAGTTTCACATTGTCTTAATAAGGGCACAAGTGATGGCATTTGGCACGCACCACTCAAATTATTTGGTTTATCCTCCCATTCCCTGTACTAGTTAAGCTGTTGATATCAACAGGCCATAGACATTAAACAAGTTGCACTGCATTGTGACAAAAAAACAGCTGTACTCTCTCTAACAGAAGCGAGTAAAACGTACTTTTTCGGGCTCATGTTTATATATTTTGTCCTGTGCAACCATTTCTATATATATTTGATTTCAGCGTATCGAATCGAGCTACTTACTAGAGTCTTAGACTAGTACTACCTGCTCGTCAGTCGTCACTATTGGTAAAACAGTAGCAGAAAAATGAAAGGAGACTACCTACCCGTCCCCCCCTTCTGTACAGCACCTCCAGTCGCTGATCAAACAGCAACGATCTGATTCGCAGATAAAGTCCAAACCTCGTTCTCGACCTGATGACCACTCGATTACCGGTGCTAGCACTAGCACGCAATGTGTACCTGTTGTTGCAATCCGCTAGAATAGATGGACACAGGTAGCAGCACAGCCAGCTAAAGGCACGAAGGCTCGGCCAATCAACACATCATCCAATAAGCACAGCGCTAGCTGATCACTTCAGAGAGTCGAGTCAGGTCGGAGTTCTTACCTCTCTCAAGGCAAAAACATGTTTCACATAGAACAGTACTAAAGAATAGCTTGCCCTTGTTAATTTTCCTTGCAGAGTGAGCAGTTGTAATCGGCCGGTTAGTGATTGGGGGCTAGGGTTCGTTGGTGTTCTTGATCGGGACCAGTGGTTCAGGTCCTTCTTATTATTATACCGGGAGGGCGGTCATTCCCTCCCGAGCCGAGTTTTTTTATACTGCTGCAGCTTAGCTTAAAGGAGATCAGATTTTCTAAAAGTGCTTCCACAATACAAGATTATAATAACCAAATGACTATTGTCCTTACTATATCTATCTATATGACTATGAGGTACCTCAAGGCTCAAGTAAACTGCTTTATGAAGTTTACACTCTCTTTTGGGTTTTGACATGTGTGTGATCGAACTCCCCCCCCCCACAAAATGAAATACATGGTCAGGCACTTTCGTGAAAAAAGTAAAATGCTTTCAGAATTTTTTACATGACTGTATCCTGAGCAGCTGGTGTTCAGTGCCTTTTTTGCCTTATGAAGCCCTGGGGACACCTCTACGCATAAATCTACCTTTTGATTGTGGTGATATAAAACAATAATCAGAGTCAGGAAAAGAGTTCTGTAACTCACGTTGAAGGTGCCTGAAGAAAAGAGTAAGCCAAAAAAACAGCAATCATCGCAAATACACCCCTGTTAACAAGAGATAGTATAAATTAGTCCAGAAGCTCTCCTTAAAATGGTAACCAGCACATGAGACTAAGAAAAATGGTGATCGGAAATATTGAGTTCAGTTCAGCACTAAGGAAGCTTCATAAAAAAATATAGCTGCAAGAAAAAGCAATAGAAGAGGACAAATCATTACAAATACCTCTTGACTGACCAAACACGATCAGTAGATGAGCTCCTTTCTGGATCGAGAGCACCACTTGCCCAACTGATAAGAACATGAAACAATACTTATCAAACATAAAATTCATGTGCATCTGCAGTATTTTGGATAATATATATAATGGTGATTCAAATTGAAGAAAAAGGTCCAAAAATACCACAACAGGCCATAACCAATGATATATTATTATTATTTAAAAAAAGGCATGTTCGTGTCTATTAAATGTTCCACAGATAAAAGACTATGAACTCACATTAAAAGGCATGTTCCCGTCAGCAAGAGCGAGATCATTCGAGGCTTGTATGCCCAAGCCGTCCATGGATCTACATCACCAAAGTAATCGAGTGGTCTTATACTACCATTGCAGACGGTGCCATTACAACCTCTGCGAAGTTCATGATGACCATTGGCCCCCATTACAATAGCCTTGGCAATTTACTATCTGCAAAAATATACAGAGCAGCACTTGAGAATGCATAATAATCCTACTGACCTTCGGAAGACAAAAAATCACCACTCTTCCACGAAAAAAGCAGCATGTATCTGTATCTCCAATACTTGCTAAAAACTAGCAAATGAAAAGCATGCCACTGTGAGGCCACAGAAAAAAAAGTATGTACAAGTGGATAAAAAGTCATGAATGGTCTAGCATATCTGGGAACAATCACTTGCTTAGAACAAAAGAACAAATTAGGCATAAAAAAACATTAGGCTGTAGCTGCAGTCGTAACCTTGAAGCATAAAACCTACTTTGCTAAGTACAAGTTCTGCATTGCTTGCTCAATCATTTGCCAGAGATCACTTAATGAGCCCTACTCAGCTCCAAAATGGTTTCGGTGGCATTCAAGCTAGGTGCCAAATTCCATACTCGAAACGCTTCCAGTTTCTCCAAAATAACAGAAGGGGTGTGGTGTGCTACAACCAGAGACTGCGTACGTTAGAGCAGAGCACAGCAGAGAGCAAGGCCGAGCAAAGGAAACATGCATTCCCATGAAGAAGACGAAGAGCAGCAAAAGGGATCGAGCAATTCAAAAGGAACACATATAAAACAGCCCGTGGGTTAAACAAGTGCGGAAATAGATAGATATAGTAAGGACAATAGTGCTTCCACAATACAAGATTATAATAACCAAAATACTGCATGGCTGCCTGCGCGGTGGATCTGGTACCCGAGAGTGGAGGTGTAGAGGTTGAAGGCGGCGCGGTTGGATCGGCGGACGTGGAGGGAGACGTACTCGGCGCCAAAGACCTGGTCCATGGCTGCCTGCGCGGCGGACATGAGCTTGGTGGCGAGCCCAAGCTTGCGGTGGGAGCGGAGCACCGCGAGGGAGGTGATGTGGCGGTGGCGGCACGGTCCGGTTGCGGTGGCGCGGCCGCTCGAGGTGGCGCGGCGGCGGCGTGGGCTGCCGCTGGTGAGAGAGAAGCGCATGTGGGCGGGATGAGACAGGGTGAGAGAGAGGAGGCTCGAGAGAGAGAGAGAGAGAGTCGCGCGCGTAGGATTTGCATTTAGGTTTTCAGGATTATTTTGACGGTGTCCACAAGCCCGACAAACTTAACTTAAAAATGTGGGTACCCACGTTCCTAACTCGTTAAGTTCGACGGTTTTATCCAGGGCCCACGAATTTAAATTAAAAACGTGAGTACCCACGTTTTTAACATAACTCATGAACTTAACTCAAGTAAGAACGTGGATACCCACGTTCTTACTTTTACCCACGAATATTTATCAGTTTCTTGTTGTGTTAGCCTCCTATAATATATGCCACGTTAGCTCTAGTGGAAGATATACCACACAACAACTATGGTGACTAATATACCTCGGTAGGTTACATGTTTTAAATTTTACACCAAAAACATCTGTACATGGTTAAGGATAAATTGCTAATACACATTAAAACGTGTCTTCAAGTAGTAACGGTTAAAAGCGTATCTAATTTCATATCAACTAGAGATATTTTGTTATCACATAAAAAACATCTCTATGTGGCTAAGAACGGTTATTCGATGCGCTTTATGACGTATCTTCATGTTAGTCACGTATTGAAAGCATGTCTAATTATGTCATTTTTATACGTTTTTAATTGCATATCAAAAAGCGTCTTAAGGTTTCTATAGACGATTTTAATACGTGTTTTGTAACGTGTCTATAGGTTACTAACGATTGAAAGCGTGTCTAATTTCGTGTCATTCTAATACGATTTTAATAGCGTGTTAAAAATTGTGTTTAGGTATCTCTTCACGTTGAAAGCGTGTCAAATACCGTAACATTTTGATGCGTTCTTAAAATTGTTTCAAATAACGTCTTTATATACCGCCGTAGAGACGCTTTTGTGTGCGCTACAACTAAAACGTACATACAAGGGGGGTTTTCTAGTAGTGTACAGTGCCTTCTCTAATTCTGTGTAATTTTTCTTTGAAGGGCTGAGTACTTCAGAGATGAAGTATACTGGTGCTTGCTTTCTTACCTGGCCCTCTTGTTTTTCTTGTACAAGTGCTGCACTAACCGCAGCATGGGAAGCGGCCACATATAGAAGTAACGGAGCTCCTGGTGAAGGTGGGGTTAGAGTTGTCAGATCTATCAAATATTGCTTCAGCTCTTCGAAGGCTTTCTGTTGAGCTAGGCCCCATTGGAAGACTTTGGCTGATTTCAGTATTTCAAAGAAAGGTAAATTCCTTTCTGTGATCTTGAAATGAATCTATTTAACGATGCCAGTCTTCCTTCCAACCGTTGAGCTCCCTTCTTTGAATTTGGTGGCTCCATCCGAAGGATAGCTTCGATTTTGCTTGGATTAGCTTCGATATGTTTCATTGATACCAGGCAGCCAAGAAACTTGCCTTTCTTCACTCTGAAGACACTTTTTTCTGGATTTAACTTGAGACCAGCTTGCCTAAATTTGGCAAACGTCTCTTGCAAATCGGCAACATGATTTTCTTGCTTTGTGCTTTTTACTATGATGTCATCGACATATGCCAGCACATTCCTGCCAATTTGAGAGTGAAGAACCTTGGCAGTCATTCTACTGAAGCTCCCTCCAGCATTCTTGAGCCCCTTAGGCATCTGAAGGTAACAATAGGTACCACTAGAAGTTATGAAGCTTGTCTTTGGCTCATCCTCCTTCTTCATCCAAATTTGTGATAACCCGAGTAGCAGTCCAATAAACTCATAAGTTCTGAAGAAGCTGCTACATCTACAAGGGAATCTATTCTTGGTAGTGTGAATTCATCATTCGGACATGCCTTGTTCAGATCTGTGAAATCAATGCGCATTCTCCATTTTCCATTAGGTTTTTTCACCATGATAGTGTTGGCCAGCCACTCTATGTATGTTACTTCTCTGATAACACCGACACTTAGAAGTCTCTTCACTTCATTTTGTGCACCTTCGGCTTTATCATCAGACATTTTTTGAAGCCTCTGCTTTCTTGGTCTAAAGGATGGGTTCACATTGAGTGAATGCTCAATGACGCCTCTATTGACACCACAAAGATCATTAGCTGTCCAAGCAAAGACATCTTTGTTGTTGAACAAGAATCTTAGCAATGTCTTTTCCTGTTCACCAGATAGCTGAGATCCTAGCAATACTTTTTGCTCTGCTATGTCTTCACACAAGAGCATAGGCTTCGGCTGATCTGCTGAAGCAGCCTTCTCTCTTTTGTGCTTATATTGCTGATATGCTTCGGCTTCATCTATATTATGAATAGCCTTCGAATCCGTCCAACTCCCCTCAGCCCTCCTAGCAGCTTCTTGACTCCCGTGTACAGCAATAGGCCCTTGTTCCGAAGGTATCTTCATGCAAACATATGCTAGATGAAGTATTGCTTCGAAAGCATTAAGCGTCCCTCGACCAATGATTGCATTGTATGGATACTCCATGTCAACAATGTCAAAGATGAATTGTTCCGTTCTTATGTTGTGAACATAGCCGAAGGTAACCAACATTGTTATCTTGCCAAGTGCCATAATCTATCTTCCTCCGAAGCCACAAAGTGGGTGTGTTTCATCATGTATCTTGTCCTCTGGCTCTTGCATCTGCTTGAAAGCCTTTGCAATGATGATATCCGTTGCACTGCCTGTGTCCACCAGGACATTGTGGACCAGAAATCCCTTGATGACACAAGATATGACCATTGCATCGTTGTGAGGACAATCCTTGAGTTGAAGGTCTTCCTAAGAGAAGATAATTGGAATGTGAGACCACTTGGACTTGATGAAGGGTCCTTGCACCCCAACATGTTGTACTCTCCTCTGTGCTTCTTTCTTTAGCTTCTTGTTGGCTGGTTCAGAACTTGAACCACCTATGATTGGGAACACCAGCTTCGTGGCCGAAGGTGCTATATCTTGGTTGTTTTGCGAAGCCATCGTCGCAACTGTAGAAGTGAGTTCACCGGAGGTGGGCGCCAATGTTGGTCACTTGTTCTCAAATGCTACAAATCAAGAACAAGGCAACACAATTGTTAATGGTTAAAGACCTTCGTCCTTCGAAGCATTATCTCCTTTGAGATATAATGATCTTCAGACGAAGGTCAAGAAGGGCGTACTTTCATCATCTCAATGAATAAATATGAACAAATATATATGAAACATAAAGAATATAGATAATCACTATGAATAATTAAATTATTCTTATTTCATAAATATGAATAAACATCAATGATGTATAAACGTTACATTAATACCTTCGGTTTTCTAGAAGGTGAAATGTGAAAGTGACGCAAGAGTGATTACAATCCAGCGTGAACAGTACATGTGTACTGTTCATCTATTTATAGGCACATGACACAGCCCGGACAAAATTACATCCATATCCCTGTTAGCTAATTACAATCATAATACAAACTATCAAGGACTGTATAGTCTTTTCCTTTTTAAGTCGGTATCGTCCTTTGCCTTTATCACAATACCAAGCCAAAGCTTTTTCAGCCATAGCTTTGGCTTTTGTCCGCATCATTTTCGACTTATATCTTCATGTCTCACCTGTCTTTGTACTGTCTTGCCGAAGATGTTTTTGCCTTGAGGACCCTCGACGGAGGAGAAGACCCCCAACAACGTCTCGTACCACCCTTGTGGTAGCACTATTTTCCCGGATGGTTCTCAAGGTTCCAATTAACAATATGATCTTATCAAGAATAGTAAATAACAAATTGATAATAAAAGCCTGATCATGAATAATTTGTATCTCCATACCCAAAACCACATAAAGCAATAGCAGGTACTACCCAAAAATTCAGTGGTAAACAAGGTATAAAGATAATCAAACTAGGGTAACCTATTGGATCCCATCAAAATTAACATATAAAGATCATAACGATTAATAGGAACATTATTGGGTAAATAGAAGTGATCAAGGGCACAACTTGCCTTCAACGAGCTCCTACTCAGCAGTCTCCACCTGCTGACCACCTAGGTCCTCAGTAGCTTGCTCGTCTACTCGCAACAATACAAACAAACATAGTATAGTAGAAATTAACATCACACAAAACAATAGAACAAAATACATGATAATATTCTACGCATCGTAACGAGATCATAGAAACAAGAACCACTAAATTCAGAGTTACAGTTATCGAGTTACGATTTTCCGAAGTTATTAAGTGCCTAATATAGAATAATTCAAGTGAATAATTTTAATCTATGTTTCATGGCTAAACAGAGTTACTAAGTGATGAACAATATTAATACAAAATTATTGCAACTGGAATGGAGTAAAAAGGATTTGATATGAATTTTCTATGAATTAAATGAGTTCTAGAATTATTTTTACACTAGGAAATTAATTTCTCTATTGTTTTTCCCAATTTTCCTCTGTCACTGGACTGGGCGCACCATTATATTAAAGCTCAGGGGTCATTTTATAAATTCCAGGGCCTGATTGTGATAATCTTCGCACACGCGTGGGCGACGGGTCGATTTGTTAGTTTTCCAGGATCTCTTTTATAAAATGCACCGTGAAGAGGTATCCAGGGACTCAGAACTTTGGATCTGAATTCTACGGTGCCGATTAGATGTTCAATACCTTGAACCGCTACTCTATCGTTACTCTTGGATCCGATATCGACGGCGCGACTGGTAATCAACCGAGATCCTGTTGTCTCCACTCGATCCCGATCCAAGGGCTAAGGTTGATCGCAATGAAGAGGTACGCAACCGACAGATCACAGTTGTCCGATTACGTTTCAACGGACCAGATTGTCCCTGCCAGTGGTTATTCCCAGACGAATCTAGACCATCCCCACATGAATCAAGGCCCCACGATGTTTCTTCCTAACTGAGACGCGCGGGTGCCTGAGCCTCGCCTTACATTATGGTGAGCTCGCCAGTGCTACGGCGAACGACTCCCTAGAATCCCCACCGTCGAGCCAACCCAGACCATCTGAATTCCAGGGAACAACTGGCATGGGGGAGAACGATATAGAGGGTCGCTAGCACGGGGAAAACGAGTACCAGGCACCCCGTGACATAAGTTCGCGGCGGCGCTGCCCAGTTATGGTGGCGCTCGGTCGATGAGTGCTGCAAGGGCCTCGATGCCCATTGCCCACAACCTAGCGCAACTAGTCAGAATATGAGCGGTAGATGTTGGCAAGGTCGCATGGATGACTTACCACAATCCTCGCCTAGGCAATTCCCAGAAGTCGCCGTGCCACCCTTGATCATGGTGGTTCTTCCTCGGCGTATGCAGAACGATGGCTAGGGTCTCGGCTTTCTGGTAGTCACGGAGGGGGCAGGGTTTGGCACCTATGTAGGCCTCCCAGCGGAGGGCCGGGGTGTGGCGCGAAGTGCGGTGAAATGCTCGGCCAGCAGGTTGTTGCCGGGTAGCTCAAGGAGGAATTCTAGGCGAGGCTGGGTCCGTGCGGAGTTGCGGATACTGGCGGACTGGGCCCACCATTCAGCCTCATAGTCGTGCCCCTAGGAGCAGCGCGCGATTGCTGGTCACGGTTTGGGCCGCACAAAACGGAAATGAGCCTAGAACCGGTTTTAATTATTTTTGTTTTGTTTCTCTCTCTCCCTTTCAAAGCTTGGTATTGTATTCAAGTTTGTTGATAGGTTTCATGCTTAGATGATATGATCAAATTTACATACCAGTGTGAACTGGGCCTTTATTTATTTATATATATATTTCCTTCATGTTTATATAGTCTTTCCTTTGTTCTTTTTATCATTTGTTTCTCTTTTTTCTTCTAAGTGGTAAGTTTGGTCTTAAAATCCAATTCGGGCACTACTATATTTTTATTAATATTATTATTAGTATTTATAAATGCACAACACATAAATTCCAACATGATGCATAGGGTATTTTATTGATTACTTGTTTGCTTAAATATGGTTACTCCCATGGTCTATTATGTAGATGTCAAATCATATAATAATATCAACCCTTTTCTTATTATTCACAATTTGGGTATTACAAATCTTACCCCCTTAAAAAGAATCTCGTCCTCGAGATTAAGAGGAAATAGGGAAGAGGTGGGGAAAATCTACTCGTAGCTCTTCTTCTCTCTCCCAAGTAGCTTCATCTTCACTGTGATGACTCCATTACACTTTGCATATTTTGATCACTTTACTCCTCGTGACACGAGTCAAGGTGTCAAGGCTCTTGATAGGATACTCAGTATAAGTCAGATCATCTTGAACACTAAGATCTTCCATAGGCAGTTGCTCCTCGGGTATCCTAGTGCACTTCTTCAGTTGAGACACATGGAAGACATCATGTACGTCCACAAGATGGTCGGGTAATTCTAGTTGATAGGCAACTTCCCCCACTCGCTTTAGGACCAAGAAGGGTCCAATAAAGCGAGGGGACAACTTCCTGTTAACTTTAAATCTTCGCATGCCCCGGATCGGTGACACCTTTAGATACACGTGATCACCCTCCTTAAACTCTAATAGTCTTCTCCGGGTATTTGCATAGCTTTTCTGTCTTGACTGTGCAGTTCTCAAGTTCTCCCATATCAAACGTACTTGTTCTTCTACCTCTTGTATAATCTCTGGCCCAAAGAACTGCCTCTCACCAGTTTGATCCCAATACAAAGGAGTCCTGCATTTTTTGCCATATAGAGCCGCAAACGGGGACATCTTCAAACTGGCATGGTAAATGTTATTGTAAGAGAACTCCGCATAGGGCAAACTCTTATCCCAGCTGCCACGATGTTTAAGAGTACAAGCTCTTAACATATCTTCTAGTACTTAGTTGCTTCTCTTGGTCTGCCCATCAGTTTGAGGCTGGTAGGCCGAGCTAAAATTCAACTGTGTCCAAGCACTCGTGCAACTTCTGCCAAAACTGAGAAGTAAACTGTGATCCCTGGTATGACGCAATCTTCTTAGGCACTCCGTGCAGACAAACTATCCGAGCCATATACAACTCTGCTAGCTTGGCCCCGGTATAATTGGTCCTCACAGGAATGAAGTGAGCCACTTTTGTTAGTCTGTCCACAATCACCCAAATAGAGTCATATCCTGCAGGAGTGCGGGGTAGACCCACAATGAAGTCCATGCCAATTTCTTCCCATTTCCACTTGGGTACCTTCAGTGGGTGAAGTAATCCAGCAGGCCTCTGATGATCAGCTTTAACTCTCCGGCAAACATCACATACTGTCACATGTGAAGCAACATCCCTCTTCAGTCCATACCACCAATATTTTTGTTTCAAATCTTGGTACATCTTGGTTCTGCCAGGATGAATGGAGTAGGCTGAGTCATGTGCTTCCCTCAATATGGTTTCACGAAGGCTATCAATCTCAGGGACACAAATCCTATTCTTGTACCAGATCGTGCTCTACGCATCATCCATGAAGTCTGGGCTTCTACCTTCTGTTATCAGATCTTTGATCTCTTGAACTTTGACATCATCGATCTGACACTTTCGTATTTCTTGTTCTAAGGCAGGTTCTACTTCTATGGTAATTCCTTCAGTATGAGCAGCTATCCCCAGATTGAGCTTCACAAAGTCTTCTGCTAACTCATCGGGTAACTAGGTCACAATAGCTACATGAACATGCTCCTTCCGACTCAAGGCATCCGCAACCAGATTCGCCTTGCCGAGATGATGGTGAATCTCCAAGTCATAATCCATGATGAGCTCCAACCAACGGCATTGCCTAAGGTTGAGATCCTTCTGAGTGAAGATATACTTTAAGCTCTTATGATCAGTGTAGACTTGGCACTTGGTCCCCATAATGTAATGCCTCCAAATCCTGAGAGCATGCACTACGACTGCTAGTTCTAAGTCATGAGTGGGGTAGTTCAACTCATGTTTCTGCAACTAGCGAGATGCGTAGGCGATGACATGTCCTTCTTGCATAAGCACACATCCCAAGCCCTGGTGGCACGAATCACAATATATATCAAATCCCTTTTGTAGATCTGGCATAATCAACACTAGGGTTGACATCAATCTTAACTTTAGTTGATTGAAACTATCTTGGCATTCCCAAGACCAATTAAACTCCTTTCCCTTCTCTAATAGTGAGGTCATTGGCTTAGTGATCTTGGAGAACCCTTCAATAAATCACCGGTAGTATCCTGCAAGTCCCAAGAAACTCCGAATTTCAGTAACCGTCCTTGGTATCTTCCATGCCACTATCTCCCTCACTTTTGCAGGGTCCACTGGTATTCCCCCATTAGAGATGATGTGTCCAAAGAATGGCACTTCGTCAATCTAGAACTCACACTTGCTATACTTGGCATAGAGCCGATTATCCCATAGCTTCTGTAGCACCATCCGCAGATGTTCCTCATGATCACTATCATTCTTGGAATAAATAAGAATGTCGTCGATGAATACCACGACGAATCTATCAAGATACTCCATGAACACCTTGTTCATCATATTCATGAAGTAGGATGGTGTATTAGTTAAGCCAAATGATATGATTGTGAACAACTGTCTTGGGAATATCAGATGGCCTAATCTTCATTTGATGATATCCCAATCTGAGATCAATTTTAGAGAATACCCTAGCACCTCTCATCTGATTAAATAAATCAATGCGAGGTAAAGGATACTTGTTCTTAATTGTAGCATGATTAAGCGATCTATAATCCACACATATCCTTTGTGATCCATCCTTCTTCTGTACAAATAAAACCGGTGCTCCCCAAGGTGAGGAACTCAGACGAATGTACCCAGCCTCCTGTAACTCTGTTAACCGTTTCTTAAGTCCCTTTAGTTCTTCTACTGACATCCGGTATGGCCTTTTTGAAATTGGAGCGGTTCCAAGTAGAAGGTCAATGACAAACTCAACTTCCCTATCTGGTGGCATCCCGAGTAACTCCTCTGGAAAGACATCAGGAAAATCTCTAACCACACGGATGTTACTACCTACAAATTTCCCATCCATTAGATATACTACGGGCCTGGTAGAGGCGGTTATGGTAATCTCGACTTCGAATCTTTCTCCTTTAGAGCTGGTGAGTTCTACGGTTCCCCTGGCACAATGTATAACTGCCTTGGCCTTCCTTAACCACGACATAACAAGTATCATATCTATACTGCTTTCTTCTAATACTATAGGCGTAGACTAGAATTCCCTTCCCATAATTGTCAGTGTTAATCTATGTGTCATATAATTTGCTTAACAGGCCCTTTAGGGGTAATTACTATCAGTGGTTTTTTCATAGTTTGAAGTGGTAGTTCATTTGTGGTGGCATAGCGAGCACAAATAAATGAATGCGTAGCTCCAGAATCAAATAATATGGCTGCAGGAATTGAATTAATGTAAAACATACTGATAGCGATGTCAGCTCCATCAGCAGTAGCCTCAGCGCTGACTTGGTTGACTCTAGCAATGCTGAATCCCTTGATAGATGTTGGAGTCTGTTACTTGTTCTGAGCGGGTGTGTTGGGATTCCTCATCGGACAAGCATTTGCATCGTGCCCAACCTGACCACACTTAAAGCATGTGGTGCCTGTACTCCGTCCTATAGGTCTCGCCAGGGTGCCAGTCTTGGTAGCCTGATGAGTGTGTGGAGTTTGTGGAGTCACCTGTGGTGCATACTGAGCTGGGCGCGGTCCTCCTCTAGGACGAGTTGATGTACCCTAGGGCGGAACATAGCGACGACGAATGCTGTTGCTCCCCTGCCCCTGGGTAATGGATTTCCTCTTCATTTCACCGAGCTGAACATGCTTGTGTTCAATAGCTAAAGCCTTGTCTAGGAGCCTCTGGAATGATGGAAATGTATGAGCAACCAGTGAATACTGAAGTGGTCCATTAAGTCCCTCCATGAAATGCTTCTGCTTTTGTTCATCATCTGCAACTTCATCTGGAGCATACCGTGATAGTTCAATAAATTTTTCACGGTATTCACTGACTGACATACTGCCTTGCTTCAGTGATAGAAATTCCTTCTTCTTTATCTTCATCAGTCCAGCAAGAATGTGGTAGTTTTTGAACTGTGTAGTGAATTCTAACCAGGTGATAGTATTAGCAGCATCATGGGCAGCAGTGTAAGAATCCCACCAATCAGTAGCGCGTCCAGTAAGACGACCAGAAGCATAGAGCACCTTCTCACGGTCAGAGCATTCGGCGATATTCAACATCTTCTCCACTGATTTTAAGCAATCATCAACATGTAACAGATCTAGAGAGTTGGCAAATGTGGGTGGCTTGTGACTCATGAACTCCCGGTGCTTGTCCCGGGGTGGAGCTGGTGGTGGTGGTGGAGGCATTGGTGGTTGTTGCTGTCGCACCATTCTCTCTTGCCGCATTTCCTCCCGCATCTCTTGCCTCTCCTGGCGCATCTTTTGACGTTTCTGCCGCATCTGAGCTTGCATTTCCATCATAGTATTTGCCATTTTTTGCAGCATCTGCATCTGAGCTACAACCACTAGATCTGTCCTAGTCGGTGGAGGATTTGGAGGATTCATCTCTGTTTGCTGTTGTCTAACAATCCTCCTATTGTGGGGGTTGGTAGGTAGATCGATTCTGCCTCCCTTCCTGGTATTGACCATCTGGGTTAGAAATACATGGTAAGATAGAATTGTAGATAAGATGAGTAAATGCGAGGTAGAATCTTTTGGGGATTTTATTAGCTAAGTGGATTAGTGTCACCTACTAATACTAATACATTACCTTATGGTGGTACATGCTAGAATGCCTAGCTATACTAATTCAGTCAACCAAAGAAACAAATCAAGCATTTGTCATCAGCACAATCATCCAATTACTTCAAGTAGAGAAATTAATTTTAATTTTTTGTCTTAAGTCTCCTATCTCTTTAGAGGGTCATTGTAACACCCCAGTGTTACTCAAGGTTTTTCCCTCAGTAACCAATTGGTGACCATTATCACATGTAAATGTAATTGAGCAAAGGCACCAAATTGAAAAGCAAGAACTTAAAAATGTATTTTTCATCTCAAGGAACATACCATGAATGCATCATGCACCTCAAGGGAGAAAAATGTTCAAAACCCTAATACTACTCTAATTAAGTCAATTGAACACCAGAAAGGAAATTAGTGAAAAGACTAGGAAAAACATGAAATCATAAATTGGACCAATTAACAAAGTTGTAGTACACTAAATAAGCTACAAAATATAGTAAGGAAGTTTAGCCAAAAGGATTTTGCAAAATGCCCAAAACAACAACTTAAGTGAAGGCTCAATAGGAAATTCAAAAAATTGAGAAATCTGAATTTGGACCTCTTCAAAAAGATCGACCACGTTCTCCAATTTCCAAAACTCAAATCTGCAAGGTCCAAATATCAAATTGGCGCCAAAATACCTAAGGCATGCCCTGGAAAAATTTGGAGTCAAATCTCAGCCGTTTGACATGATTTGGCATGGTTTTGCCTTGGGACGTAGTAGCTAGACACTGGCAACTTGATGACTCCACAACTCTTTGTACACGGCCTAAAACCCCTCGGTTCCCACACATAAACGACAAAGCTTACATCAGGGAACATATCTTACACAATGACCTTGCCGAAATTCGCAAAGATTTGAAGCCTATTAGCGTTAGAACAGGAGCAGAAGCGATATGCCACGTGCTCGACCGCGTCTCATGCGCCGGTGCACGCCAGCCCGCGCACCCGCGCCGAGCCGTGCGTGTCCGAGCGCCCGCACCTGTCCATGCCCGTCCGTGCACCGCGCCCGCACCAATAAGAGCAGCATGACCACGACTGTACTCCCTTCGCACCTCTCCTAACTTCCCAGAGCCAACCCGCAGCACCGACGACCTCCCCGCGACCCGCCACCGCCACTAGAGCTTGGCCACCATGGTCAGCCCTTTTCCATCGACCCCTAGCCTCACCCGAGCCATTGGAAAGCTTCCCCGAGAGGCCATGAGGCTTTTCCAAGCTTGAGCCGAGATCCTGCCCCACCGGAGCAACGAGCGTGACCTCGCCGAACTTCGGCCACCCGCCACCACACGTAGACCGGGCTACCAGGTGAGCCATTTACCAATTCCTTGTGCCTACAACCTCCCTGATTTCCCGTGAAGCTCCCCGACTCACTAGATTAAGCTATACCGTCGTGGTTAGGCCGAATCGCTCGGCGCCGACGAGCTCCACCGCCTGCGCACAAGGTCTGGCCATCTCTGACGCAAACCCGCACAACGACGTGACCGCCATGACCATCCCTATGTCGTCGACCACTTCACCGGAGCTAAATCGCCGCCGGTAAGTCTCGCCGCCGTAATCCTTGCCCCGGTCACTATTCCTACCACCCAAGGACCGCGGAATAGGTTTAGGCTATCCCTAGGGGGCTTTCTGCATTATCAGTGACTTGAATGAATAGTAAACCGAGGACTAGTCTGTAAGGATAAAGGGAAAAATACACCAGGGACCCGAGTGCAAGAAGTATTTTCCTTTCCCTTTTCGAATATTAAGTTAATTAAATCTGTTGTAAACTTGATAAATGTATAACTTGAAAAACTTTCATCCAAATTTGATCAAACAAATTTTGCTAGATTCTGTAAAATATGAACTGTCAAACAAAAATAGTAAACCCCATGTTTTCTGTACTATTTTTTAGAGTTTTGAATTAAATTAGAAATCTGCCCAAACCTTAATAATCCTGAGAAAAATAGAAATACTTCTATACTGAACTTGAGAAAAATTATGGAGATGCTCACCTAGTATATACACTGTTTAAAAATAATGAACACCCCAATATACAAGAATGAGCCAAAAATATCCATTAAAGACTATTTCTGCCCAAACTTTAGAAAAATGAAAAAGGGGATAGGAAATAGAAACCAGAGAGTGACCATATTTTTCCTAGTATGCCTAGGTGATGTAGATCATAGGAAAAATATATGGAACCCTGGTCTAGTACTAATCTAAGGTTATAATTTTATTAGGCATTAAGAAGTCAATAAAAATCATGATTAAAAATATAAAAGCAAATGCAATAATGGCAAGAAAATTTTAGTAGACCCCTGACAACTAACATGCCACTACAAAAATGGTAAACACCCACAACCATCACAGTAAGAGAGTTAAACAAATAGAACTTATATTTAGCCAATATTTCAAATAAATCAAAAGGAAGACCAAAAATGGAGAACAGTGAGCAACCTAATTTTTACCTAGGTACTTATGATGTATACTGCCAGAGAAAAATATAAGACTAAGGTAAAAAAATGTGATGAAATACACCTCACCCCCTGCTCCATGAAAAAGACCATATGTTCCTAGAAATTCCAAAAACCCCTTCTCTATGAGCAAAATTAACCAACTTCAAGAATGATTGCTCTTGCACAAAGAAGAAGATAGAAAAATTAGGAAATCTGTTGTTTGACATTTTTCAATTATAGTAGTAGAGGAAAGCACCACTGAGCCCCCAAACTTTAGAAAAGTAGGTATCTTTGGCTAAACGTTGGCATAAGGTCATAATATTATGCCTAGATACCAGCAAAAATAACCCTTAGATAAAACCCTCTCCTAGAAGAGAGTTGTAGTTCAAAGCACACCCTCTGCCCTAAATTTTAATATTTTTGTGCAGTGAAAACTAGTCCCATTCTAGGCCTCAATTTTTATGACTGAAGTATAAACACCAGTGAGAAGCCACTGTAATTTTTACCGAATTTTTGTAAAATTTTAAATCAGTGTAGTAGTTCAATCCACTCAAAAACATAAATAAAAAGGGAAAAAGAGAGAATTAGACAAAGTGATGAATCTTACCCATAATGACTTTAGCAAGGATCTTGATAAACTTTTCACTAAGACACTAAAAGTCAGTGGAATACCAAAATAATCTGACCACCTAAACTTGACCATACCTAATTCTAAATGACCAAGTATACCAATAAAACCTCCAATAGATGGGTTTGGTTTTATATCACTAGCTTAATCATTTCACCTTGCATTATCATTACTAAATTACTTATCATGGCATACATGTATCTTATTCATTGCATTTATTAGAGTGCAACCTCGCTGACGGAGAGTACGTGCTCATTCCCGAGCAACGAGTTGTCCAAGAATAAGTCCAGGAGCCAGCTCCAAAGCCTGCCACCGAGGATCTCCCCGCAACCTCAGCTTTTGAAGGCAAGCCCCGGTTTTATGCATAACTGTTTATATATATGCTACTTTACTACACTTAATGTTTGTAGGTTTGTAATGTGCACTTAAGTGTAGGAGTTGCCTGAAACCCTAGTTGCATGAACTCAGGATTTCCTTTTTGAGATGGATACTAGTATGCTAAGTCGAATAGCTGCTTTGCTAATTAGGGATCTTGGTAGAAGTCGAGTGATTTTTCTAGCACTCGCGCGAGGTCAGGAATTGAATGTATTCATCTTGCTAATGGGATCTATGATGATCTATGGACTTGGATCTAGGGTGGATGCCTTGTCTATGAGACGAAAATGGAATTAAGGATTAATGTGTGGATACCTGAGTCAAGCGTTTGAAAGACTAAACACATGTCAGGAAATATGGTAACCGGTATGTCTAGTACCTGAGTGAAGCCGGGCGCAAACTTTCCCTCTCACTTGTCCTGAGACTCGGTCTCCCATGCTAGCTATGGTGGGTGTAAGTGCAGCCACTGCACGGGTGCAACCGGGGTCAGTGGGGCATTGCATGCCAAGGCGGTGAGTCCTAGCCGTGAACGGGGAATCGATGGGGACGACTGATATGTGTGGGGATGGAGTGCCCCTATAAGTCATGTGTTTAGGTTTACCTTGCAAGATTAAAACTCGATTTGAATCGTCTGCTTCTCACAGCTAATGAGACTGCTTGACCCCTTGTACTGCATCGAGTAAAAAGTGAAATCAGGTTTTACTTGAGATAACATGATTGATTATACTAAGTGGTTGCTACCATATGCTAGAACTGGGGAAAAGCTAAAAACTATTTTAGAGTTAGCTAGTGCTTTTGGCAAACCAAACCCCTCATCCAAACAACTGCATGGTATAGAGGTAGAGGATTAGACTCCTCACACCGGGTATGTCTAGCTAAGTATTAGTATAGTCAGCCTTGCTTGTGGCATATTTTTTCAAGTACGCTACAGGATATGGTTGATGGTGTGACTTGGCCTTCCACCCTGCCACCGGGTTGGACAGTCGAGTGGGATGCTGCCTCGACAGGAGAGGACCAGGATGAGTAGTGGGCTAGGCCTTGCCCTATTCCTCAGCATCGACGTATCGATTATCTGCTGCATTTAATTTTGAACTCGTTATCTTTTGTCAAAACTTCGATTTATGTAATAACTCTAGTACTTTAAGAATTTGTGGTTTCATGTCTATTGTATTCTCTCTAGGCCTCACCTTCGAGTGAGCTAGTGGTACTCGATCCTTGGTAAGTGGCTTTATCGGACTAGATCCGAGTGACGGGTTATTCTGATTTAAGTGTGTTGCTGCCTCCAAGGCGTGACCCGGGCACTTAAGCTGGAATAATTCGGACGGTTCCACCACAGATGGTATCGGAGCGAATACCATGACAGAGGACTCAATAAGTCATGAATGCCAACTTTTCAAAGTAAAATTTGCTTAGAAACCAGTGTTGGATCGTCAGGACTAGAATGCTAGACCTAGGACGAAAGGCCTTAGGAATAGTGGAAAAATAGGTGGCTATATAAGTAGGCCATATAGGCCAACCTTAGAACAGTAGGGATGATCTAGAAGCACCCCTCTATCGGTGAGAGGACGTTCCTTCCAGCATGCATGCATTATTACACTAGAAGTTAAGGAAAAGTGCATCTAAGTCTGAACTTAACAAGATTGATTAATAATGAATAACGAGATGGGTTGGAGTAGATAAAACCAATTTAACCCACCTCCTTTTAACAACCCGGGTACACATTTTCTTTTTCTTACCACTACCATAACACTTACGTCTAACACCTGCTTCAATTTTGACTACCTTTCCCACTAGGGTTTTCCCTCCATCTTGTGGGAGGTGCTCTGCTCCGCCGGTTACCCTACACCCCCTCTATATACGGTGCAGCTATATGAGGAGCACCAGGTGCCACGTTGCAGGGTTTAGCTGACTCTAGAGGCTCACCCTCTGTAGCCTGGATGGCGTTCCCTTGACTCTGAGACTGTCGAGTTCAGGGCGGACGACACCACTGAGGCCACAACACTAAAAGCCCTAACAACCTTCTGTGGATACCATCCCCTGGAGATGGTGATGCACCCACTGGGACTCTTCCCCACCGAGAAGAGGGATGAACCTATGTGGTGCAACAGAGTGAGCCACGTGAAGGACGTGTGGGCCATGCATCCTAACCAAGTTGGGAGGATCACTATTTAGTGTATGAGCGCACTTTACCGCCTACAGGCCCTGCAGAGTGCCACCATGGCACACCTCACCAACCTTGCTCAGACTACTAAGATCACCCTCGACAGTTGAGAGGACTTCATGGTCAACTTGTCTTCAGAATTATTGGAAAAAGACCTACAGGTGGAACAGTTGAGCCTGCGCATCGTGACTCTAGAGCAGCAGGTGGAAATCTGGGATAACACCATCGATATCCTGGAGATCCAGCTCCATGATGTGTAGGAGGAACTTGAGGAAGCCAACAACCACCTAGAGATGCACCACCAGGACATGGAAGCAAACAAGGCAGGAAGCGAGGGAGAGGAGGATCTCGAGGAATTAGAGCCAGCTCCTGGTCCAAATGCGACTCCCTCCGGAGTACCCCCTTCGCCTGCTTATAGCGTTGCCTCTACCACTCAGGGTGGACAGGTTAGTTTGACATATTAGGAGGACAAAAACCCATGCGAGCTTAGTTTTGGTATCAAATTTCTGACTAGGCTTAAGAGAGAATCCCCTAAATTGTTGTAACCTAGGAAAGTTTTATGAGCAATGAATGCAAGCATGTTATCCTCGTTTGATTTTAGCATTTTGTTATGACATTTTCTTCTCATAATATAAAGGATTTTGTTGGAACCATGAATCGAGATAACATCAGTGAAATTTCTGTTTTCAGATGGCAGCTAGGCAGCGTCGCGGGCAGAACGAGCAGGTTACCCCGCCACCTCCTCCAGCTCCCACGATGCAGGAGCCAATGGCTCAGCAGAATGAGATTTTGCGGTAGCTATTGCAGCGCCATCCCCACCCTCAGCGGTGTGGTGGAGGCCAGCAGCAACGCCCTTCGGCCGCGGCAACGTACCAGGAGTTCTTGAGCATGCAACCGCCTTTGTTCACTAAGGCAGAGGACCCACTGGACGCCGATGTGTGGCTAAGGGTTGTGGAGTCCAAGTTCCCGCTCCTCACGGGAGTTTGCTCTGACGACGCAAAGACCCGCTTCGCCGCACAACAACTTCGTGGACCTGCTAGGACATGGTGGGACCATTTCCGCGCCATGTTACCTGCTGACCACGTGGTGACATGGGAGGAATTCGAGACGGTTTTCAGGGGAGACCATATTTGTGACGGAACCTCCCAAGTCATTAGACCCACCTACAGTTGTCCTTGTCCACCAGACCTCGGGCAAACCTGTAGATGCTTCTAATCACTTGACAAGTTCGGTACCTGTATCCTTTCTTTTCCCAAGAGCGTTTCACCCGTCACGCAGATTTTACAACACATCAGAGGAATGAATAAGCAGAAGCAATTACAGTAACTTATTTCACATTAAAATATAGAGAGAGTATTATTATTACAGACAAGTAATATATAGGAGTGCAGAAGAAATATTATTACAAACTCGAGAGGAAAAACCCCTCCCGCACACAGGTATAAAGTTTTTCAAAAGGAGGACAACATCCTCCCGGGACATCACTCTTGAGCTTCTTCCTTCGGCACCACCTTAGAGCAAAAGCAAAAAAAGTTTGCTGCTTCCTCACCTACAACAACATGGGTTCGAAAAACCCTGAGTACGAAGTGTACTTTCGCAAGTCTTACCCGTCAAAATAAAAGACTCTCAAGGATATGCTGGCTTGAGGGAGTCAAGGTAAGGGTGAATTAAGAATCAAGACTCTGTTTGCAAAAATGCTTATTAACAGTGGATCCTTAAAAATCCAGTTTTATTCGCAAATTAAGTCATTACTTGATTCTAGAATGCTATGTGTAGGGCAGTGACCAAGTCTTCATGTCCGAGAAGTAATGGCAATCCGAATCAATTAATACTCAGCAAAGGATCTCCAATCACACGACATATGTACCACTTAACCCTTGCATATGTCAACTCGCCACCGGGGTTCTTAAGACCAGATCAGGTTCACGCCAACCGAGAGCACAGATACACTACCGTCCAGCCTCTTGCCACGGAGGGTACACGCTACTCTCTCCATCTCTCCACTCCCATTGCATGTTGTCTTATTCTGGTATTAGTCTGCGTGAGGCAAAGATTACCCATGATGAGGCATGTGACCAGTTAAAAGGTCCTCGATCAGCAAGCCTACATCGAGACGATCCTTAATCGACTCAGACGGAGACACTACACCGAGACTCTCTTCTCGTGCAAGTCACCCGCCCAGTCTCAGCTTTATCATTTCAACCCAAAGTTTGGTACCTGTCAGAGGTACATCTTTTCCGATGTTGAACCCATCACGACCATGATGGATCCACCATCAAGTTTTATTTTTGGAAACATCCCAACCCACTTGGAGCATCATCTTTTGTCAAAACAAAACATTTTGTTTTTCTAGAGCAAGACTAAGCATCAGAAAAAACCCTTTTTCAAAAACAGGTGATCAAGGAAAGGTAATCAATCTTCCAAGGAAGGAAATGCATTAATTGTTTAACACACAACTCCTATCACCGAATGCATCAAGCAAGTGAGAAGAATTTTAAAATATCAAGGGGGTGGCAAATGCACCAGGGCTTGCCTTGTGTTATAGGAGAGTGAGGCTTTTCTCCACAAATATCAAAATAAAAGCAGTTCCCGGCAGGTGGGTCTTCAAGTGGTGGTGGTGCAACTCCTTCTTCTTCAACCTCTACCTCTTCCTCGTTCTCTATAAATATAACCATGAATGCTCATGTGATGTTTATGAAAATGCAATGATAATAAAGGTATATTATAGTAGGTCTTGAATACAATTTTCCTTCACGGTTCTTCAGGAAAACTAGGGTTCTCTAGGTCAACATCTCATTTCCCTAAGGCACTTATTACCTAGAAGGCTAGGGTTTTGGATCTAGGAATCAAACAATGTCCAAATCAAGTCAAACTTCACTCATGGGATCTAAGTATCATATTAAACTTATCCAAAGAGTTTGGTGATTTTTGGAGTCTTCAAATAATTCCTAAAATTCTAAGAGACTAGGTTTTGGCTATTTTAAATACTTCATAATTCCTAGTTTGGACTAAAAATCTTGAAACCATTTTTATTAAATACTTTAGAAATTTAGGAGTCCAACAAAATTGGTCTCACATTTTTAGAAATTTTTTAGAAGTTTCTATGAATTTTCTACTCCTGGTAGAAAAAGAAAAAGAGAAACAATGAATAGCGATGGGCTGAAACTGGCCCAAGTCAGCCCGTGAATAGGCAAACGCACCCCCACGCGCGCCCGCGGTGGATAGTTTGCACAGAGACCTTTGGCGTCTTAAACAACTCGAAAGGGGGCCGTGACACTATTTACATGTTTCACTGACGCTTGCGTAAAACCCCTTCTACTTCTGTTTCTTCGCAGTGCCAAGTCCACGATGGTGGACGGCGATGAGCGTGTCTCCGGCGAGCCAATACTGGCTGAAATACGCCAAGACCAGATCCCTAACTTGGTTGACACCTAATTCCATACCTAACAATTGTTCCCCTCGATCAATTACACGGCTCGAGCTCTTAATCACACTATCCACGGTGATGGCTCAAATCAAGGACAATCCATGGTGTTCCCGGTGACCTAGCCTAATCTAGCTCAATTGGGCGGGTTGCTAAGCATCTACAGCACACAGAGACACTGAAACGGGAGCAAGAAAGCCATGAACGGATCTATAGCGCGCTGGCCACGGCAAGGTTACTTAGTATGGTGCTCTGGACCGATTTGGGGGAGGTTTAAAATTGGGGAGCTGTAGGGGATGATTGGAGGTGAGAGCTGGTTCACTTGATGCACAATTACTTAGCAGAGCTGAGGGTACGCTCAATTTATATAATTCATGAGCAGTGGCGGCTAATTTGAAGGAGACGCGCGGCAGCCGGAGAGGGGGAAGAGCACTGGCGCAAAGAATTCGTGGCGTTCACCGGCGCAATGGTTCCACAATTGTACTCTTAAGTGTGCCACAGTCACTACCACACAGTAACAAGCCACAACATGGCACAACCGAGGTCACCGGAGTTTCCACGGTGACATCGGCGGTCCTACCACGTTGTAATGGCTACAGGCGCGGTGACAAGCCTCTGCCGCGACCAAATCCATGCCCCCACGCGATCTTCTTACCTCCCCGTGAATATCCACTGTGTGCCAAACATGAATCACGGCGACCGGCGTGAATCCGGGCGCGTGGATCACCGGCGGTGAGGGGGACTGAATCGTGGGATATTTTCGCTACTGTACCATCAGAGGTTGCTTCAGTTGTTCTGACAGAGCATTTTGCAGCACGATTTGCTTCAAATTTTATGTAGTGTCCTGACCAACTCTCTGCATCAAAGTTGTAGTCCTATAATCCAACTACAAATTGACTATAGAGACCTAATTCATTTACCCAATACTTCGAGCTTGAATTGAATCCAAAGTTGAGCAAATCTCACTGCCAGACCCAGTTCAGCTTTAGGGTTGTCTGATAGCCAGACTTCAAACCTATTTATCTCCTATTTTTGTACAACACCAAGGCTTAATCACTTAAGCAAAGTTGTACACCTATCTTAGCTCTATAAGTTTGCTATATTGACTTAGGGAAAAATCCCAACGAATTGAGAGTCACAGAGCTCTAAAGTTGATCCCACTTTACTAAACTTCAAACTTAGCCACATATGATTCATTGGGTACTTTTTGCAAATAGGTCCAAATTCCATAATTTGATTTGCAAATCCACAAAGGTGTGAACCATATGATTTGAGGTGCCCTAATACCTTGGTTTTTGCACTTTGATCCAAAAGTGCACAAATTTACACATAGCCCCCTAGGGTTTCAACTTAGGGTTTTCCAGGGGTCTTTTTAGGGTTTTGACATATCTAGGGTTTTGGTGTTATCAAAGTCCATTAAAGGTGATATCTTATGACCATCTCTAATGAGTTTTGAGATTTTTAACTTATTTATGCTTTATTGACACACCTAAGCCTAGTTTAGGGTTAAGTACCCTACCCTAGGGTTACTCACATACCATGTCACATCAATCCAACTTGTTTGAACTTTTTGCCTAGTGAATGCACTCTAAGTGTAACAATAACATGATATGCTAAAGCTCATGATGTTATGCTCAAGTTTTAGTGATAGTAACACCAGGGGTGTTACATCCTTCCCCCCATAAAAGAATCTCGTCCCGAGATTAAAAGTCCTAGGGCAAATAATGGAAAAGGAAACGTGTCACATCTTTATTTCCTTATTAGTCTTACAAGGTAGGGGGTGGTATGGGGTCTACTCCTCTTTTAGAACAATTGTACATATCTTACAATTTACATGAAGCTAAAAAGCCTAGGAAATTCTTTTCTAAAAAGTCTTAGGTTTGCGATGTAGCTTCATCTTCAGTGTGTTGGTTCCATTGTATCTTATAAAATTTGAGAGTTCTTCGGGTAATCCTGTCCCTTTGATCTAGGACTTGAATTGGATGTTCTAAATATGTCAAGTCTGGTTCTAATACAACATCCGTCACTTCAACGGTTCGATCTGGAACCCGAAGACACTTCTTCAATTGGGACACATGGAACACATTGTGCTCTGCAGATAATGTTTCGGGTAGTTGGAGTCGATACGCCACTGGTCCACATCTTTCAAGGATAGGAAATGGACCAATGTATCGGGGTGCAAGTTTTCCTTTTACCCCGAAATGGGATACACCCTTCATTGGTGATACTTTTAGGTAGACATAATCTTCAACTTGAAAGTACAAGGGTTAGCGTTGTTTATCTGCGTAACTCTTTTGTCGAGCTTGTGCTTCTTTCAAATTATGTATAATTCGTTGAACTTTTTCCTCCTTTTCTTTAACCATATCGGGTCTGAAAAACCACCTTTCTCTTGGTTCAGACCAATTCAATGGAGTGCGACACCGTCGTCCATATAAAGCTTCAAAGGGTGCCATCTTGATACTTCCTTGATAACTATTGTTATATGAGAATTCTGCCAATGGTAAACAGTCATCCAATTTTTGCAGAAATTCAAGAACACATGCCCGTAGCATGTCTTCAAGTATTTGATTCACTCTTTTAGTCTGCCCACTAGTTTGAGGATGATAGGCCAAACTATATAGCAACTTAGTACCTAGAGCTTTGTGGAGAGCCTCCCAGAATTTGGATACGAATTGCGGTCCACGGTCTGACACAATTGTTTTTGGGATCCCATGCAGATTGGGAATACGAGCAATATATAGCTCCGCATATGTGGCCACTGTATACTTTACCCCGACTGGGAGAAAGTGGGCGATCTTTGTAAGTCGATCAATGATAACCCAGATGGAATCAAACCCTTTTGTTGTTCTAGGTAATCTCACAATGAAGTCCATGCTAATATCCTCCCATTTCCAAGTCAGGATAGACAAAGATTGTAGTGGACCAGCAGTCTTCATGTGTTCAGGTGTCACATTTCGCCACATAGCGTGCAATTTCAATCTTCATCTTTGTCCACCAATAATGCTTCTTTAAATCTTGATACATCTTAGTGCTTCGAGGATGAATGGAATATCGACTAAGATGTGCTTCATCTAAAATTTGCTGGCGGACATCATCATCCTTGGGCACAACTATGCGGTTGTTAAACCATACTATGCCTTGATCATCCTTTCTGAAATAGTTTGCTCTACCAGCCTTTATTTTCTTATGAATGTGTTTCATACCCTTATCACTTCTTTGTGCATCAATAATCTTTTGCAGAAGGACTGACTCAAGCTTCAATTGATTTAAGGTTCCATGTTGAATCATTCCCAGGTTTAATTTCTCAATTTCTTGGCATAATGTGATGTCAGAAGTCTTTATTGTAAGACAATGGCAGGAAGCCTTGCGACTTAGTGCATCTGCCGCCACGTTGGCCTTGCCTGGGTGATAGTGAATTTCCAATTAATAATCCTTAATTAGCTCAAGCCACCTCCTTTGCGTCATATTTAATTCTGACTAGGTAAAAATGTACTTCAAGCTTTTATGATCTGTATATATATGACAAATATTTCCCAGCAGATAATGACGCCATATTTTAAGGGCATGAACCACGACAGCTAATTCTAAGTAATGAGTTGGATAATGTTCCTCATGCCGGTGCAACTGTCTTAAAGCATATGCTATGACTCGTCCCTCTTGCATTAAGACACATCCAATACCACTGCCCGATGCGTCACAGTACACATCAAAAGACTTTTCAATGTCCGGTTGAGCTAATACCAGAGCAGTGGTCAATAACACCTTCAGCTGCTCAAAGGCTTCGTTGCATTCTGGGGACCAGTTAAATTTCGTATCATTCTTCAATAGACTTGTGATTGGCTTCACAAGTTTGGAGAAGTCCGGGATAAATCTGCGATAAAAGCCAGCGAGTCCAAGGAAACTTCGAAATTGATGTACAGTGGTTGGCGATTTCCACTCTAGAATATCCTTGACCTTGCTGGGATCAACTGCAATCCCCTTTGTAGACAATACGTGCCCTGGAAATTGGATTTCCTCCAGCTAAAACACGCACTTACTGAATTTAGCATATAGTTGATGTTCCCTCTAGCGTGTTAACACGATCCAGAGATGCCGAGCATGCTCCTCTTCATTCTTGGAATAAATCAAGATATCATCAATGAAGACCACCACAAATTTGTCCAACTCGGGCATGAATACCGAGTTCATCAGATATGTGAAGTGGGCAGGAGCATTCATTAATTCAAAAGACAACCAAATATTCGAATAATCTATACCGCATAGTAAATGCGGTCTTGGGTATATCTTCGAGTCGGATATGGATCTGATGATTGCCCGACCTGAGGTCAATCTTAGAGAATACCCGTGCTCCAGTAAGTTGATCGAACAAGATATTAATCTGGGGTAGGGGGTACTTATTCTTGATTGTGACCTCATTAAGGGGTCTGTAGTCCATGCACATTCGAAGTGTTTGATCCTTCTTCTTGACAAAGATTGCGGGACATCCCCAAGGTGACAAACTGGGTCGGATAAATCCCTTCTCCAGTAGATCTTGGAATAGAGTCTTGAGCTCTGCCAACTCATTTGGAGGCGTTCGGTACGACCTTCTAGAAATAGGAGCCGTACCGAGCTTTAGTTCAATCACAAATTCTACGTCTCTTTCTGGAGGTAATCCAGATAGATCATGAGGAAAGACGTCCGGAAACTCACACACTACCGGAATATCTTGGAGTTCCGGTATGATAGCTTCATAGACTCTACCAAATGGTTTATCTGGAATAGCTACAGGGATGGACAAGAGAACCTCTTCATGGCCATAGCTCAACCTGATGGTTCTTAGATCAGTGTTGAGGATAGTTTTGTGCTGGGCTAACCATTTCATGCCCAGAATTACATCTATATCTCGGTCTTTCAGAACAATCATGTTGGTGGGAAAGTCCCGTTCAGCCAATGTTACGGGCACATGGAAAGCCACTTCTTCAGTGAATATTTGTCCCCCAAGCGAATGAATAATAAACCCTTCCCTTGATTCGATGCAAGGAATGCAATATTTCTCCACAAATTTCTTGCTTATGAATGTATGCGAAGCACCAGAATCAAATAGAATGACTGCTGGGTGATTGGCCACAAGAAACATACCCATCATAACCGGCTCTCCCTCCGGTGTAGTGGCCACTTGTGTGTAGTATATTCACCTAGTCTTCTTTATATTCTTGCCCGTCGAATTATTCGTCGTGTTTCCCTTGCCTTGATTTTAACTCCCTGAGTTCTGCTGGTTGTTGGATTTGTTCTGCCTCGGATATGGGCAGTCTTTGATAAAATGTCCAGACTTCTCACAATTAAAGCAGCTAGTTGAGGAACTAGGGAGGGCGGGGAAACAAGCACCAGGGTCACTCGGCTGACTTGTTAAAATGGGGCAGTGGCGGGGCGGATGAAGACAAGCTGTTTGAAGGGGTAGGAGGGTGGACGAGGTGAAGAACGGTTTTGATTGAAAGGTCAGATTACCAACCTTTGTCGCTTTTCAGGCCCCTGACTGGACCTGTCACCTCCAATTCCCTTCGATTTTCCTGGGCCTGTATGCTTAGCTTCTACTGCCAGCGCTGTGCTGACAGCCCTGCTGTAGGAGAGATCAAGGCAGGTGGCCATCTTTCTTTGAAGTCGGTCGTTGAGGCCTCTCATAAATCAATTCATCTTTTTCAAGTCAGTATTTACCTGATCAATTGCATACTGGGAAAATGATTGAATTTGTTGAGATACTGCATGACAGTATCTCCTCCTTGCTTGAGTCGCATGAATTCTTCTTGTTTCATGTGCAGCACTCCTTCTGGAATGTAGTACTCACGAAAGGCTAGCTTAAATTTGTCCCACGTGACCTGATGTCCGGCAGGTTGAATGGCCACAAAATTTCCCCACCATGTACTGGCAGGGCCTCTTAACTGTTGAGCCGCGAACAACAGCTTTTGGGTTTTAGTGCAGCGCATGAGTCCAAATTTCTGCTCTATAACCCGTATCCATTCGTCGACTTCCAAAGGGTCTTTGGCTTTGACGAAGAGTGGGGGACGGGTTTCCAAGAAATCCAAGTACGAAGTTTCACAGGGCCCTGTGGATAAGCCCTTCCGCCTTGTTGCTGAAATTGATTTCTCGCCATTTCACGTAAAAAGAGGGTGTTGTCGGCGGTCACATTGACTAAGGCAGTGATAGCCTCAGCCAACGTTGGCGGTACAGGCGGTGGATTGGGCGTGTCTTCCCGACCATGGGAAGTACCGGCACTGTCATGTGCATGAGTCCTCGATGGCATCTGAAGAAAAAATATAACATGCTGACATATACCATCATTTTACATTACCAAGATGTAATGATACAGACTCAATTGTACAACATGACTTCATTAGCTATTTTACATTAGTATTATAGCTAAGCTACACTACTCTAGTATTTATCGTCTTTAGTTGCTTCACTGTCTGTTGTAGGGGACCGTTCGTCAGCCAGGTTCATAGAAGGAGGGGGCTTGAAAAGGTCCAATTCCCCACCAAGTGCTTCACCTGCCGTTCCAGAAGGTCCGGCTCCTATTCCAACAGGGTCGACAGGTACGTCTGGGTGCAGTCACGAATACAGTTCATGAACTTCCTCATGTAATGTATTGCAATACACCTGCAAGTTGTCAACGGCCATGCTAAGCTCATCCACATGGGCTCGAGCTTTGGATTCCCAGTCCCAAGCAATTGAACGTGAATTGATAACCCAATCGATTGCCAAATCCCGTCTAGCAAGCTCGTCTTGCAGATGTCTGATGTCAGCTCTTAACTCATTTATACGCCGACCATCCTCTACCCACACCCTGTTCCGATGACGTAGCTCCATGCGAAGCTGCTCCACTTGGGCTTCTAGGTCTCCAATGGGGTCGTTACTGCCACTGCTGCTCGCTTCATGCCTTGGAGCCAGCTGATGCCGAGGTACGCCAATAGGTCTAGTGGACTTACGCGCGGTTTTCTTCATGCGCGGCGGAATATCTCCATAAGGGGGAAAACTTTATTAATATAATTTTTAAACATGATGCATGCATAATTACAGAATCAACTTTCTGAAAGGGAAATGTGCCCTTGGGCCATTTCTAAGTATTTTGGTGATTGAGTGCCAACACATGTGCTTAATTGTGAATTTATGTACATGGATGAACAAGGTGCAAATCATGAAGTAAAGGTATGTTTCTAAGCCTTAGTACATTGGTTTTGTGTACTAATATATTTGTCTAAGTGTTAGAAACAGAAAGAAGAAGAAGAGAGAAGAGGAGAAAAGACTTGGCTGTGTGCTGCCAAGACCCAGCTCGGTATGGAGCACCGGACTGTCCGGTGTGCACCGGACAGTGTCCGGTGCGCCAGGCTGACTCGGCTCGAACTGGCCGCTCTCGGGAATTCGCCGACGGCGTACGGCTAAAATTCACCGGACTGTCCGGTGTGCACCGGACTGTCCGGTGAGCCAACGGTCGGCCGGGCCAACGGTCGGCCGCGCAATCTGCGCGGGACACGTGGCGGAGCCAACGGTCGGAAGACGGCACCGGACTGTCCGGTGTGCACCGGACATGTCCGGTGCGCCAACGGCTCCCAGATCTACAACGGTCGGCAACGGTCGGAAGCGCCAGTTATGGAAACAAATCGGGCACCGGACAGTGTCCGGTGTGCACCGGACTGTCCGGTGCCCCCGACGACAGAAGGCAAGGATGGCCTTCCGGATTTGCTCTCAACGGCTCCTAGCTGCCTTGGGGCTATAAAAGGGGCCCCTAGGCGCATGGAGGAGACACACAAGCAACCTTTGAGCATTCTTGATCATCCACACTCAGTCTTTGCGCATTTGTTTGTCATTCTAAGTGTTTCGAGCTCCGTTCTAGTGAGAACTTTGTGATACTCTTGTGAGCTCGATTCTTGGCTGTGTGTGTGCGCGTTTCGCTGTGGATTTGTGTGTGTTGCTTCCCTCCCTTACTCTGTGTTTCTTTGTGATCATATACTTGTAAGGGCAAGAGACTCCAATTTGTGGAGATTCCTTGCAAACGGGATAGTGAAAGGCAAAACAAAACACCGTGGTATTCAAGTGGGTCTTTGGACCGCTTGAGAGGGGTTGATTGCAACCCTCGTCCGTTGGGACGCCACAACGTGGAGTAGGCAAGCGTTGGTCTTGGCCGAACCACGGGATAAACCACTGTGTCACCTCTGTGCTTGATCTCTTGTGGTATTGTGTTTTGTTGAGATTTCTCTTTAGCCACTTGGCAATTATTGTGCTAACACTTAACAAGTTTTTGTGGCTTAAGTTTTAAGTTTTCACAGGATCACCTATTCACCCCCCCTCTAGGTGCTCTCAATTGGTATCGGAGGCATTCTCTTCACAAAGGGACTAACCGCCCGAAGAGATGGATCCTAAGGGGAAGGGTATCGTGATCAACGACAAAGAGAAGGAATCCTTCGTCAACGAGCCAAAGGACGATAAGCCTACCGACTCCGGCTCGGGCCACAGACGGAAGGAAGGGAAGAAGAAGAAGACAAGGCGCATCAAGGAGATCGTCTACTACGACAGTGATGAGTCTACTTCTTCCCAAAAGGACGACCACAGCGACTACGAGAGAAGGAAACCGGTTAATTCGAATTTTTCTTTTGACTACTCTCGTATTCCGCAAAGTTCAAATTCACATTTGCTCTCCATTCCACTCGGCAAGCCCCCACACTTTGATGGAGAGGACTACGGATTTTGGAGCCACAAAATGCGTAGTCACCTATTCTCTCTCCATCCTAGTATTTGGGAGATTGTAGAGAGTGGAATGCACTTTGATAGTTCGGATAGTCCCATGTTCATTAATGAACAAATTCATAAGAATGCACAAGCTACTACTGTTCTTCTAGCTTCCTTGTGCAGGGATGAATACCATAAAGTAAGCGGCTTGGATAACGCCAAGCAGATCTGGGACACCCTCAAGATTTCTCATGAGGGGAACGACGTCACCTTGCTCACCAAGATGGAGTTGGTGGAGGGAGAGCTCGGACGGTTCGCAATGATAAGAGGCGAGGAGCCGACGCAAACATACAATCGGCTCAAGACCCTTATCAACAAGATAAGGAGCTACGGGAGCACGCGATGGACGGACCACGACGTCGTCCGCCTAATGCTAAGGTCATTTACCGTTCTTGATCCTCATTTGGTAAACAATATACGTGAAAATCCCAGGTACACCAAGATGTCGCCCGAAGAAGTTCTTGGGAAATTTGTTAGCGGGCGAATGATGATCAAGGAGGCGAGGTATGTGGACGACGCCTTGAATGGTCCGATCAACGAGCCGCAACCTCTTGCTCTCAAGGCAACACGAAGCAAGGAGGCGCTACCCAGCAAGGTGGCACAGATTGAGGCGGCCGGACTCAATGATGAAGAGATGGCTCTCATCATCAAGAGATTCAAGACGGCGCTTAATGGTCGCAAGGGGCAGCCAAGCAAGACCAAGACAAAGGGGAAGCGCTCATGCTTCAAATGCGGTAAGCTTGGTCATTTTATCGCTAACTGTCCCGATAATGAAAGTGACCAGGAAAAGGGGAACAAAAGAGAGAAGAAGAAGCAATACAAGAAGGCAAAGGGCGAGGCACATCTAGGAAAGGAGTGGGACTCGGATTGCTCCTCCTCCGACTCCGACAATGAAGGACTCGCTGCCACCGCCTTCAACAAGTCTTCCCTCTTCCCCAACGAGCGTCTCACATGCCTTATGGCAAGGGAGAAGAAGGTGAGTACTCAAGACTTCACTTATGCTTCTTCTAGTGATAGTGAGACTAGTGATGATGATGACATAGATTATTCATGCTTGTTCAAGGGCTTAGATAGATCTAAGATAGATAAAATTAATGAGTTGATTGATGCTTTGAATGATAAGAATAGATTACTAGAAAAACAAGAGGATCTTTTATATGAGGAGCATGATAAATTTGTTAGTGCACAAAATTCTCTTGCTCTAGAAATTAAAAGAAATGAAGTGCTTTCTAGTGAATTATCTTCCTGTCATGAAACCATTGCTACCTTAAGAAGTGTTAATAATGATTTAATTGCTAAACTAGAAGTAGCTAGTAAATCAAATTCCTGTGTTGAACATGTTGAAATTTGTACTAGGTGTAAGGATTTTGATGTTAATGCTTGTAGTGAACACTTAGTGTCAATTTCAAAACTAAATGATGAAGTGGCTAGTCTTAATGCCCAACTTAAGACTAGCAAGAGTGAAGTTGATAAAATAAAATTTGCAAGGGATGCCTACACGGTTGGTAGACATCCCTCAATTAAGGATGGTCTTGGCTTCAAGAGAGAGGCCAAGAACTTAACAAGCCATAAAGCTCCCATCTTCGTCAAGGAGAAGGGGAAGGCCCCTATGGCTAGTAGTGCTAAAAGGAACCATGCTTTTATGTATAATGATAGGAGAAATGCTAGAAATGCTTATAATAATTTTAATTCACATGTTTATGATTCTCATGCCATGTTTGCTTCTAGTTCTTCTTATAAGCATGATAGAGATATGTGTAGGAGAAATGTTGTGCATATGCCTAGGAGAAATTTTGCTCATGTACCTAGAAAAGTTGTGAACAAACCTTCTACCATTTATTATGCTTGCAATGCTACCTTTGCTATTTGTAGAAAGGGTAAGAAGGTAATTGCTAGGAAGTTAGGGGCAAGATGCAAGGGAGATAAAGCTTGCATTTGGGTCCCTAAGGACATTTGTGCTAACCTTGTAGGACCCAACATGAGTTGGGTACCTAAGACCCAAGCCTGAATTTGCCTTGCAGGTTTATGCATCCGGGGGTTCAAGCTGGATTATCGACAGCGGATGCACAAACCATATGACGGGGGAGAAGAAGATGTTCACCTCCTACGTCAAAAATAAGGATTCCCAAGATTCAATTATATTCGGTGATGGGAATCAAGGCAAGGTAAAAGGGTTAGGTAAAATTGCAATTTCTAATGAGCACTCAATCTCTAATGTGTTTTTAGTAGAGTCTCTTGGTTACAATTTGCTATCTGTTAGCCAATTATGCAATATGGGGTACAACTGTTTATTTACAAACGTAGATGTGTCTGTCTTTAGAAGATGTGATGGTTCACTAGCTTTTAAGGGTGTACTAGACGGCAAGCTTTACTTAGTTGATTTTGCAAAAGATGAGGCCAGTCTAGATGCATGCTTAATGGCTAAGACTTGCATGGGCTGGCTGTGGCATCGCCGCTTAGCACATGTGGGGATGAAGAACCTCCACAAGCTTCTAAAGGGAGAACATGTGATAGGTCTAACCAATGTTTATTTCGAAAAAGATAGACCTTGTGCAGCTTGTCAAGCAGGTAAACAAGTGGGAGGAGCGCATCACAGCAAGAATGTGATGACCACGTCAAGACCTCTGGAGCTGCTGCATGTGGACCTCTTCGGACCCGTCGCCTATCTAAGCATAGGAGGGAGTAAGTATGGTTTAGTTATTGTTGATGACTTTTCCCGCTTCACTTGGGTGTTCTTCTTGCAGGATAAGTCTGAAACCCAAGGGACCCTCAAGCGCTTCCTCAGGAGAGCTCAAAATGAGTTTGAGCTCAAGGTGAAGAAGATAAGGAGCGACAACGGGTCCGAGTTCAAGAACCTTCAAGTGGAGGAGTTTCTTGAGGAGGAAGGGATCAAGCACGAGTTCTCCGCTCCCTACACACCTCAGCAAAATGGTGTGGTAGAGAGGAAGAACAGGACGCTAATCGACATGGCGAGGACGATGCTTGGTGAGTTCAAGACCCCCGAGTGCTTTTGGTCGGAAGCTGTGAACACAGCTTGCCACGCCATCAACAGGGTCTATCTTCATCGCCTCCTCAAGAAGACTTCGTATGAGCTACTAACCGGTAACAAACCCAATGTATCATACTTTCGTGTATTTGGGAGCAAGTGCTACATTCTAGTGAAGAAGGGTAGAAATTCTAAGTTTGCTCCCAAAGCTGTAGAAGGGTTTTTATTAGGTTATGATTCAAATACGAAGGCGTATAGAGTCTTCAACAAATCATCGGGTTTGGTTGAAGTCTCTAGCGACGTTGTATTTGATGAGACTAATGGCTCTCCAAGAGAGCAAGTTGTTGATTGTGATGATGTAGATGAAGAAGATGTTCCAACGACCGCTATACGAACCATGGCGATTGGAGACGTTCGGCCACAGGAACAAGATGAACGAGATCAACCTTCTTCCTCAACGACGGTGCATCCCCCAACTCAAGACGATGAACAGGTTCATCAACAGGAGGCGTGTGATCAAGGGGGAGCACAAGATGATCACGTGATGGAGGAAGAAGCGCAACCGGCACCTCCAACTCAAGTTCGAGCGATGATTCAAAGGGATCATCCCGTCGACCAAATTCTGGGTGACATTAGCAAGGGAGTAACTACTCGGTCTCGACTAGTTAATTTTTGTGAACATTACTCTTTTGTCTCCTCTATTGAGCCTTTCAGGGTAGAGGAGGCCTTGCTAGATCCGGATTGGGTGTTGGCCATGCAGGAGGAACTTAACAACTTCAAGCGCAATGAAGTTTGGACGCTGGTGCCTCGTCCCAAGCAAAATGTTGTGGGAACCAAGTGGGTTTTTCGCAACAAACAGGACGAGCACGGGGTGGTGACGAGGAACAAGGCTCGACTTGTGGCAAAAGGTTATGCCCAAGTCGCAGGTTTAGACTTTGAGGAGACTTTTGCTCCTGTGGCTAGGCTAGAGTCCATTCGTATCTTGCTAGCATATGCCGCTCACCATTCTTTCAGGTTGTACCAAATGGATGTGAAGAGCGCTTTCCTCAACGGGCCAATCAAGGAGGAGGTGTACGTGGAGCAACCCCCTGGCTTCGAGGATGAGCGGTACCCCGACCACGTGTGTAAGCTCTCTAAGGCGCTCTATGGACTTAAACAAGCCCCAAGAGCATGGTATGAATGCCTTAGAGATTTCTTAATTGCTAATGCTTTCAAGGTTGGGAAAGCCGATCCAACTCTTTTCACTAAGACTTGTGATGGTGATTTGTTTGTGTGCCAAATTTATGTCGATGACATAATATTTGGTTCTACTAATCAAAAGTCTTGTGAAGAGTTTAGCAGGGTGATGACGCAGAAATTCGAGATGTCGATGATGGGCGAGTTGAACTACTTCCTTGGGTTCCAAGTGAAGCAACTCAAGGACGGCACCTTCATCTCCCAAACGAAGTACACGCAAGATCTGCTAAAGAGGTTTGGGATGAAGGACGCCAAGCCCGCAAAGACGCCGATGGGAACCGACGGACACACCGACCTCAACAAAGGAGGTAAGTCCGTTGATCAAAAAGCATACCGGTCCATGATAGGTTCTTTGCTTTATTTATGTGCTAGTAGACCGGATATTATGCTTAGCGTATGCATGTGTGCTAGATTTCAATCCGATCCTAAGGAGTGTCACTTAGTGGCTGTGAAGCGAATTCTTAGATATTTAGTCGCTACGCCTTGCTTCGGGATCTGGTATCCAAAGGGGTCTAATTTTGACTTGATTGGGTACTCAGATTCCGACTATGCTGGATGTAAGGTCGATAGGAAGAGCACATCGGGGACGTGCCAATTCTTAGGAAGGTCCCTGGTGTCATGGAACTCTAAGAAACAAACATCCGTTGCCCTATCCACCGCTGAGGCCGAGTACGTTGCCGCAGGTCAGTGTTGCGCGCAACTACTTTGGTTGAGGCAAACCCTCCGGGACTTTGGCTACAATCTGAGCAAAGTCCCACTCCTATGTGACAATGAGAGTGCTATCCGAATAGCGGAAAATCCTGTTAAGCACAGCCGCACAAAGCACATTGACATCCGGCATCACTTTCTGAGAGACCACCAGCAAAAGGGAGATATCGAAGTGTTTTATGTTAGCACCGAGAACCAGCTAGCCGATATCTTTACCAAGCCTTTAGATGAGAAGACCTTTTGCAGGTTGCGTAGTGAGCTAAATGTCTTAGATTCGCGGAACTTGGATTGAATTGTAGCATACATGTATTTATGCCTTTGATCATGTTCTTTCTGCATTTTGTTGCTTATTATGGTGCTCAAGTTGTACAAACACTCCTTGGACCTCACAAGTCCGCTGCAAAGTGATGCACATGTTTAGGGGGAGATGTGCTACAACTTGACCCTTTGAGACTAACCATATGCTTGAGTTTACTTGCTTTAGTCTCAAAGGAGAATTGAAAGGGAAAAGGTGGACTTGGATCATGCAAGACTTCCACTGCACTCCGATGAGAGGGTAACTTATTCCAAGTCCATCTCATTAACTCTTATTGCCATTTGCTCTTAATTGAAGATTTTGGTGAGGCAATGGGGTTAAAGGGCCAAAATTAATCCCGTTTTGGTGCTTGATGCCAAAGGGGGAGAAAATAAAGGCCAAAGCAATAAATGGATCAGCTACCACTTGAGAAATTTGAAAATAGTAGAGTAGAGCTTTTGGTTTGTCAAAACTCTTTTTGTTGTCTCTCTTATCAAAGTTGGCTTCTTTTGGGAGAAGTAGTAATTATGGGAAAAAGGGGGAGTTTTTGAAATCCTTGATCAATCTCTTTTGGAATGACTCTCTTTATGCTTCAACATGTGTGTTTAACCTAGAGAGTTTGATTTGCAAAAACAAACCAAGTGGTGGCAAAGGATGATCCATATATGCCAAAATTGATTCAAAATAAATTTAAGTTTTATTTGAAGTGAGTTTGCACTTGTTCTAGTTGCTTTATGTTGTGTTGGCATAAATCACCAAAAAGGGGGAGATTGAAAGGGAAATGTGCCCTTGGGCCATTTCTAAGTATTTTGGTGATTGAGTGCCAACACATGTGCTTAATTGTGAATTTATGTACATGGATGAACAAGGTGCAAATCATGAAGTAAAGGTATGTTTCTAAGCCTTAGTACATTGGTTTTGTGTACTAATATATTTGTCTAAGTGTTAGAAACAGAAAGAAGAAGAAGAGAGAAGAGGAGAAAAGACTTGGCTGTGTGCTGCCAAGACCCAGCTCGGTATGGAGCACCGGACTGTCCGGTGTGCACCGGACAGTGTCCGGTGCGCCAGGCTGACTCGGCTCGAACTGGCCGCTCTCGGGAATTCGCCGACGGCGTACGGCTAAAATTCACCGGACTGTCCGGTGTGCACCGGACTGTCCGGTGAGCCAACGGTCGGCCGGGCCAACGGTCGGCCGCACAATCTGCGCGGGACACGTGGCGGAGCCAACGGTCGGAAGACGGCACCGGACTGTCCGGTGTGCACCGGACATGTCCGGTGCACCAACGGCTCCCAGATCTACAACGGTCGGCAACGGTCGGAAGCGCCAGTTATGGAAACAAATCGGGCACCGGACTGTCCGGTGCCCCCGACGACAGAAGGCAAGGATGGCCTTCCGGATTTGCTCTCAACGGCTCCTAGCTGCCTTGGGGCTATAAAAGGGGCACCTAGGCGCATGGAGGAGACACACAAGCAACCTTTGAGCATTCTTGATCATCCACACTCAGTCTTTGCGCATTTGTTTGTCATTCTAAGTGTTTCGAGCTCCGTTCTAGTGAGAACTTTGTGATACTCTTGTGAGCTCGATTCTTGGCCGTGTGTGTGCGCGTTTCGCTGTGGATTTGTGTGTGTTGCTTCCCTCCCTTACTCTGTGTTTCTTTGTGATCATATACTTGTAAGGGCAAGAGACTCCAATTTGTGGAGATTCCTTGCAAACGGGATAGTGAAAGGCAAAACAAAACACCGTGGTATTCAAGTGGGTCTTTGGACCGCTTGAGAGGGGTTGATTGCAACCCTCGTCCGTTGGGACGCCACAACGTGGAGTAGGCAAGCGTTGGTCTTGGCCGAACCACGGGATAAACCACTGTGTCACCTCTGTGCTTGATCTCTTGTGGTATTGTGTTTTGTTGAGATTTCTCTTTAGCCACTTGGCAATTATTGTGCTAACACTTAACAAGTTTTTGTGGCTTAAGTTTTAAGTTTTCACAGGATCACCTATTCACCCCCCCCTCTAGGTGCTCTCACTTTCATTGATTCACAACCTTCTATATATTGCACTCTGCTACCTAGTCTTTATAAGATGAGTACTTCAGAAAGTAGTAAGATGAGAATGAAAGAAATTTTCTTAAAATAAGTCTTTGAAATTTCTTTTTGAAATGTCTCATAATATCTGAAGAGATGGGCTTCGCTCCGATACCAGCTGTGACGGAACCTCCCAAGTCATTAGGCCCACCTACAATTGTCCTTGTCCAGCGGACCTCGGGCAAACCTGTAGATGCTTCTAATCACTTGACAAGTTCGGTATCTGTATCCTTTCTTTGCCCAAGAGCATTTCACCCGTCACGGAGATATTACAACACATCGGAGGAACGAATAAGCGAAAGCAATTACAGTAACTTATTTCACATTAAAATATAGAGAGAGTATTATTATTACAGACCAGTAATATATAGGAGTGCAGAAGAAATATTATTACAAACTCGGGAGGCAAAAACCCCTCCCACACATAGGTATAAAGTTTTTCAAAAGGAGGACAACATCCTCCCGGGACTTCACTCTTGAGCTTCTTCCTTCAGCACCACCTTAGAGCAAAAGCAAAAAAAGTTTGCTGCTTCCTCACCTACAACATCATGGGTTTGAAAACCCTGAGTATGAAGTGTACTTTCACAAGTCTTACCCGTCAAAATAAAAGACTCTCAAGGATATGCTGGCTTGAGGGAGTCAAGGTAAGGCTGAATCAAGAATCAAGACTCTGTTTGCAAAAATGCTTACTAACAGTGGATCCTTAAAAATCGAGTTTTATTAGCAAATTAAGTCATTACTTGATTCTAGAGTTATTTCTAACCTAGTTCAAGCACTTGGCCTATACTAGCCATCCTTTTATTAACCCATCTTGTTCACTGGAATGCTACGTGTAGGGCAGTGACCAAGTCTTCATGTCCGAGAAGTAACGGCGATCCAAATCGATTAATACTCAGCTGAGGATCTCCAATCACACGACATATGTAGCACTTAACCCTTGCATATGTCAACTCGCCACTGGGGTTCTTAAGACCAGATTAGGTTCACACCAACTGAGAGCACAGATACACCACCGTCCAGCATCTTGCACCGGAGGGTACACGCCACTCTCGCCATCTCTCCACTCCCATTGCGTGTTGTCTTATTCTGGTATTAGTCTGCCTGAGGCAAAGCTTACCAATGATGAGGCATGTGACCAGTTAAAAGGTCCTCGATCAGCAAGCCTACATCGAGACGGTCCTTAATCGACTCAGACGGAGACCCTACACCGAGACTCTCTTCTCGTGCAAGTCATCCGCCCATTCTTAGCTTTATCATTTCAACCCAAAGTTTGGTACCTGTCAGAGGTACATCTTTTTCGATGTTGAACCCATCACGGCCATGATGGATCCACCATCAAGTTGTATTTTTGGAAACATCCCAACCCACTTGGAGCATCATCTTTTGTCAAAACAAAACATTTTTTGTTTTTCTAGAGCAAGACTAAGCATCAAAAAAACCCTTTTTCAAAAACAGGTGATCAAGGAAAGGTAATCAATCTTCTAAGGAAGGAAATGCATCAATTGTTTAGCACACAACTCCTATCACCTAATGCATCAAGCAAGTGAGAAGGATTTTAAAATAGCAAGGGGGTGGCAAATGCACCGGGGCTTGCCTTGTGTTATAGGAGAATCGGGCTCTGCTCCACAAATACCAAAATAAAAGTAGTTCCCGGTAGGTGGGTCTTCAGGTGGTGGTGGTGCAACTCCTTCTTCTTCAACCTCTACCTCTTCCTCGTTCTCTATATATATAACCACATATACATAACCATGAATGTTCATGTGATGTTTATGAAAATCCAATGATAATAAAGGTACATTGTAGTAGGTCTTGAATACAATTTTCTTTCATGGTTCTTCAGTAAAATTAGGGTTCTCTAAGTCAACATCTCATTTCCCTAAGGCACTTATTACCTAGAAGGCTAGGGTTTTGGATCTAGGAATCAAACAATATCCAAATCAAGTCAAACTTCACTCATGGGATCTAAGTATCATATTAAACTTATCCAAAGAGTTTGGTGATTTTTGGAGTCTTCAAATAATTCCTAAAATTCTAAGAGACTAGGTTTTGGCTATTTTAAATACTTCATAATTCCTAGTTTGGACTAAAAATCTTGAAACCATTTTTATTAAATAGTTTAGAAATTTAGGAGTCCAACAAAATTGGTCTCACATTTTTAGCATTTTTCTAGAATTTTCTATGAATTTTCTACTCCTGGTAGAAAAAGAAAAAGAGAAACAATGAATAGCGACGGGCTGAAACTGGCCCAAGTCAGCCCGTGAACTGGCAAACGTGCCCGAGGTGGATAGTTTGCACAGAGACCCCTGGCGTTTTAAACAACTCAAAAGGGGGTCACGACACTATTTACATGTTTCACTAACACTTGCGGAAAACCCCTTCTACTTCTGTTTCTTCGTAGTGCCAAGTCCACGACAGTGGACGACGACGAGCGTGTCTCTGGTGAGCCAATACTGGCTGAAATACACCAAGACCGGATCCCTAACTTGATTGACACCTAATTCCATACCTAACAATCATTTCCCCTCGATCAATTGCATGGTTCGAGCTCTTAATCACACTATCCACGGTGATGGCGCAAACAGAGGACAATCTGTGGTGTTCCTGGTGACCAAGCCTAATCTAGTTCAATTGGCCGGGTTGCTAAGCATCAATAGCACCCAGAGACACTGAAATGGGAGCAAGGAAGCCATGAACGGACATGTAGCGCGCTGGCCACGGCGAGGTTACTTAGTACGGTGCTCTGGACCGATTTGGGGGAAGTTTCAAATTGGGGAGCTGTAGGGGATGATTGGAGGTGAGAGCTGGTTCACTGGATGAACAATTACCTAGCGGAGCTGAGGGTATGCTCAGTTTATAGGATTCATGAGTGGTGGCGGATAATTTGAAGGAGACGCGCGGCGGCCAGAGAGGGGGAAGAGCACTGGCGCAAAGAATTCATGGCGTTCACCGGCGCATTGGTTCCACGATTGTACTCTTAATTGCGCCACGGTCACTCCCGCATAGCAACAAGCCATGGCGTGGCACAACCAAGGTCGCCGGAGTTTCCACGGCGACATCAGCGGTCCTGCCACGTCGTAATGGCTACAGGCGCGATGATAAGCCTCTACCGCGACCAAATCCACGCCCCCGCGCGATCTTTTTACCTCCCCGTGAATATCCACTGTGTGCCAAACATGAATCACGGCGACCGGCATGAATCTGGGCGTGCGGATCACCGGCGGTGAGGGGGACTGAACCCACGGATATTTTCGCTACTGTACCATCAGAGGTAGCTTTAGTTGTTCTGACAAAGCATTTTGCAGCGTGATTTGCTTCAGATTTTCTGTAGTGTCCTGACCAACTCTCTACATCAAAGTTGTAGTCCTATAATCCAACTACAAATCGACTATAGAGACCTAACTCATTTACCCAATCCTTCGAGCTTGAATTGAATCCAAAGTTGAGCAAATCTCACTGTCAGACCTAGTTCAGCTTCAGGGAGGTCTGACAGCCAGATTTCAAACCTATTTATCTCCTATTTTTGTACAACACCAAGGCTTAATTACTTAAGCAAAGTTGTACACCTATCTTAGCTCTGTAAGTTTGCTATATTGACTTAGGGCAAAATCCCAATGGATTGAGAGTCACAGAGCTCTAAAGTTGATCCCACTCTACTAAACTTCAGACTTAGCCACATATGATTCATAGGGTACTTTTTGCAAATAGGTCCAAATTCCATAATTTAATTTGCAAATCCACAAAGGTGTGAACCATATGATTTGAGGTGCCCTAATACCTTGGTTTTTGCACTTTGATTCAAAAGTGCACAAATTTACACATAGCCCCCTAGGGTTTCAACTCAAGGTTTTCCACAGATCTTTTCAGGGTTTTGACATATCTAGGGTTTTGGTGCTATCAAAGTCCATTAAAGGTGATATCTTATGGCCATCTCTAATGAGTTCTAAGATTTTTAACACTCCTAAGCCTAGTTTAGGGTTAAGTACCCTACCCTAGGGTTACTCACATACCAAGTCACATCAATCCAACTTGTTTGAACTTTTTGCCTAGTGAATGCACTCTAAGTGTAACAAACACATGATATGCTAATGCTCATGATGTTATGCTCAAGTTTTAGTGATAGTAACACCAGGGGTGTTACAATATTCTAGCAGGGATTATGGATCACAAGCTCAATGAGTTCTTGACTTTGACTCAGGGGACCCGCACTGTGCTACAGTACGCCCAGGCCTTAAACAACCTGTGCCAATATGCGGGCTATCATGCAAATTCAGATGAGAAGAAGAGAGACCGTTTCCACAGGGGACTCAACACCAAGCTTCGTGAGTGCCTCAACATTGTTCGGGCCGACAGCTTCAACGAACTGGTCAATGTCGCCATATCACCGGAAGACTGTATTGTAGCTCACCAGGCAGAAAAGAAGAGGAAGGCACCAATGTCTGGGTCTTCAGCTCCGCCTTAGAGATTCTGGATTGTCACTAACAGTCAGAGCAGAGGATTCCAGCAACAAGCACGAAGATGGGTCATAAGGCCGCCACAACAACAGCAAGCAACCAACCGTTTCCCTTCTCCCGCTCTGAGGAACAATCAACCTCAGCAGCAACAACAGCAGTTCTGCCAAGGGAATGGAAACAAATGCTTCACATGTGGCAATGTAGGCCACTATGCCAAGAATTGCCCATGGAATCAGCCTAGGCAGATGCCAGCACCAAACGAAGACAAAGGGAGGAAGCAGAAAGTGCAAGTCAGGCAAGGGAAGCTCAACTTCACTACTCTGGAGGAGTTACCTGAAGGAGCGCCCATCATGACTGGTACTTTTTCTGTTTTTCATCAACCTGTATTGATTCTGTTTGACTCTGGTGCATCGCATAGCTTCATTTGCCAGAAGTTCAGTGTCAAATGTCAGCTGCCCTTCTGTCATACCCGAGGGTCCTTCATGATTGCAACGCAGGGAGGCATGGTTGCAACAAATCAACTAAATCAAAGATTACCCATCCAGCTGGGGAGTAAGATCTTCAAAACTACACTTCTGATTTTGGGGTTAGAGAATGTAGATATCATTTTGGGAGCTAACGGGATGACTCAACATTGGATGGTGTTGGATGTGGCTGCCAGAACTTTAGAGATCTGTTCTCCTACCTTCAGAGACCTTATGTTGTATGTGCCCAGCCTAGAGACCACTCGGTCATGTGCCTTCTCCATGATCAAACTACCCTTGAAGAAAATTCCAGTGGTCTGTGAGTACGCAGATGTCTTTCCTGATGAGTTGCTAGGAATGCCACCAGACTGGGGTATCGAGTTTGCCATCAAATTGCAACCGGGAACGACACCTATCTCCAAGAGACCCTACCGGATGCCACCCGCCGAGCTGGCAGAATTGAAGAAACAGCTGCAAGAATTGCTGGACAAGGGTTTCATCCACCCAAGTACTTCACCTTGGGGATGTCCAGCCTTGTTCGTGAAGAAGAAGGATGAAAGCTTGAGATTGTGCATAGATTACCATCCACTCAATGCGGTGACTATCAAAAACAAGTATCCTTTTCCTTGTATTGATGTTCTTTTCGACCAATTGGTCGGAGCTAAGGTGTTTTCCAAAACAGATCTTCGCTCCGGCTATCATCAGATCAAGATACGAGCAAGTGATATTCCAAAAACCACCTTCTCAACTAGATATGGGCTATATGAATATCTGGTGATGTCATTTGGGTTGACGAATGCACCCGCATACTTCATGTATCTGATGAATTTGGTTTTCATGCCTGAACTGGACAAATTCGTGGTGGTCTTCATCGATGATATCTTGGTGTACTTAAGAAATGAAGAAGAGTATGCCGGTCATTTGCTTGTAGTGCTCCAGTGTCTGAGAGAACATCGCCTTTATGCCAAGTTGTCAAAATGTGATTTCTGTCTAAAGGAGATCAAATTCCTAGGTCACACTATCTCTCAAAAGGGAATAGCAGTTGATCCGGATAAGGTGCAAGAAGTAATGAACTGGAAGCCACCCACAACTGTTCGCCAGATTCGGAGTTTTTTTGGATTGGCCGGGTATTATCGACGATTCATTCCAGACTTCTCCCAAATTGTGAAGCCCATGACAAAATTGTTAAAGAAGGGAGCAAAATTTGATTGGGGTCAGAAATGCGAGGATGCTTTTCACACCTTCAAGCAACATCTGACTACAACACCTGTGTTAGCTCAACCTGATAGCAACAAACCGTTTGATGTGTACTGTGATGCCTCTAGCATTGGACTGGATTGTGTTTTAATGCAAGACAACCGAGTCATCGCCAACGCGTCAAGAGCACTCAGGCCTCATGAGCAAAATTACCCTACTCATGACTTAGAATTGGCAGCCATGGTTCATGCATTGAAATTTTGGAGACATTACTTGATGGGAACCCACTGCAACATCTATACTGATCACAAGAGCCTCAAGTATATCTTTACTCATGCTGATCTCAACATGAGGCAGAGAAGATGGCTAGAATTGATCAAGACTATGACTTGGAAGTACACTACCACCCAGGGAAAGCCAATGTAGTAGCTAATGCCCTATGTCGAAAGTCACAATGCAATTGTATGGTGATGGATTCTCGCATCAACACCCTGTGTGATGAGTTGAGTAAGATGAGTATTGAGGTTATTCCTTCTAGTACCATGTCTCACATCTCCGTCGAACCAACCTTGTTAGACCAGATTATTATGGCCCAACTCGGTGACAAGGGAGTACAAATCATCAAGGAGAATCTTAAGCAGAAAGTAGAGAAGTATAAGTGTTTTTGCTAAGACAACAAGGGGATACTATGGTTTGAAGACAGATTGGTGGTTCCTAAGAATAAGGACCTCCAGAAGACACTCTTGGATGAGGCTCACCTCTCCAAATTCTCCATGCACCCGGGAAGCACCAAGATGTACCATGATCTGAAGCCCCTATATTAGTGGACCAGGATGAAAAGGGAGATAGCCCAATATGTATCAGAATGTGACACCTGTTAGAGGATAAAGGCAAGCCACTTAAATCAGCTAGTGCCTTGCAACCCCTACCGATACCTTCGTGGAAATGGGATGACATCAGCATGGATTTCATTGTGGGTCTGCCCAACACCTCTCGACATCATGATTCAATTTGGGTCATTGTGGACCGATTGGCGAAGGTGGCTCATTTTCTTCCAGCGCACACCACTGATAAGGCTCATAAGTATGCAGAGTTGTACATTGACCGAGTCGTGTGTTTGCACGGATTATCTCTGACCATTGTTTCTAACCAAGAAGCCCAATTTGTAGCCAGATTTTGGCAGAGATTGCAAAGTCTCTAGGAACCAAGCTGGTAAGAAGTTCAGCTTACCACCCCCAAACTAATGGTCAGACCGAAAGGGTAAATCAGATTCTTGAAGACATGCTAAGGGCTTGTGCAATCGATTATGACAAGAACTGGGATAAGTGCCTCTCTTTGCCAGAGTTTGATTATAACAACAATTATCAATACAGTCTAAAGATGGCACCTTTCGAAGCCTTGTATGGAAGGACGTGTCGAACACCCCTCAACTTGTCACAGCCTAGAGAAAGAGAAATCTTTGGGCCTGACCTAGTGTCGGAAGCCGAAAGAAAGGTCAAAATGATCAGGAAGAACCTAGAAGCTGCTCAGGCCAGGCAAAAGAGTTACCATGACAAGATAAGGAAACCCCTCCAGTTCGAAGTGGGAGACTTCGTATATCTGAAGGTACCACCCATGAAGGGAGTGCAAAGATTTGGGATCAAGGGCAAGTTAGCCCCTCGCTACATTGGAGCTTATGAAGTCATAGAAGCATGTGGACTCGTGGCATACAAATTGAAGCTACCTTCAAAGATGTCTGCCATCCACAGTGTATTCCATGTATCCCAATTGAAGAAATGTGTTCGGTTACCAACAGAGGTCATAGCAGAACCAGATGTGGAGATAGAGCCAGATCTATCATACCAAGAACACCCCTCCAAGGTTCTGGATTGCAAGGAAGGATCAACTCGTGCAAGATCGATCAAACTGTATAAGATCCAATGGAGCAACCATTCGGAGGAAGAGGCTACCTGCGAGACTGAGGATTTTCTGCACTCGAACTACCCCGATTGTCTACCTAAGGAAATCGGTACGTAGCCATACTCTAGCCCCTCTGCCCGTTGAATCCAAATATAAGAAAGATGATCTTAACATAAACCAAGTTAGACTACAAAACTAAAACAAGAAGGGCTTCCTTCTAAAGTTGAAAAGGGGATGACATTCGAAGAGAAGATTTTCTAAAGAACCTTGTAAGCAAACCAATACCACGAAAGCAAGCTGTAACCTTTTTCCTCACCCCTGGAGAACCCTGACCCGAATCTCGGGACGAGATTCTTTTAAGAGGGGAGGGCTGTAACGCCCTAGTGTTACTCAGGGGTTTTCCCTCAGTAACCAACTAGTGACCATTATCACATGTAAATGTAATTGAGCAAAGGCACCAAATTGAAAAGCAAGAACTTAAACATGTATTTTTCATCTCAAGGAACATACCATGAATGCATCATGCACCTCAAGGGAGAAAAATGTTCAAAACCCTAATAATACTCTAATTAAGTCAATTGAACACCAAAAAGGAAATTAGTGAAAAGACTAGGAAAAACATGAAATCATAAATTGGACCAATTAACAAAGTTGTAGTACACTAAATAAGCTACAAAATATAGTAAGGAAGTTTAGCCAAAAGGATTTTGCAAAATGCCCAAAACAGCCACTTAAGTGAAGGCTCAATAAGAAATTCAAAAAATTCAGAAATCTAAATTTGGACCTCTTCATAAAGATCGACCGTGTTCTCCAATTTCCAAAACTCAAATCCACAAGGTCCAAATATCAAATTGGCGCTAAATTACCTAAGGCACGCCTTGGAAAAAATTTGGAGTCAAATCTCAGCGGTTTGACATGATTTGGCATGGTTTTGCCTTGGGATGCAGCAACTAGACACTAGCAACTTGATGACTTGACAACTCTCTGCACACGGCCTAAAACCCCTCAGCTCCCACACATAAACGACAACGCTTAGACTAGGGAACATATCTTACACAGCGATCTTGCCCAAATTTGTGAAGATTTGAAGCCTATCAGCGTTAGCACAGGAGCAGAAGCGATATGCTACGTGCTCGACCGCGGCTGACGCGCCGGTGCATGCCAGCCCGCGCACCCGCGCGGAGCCGTGCACGCCCGCGCGCTCGCATCAATCCATGCCCGATCGTGCACCATGCACCATGCCTATATGAGCAGCACGGCCACGGTCGTACTCCCTCCGCACCTTGCCTAACCTCCCAGAGCCAGCCCGCAGCTCCGGCAACCTCCCTGCGACCCGCCACCGCCACCAGAGCTCGGCCACCATGGCCAACCCTTTTTCATTGACCCCCAGCCTCGCCCAAGCCATAGGAAAGCTTCCCCGAGAGGCCGTGAGGCTTTTCCAAGCTTGAGCCGAGATCCTGCCCCACCGGAGCTGCGAGCGCGACCTCGCCGGACTTCGGCGCCCGCCATCACATGTAGACCGGGCTACCAGGTGAGCCATTTACCAATGCCTTGCGCCGACAACCTCCCTAACTTCTCGTGAAGCTCCCCGACTCAATGGGTTGAGCTATACCGCCGTGGTTAGGCCGAATCGCTCGGCGCCGACGAGCTCCCCCGCCTACGCATGAGGTTCGACAAACTCCGGCCATCTCCAACGCCGACCCACATACCGACATGATCGCCGTGACCTCCCCTACGTCGTTGACCACGTCACCGGAGCTAAATCACCGCCAGTAAATCTCAGTGCCGTAATCCTTGCCCCGGTCACTGTTCCGACCAACCAAGGACCGCGGAAGAGGTTTAGGCTATCCCTAGGGGGCTTTCTGCATTGTCAATGACTTGAATGAATTGTAAACCGAGGACTAGTCTGTAAGGATAAAGGGAAAAATACACCAGGGACCTGAGTGCAAGATGTATTTTCCTTTCCCTTTTCGAATATTAAGTTAATTAAATCTACTGTAAACTTGATAAATATATAACTTTAAAAACATTCATCCAAATTTGATCAAAATTTTTTCCTAGATTCTGCAAAATATGAACTGTCAAACAAAAATAGTAAACCCCTTGTTTTCTGTACTAATTTTTAGAGTTTTGAATTAAATTAGAAAACTACCCAAACCATAATAATCCAGAGAAAAATAGAAATACTTCTATACTGAACTTGAGAAAAATTTTGGAGATGCTCACCTAGTATATACACTGTTTAAAAATAATGAACACCCCAATATACAAGAATGAACCAGAAATATCCATTAAAGACTATTTCTGCCCAAACTTTAGAAAAATGAAAAAGGGGATAGGAAATAGAAACCAGAGAGTGACCATATTTTTCCTAGTATGCCTAAGTGATGTAGATCTAAGATTATAATTTTATTAGGGATTAAGCAGTCAATAAAAATCATGATTAAAAATATAAAGGCAAATGCAATAATGGCAAGAAAAATTCAATAGACCCCTTGCGAGCACCTAGAGGGGGGGTGAATAGGTGATCATGTAAAACTTGAAAACTTAAGCCACAAAAACTTGGTTAAGCGTTATCATAGTAAATGCCAAGTGGCTAGAGAGGAGTCAAAACACAATAACCACAAGAAATCAATCACAGAGATGGCACGGTGGTTATCTCGTGGTTCGGCCAAGACCAACGCTTGCCTACTCCATGTTGTGGCGTCCCAACGGACGAGGGTTGCAATCAACCCCTCTCAAGCGGTCCAAAGACCCACTTGAATACCACGGTGTTTTGCTTGCTTTTCTCAATCCCGTTTGCGAGGAATCTCCACAACTTGGAGCCTCTCGCCCTTACACTTGAAGTTCACAAAGAAGCACGGAGCAAGGGAGGGATTAGCAACGCACACAAGACACAAAAATCAGAGTGTCACCACGCACACAAGTCGCAATAAGAGCTCGCAACACAACTCAATGAGTTCACAACTCCACTAGAGCTCTATATGCTATCACAACGAAACAAATGCACGAAATCGAGGTCTTGGTGCTTAGGAATGTTGTAGGAATGCTTTGTGTGCTCCTCCATGCGCCTAGGGGTCCCTTTTATAGCCCCAAGGCAGCTAGGAGCCGTTGAGAGCATTCTAGGAAGGCTGATCTTGCCTTCTATCGACTAGCGCACCGGACAGTCCGGTGCACACCGGACACTCTCCGGTGCCCGATTTCCTTCCAAAAATGGCGCAGTCGACCGTTGGCAGCCAGAGAGCCGTTGGCGCACCGGTCATGTCCGGTGCACACCGGACAGTCCGGTGCACCCTTCTAGCCGTTGGCTGGGCCACGTGTCCCGCGCAGATCGCGCGGCAGACCGTTGGCCCTGCCGACCGTTGGCTCACCGGACAGTCCGGTGCACACCGGACAGTCCGGTGAATTATAGCCGTACGTCGCCGATGAATTCCCGAGAGCGACGAGTTCGCCTGTGAACGGCCCACCGGACAGTCCGGTGCACCACCGGACAGTCCGGTGAATTATAGCCGTACACCGCCGTCGAAGTCCCGATAGCAGCCTGTTCGCCAGAGCTAGCCTGGCGCACCGGACACTGTCCGGTGCACCACCGGACAGTCCGGTGCTCCAGACTGAGCAGAGTCTTGGCTGCTCGAGCCAAGGCATTTTCAATTGGATTTTTCCTGTTTTCAACACTTAGACACAATACATTAGTCCATAAAACAATGTACTAAGTCTGAGAAACATACCTTTATCCTTGATTTGTACTTTGTCCACCTTTTTACACTAGGGCACTTGTGTTGGACACTAAATCACCAAAATACTTAGAAATGGCCCAAGGGCACATTTCCCTTTCAATCTCCCCCTTTTTGGTGATTTATGCCAACACAACATAAAGCAAGTAGAACAAGTACAAAATCAATTCAAATAAGAACTCAAAATTGTTTTGATTCAAATTTGACATATATGGATCACTCTTTGCCACCACTTGGTTTGTTTTTGCAAATCAAACTCAAATTTCTATCTCTAAGTCAACCACACATGTTAAGACATAAAGAGAGTCATTCCAAGAGAAATTGATTCAAGATTTCAAAAAACTCCCCTTTTTCCCATAATCAACACTTCTCCCCACAAGAAGCCAACTTTTGACAAGAGAGACAATAAAAGAGTTTTGACAAACCAAAAGCTCTATTCTAGTATTTTCAAAATCTCTCAAGTGGTAGCTGATCCATTTATCGCTTTGGCCTTTATTTTCTCCGCCTTTGGCATCAAGCACCAAAATGGAATTAATCTTGGCCCTTTCACCCCATTGCCTTACCAAAATCTTCAAATGAGAACACAAAGGCAATAAGAGGACGTGAGATGAACTTGGAATTAGTTACCCTCTCATCGGAGTGCAGTGGAAGTCTTTCATGGTCCAAGTCCACCTTTTCCCTTTCAAAACTCCTTTGAGACTAAATCAAGCAAACTCAAGCAAATGGTTAGTCTCAAAGGGTCAAGTTGTAGCACAACTCCCCCTAAATATGTGCATCACTTGCACAAGGACTTGTGAGGTCCGGGGAGTGATTGTACAACTTGAGCACCATACATAAGCAACAAATGCAGAAGGAACATGATCAAAGGCATAAACACATGTATGCTACAATTCAATCCAAGTTCCGTGAATCTAAGACATTTAGCTCACTACGCAGCCTGCAAAAGGTCTTCTCATCTAGTGGCTTGGTAAAGATATCGGCTAGCTGGTTCTCGGTGCTAACATGAAACACTTTGATATCTCCCTTTTGCTGGTGGTCTCTCAAAAAGTGATGCCGGATGTCAATGTGCTTTGTGCGGCTATGCTCAACAGGATTTTCCGCTATTCGGATAGCACTCTATTGTCACATAGGAGTGGGACTTTGCTCAAATTGTAGCCAAAGTCCCGAAGGGTTTGCCTCATCCAAAGTAGTTGCGCACAACACTGTCCTGCGGCAACGTACTCGGCCTCAGCGGTGGATAGGGCAACGGAAGTTTGTTTCTTAGAGTTCCACGACACCAGGGACCTTCCTAAGAATTGGCACATCCCCGATGTACTCTTCCTATCGACCTTACATCCAGCATAGTCGGAATCTGAGTACCCAATCAGGTCAAAGTTAGACCCCTTTGGATACCAAATCCCGAAGCAAGGCGTAGCGACTAAATATCGAAGAATTCGTTTCACAGCCACTAAGTGACACTCCTTAGGATCGGATTGAAATCTAGCATACATGCATACGCTAAGCATAATATCCGGTCTACTAGCACATAAATAAAGCAAAGAACCTATCATGGACCGGTATGCTTTTTGATCAATGGACTTACCTCCTTTGTTGAGGTCGGTGTGTCCGTCAGTTCCCATCGGCGTCTTTGCGGGCTTGGCGTCCTTCATCCCAAACCGCTTTAGCAAGTCTTGCGTGTACTTCGTTTGGGAGATGAAAGTGCCGTCCTTGAGTTGCTTCACTTGGAACCCAAGGAAGTAGTTCAACTCGCCCATCATCGACATCTCGAATTTCTGCGTCATCACCGTGCTAAACTCCTCACAAGACTTTTGGTTAGTAGAACCAAATATTATGTCATCGACATAAATTTGGCACACAAAAAGATCACCATCGCAAGTCTTAGTGAAAAGAGTTGGATTGGCTTTCCCAACCTTGAAAGCATTAGCAATTAAAAAGTCTCTAAGGCATTAATACCATGCTCTTGGGGCTTGCTTAAGTCCATAGAGCACCTTAGAGAGCTTACACACATGGTCGGGGTACCGTCCATCCTCGAAGCCAGGGGGTTGCTCCACGTACACATCCTCCTTGATCGGCCCGTTGAGGAAAGCGCTCTTCACATCCATTTGGTACAACCTGAAAGAATGGTGAGCGGCATATGCTAGCAAAATACGAATTGATTCTAGCCTAGCCACAGGAGCGAATGTCTCCTCAAAGTCCAAACCTGCGACTTGGGCATAACCTTTTGCCACAAGTCGAGCCTTGTTTCTCGTCACCACCCCGTGCTCGTCCTGTTTGTTGCGGAACACCCACTTGGTTCCCACAACATTTTGCTTGGGGCGAGGCACCAGTGTCCAAACTTCATTGCGCTTGAAGTTGTTGAGTTCCTCCTGCATGGCCAACACCCAGTCCGAATCCAGCAAGGCCTCTTCTACCCTGAAAGGTTCAATAGAAGAGACAAAGGAGTAATGCTCACAAAAATTAACTAATCTTGAACGAGTAGTTACTCCCTTGCTAATATCACCCAAAATTTGGTCGACGGGATGATCCCTTTGGATCGTCGCTCGAACTTGGGTTGGAGGTGCCTGAGGTGCTTCTTCCTCTTCAATTTGAACATCCTGTGCTCCCCCTTGATCATGTGCCTCCACTTGAGGTACCTGTTCGTCATCATGGGATGGGGGATGCACCTTTGTTGAGGAAGACGGTTGATCTTGCTCCAATTGTTCCTGAGGCCGTACATCTCCAATCGCCATGGTGCGTATCGCGGCCGTTGGAACGTCTTCTTCATCTGCATCATCAAGATCAACAACTTGCTCTCTTGGAGAGCCATTAGTCTCATCAAATACAACGTCGCTAGAGACCTCAACCAAACCCGATGATTTGTTGAAGACCCTATACGCCTTTGTATTTGAATCATAACCTAATAAAAACCCTTCTACAACTTTGGGAGCAAATTTAGAGGGCCTACCTTTCTTCACAAGAATATAACACTTGCTCCCGAATACACGAAAATAAGACACATTGGGTTTGTTACCAGTTAGCAGCTCATATGAAGTCTTCTTGAGGAGGCGGTGAAGGTAGACCCTGTTGATGGCGTGGCAAGCCGTGTTCACGGCTTCCGACCAAAAGCGCTCGGGGGTCTTGAACTCTCCAAGCATAGTCCTTGCCATATCAATGAGCGTCCTGTTCTTCCTTTCTACCACACCATTTTGCTGAGGTGTGTAGGGAGCGGAGAACTCGTGCTTGATCCCCTCCTCCTCAAGGAACTCTTCCACTTGAAGATTCTTGAATTCGGACCCATTGTCGCTTCTTATCTTCTTCACCTTGAGCTCAAACTCATTTTGAGCTCTCCTTAGGAAGCGCTTGAGGGTCCCTTGGGTTTCAGACTTATCCTGCAAAAAGAACACCCAAGTGAAGCGGGAAAAGTCATCAACAATAACTAGACCATACTTACTTCCTCCTATGCTCAGATAGGCGACGGGTCCGAAGAGGTCCATATGCAACAGCTCCAGAGGTCTTGAAGTGGTCATCACATTCTTGCTGTGATGTGCTCCTCCCACTTGTTTACCTGCTTGACAAGCTGCACAAGGTCTATCTTTTTCGAATTGCACGTTACTATCACGTGTTCTCCCTTTAGAAGCTTGTGAAGGTTCTTCATCCCCACATGTGCTAAGCGGCGATGCCACAGCCAGCCCATGCTAGTCTTAGCAATTAAGCATGCATCTAGACCGGCCTCCTCTTTTGCAAAATCAACCAAATAAAGTTTGCCGTCTAGTACACCCTTAAAAGCTAGTGAACCATCACATCTTCTAAAGACAGACATATCTACATTTGTAAATAGACATTTATATCCCATATTACATAATTGACTGACAGATAGTAAATTATATCCAAGAGACTCAACTAAAAACACATTAGAGATAGAGTGCTCATTTGATATTGCAATCTTGCCTAAACATTTCACCTTGCCTTGGTTCCCATCGCCGAATATGATTGAATCTTGGGAATCCTTATTCTTGACGTAGGAGGTGAACATCTTCTTTTCCCCCGTCATATGGTTCGTGCATCCGCTGTCGATAATCCAGCTTGAACCCCCGGTTGCATAAACCTGCAAGGCAAATTTAGGCTTGGGTCTTAGGTACCCAACTCTTGTTGGGTCCTACAAGGTTAGTCACAATTGTCTTAGGGACCCAAATGCAAGTTTTATCACCCTTGCATTTTGCCCCTAATTTTCTAGCAACTATCTTCCTATCCTTTCTACAAATAGCAAAGGAAGCATTTAAAGCATGATAAATTGTAGAGGGTCCATTCATAACTTTCCTAGGAACATGAACAATATTATTTCTAGGCACATGATGAATATTTTTCCTAGGCATATCTCTACCATGCATATAGGAAGAACTGGAAGCAAACATAGAATAAGAATCATAGGCATGTGAATTAAAAGCATTACAACTCCTATGAGACTGTCTTCTATCATTGTACATAAAAGCATGGTTCTTTTTAGTACTACTTGCCATAGGGGCCTTCCCTTTCTCCTTGGCGGAGATGGGAGCCTTATGGCTCGTTGAGTTCTTGGCTTCCCTCTTGAAGCCAAGCCCATCCTTAATTGAGGGGTGTCTACCAACCGTGTAGGCATCCCTAGCAAATTTTAGTTTATCAAAATCACTTTTGCTAGCCTTAAGTTGGGCATTAAGACTAGCCATTTCATCATTTAACTTTGCAATAGAAGCTATGTGTTCACTACAAGCATCAATATCAAAATCTTTACATCTATTGCAAATAACAACATTTTCTACACAAGTTGTTGAGTTACTAGCTATTTCTAACTTAGCATTCAAATCATCATTAATGCTCCTTAAGCTAGAAATCGTCTCATGGCAAGAAGATAATTCATAAGAAAGCTTTTCATTTCTCTTAACTTCTAAGGCATGAGATTTTTGTGCTTCTACAAATTTGTCATGTTCTTCATACAACAAGTCCTCTTGTTTTTCTAAAAGCCTATTCTTATCATTCAAGGCATCAATCAATTCATTAATTTTATCTACCTTGGTTCTATCTAGGCTCTTAAATAAACATGAATAATCTATTTCATCCTCATCACTAGATTCGTCCTCACTTGAAGAAGCATAAGTAGAGTTTCGAGTACATACCTTCTTCTCCCTTGCCATAAGGCATGTGTGATGCTCGTTGGGGAAGAGGGATGACTTGTTGAAGGCGGTGGCGGCGAGTCCTTCATTGTCGGAGTCGGACGAGGAGCAATCCGAATCTCATTCCTTGCCAAGATGTGCCTCGCCCTTTGCCTTCTTATAGTTCTTCTTCTTCTCCCTCTTGTTCCCTTGATCCTGATCACTATCATTGTCGGGGCAGTTAGCAATAAAATGACCAAGCTTACCACATTTGAAGCATGAGCGCTTCCCCTTTGTCTTGGTCTTGCTTGGCTGCCCCTTGCGACCCTTTAGCGCTGTCTTGAATCTTTTGATGATGAGGGCCATCTCTTCATCATTAAGACCGACCGCCTCAATTTGTGCCACCTTGCTAGGTAGCGCCTCCTTGCTTCTTGTTGCCTTGAGAGCAACGGGTTGAGGCTCATTGGTTGGACCATTCAGTGCGTCGTCCACGTACCTCGCCTCCTTGATCATCATTCGCCCGCTTACGAATTTTCCAAGGACTTCTTCGGGCGACATTTTGGTGTACCTGGGATTCTCACGAATATTATTCACCAAATGAGGATCAAGAACGGTAAAGGACCTTAGCATCAATCGGACGACGTCGTGGTCCGTCCATCGCGTGCTTCCGTAGCTCCTTATTTTGTTGATAAGGGTCTTGAGCCGGTTGTATGTTTGGGTTGGCTCCTCGCCCCTTATCATCGCGAATCGTCCTAGCTCGCCTTCCACCAACTCCATCTTGGTGAGCAAGGTGACGTCGTTCCTCTCATGAGAAATCTTGAGGGTGTCCCATATTTGCTTGGCGTTATCCAAGCCGCTCACTTTGTGGTATTCAACCCTGCACAATGAAGCTAGAAGAACAGTAGTAGCTTGTGCATTCTTATGAATTTGCTCATTAATGAACATGGGACTATCCGTACTATCAAAGTGCATTCCACTCTCTACAATCTCCCATATACTAGGATGGAGAGAGAACAAGTGACTACGCATTTTGTGGCTCCAAAATCCATAGTCCTCTCCATCAAAGTGAGGAGGTTTGCCAAGTGAAATGGAGAGCAAATGAGTATTTGTACTTTGCGGAATACGAGAGTAGTCAAAAGAAAAGTTCGAATTAACCGGTTTCCTTCTCTCGTAGTCGTTGTGGTCGTCGTCCTTTTGGGAAGAAGTAGACTCATCGTTGTCGTCGTAGTAGACGATCTCCTTGATGCGCCTCGTCTTCTTCTTCTTCCCATCTTTCTGTCTATGGCCCGAGCCCGAGTCGGTAGGCTTGTCATCCTTCGGCTCGTTGACGAAAGATTCCTTCTCTTTATCGTTGATCACGATACCCTTCCCCTTAGGATCCATCTCTTCGGGCGGTTAGTCCCTTTGTGAAGAGAACGGCTCTGATACCAATTGAGAGCACCTAGAGGGGGGGGGGGGTGAATAGGTGATCCTGTAAAACTTGAAAACTTAAGCCACAAAAACTTGGTTAAGCGTTAGCACAGTAAATGCCAAGTGGCTAGAGAGGAGTCAAAACACAATAACCACAAGAAATCAATCACAGAGATGGCACGGTGGTTATCCCGTGGTTCGGCCAAGACCAACGCTTGCCTACTCCACGTTGTGGCGTCCCAATGGACGAGGGTTGCAATCAACCCCTCCCAAGCGGTCCAAAGACCCACTTGAATACCACGATGTTTTGCTTGCTTTTCTCAATCCCGTTTGCGAGGAATCTCCACAACTTGGAGCCTCTCGCCCTTACACTTGAAGTTCACAAACAAGCACAGAGCAAGGGAGGGATTAGCAACGCACACAAGACACAAAAATCAGAGTGTCACCACGCACACAAGTCGCAACAAGAGCTCGCAACACAACTCAATGAGTTCACAACTCCACTAGAGCTCTATATGCTATCACAACGAAACAAATGCGCGGAATCGAGGTCTTGGTGCTTAGGAATGTTGTAGGAATGCTTGGTGTGCTCCTCCATGCGCCTAGGGGTCCCTTTTATAGCCCCAAGGCAGCTAGGAGCCGTTGAGAGCATTCTAGGAAGGCTGATCTTGCCTTCTGTCGACTGGCGCACCGGACAGTCTGGTGCACACCGGACACTGTCCGGTGCCCGATTTCCTTCCAAAAATGGCGCAGTCGACCGTTGGCAGCTAGAGAGCCGTTGGCGCACCGGTCATGTCCGGTGCACACCGGACAGTCCGGTGCACCCTTCTAGCCGTTGGCTCGGCCACGTGTCCCGCGCAGATCGCGCGGCCGACCGTTGGCTCACCGGACAGTCCGGTGCACACCGGACAGTCCGGTGAATTATAGCCGTACGTCGCCGATGAATTCCCGAGAGCGACGAGTTCGCCTGTGAATGGCCCACCGGACAGTCCGGTGCACCACCGGACAGTCCGGTGAATTATAGCCGTACACCGCCGTCGAAGTCCCGAGAGCAGCCTGTTTGCCAGAGCCAGCCTGGCGCACCGGACACTGTCCGGTGAACCACCGGACAGTCCGGTGCTCCAGACTGAGCAGAGTCTTGGCTGCTCGAGCCAAGGCATTTTCAATTGGATTTTTCCTGTTTCCAACACTTAGACACAATACATTAGTCCATAAAACAATGTACTAAGTTTGAGAAACATACCTTTATCCTTGATTTGTACTTTGTCCACCTTTTTACACTAGGGCACTTGTGTTGGACACTAAATCACCAAAATACTTAGAAATGGCCCAAGGGCACATTTCCCTTTCACCCCTGACCACTAACATACCACTACAAAAATGGTAAACACTCACAACCATCACAGTAAGAGAGTAAAACAAATAGAAATTAGATTTAGCCAATATTTCAAATAAATCAAAAGGAAGACCAAAAATGGGAAACAGTGAGCAACCTAATTTTTACCTAAGTACTTATGATGTAATGTGATAAAATACACCTCATCCCTTGATCCATGAAAAAGACCATATGTTCCAAGAAATTCATAAAACCCTTCTCTATGAGAAAAATTAACCGACTTCAAGAATGATTGCTCTTGCACAAAGAAGAAGATAGAAATATTAGGAAATCTGTCGTTTGACATTTTCAATTATAGTAGTAGTGGAAAGCACCACTGAGCCCCCAAACTTTAGAAAATCACCATAAAATAACCAGATAGTATCTTTGGATAAAAGTTGGCATAATGTCATAATATTATGCCTAGATACCAGCAAAAATAACCCTTAAGATAAAACCCACTCCTAGAAGAGAGTTGTAGTTCAAAGCACCCCATCTACCCTAAATTTTAATATTTTTGTGCAGTGAAAACTATTACCATTCTAGGTCTCAATTTTTATGAATGAAGTATAAACACTAGTGAGAAGCCACTGTAATTCTTACATAATTTTTGTAAATTTTTAAATCAGTGTTGTAGTTCAATCCACTCCAAAAACTAAATAAAAAGGGAAAAAGAGAGAATTAGACAAAGTGATGAATCTTACCCATAATGATTTCAGCAAGGATCTTGATAAACTTTTCACTAAGACACTAAAAGTAAGTGGCATACCAAAATAATCTGACCACCTAAACTTGACCATACCTGATTCTAAATGACCAAGTATACCACTAAAACCTCCAATAGAAGGGTTTGGTTTTATATCACTAGCTTAATCATTTCACCTTGCATTATCATTACTAAATTACTTATCATGGCATACATGTATCTTATTCTTTGCATTTATTAGAGTGCAACCTCGCTGACAGAGAGTACATGCTCATTCCCGAGCAAGGAGTTGTCCAAGAAGAAGTCTAGGTGCCAGCTCTAGAGCCTGCCACCGAGGATCACCCCGCAACCTCAGCTTTTGAAGGCAAGCCCCAGTTTTATGCATAACCATTTATATATATGCTACTTTACTACACTTAATGTTTGTAGGCTTGTAATGTGCACTTAAGTGTAGGGGTTGCCTGAAACCCTAGTTGCATGAACTCAGGATTTCTTTTTTGAGATGGATACTAGTATGCTAGGTCGAATAGCTGCTTTACTAATTAGGGATCTTGTTAGAAGTCGAGTAATTTTTCTAGCACTCACGCAAGGTCAGGAATTGATTGTATTCATCTTGATAACAGGATCTATGATGATCTATTGACTTGGATCCAGGGTGGATGCCTTGTCTATGAGATGAAAATGGAATTAAGGATTAATGTGTGGATACCTGAGTCAAGCGTTTGAAAGTACTAAACTCATGTCAGGAAATATGGTAACCGGTAAGCCTAGTACTTGAGTGAAGCCGGGTGCGGACTTTTCCCCTCACTTGTCCTAAGACTGGGTCTCCCATGCTAGCTATGGTGGGTGCAAGTGCAGCCACTGCACGGCGGCAGCCGGGGTCAGTGGGGCATTGCAAGCCAAGGCGATGAGTCCTGGCCGTGAATGGGGAATTGATGGGGATGACTGATATGTGTGGGGATGGAGTGCCCCTACATGTCGTGTGTTTAGGTTTACCTTGCAAGGTTAAAACTCGATTCAAACTAGATTCGAATCGACTGCTTCTCGTAGCTAATGAGACTGCTTGACCCCTTGTACTGCATCGAGTAAAGAGTGAATGAGGTTTTACTTGAGATAACATGATTGATTGTACTAAGTGATTGCTACCACGTATGCTTAGAGAGGAGCAAACCGAGTTTAACTAAATATGCTAGAACTGGGAAAAAGCTAAAAACTATTTTAGACTCAGCTAGTGCTTTTGCCAAACCAAACCCCTCAGCCAAACAGCTGCATGGTCTAGAGGTGGAGGATTAGACTCCTCACACCAGGTAAGTCTAGCTGAGTATTAGTATACTCAGCCTTGCTTGTGGCATTTTTTTAGGTACGCTACAGGATATGGTTGATGATATGACTTGGCCTTCAACCCTTCCATCGAGTTGGACAGTCGAGTGGGATGCTACCTTGATAGGAGAGGACCAAGAGTAGTGAGCTAGGCCTTGCACTATTCCTCAGCATCGACATATCGATTATCCGCTGCATTTAATTTAGAACTCGTTAACTTTTGTCAAAACTCCGATTTATGTAATAACTCCAGTACTTAAAGAATTTGTGGTTTCATGTTTATTGTATTCTCTCTGTGCCTCACCTTCGAGTGAGCTAGGGGTACTCGATCCTTGGTAAGTGGCTTTATCGGACTAGATCAGGGGGACTGACGGGTTATTCCGATTTAATTGTGTTGCTGCCTCCAAGGCATGACTCGAGCATTTAAGCTGGAATAATTCGGGCGGTTCCGCCACAGTCCTCTGATACCACTTCTGTCATACCCAGATTTATGGGATAAAGCCGGGTGCGTCTCATATGTGTGCCGAAGAAGAACATCACATATAATGACAAAGTGTATAGAGATAAATGTCACAAGTATCATTATTACATAGCGGAAGTCTTACAAAAATAAATGATAACAATAAAACAAACTAAATATTATTCCTTGGCGCCATCAAGCTGACTGGGAGACACCACCTAGATCAACTCGTACTCCTCATTATAGGGCTCCTCTTGGACCACCTGCTCTTCACCTGTGGGGGGAGTTTATATATCGCAAGAGTGAGCTCACAAAAGGTCATAGCTCAACAAGTTGTGGGGAATAATGTGCATGAACTCACCAAAGGTGGGAGCTCATGTGAAGTGTAAGGCTAATCAACAAATAATGGTTAAAGCTAAGCATTACTTTTAATAAGTTGGTCAAATTTTATTAACATTTACTAAATGTAAGTAAATACCAAACCAGAGTAATAATAGATCAAAATTAATAATAAACCACAATGCGATGCAAATAACAAATTTAATTTAATTCCATAAATTACTCATGCGAGGGTCCAAGCCGCTCATGACCGTGAGCACGACTGATATACCAGTTTTACACTCTACAGTGGTAGCACATCTTTACCCACAAGTCATGTTACCCATCTGCCAAGGGATCACGACTTCCCATACACCTCTACCAAGGAAGCGAGGCAGAGTAACACTACGAGGACTTTACAAAGTTCCACTAGCATTAGAAAACCCGCTACAGTTTCTAGGAAGCTCCAATGCAGGGATCCCTCGCCTGACCACCATCGCAGCAAAATCAACCCAAGGACCTCCCTACACTGACCACTCCCCTACTGCCCTTGCCCCTTTCATGTAAGGTAGTCATCCACTAGCTTTCCAAATTAGTTAGCCAAGGGCGTCCCATACCACCCTTGTGGTAGCACTATTTTCCTGGGTGGTTCTCCATGTTCTAATTAACAATATGATCTTATCATGAACAGTAAATAACAAATTGATAATAAAAGCCTGACCATGAATAATGTGTATTTCCAAACCCAAAACCACATAAAGCAATAGCAGGTACTACCCAAAAGTTCAGTGGTAAACAAGGTATAAAGATAATCAAACTAGGGTAACCTATTGGGTCCCATCAAAATTAACCTATGCAGATCATAATGATTAACAGGAACATAGAAGTGACCAAGGGCACAACTTGCCTTCAACGAGCTCCTGCTCAGCAGTCTCCACCTGCTGAACACCTAGGTCCTCAGTAGCTTGCTCGTCTACTCGCAACAATACAAACAAACATGGTATAGCAGAAATTAACATCACACCAAATAGGAGAACAAAATACATCATAATATTCTACGTATCGTAATGAAATCGTAGGAACAAGAACCACTAAATTCAGAGTTACGGTTATCGAGTTAAGATTTTCCGAAGTTATTAAGTGCCTAGTATAGTTCAAGTGAATAATTTTAATCTATGTTTCATGGCTAAACAGAGTTACTAAGTGATGAACAATATTAATACAAACTTATTGCAACTGGAATGGAGTAAAAATGATTTAATATGAATTTTTAATGAATTAAATGAGTTCTGGAATTATTTTTAAAATAGAAAAGTAATTTCTCTATTGTTTTCCCAATTTTCCTCGGTCACTGGACTAGGAGCACAATTATATTAAAGCTCAGGGGTCATTTTATAAATTCCAGGGCTTGATTGTGATAATATTCGCACACGCGTGGATGGCGGGTCGGTTTATCGGTTTTCCAGGGTCTCTTTTATAAAGTGCACCTAGTGAAGAGGTATCGAGGGACTCAGAACGTTGGATCTGAATTCTACGGCGCCGATTAGATGTTCACTACCCTAAATCGGTACTCTATCATGACTCTTGGATCCGAAATCGACAGTGCGGCTGATAATCAACCGAGATCCTGTCGGGTCCACTCAATCCCGATCTAAGGGCTAAGGTTGGTCGCATTGAAGAGGTACGCAGTTGACAGATCACAGTTGTCCGATTACGTTTCTACGGACTAGATCATCCCGGCAAGTGGTTATTCCCAGAACAATCTGGACCGTCCCCTCATGAATCAAGGCCCCACGATGTTTCTTCCTAACCGAGATGAGCGGGTGCCCGAGCTCCGCCTTACACTATGGTGAGCTCACCGGTGCTACGGCGAACGATTCCCCAGAATCCCCACCGTCGAGCCAACCTAGACCATCCGAATTCGAGGGAACAACTGGCACGGGGGAGAACGATCTAGAGGGTCGCTGGCATGGGGAGAAAGAGTACCAGGCACCCTGTGACATAAGTCCACGGTGGCGCTGCCTAGTTATAGTGGCGCCCAGTCGGAGAGTGCTGCAAGGGCCCTGATGCCCACAACCTAGCCCAACTAGTCAGAATACGTGGGGTAGAAGCTGGCGAGGTCGCATGGATGACTTACCCCAATCCTCGTCGAGGCAATTCCCAGAAGTCGCCACGCCACCCTTGACCGTGGCGGTACTTCCTCAGCGTATGCAGAACGTTAGCTAGGGTCTTGGCTTTCTGGTAGTTACAATGGGGGCGGGGTTTGGCACCTATGCAGGCTTGCCAGCAGAGGGCCCAGGTGTGGCATGAAGTGTGGCGAAAGGCTCTGCCAGGTTGTTGCCTGGTAGCTCAAGGAGGAATTCCAGGCGAGGCGGGGTCCGTGCGGCGTTGCGGAGACTGGCAGACTGGGCCCACCGTTCAGCCGCACAGTCACGCCCCTAGGAGCAGCGTGCGATCGCCGGTCACGGTTTGGGCCGCACAAAACGGAAATGAGCCCAGAACCAGTTTTAACTATATTTGTTTTGTTTCTCTCTTTCCCTTTCAAAGCTTGGTATTGTATTCAAGTTTGTTGATAGGTTTCATGCTTAGATGAAATGTTCAAATTTACATACTAGTGTGAACTGGACCTTTATTTATTTATATATATATTTCCTTCATGTTTATATCGTCTTTCCTTTGTTCTTTTTATCATTTGTTTCTCTTTTGTCTTCTAAGTGGTAAGTTTGGTCTTAAAATCCAATTCGGGCACTACAATATTTTTATTAATATTATTATTAGTATTTATAAATGCACAACACATAAATTCCAACATGATGCATAGGGTATTTTATTAATTACTTGTTCGCTTAAATATGGTTACTCCCATGGTCTATTATGTAGATGGCAAATCATATAATAATATCAACCCCTTTTCTTATTATTCACAAATTGGGTCTTACATCTCCCCCCTGCCTCATTTCGCATGCTCCTAGTCTCTCTCGCACTCAGTCGATGCACCCCGAGCTCGCCGGTGATCCGCGCCCACCGTGCCGACCACCTGGAGCTCCAAACGTCGTGCCAAGCCTCCCCGAGCGTCGTCCCGAGTTAAGGAACCATCCCCGTGCTTTTCTTGCCCCGATTCTGTTCCCTCTGCGGCGAATTAGTGCTCGTCGAAGTCCCTGCGCGTCGGTCCGCCACACTCACTCAGCGTTTGACCGATTTAGCCCTGCCCCGTGCCTGTGCTTTGGCCCTAAGCGTCCACACCCCTCAATGGAGCTTGCACTGGCCTCGACACACTCGATCACCCCTCCCTGCATCGGGGTTGCTCACTGAAGTATAACCGACCCACCTGGAGTGCCCTCTCTGTCGTTCACACGCTTCTAGCCCTGCTCTCTTGGCCAGAACCCCACCATCAAGTTCACCAGGTTCCCCTCACCGGTCCTGGCCAGCTCTTGCGACCTCAAACCCATTAGAGCCCGCGCCTGCCTTGTCTCCGGTGACTGCATCGCCGTGGGTGGGAGCAGCACCGACCACCATGCTGTTAAACCCCCTGGCATTTGATCTAAGATGCCCATCCCTGATCCAGCGGCCCAGATCACTAGATATCGGTTCGAGCGTGTGTCCCTATCCATAGTTCCCACTCGTTGGTCAACTATGCCCCTGGCGCTAGGCACGATTGGTCAGCCCGCCCTCGCCCTCGAGCCGCTGAATTTGTTAGCCCGCTTGTTGGTGCGTGCCGGCACTCGCGCGCTCGCCCGCGGGATCTGTTCTCAGCCGCTGATCTGAGATCAGACGACCGAGAACGCCCCATACCCCTTCGCTCGGTCACTTTGTTAAGGAGCCCCTCGGGTTTCCGAGAATTAACCCACCGTCCTGTTTTCTTGCTCTCAAGGCCCTGGTTTCTTGCAGAGAGTCCCCTAAACTTTATTTTAATCAAAGAAATAGGTTGAATTTAGGGTTTTGAATTCCAAAACTTGTAAATTGCATATCTTTGTCATATGAACTCCAAATTGGGTGGTTCAAATTGCAAAAATGTTCATAATGTTATTCTCTATAAGTTTAAATTATATTCATCCACTGTTTCAATGTCTCAATTTTGTGGTTAGTCTCTAGGTTAGTGTAATATTATAGACTATTTATTAGAGATAAAGTAAAAGTAAACCCCTATTGAATATTTAAGTGCTTAACTTTGTAGAATAACCCCCTTTATTGTATGACCCTATCCCTGGAATAACTTTGCTTAAGTAAGTAGTTTACTGAGATAGGCATTAGTTAGAGAACAATAGACCACTTGGCATAGTGATCTACCCCAAAAGCTAGATTGCACCTTTGTGTCCTTACCCTTTTACTGAACCTATGTTTGCTCTGTTGCATATGTTTGGTGTACTGTTCTTTTGTCATTCTCCAAGTGTGTTAAATGAATAATTGCTTTGCGTAGACAACGAGTAGTCCGAGGTTCCCGAGTGTGTTGCAGGAGATTTTATTGAGCAGCAACCTAATGAAGGCAAGTGTCCTCTGACCCATTATGTCCTATTTACTTTATAATTCATTTGTACTGCATACCATGATCAACCTAAGGATTGACTAATGTTATGTTTCTCCTATCCTTGGTTATCATTTGGGAATTGGTTACTATGATTAGTATCATGCTACTACTTTACTTCAATCAATGAACATGATGAGAATATTTATGATACGTTGATGATATTTTGATTATGATGATGAACATGTGATATTTTAGGGGCTCGGTCTATTTCCTAAGTACCTCTCCATAAGGACCTATTCGCTGGATGACCATCTGGTAAAATAGTACAACCATGAGGGTGGAATGGGACGCCCTTAGCTAATTAATTGGAGGAACTTGGGGGTGTAGTTTGCTTCGCCGTAGTGCCGTCATGTGGGATGGGGCATAGTGCTTGCTATGCTAAGGGTGAGTGCCGAGGTTCATTCGATTTGGTTTTGTTAGTCACCTACCTTAGGGAGGATAACTGTGTTTGTATGACTAGTGAAACCTAACGGACAACTACACACCAGGGAAATCTTTGTAAAGGCTACATAGTGAATCCCTGGCCATTCACCTCGGTAGTGAAGATCGGGTCGGTACAACCCAGGCTAGGAAGGGATCACGACTCGTGGGTAAAGTGTGCGACCTCTGCAGAGTGTTAGAAACTGGTATATCAGTCGTGCTCACGGTTATGAGCAGCCTTGGGAGCTCCTTTGATTAGAGTAACTCTGGATACTTTTATGATGATGCATAATGATGATTATATTTATGATGAAGGGAGCACTAATTGGGTAATAATTTGGGTCTATTGCTAAAACTTGGCTTCCTTCTAGTAATAAATACCTGACCAACTAAAAGCAACTACTTTGATCTTAACCCTGCATACAACTAGTCCACTTTAGCCAAACGGGACATTTGCTGAGTACGTTGATGTGTACTCACCCTTGCTTAAAAACACAAAAACCCAGGTTGTCCTCATTGCAACCAGTGCTCAGGAAAAGATGAAGGCAACATGGAGGACTTTTAGGAGTTTCAAGACTTTAACGAGTTCTAGAATAGATTAGTGGCAAACCCCCAGTCAGCAGTCTGTGAAGGCCTTATCGTACTGCATTTCGTTCAGCACTTTTATTATGACTTAAGTTAATGACTTTGTGGATGTTTTGGACATCGTGATGTAATAAAGTACTTATTTCCACTATTATTTTGAGCAATGTGTGATGATGTTCAATTATGTAATCGCCGTGTACGTGAGCTTCTGATCCTGGCACGTACATGCTCCGCATTCGGTTTGCCTTCCAAAACCGGGTGTGACATTGATGAACTCGCTTAATGGGCTCAATTATCCTCAATGTTCATTGGATAAAATTTGCTTGAAGTTGAATTGTTGCATACTATCAGCATTATTCTTTATTATTTCCAAACACATAATGAATAATATGGTGAACTTCTTTTGAAGGCTCATCATTAATGCTAATGTTTTTGTAGCACCTCTCTTGTGAGGTTCAGAGTGTTTAGAATAATGTTGAGAACAACATGAGGTTCATAGGATTGACTCTATTATCAATTTATGAACCCGACTCATCAATGCAAATACAATAAGAAGCAAATATACAAGCACATTAAAAAGAGAAGGTAAATGAGTATGACAAACTCATTTGTCATTACACTATATGTGATATAGTGTTGTATGCCCAAGCGTACTTCAATCTTCAATCTGACATGGTACCGATGTTTGGTTGTTTAAATCGTGTTTCATACTGAATCACATAACACCACTTCTTTGTTTATGAGAAGACTACTTTGTTAGATGATTTGCTTTTGAGAACTATTCAAATGATCCTTGAGATTTGATATAATCTCATTATTATTGATATTACATTTTTTGATGTTGTGATATGTTCAACTCATGTGATCTGAGTACACAGATTTATAGATTTGAGTTGCACAAACTCATGGATTTGAGTTGAACACACACTATGTGACTTAATTTGAACAAAATCATCAATTAGAGTTAAACACTCATGTAATTTGAGTTGAACAAACTCATCCATTTGAATTCCAACAAACTCATGGATTTGAGTTGTGCAAACTTGTATGGGAATTCTTCCAATTGATGAAGAAACATGCAATGTGGAGAATTGAACCACAAATTCTATAAGTGGGAAAATAAAATATTCTTATATTTGATGCATCACGATGCCCGATCTTCACGATGTAGGATCAATCTTCAGATAACTAGCTTCAAAGAAGCCAAGATAACTTGCTGCAAGCAGCGATAACTAGTGCAACCTGACAAATAAAACTCGAAGCCAACCACCGTCTTTAACCGGCAGCCTGAATCGAGGATTCGCCCAACCACACTCTCAAAGAACCAACCAACACAGCCTACAATCAATCGAGGAGACCTCGAAGGGAGTAGGAGCACCAATTGGGAGCGGATGAAGCCGCCGCTTCTGCAATCCCGCGAAGGAATTCACAAGAGCAAAGGGGTAGAGATCACTCTCAATATTTGTTAGCACACAGATGAACAAAGGGGTTCTGTTTTAGATTATCATAAGCTGCCTTACATCATAGACATAGGGGGGTATTTATACTAGTAACAACCAGCCTTAGCGAGGTATAAACACAAAACAAAAGTATTTTCACGAGCTAATGTGAAGGAGCCTCTTCGGAAGATCTGCAGAGCTGATTTCCGTGTGGCTGTTTGACTTCTGTGCAGCCTTCAGTATTTTGACAATAACTTCTTCTAGGAATCTTCAAATGATGTGGGACTGGTTGCATTGGAAAGCTAACTTGATAATCTTTCTCACCATATATAGCATGCTTAATAAAACTTCGTAGAATGATGCAGTTTAATACGAAAACTTGGTCATCAAGCAGACTGTTGACCTTCTGACCAGTCAGCACTAAAGTAGGTCGGCTGCTTTTCTGGTAGATGTGGTTAAGTCGGCTTTAGAAGCATTGGAAACTAGACTTCAAGAGCTTTCCGAAAAGTACTTATGGACCTTCATAGCTTTTGGGAATCAAAAGATATGACTGTTTCTTCTGGACGGTTCTGTAGTGCTGGACTGACTCGGACAAAGCTCTTCTTGCTGATTCACCTTTGATATGTTTTGTCCTTCCTCTTTGGTGAACCTAAGTAATATCAACATACACGACTTAGGTAGCATAAAATTCTCATTAGTGTTTAATCGAAATTCATAAAGTAGCGCGTGCACCTCTTGCTGTAGCTTCTTAGCTCGGCCACGTGTAATTGGTCCATCAAAGACTTGGGTCGGTGATGATGTTGGTTGTACTTGAGTTGATGTAGTATGACTTGGGGGTTGTAACGTGTTGCTTGATGGCATGGTCATATCATCCTCCTCCCCTTGAAAAGGAGTCGTCCTCGACTCTGAAATGTCTTCACTTGTATATGGTAAGAGGTCAGCAACATTGAACGTGTTGCTCACGCCATAGCTTGGTGGAAGATCTATCTTGTATGCATTATCATTGATCTTGGTAAGAACACGAAATGGACCACTCCCTCGTGGCTCCTGCAATAAAAGCAATCTAACCGAAGAATTTGGTACACAAAGTTTGTTAGCTCTAAACAAAAATCCATCATGTATATGATATTTCTCCCAACCTTTTCCATCTTTACAACGAATGTATGGTTCTGAAAATTCAGGATCATCATTATACATTTCTTTCAAATTTTCAAGACCCAAAACTTTTACCTCTAGTTGATTCAACAACACATTCCTTCGAGACAAGGCATCAGCGACCACATTGTCCTTACCTTTCTTATATTTCACAATGTATGGAAATGTTTCGATAAACTCAACCCATTTGGCATGGCGATAGTTCAGTTTGGCTTGCCCTTTCATATACTTAAAAGCTTCATGATCGGAATGAATAACAAACTCTTTTGGCCATAAGTAGTGCTGCCATGTTTCAAGCACTCGGACCAAAGCATAAAATTCTTTGTCATACACAGAATAATTTAATTCAGCACCTCCCAATTTTTCACTAAAATATGCTATAGGTTTTCCTTGTTGCATTAAAACTCCTCCTATCCCAATCCCACTAGCATCACATTCTACTTCAAAAGTTTTAGTGAAATCAGGAAGAATAAGTAAAGGTGCTTTAGTCAAACGTTTCTTCAATTCTTGAAAAGCATCTTCTTGTGAGTTTCCCCATTTAAATTCAACACCTTTCTTTATCAATTCATTTAAAGGGGAAGCGATAGTACTAAAATCTCGCACAAATCTTCTATAAAACCCAGCAAGACCATGAAAACTTCTTACTTGACTTACATTCATTGGAGCTAGCCAATCCTTGATGGCTTTCACCTTGGATTCATCCACCTCTATTCCTTTTGCTGAAACAATAAAGCCAAGAAACACAACATGGTCTGTGCAAAAACTGCACTTCTCAAGATTAGCAAATAATTTCTCCTTTCTTAGCTCATCTAAAACTTGTCGAATGTGTTTCACATGTTCATCAAAAGTCTTGCTATAAATTAGAATATCATCGAAGTAGACAACAACAAATTTTCCAATGAAAGTTCTTAAGACATGGTTCATTAATCTCATAAAGGTACTAGGAGCATTAGTTAACCCAAAGGGCATCACTAACCATTCATACAACCCAAATTTTGTTTTAAATGCAGTCTTCCATTCATCTCCAGTTTTCATTCTTATTTGATGGTATCCACTTCTCAAATCAATTTTAGTAAAAATTGTGGAACCACTTAATTCATCAAGCATATCATCTAGCTGTGGAATAGGATGGCGATAGCGAACGGTAATATTATTTATAGCTCTACAATCAACACACATCCTCCAAGATCCATCTTTCTTAGGTACTAAAATCACAGGAACAGCACAAGGGCTTAAGCTTTCACGAACAAAACCTTTATCAAGAAGTTCTTGCACTTGCCTTTGTATTTCCTTAGTTTCTTCAGGATTGGTTCGATATGGTGGACGGTTAGGATGTGTAGCCCCTGGAATGAGATCAATTTGATGCTCAATCCTACGAAGTGGAGGTAGTCCAGCTGGTGTTTCTTGTGGAAACACATCTTCAAAGTCCTGCAAAAGATCAGCCACAACACTAGGAAGAGATGTTATGTCGTTAGGAGAAATCAAAGCTTCTTTGTTCACAAGTACAAAGAGCACTTGATATGGGTTGTTCCTCACTTCTCTCAGCTCAGATTTTGTGGCTAGCATAACTAGATGTTCTCCCTCTTCCTTCTTTTTATCTCTTAAATTTGGCTTGTAGCACTCACTCACCGAATTGTGGATGGCACTCAATTTCTTTTGCTCTTCTCCTCCTCTACTTGCTGTACTAATTTCAGTTTTCTTTTGTAAGTGTTCAGCCATGATTTGTTGAGGGGTCATAGGCTTGAGTACAAACTTTCTCCCTTTTAGATCTAGCATGTATTGATTTGTTCTTCCACAATGCTGAGAATATCGGTCATATTGCCAAGGTCTTCCTAGCAGCATGTGACACACAAACATGGGTGCAACATCGCACTCCATTGTGTCAACATACTCTCCAATCTTGAACAAAACTTTCACCTTATAACCAATCTTGATATCTCCAGACTCATTCAACCATTGGACATGATATGGATGAGGGTGTTGCTGCAACTTCAAACCAAGCTTTTCAACCATCTCACGACTTGCAAGATTATGGCAGCTCCCTCCATCAATGATCACCTTTACTACTTTGGCTCGCGTTTGAAAAAGATTATGTCGCTGTCCAATTTCAGCTTCTTTCATTTGAACACTCAAGATTTGTCTAACCACAAGAGTAGTACCATGCTCAAATTCACATCCAGTGTGTTCCTCAATTTTATCTTCTATATTTTCTGCTTCAGCTTCCTCTTCACTAGCTGATGTATATTCTCCATCATCATTCACAAGGATCACACAATTATTTGGACACTCCTTATTTATGACATGACCACGACCTCCACACTTGAAGCACTGAATACCACTACTCTTGGCTATTGAACCCACTGATGTTGAAGTGGATGCTGCTGGTTTATAACTCGTGTTTGGAGCAGCACCGTTCTTTCCACTAGAATTGCCTTGAATATTGGATCGCAAGCCCCCAGTTGAGCCTTTTGTTGCTGAGGATGCAGCAGTAAACCTTGAGATTGATTTGCTTCCTCCAGGCATGGTTCGTGCACCATATGGCAAGGGCTTGCTGCTCTTAGCATCTTGTTGCAGCTGGCGTTCAGCTTTGGTGGCTTGATGTACCAAATCAATAAGACTTTGGTACGGCTGAAACTCAACAATACTCTGAATGTTGCGGTGTAACCCAGCCATGAAACGTCCAATGGTTTGCTCTTCGTCTTCATACACATTGGCTCTAATCATGGCCTTCTCCATCTCCTTATAATAATCCTCAACAGAGAAACTTCCTTGCCTCAAATTCTGCAATTTATCAAAAAGATCATGCCGATAATGCTTCGGCACAAAACGAATTCTCATTTCTCGCTTCATCTCTTGCCAAGTAACAATAGGGTCCTCTCCATCTTCTTCACGATCACGAAGAAGTTGCTCCCACCAAATCAGAGCATATCCCTCAAACTCAAGAGATGCCATTGCGAGTTTCTTCTCCTCTGAATAATTATGTAGGCGGAAGATTTTCTCCACCTTTAATTCCCATGTGAAATAATCTTCAGGATTAGATCTACCATCAAATTTTGGCATGGTAAACTTAAGTTTCCCAAATCTCTCTTCTTGGTTGACACCTCTATGATGACGACGACCATAGCGATGTTGAGACTGATCATCTCCAAATTCAGATTCTTCATTGTCATTATTTCTTCGATTCCGGCCTCTTCCTCTACCATATGCAGCACCTTGATTTCTCCTCCCATGTTCACTTGCTCTTCTAGAATAATTTCCTTCATCTTCTTCCCCATCTTCATCATGGTTTTTTACACCGTCGGGGAGTCGACGACGACCTCTGATTTCAGCCATAAGTGTCTGAAGATCTTGTGCCAACAGATCTTGCTTGGCTTCTATGCTTTGTTTGAGCACATTGAATTGTATCAGGGTGACACATTCTTCAATCTCAACGTTGGGATCCATCTTCCTGCGAAGTTAGTGGCAACAGGGCAACAAATATAGGTGGAATATGAAGCTATATAGAATCTCACAACCTCACCACTCTTACCAACCAAAGCTCTTATGAGGTCCCTGCGGGTTGCAATAAAAATGTGTGGTGGTAACAAGAAAGTGATGGTTAAGCGAATACAAGACCAGAGTACTGATTACGATGGCTTATATGTGGAGCTTGGTGGGGGAATAGTAAACAAGGAATGCAATCTGAATCCAAGTTATTGTAAAGTTAAATAACCATCCAACTAGAAGTTCCCTGCCTAGTGCTGACCACAAGATACGAGGGATGCAAATAGATCAAACACACGCGCAAGAAATTTCAGATTTGATGCAGACAAGGAGTATGATTGGAATGCAACTGTTGCAATCAGATCCAACCAAAATTTTGCACCAAATGATAACAGCAAGCTGGTTGAACAACTTGATAAAAATTTTCAGCACTTGTGCACATAAACAAAATGATTGTTCTATGTTTCTTTCACAATCTTGTTCAACACTTTTTTTTGGTACTTTTCTTTCTTCTCTTTTTTTCGATACTCTTTTTTTTATCGAACTAAACACAGAGATCTGATATGATATTGCACACTTTATAATACTTTAACAAAGAACTCAACCAGCAGCTATAACTTAAATAGGATCAAAGTTAACGTGAAGGAAATGATGAGAGTTTTCAGATTTTTCTTTTTGTGAATATTTTTAGATATATATAAGAGGCTCAAAGGAAACACAAAGGATAGAGTGACCAGCAACTAAACAAAGACTCTAAGGACTAAAACTTAACAAAACTCACTGGAACAACAGATTGAAACAAAGGGCTATGACAAAATATTTTATGGTTTTTTTGGTGGATAGGATGAACACAAAATATATGTAGCTAAGGGTAAAGAATCCTACCGTGGCAACTGAGGCTCTGATACCAGATGATGCGTCACGATGCCCGATCTTCACGACGTAGGATCAATCTTCAGATAACTAGCTTCAAAGAAGCCAAGATAACTTGCTGCAAGCAGCGATAACTAGTGCAACCTGACAAATAAAACTCGAAGCCAACCACCGTCTTTAACCGGCAGCCTGAATCGAGGATTCGCCCAACCACACTCTCAAAGAACCAACCAACACAGCCTACAATCAATCGAGGAGACCTCGAAGGGAGTAGGAGCACCAATTGGGAGCGGATGAAGCCGCCGCTTCTGCAATGCCGTGAAGGAATTCACAAGAGCAAAGGGGTAGAGATCACTCTCAATATTTGTTAGCACACAGCTGAACAAAGGGGTTCTGTTTTAGATTATCATAAGCTGCCTTACATCATAGACATAGGGGGGTATTTGTACTAGTAACAACCAGCCTTAGTGAGGTATAAACACAAAACAAAAGTATTTTCACGAGCTAATGTGAAGGAGCCTCTTCGGAAGATCTGCAGAGCTGATTTCCGTGTGGCTGTTTGACTTCTGTGCAGCCTTCAGTATTTTGGCAATAACTTCTTCTAGGAATCTTCAAATGACGTGGGACTGGTTGCATTGGAAAGCTAACTTGATAAGCTTTCTCACCATATATAGCATACTTAATGAAACTTCGTAGAATGATGCAGTTTAATACGAAAACTTGGTCATCAAGCAGACTGTTGACCTTCTGACCAGTCAGCACTAAAGTAGGTCGGCTGCCTTTCTGGTAGATGTGGTTAAGTCGGCTTTAGAAGCATTGGAAACTAGACTTCCGAAAAGTACTTATGGACCTTCATAGCTTTTGGGAATCAAAAGATATGACTGTTTCTTCTGGACGGTTCTGTAGCACTGGACTGACTCGGACATAGCTCTTCTTGCTGATTCGCCTTTGATATGTTTTGTCCTTCCTCTTTGGTGAACGTAAGTAATATCAACATACACGACTTAGGTAGCATAAAATTCTCATTAGTGTTTAATTGAAATTCATAAAGTAGCGCGTGCACCTCTTGCTGTAGCTTCTTAGCTCGGCTACGTGTAATTGGTCCATCAAAGACTTGGGTCGGTGATGATGTTGGTTGTACTTGAGTTGATGTAGTATGACTTGGGGGTTGTAACGTGTTGCTTGATGGCGTGGTCATATCAATATTCCTTTGAAAAGAGGAAAGAATATTCTGACAACCGCTTTGTGTGATATCATGATATGTTATTATCATATCCCCCGTGGTAATGGAGGTATCAAGGATGTGTTGATATATCCTAATTTTATCTTACCAAATTATAGAGATATCCATATAATTTCTTTCATGTGGATACACAAGGTGATAGTGATGGATATTGCATGTGTTCCTCAGAAACATTTCTTATGGATTCTATTCTACATACATCCTCCTGTATAATGTATTGCATTTGTTATAACTTTTCATGTGATAATGATTACCATGCCATGTAAGATTGAATTGGTCATTCCATCATTGGGATGAAATGAAAAGTTATGGAAAATTCTATTGGTCATGACTTCCCATAGGATGGATACTCGACGAGTATCATCGGTAACGAGATTTTAACTCCCTCTTATCTTAAAATCTGATCTGAATGTCTTAAGTTCTTTGAATTATTTTCAAAAGAACATGTGTGGTTCATTACATAGATTATATGGAGATTGAAGGCCTTACATGGTTTTGTGGTGTATCTATATCATGACCTAAAGTTTGTGCTTTGGACAATACGAGACCATTAAGTAATAATGTCTCAAGCCTGAGCACATTAGCGTCCACACTATTGAATTTACCAAATGTGCTTATCATGTTGATTGTTTGTCTTGGTATTCAGAATGATATCCATAATGAATATGACAAATCTATGATAGATTCGGAAATTTCAGATCGTTTATGACCATCAGTAATGAATTGTCACTTCCAACTAGTTATGGTTGGAGTCAGGAAGTTTTACACACTCCTTACTTGTGATTAACTGCACGTACAAGTTTGTTGGAACTTGCTCTCGGTTGCAAGGCGATCCAACGTGGGTGAACAATGACGTCAACAGGGTTCTCGCGTGAGATGGCAATAGCTCTGTTAATCTGCCCTCTCACGGGCACTGTGCGGGGGTATTTATAGGTGTCTGAGCGCCCAGCGCCTTGTGTTAAGGACGCATGTGCCCTCAGATACCTAGGTTATCCCCAGAATATTCCCATAAAGCAGGGTTACAGACTGTAATTACAGGAATGCCTTTGCAAATTAGGCCCGTAACACGCAGCGGCCACGCGGGGCCCGTTACAATGGGCCGGATCACACGTGGGCCTCTGAGTTGGACGAGGCCGCACGGTGGGGTGACGACGTTGCAGGCCTTCGTCTGGCGCCGTATCAAGCGAAGGGTGTCCCTACCCGTTTTGTCTCCGTCGGACCAGCGACTGCAGCGAAGGCCTCGAGCGAAGGGTGACATCTTTGCCTTCGCCCCAACCTTTGCCCTCCGAGGGACCTGTTCGACAAAGTCACCTGGTGCCGAAGACGTCGCTAGGTGGCAGAGACGCTGCCCTCGCTCGAAGTGGTTCCGCGGGGGTTTTTGACATGACCGTTGATTAACACCGTACTGTTGGATTGCGGGTTTCCCGAAGCGCAGCGCCCTGTTGGATTGCGGGTTTCCCGAAGAGCCGCGCCCTGTCTATAAAAGGGGGCAGGGGTCGGCGCTTTTTGAACTTCACTTTCCGCGCTCCGTGCAAACCCTAGCCGCCTTTTCCACCGTCTTGCTGCTCGTCTGCCCGCCTTGCTTTTGTTCGCCGGAGATCTGGCTCGAGTGAAGCAGACGGCCCGCCACCACCGACGGTACGTAGCGATGCCGACCTCCTCTTCTTCTGCTGCCGCGACACCGCCGGCCGATGCCTCGCCGCTGGCCGTCGCTTCGCCGCCGGCCTACGCCTCGTCTGAGGAGACGCTGAGTAGTTTGGTGGCGGAGGAGTTGCACGTCGGCGATTCTGTGGATTTTGGCGTGTCGCGGATGTCGTCGGTCCGCGTGCAAGATATGCAGCGGCTGGGTTACTTTGGCGGTGGAGTTGCTCGTGTCCCGAGGACGGAGGAAGTCCCCGAGCCGGAGGGCGAGTTGGTTGTGTTCGAGGCGTTCTTCGCCGCCAGTCTCCGCCTGCCTGCGCACCGATTTGTTGGCGAAGTCCTACACAGGTTTAACGTTCAGATACATCAGCTGACTCCGAATGCCGTGGTGGCTCTGTTGAAGTATGTCTGGGCGACGACTTCGTACGGCGGACAGCCATCAGTCGAAGTCTTTGCGAAGTACTACTGTCTGCACTGGCAGAAGAGGATGATTGGAGGTGAAGTTGCCCAGTTTGGGTTCTGTACGTTTACGCCGAAGATCGGCAAGACCACGATGCAGGTAGTCGAGTTGGTTCCTTGCGCCTACAACAAGTGGGGCAACTGGAATGAGTTTTGGTTTTATGTCGCTGAGGGTACCGTCGAAGGCCATGAGGGGCTCCCCGTGTCCGAGATGTGTTCACATTTTTACTCAGCATACCCGTCCTTTGAGGTGGCGGAGGGGGATGTGGACGAAGGGGCCCTTCGGTGCGCCGTGCGGCCTGAGCAGTGGGCGCGATTTGGTTGAAGAATTTGTGGCGTACGGGGTATGGCCCTTGGCGCATGGCTGGGCGTTGGGCGAAGTGTGCCCTCGCCGGATGCCTTCCCATGGTGGGAAGATGGTGCGAAGTCCCGCCTTCGCGCTGAATCTGCAAAACCGCGATCCGGCCGCCTTTGTGCGTGAGGCAGAGGATGGGGCGGTGCGGCTCGTTGGTCGGTACGTGCCGAGGACAGAGGGCCAGCGTAGCTGGGATATCCGTGGGTCGAATGACCGTTTGAACAGGGTTTTTGAATTGAATCAACTGCCGTATGGCGGCTACCCCGGCCAAGACGATGTGGACCCCCGTGGGAAGAAGCCGGTGGTGGAGACTGGGGACGACCCTGCGCCGGCAGCCGCCCCATCCTCTAAAAAGAGGAAATTAGGTACTGCTATGGGAGGACTTGGGGTTTCCGATGGTTTTGCTAGAGAGTTGATGAGGACTTGCGCGGCACCGGGGGGAAGGATGTCTTCGCCCGAGCTCCGGGAGTCTTCGGCGCGGATGCTGAGGGTTACCGGGGGTTGGTGGCCTAGGAATGTTCCTATCCCCCGCGCGGCCGGCGAAGACTTTTTTACATCTCGCATGGTTCGTGAATGGAAAGTGTTTCCTTACGGGCGGAATATTGCTGCTATTGTGTCGGCAGTGATGGACAAGGATCGCCAGGGAGCTGCACAAAAGCGCCAGGCGGTTGTCAGGCTTCATGAAGCCCGGCCGAAGAGGCAGCGGGGGGCTGCGAAGGCCCTGTATTTAGCAAGGCGCCGGAGGCAGCGGCAGGCGCCGGTGGTTCCAAATCGACGAAGGCTGTGCCGCCGTCCAGCAGGGTGTCGGAGGTCGGAAGGCGGCCCGAGAGTTGCCGTCGTCGGGCAAGCGCGTCGCCGACTTCGCCACCGATATTAGTGTGGACGACTATCTTGGTGGTAAGCCCTTGGCTCGTTTTTTTTAATTCGTTGATACGTTGCAGGGTCGGACGAGGGCCAGCTTGCTATTGTTGCGCCTGCCGCGGCGACCATGGCGGCTGCCGTAGTGCCGAAGGCGAAGGGCGGTGCTCTTAGTGCCGGAGGAGAGATGTCGGCACTGGCGGCTGTCAGGGATGAGGCGGGCGCTGCGTCCCGCCGGCTGAAGGAGGTGACAGAGGCACTAAGTCAGGTCCGTTGAGCTAGACTCCGTTGTTTTTTTTGTGGCCGCGGTCTTACGTGTGTTCTGCAGGTGGCTGACTTCGCCAACCACACGGCGTTGGGGGCCCTCACGGCAGTTGTGTCTGCCGAAGTCGAGAGACTTCGGACGCAACATGGGGACGCCGTCCGTGAAAAATCGGCCGCCGACAGTAAGTGCCGCAAGCTGGCGGACAAGGTGGCCGCGCTGGAGGGGGAGAAGGCTGACCTCCGGCGCCAATTGGCGGGGGAGAGGAGGGAGACCAACGAGGCCCTCGCCAAGGCGCAGGCTGCGCAGGTGGAGGCCAATCTGGCGCGGGCGGAGGGCAATCTTGCCAGGGAGCACGCCGAGCAGCTGCAGGAGCGGCTCATCGTGGAGAGCCGCGTGGAGAGGGCCGAGGCCGCGACGCGCGCGGAGGCTGAGCGGACGCGCAAACAGCTTATGGATTCGTACCATGAGCTGGGCGCGCGGACCGGTGACTTCGAAGTGCCGGACCGAGAGCCTGGACTTCGCTGCCTGGAGTGGGTACAGGAGGAGTTGTAGGCGCTCCCCACTATCGTGGAGGGGTTCATGTCGTATGCCTCCCTGGTCACCTGCGAGGGGGCGATGAACGCGCTCTCCCGCGAAGGGTGCCGGCACTTTGAGGTCTTCGACTAGGCTGATGAAGACTTTGAGCGAGATATCTACAAGGTTGAGGACCCCATAGTGAAGGAATCCACCGGAGCCATCTACGACCGGATGTGGGGTCCGCACGGTCGCGAGGTGGTCAGGGAGCGGGCCTAGACGGCGAGGGATCAGGTAACGTTTGGCGTTTGTTTGGCGTTTGCTAGATGTGGGCTATGTGTGGGTTTGCTGAATTTGTGTGCTGTGTCTTAGGCGGCGCGTGGCGAGAGGGTGGATGACTTCGGGGCGTTGAACAGCGCGCTGCCTGACCCGGAGCCGATCCCGGTGGGAGCCGTGTCCGGGGCCGCCCTGGAGGCACCCCCGGAGCCTGCGGAAGGCGCTCCGGATGCCCCCGCATCTGCTGCGGCCGGCGGAGACCTGCCCCCGGAGACCGCCGAAGGCGTGCCTGATGCCCCCGCAGCCGCTGCGCCGAGGGCTGAAGATCCTGCGACGGTGGCGACGGAGGCGACAGCGGAGGCAACGGCGGAGGCTCCCGCAACGGCTGGGTCTTCGCAGGTGGCGTAGTGGGTGTGGATAGTTAGGGAATTTTGGATATGTTGCTGAATTTTGGTTGCTGCGCAGGTTCAAGATTTTGGGCCTGCGCACGCAACCGCCACTACTAATTTTTTGGCGGCTTCGACCGTGGATGGTGGTAATAAATGTGATGGGTCTGCAACTGAGTTTTCTGATTTTGCTGACTCTGGGAGCTCGGTTGAGTGGACTGAGGAGTCGACGGAGGAGGACTTGGACTATTTTGCGGCCTTGGATGTGGCAGCGGCGGAAGCTTCGCCGCATGCTGCCGACACAGAGGATGTGCCTAGTCTGAGCACCGGGCGGCGGCGGCGAAGGGCGGTTGCGAAGCGTAGAGTGAGTGGGGCGGGGGGAGATCGGCTTCGTGTGAGTAGGGCTGGCCGGCAGGAATTGTTGTCTTTGCCAGCCGCCGTGAGTACAGGTGAGGGGGAATTGCGAAGTCTTTTTGCGGGTGAGGAGCTTAGGATAATGTTATTTAATTATAGGGAGATGGGAATTATTCCTAAGGTTGAGCCGATGTAGAGTGTAGTGCCCTCGCTTGTACATGTGTAAAGGCTTGTGTGATGAGGTTGTGTGCCCCCGCACACTTGGCTATGCTTGCGAAGGCGTTATGTACTTGGTCTGGTGTGTTTTGTTATGCTGTGCTGGTCCGGCTGCACCCTTAGGCGACTTCTGCACGGATAGTCTTCGCGGTAGACTTAGGTTTTTCTCACTTGTTGTGCTAGTCCGGCTGCACCCTTAGGCGACTTCTGCACGGATAGTCTTCGTGGTAGACTTAGGTTTTTCGCACTTGTGCTAGTCTGGCTGCACCCTTAGGCGACTTCTGCACGGATAGTCTTCGCGGTAACTTAGGTTTTTCGCACTTGTTGTGCTAGTCCGGCTGCACCCTTGGGCGACTTCTGCACGGATAGTCTTCACGGTAGACTTCGGTTTTTCGCACTTGTTGTGCTAGTCCGGCTGCACCCTTAGGCGACTTCTGCGCGGATAGTCTTCGCGGTAGACTTAGGTTTTTCGCACTTGTTGTGCTAGTCCGGCTGCACCCTTGGGCGACTTCTGCGCGGATTTGTCGCACGCGAGGGTGGCTAGCGCTGAGCCTCGCGGTGACCTCGTATTGGTCGAATGTCGAAGACCGTCGTCGCGGTCCTTTTTCGACGCATGTTTTTGCGGGGGATTTTTCAGACATATATTACATGGCTCCGCCTCGATAAAAACCTCACCCCCCGGGAGGAAAAGAGTGCGGACCAGAATAAGATTGTTTTTGCGAATTACAAGGGCGAATCAGCCCTGATGAGTCAAACAAAAAATTTGCGGAGGTTGTCGATGTTCCAGGAGTGCTCCAGGTCTTCGCCGTTTGGCGTTGTGAGCCTGTAAGCGCTGGGGGAAGCTTTTGTCTTGACTATAAAGGGGCCCTCCCACTTGGGCTCCAGCTTGCCCCTGGACTCTGTCTGAGCTGTTCGGACGAGTACGAGGTCCCCTTCGCTAAATTCTCTCGGGATGACTGCATGGTCGCGCCATGCTTTTGTCTGGGCTTGGTATTTGTTTAGGGCCTGTAGAGCGAAGACTCGGTCTCCGATAATGAGATCCTTTGAAGTTGGCTCGTCCACGTTGGGGACGGCTGACGGAACTGTTCGCGGGGACCCATGTTTTATTTCTTGTGGGGTCATGGCCTCCGATCCGTATAGAAGGCAGAAAGGAGTAAACCCGGTCGCCCTGCACTCAGTCGTGTTTAGTGCCCAGACCGCCTCGGGTAACAAATCGGTCCATCTGCCCTTTTTTTCATCGAGGAGCATCTTTTTGACAGCTGTGAAGATTTTTCCATTGGCGCGTTCCACAACTCCGTTGGACTGCGGATGATAGACTGAGGCGAAGGCAAGCTTGGTGCCAATGGAGAAGCAAAAATCCTTGAAGTCTTGGCTGTCAAACTGCTTGCCGTTGTCAACTGTTAGTTCGGACGGTACTCCAAAGCGGCAAACAATGTTTTGCCAAAAGAACCTTTGGGCAGTTTTTGATGTTATTGTGGAAACAGCCCTTGCCTCGATCCATTTGGTGAAGTACTCGACAGCGACGAAGGCGAACTTAAGGTTCCCCTGAGCGGTGGGCAGGGGCCCGACAATGTCCAGGCCCCAGCGCTGGAGAGGCATTGTGTGGGCGATCAGCTTTGTATACTGCGAGGGGCTGCCTGACCGAGGAGAAAACTTCTGGCAGGCTTCGCAGGACCTTGTGACCCGATTTGCGGCGCAGATCATTGTGGACCAGTAAAAGCCTTGGCGGATCACCTTAGCAGCTAGGGCCCTTGGCCCTGCGTGTGAGCCGCACGTGCCACTGTGGACTTCGCGTAGGATCTGGATGCCTTCGGTTTCGGTGACGCACTTAAGCATTGGCTGACTGACCCCTTTTTTGTAGAGTTGGCCTTCAATCAGTGTGAAGTCTCGGCTTCGATGTCTGAGGCGCTTGGCCTCATTGATGTCGGCTGGATGATAGTACCCCTGTAGGAACAGGGTTATTGGTGCCCGCCAGTCTTCGGTCATGATAAGGTTGACTATGCGGTGGCCCTCGTTGTCATTGGTTATTTGGAGCCCTTCGGGGCTCCAGACGGCTGGCGTGCCGATGACATGAAAGAACACGTCGGAGGGCAAAGATTCGCCCCTGGCGGCAGCCTTGGCCAATGCGTCGGCCTCTTCATTCTTGGCCCGATCCACATGCTGCAAGGTGAATCCCTTGAATTGTCTCTCGAGACTTCGGATGGCCGCGAGGTACTGCATGAGCGTGGGGTCCTTTGCTGCATAGTCTTTCTCGACTTGGCCGGCAACTACTTTGGAGTCTGTTTTGATGATGCAGGTGGTGACTCCAAGGGCCCTTAGCTTGCGGAGGCCGAGGATGACTGCTTCGTATTCTGCTATATTATTTGTGCATCTGTCGGATTCCAGAGCGAAGATGAGGTATGCTGCATATCTGTGCTTGACCCCGACTGGTGAGGTGATGACTGCAGCGGCGCCTGCCCCCGCATGGCACCATGCGCCGTCGCAATGGATCGTCCAAACCTTCTCTGCGGACGGGTCTGGCTGTGTTGTTGGCCCAGTCCAGTCGACGACGAAGACTGCCAAGACTTGTGACTTGATGGCTGTCCTGGGCTCGAAGCTGATGTGGTAGCCGGAGAGTTTGGCCGCCCACTTGGCAATCCTCACCGATGCCTCCGGGTTTCTGAACAATTCGCCGAGTCCCCTGTCTGAGGTGACTCGGACCTTGAATGCTTCAAAGTAATGGTGCAGTTTGCGCGAAGACATGACGACTGCGTAGGCAATCTTCTCTAGCTCTGTCATGTTGCACTTGGACGGTGTCAGCACTTCGGAGACATAGTAAACGGGGCACTGCCTGAGCACGCCCTCAACTGTCTACTCCTGCACTAGTGCCGCGCTGACCGCATGCGGTGAAGCCGCGACGTAGAGCAACAGGGGGAGCGAGGAGTCAGGGCTTGTAAGGATGGCCAACTCTGTCAGGTACTGTTTTAATGAGGCGAAGGCCGCCGCCTGCTCTGGTCCCCAGGCGCCTGCTCTGCTCGGTGGACCTGGAGATGAATCTGTTGAGAGCGGCCAATCTGCCTGTCAGGCGCTGGACGTCTCTGGCGGACTGCGGAGGCGTCATGTCTATGATGGCCTGAATCTTGGTTGGGTTGGCCTCGATGCCGCGGTGTGATACCAGGTAGCCCAATATTTTGCCTTGGCGAACGCCGAAGACGCACTTCTCCGGGTTTAGGCGGAGTTGTGCGTCTCGCATGTTCGAGAATGTCTCGGCGAGGTCGGCGAGATGGTCCTCCTTGCTCTTGCTGGCGACGACGATGTCATCCACATATGTGAATATATTTCTGCCAACTTGCCCTTCAAGCACTGTTTTGGTAAGCCTGGAGAAGGTGGACCCGGCGTTCTTGAGTCCCTCCAGCATTCTGATGAAGCAATATGTGCCGAAGGGTGTTATAAAGCTGGTGCTAGCCTTGTCTTCCTCCTTCATGTATTTCTGGTGGTAACCGGAGAAGCAGTCGAGGAGGGACATGACTTCGCATCCGGCCGCGCTATCGACTATTTTGTCGATCCGCGGCAACGGGAAATTGTCCTTTGGGCACGCTTTTATTGAGACTGGTGAAGTCGATGCACATTCGCCACTTCCCGCTCTTTTTCTGCACCATCACGACATTGGAGAGCCATGTGGGGTAGCCACCGGCTCGATGAATTTGGCTTCCAGGAGGCGGTGCACTTCTGCCTTGGCGGCCTCCGTCTTCTCGTCGGACATCTTGCGAAGCCGCTGTTTTTTCGGCCTTACCGAAGGGTCGATTCCCAAACTTTGGTCAATTATGGAACGGCTAACCCCGACCAGATCGAGGGCTGACCAGGCGAAGACATCTTTGTGAAGTAAGGTCTTGGACAGGCAGCAGAGGAGCTTCTCCTCTTCATGCGAAGTAAGGTCTTCGCTGATAATGACTGTCTGCTTGGGCGTGGCCTGGTCGAGGGGGACAGTCTTGGTCCCATCGTTGCTCTGCAGCTGTGCCTTGTCGTGCTGCTTATTGGTTGGGCTGGCGGGCGCGGGGACCTCGCGCTGGGCCGTGAGGCAGTGCACGTTTCTCTGACCGGGCACGAAGTCCCGCTCTATGTTGCGCGCAGTCTGTTGATTGCCGAAGACCGTAATGACGCCTAACGGACCTGGTATCTTCATACATAGGTACAGTCCGTGAATGGCTGCTTCGAACTTATTGATGGAGCCCCGACCCATGATGGCATTGTATGGATATACCATATCCACGATATCAAAGGTTACTTGCTCACTTTGGGCATTGGGTGCTACACCGAAGGAGAGAGGCAGCTCTATTTTGCTGACGGGAAAGGTGCCCTTGCCGCCGAAGCCATACAACGGGTTGTCCGAAGGCTTAAGCAGGCTGTGGCTTATGCCCATGCGATCGAAGGCGTGGAGGAAGATGATGTCCGCCTGACTGCCATTATCAACTAGGACTTTGTGCAGGTCCCAGCCTGCCACGCTGCAATTGATAACCATGGCGTCGCAGTGGGGGGCGCTGCGCAGGTCGACGTCTCGTGCGCCGAAGGTTAGCGGTATGTGGGACCACTTTGTCTGTACGATGGGGCCGGTGACGGCGACGTGGTTGATGCTGCGGTAGTGGTCCCGCTTCTACAGCTTTGTGTCGAAGTCGGTGCTGGACCCCCCAGTTATCATGTGAATGACTCCGCGATATGGCTGATCGGCGAAGTCTTCCTGCTTTGGAGCATGGGGGATGTTTTGATGTTGCTGGTGTGGTGGTGGGGGTGGGGGAGGTATGATTTGTACTTCCTGATGGTGTTGGTAAGCGTGGTGCGGTGGATGCGGGGCGGGGGCGTGGATATATGGTGGAGGGGGTTGCTGGTAAGTGTGTGCGACAACTCGGGGGTTGTCGGCTGGTTGCGCCCGTGCCATCCTGTCTCTGGTGGCCTTCGTTTCTGGGCAGTCTTTGGTTTGGTGGGCGCAGTCTTCGCCAAGGAAGAGGCAGTAGAATCGGCGCGGCGGCTGCGCACGCCCCCGACCCCTACCGCGAGTTCCATTTCCATGGCCCTGGGGGGGATACTCCTGGCGACGAGGGGCGTCAGCAGCGGGGTGCTGGTTGGCGATGTTGTGCACTTGCTGTTGATTGCGACCGTCTCGACCGGAGTCCGGCTGCGGAGTCCTTGTCCACGTGCGGCTGGACTGTGGAGCATCTTTTGGCTTCCTTTGGGACTCAACCTTGCGCTGGTGGAGCTCTTCGGATTTGGCGTACTTTTCAAACAGCTGATATAATTCCTGGAGGTTCTTGGGCGGATCTCTGATGCAGTGGCTGTAAAGGACGCCGGCGCGAAGGCCACTGATAGCGTAGTGGATGGCGATCTGGTCATCGACTGAGGGCAGCTGTGACTTGAGTGTTAAAAATTTGAGGTAATACTCCCGCAGAGTCTCCTTTTCCAGCTGCTTGCAGAGCGAGAGTTCGACCAAGGCATCGGTGTCTAGGTGGTACCCTTGGAAGTTGAGCAGGAACTTGTCCCGGAGACTTCTCTAGGAATCAATAAACAGCGGAGGCAACCTGGTGAACCAGGTGATAGCTGGGCCCTCTAGGGCGATGATGAAAGACTTCGCCATTGTGGCGTCGTCCCCTCCGAAAGATGCAACAGCGACCTGATAACTCATTATGTATTGTGCCGGGTCGGTGCTGCCGTTGTACTTGGGATAGGTCCCTGCCCGGAAGTTAGCTGGCCAAGGCGTCACTTGCAGGTGTGGCGCCAGGGGACTTCGCTCGTCGAGATAGTTGACCCCTTGGAATGGCGCGGCGTGCGGGAAGGTGTGGTCGCGCTGGGGGAAACGCGGGTCTTCCGGTTGCCCGCGGTGTTGCAGGGGTGGCCCATGCTGCAGGCCAAGGTGGCCTTCGCGCGTGTCTTCCAGTTGTGCGCGCTGCTGGAGGGGTGGCCCGTGCTGCAGGCCAAGGTGGCCTTCGCGCTGCATCAGCGCGATTTCCCGCTCAAGGTCCTGGGCCTTCTGCTCTTCGTCGCGTATCATTTGCCGCACTTTGGCTAGTGCGGACACGCGCTGGCGCTTGGCCTCCAATATCTCTTTCTGCCTCTGGAGATTACGGTTCTTGAGGCGCAGGGCCCGCAGCTGTAGCTGTTCTTCCGCTGAGACGCCGAGGACTTCACCATCCTCGGTGAGGTCCGCGCCCTCCAGTGGGGCGAAGCATGAGGGTGGCTGCGATTGTCCTTCAGGGCCGCAGGTGCGGAGAGTGTCGTCTTCGCAGGTGCGGGGAACGTCGTCTTCAGTGGCCTCTTGGTGGGTGGATTGGGTGAGGGCGAGGGCCTTGCCCTTTCTTGCGGCAAGCAGTGATGCCTTCGCAGCCTCGTCAGCCTTCGGGTTAGCTCTCTTGGGTGCCATCGCGGGTGGTTTTCTCGTAGCACCCACGGTGGCTCTTAACCTTGTGGTCGTGGGTTCGAGCCCCACGGTGGGTGCCAAATGTTGGAACTTGCTCTCGGTTGCAAGGCGATCCAACAAGGGTGAACAATGACGTCAACAGGGTTCTCGCGCGAGATGGCAATAGCTCTGTTAATCTGCCCTCTCACGGGCACTGTGCGGGGGTATTTATAGGTGTCTGAGCGCCCAGCGCCTTGTGTTAAGGACGCATGTGCCCTCAGACACCTAGGTTATCCCCAGAATATTCCCATAAAGCAGGGTTACAGACTGTAATTACAGGAATGCCTTTGCAAATTAGGCCCGTAACACGCAGCGGCCACGTGGGGCCCGTTACAATGGGCCAGATCACACGTGGGCCTCTGAGCTGGACGAGGCCGCACGGTGGGGTGACGATGTCGCAGGCCTTCGTCTGGCGCCGTATCAAGCGAAGGGTGTCCCTGCCCGTTTTGTCTCCGTCGGACCAGCGACTGCAGCGAAGGCCTCGAGCGAAGGGTGGCGTCTTTGCCTTCGCCCCAACAAAGTTCCCCTATGGTTTTAGTACGTGGGAATTCATGAAAGATTTCCCATGCGTACATTAGGTATGTTTTCTCAATCTCACTACCATAGCATACATGTATGGTCATACAAAAAACTGGGGTTTTATGTGAGAATTCATTCTCCATCGATCATTAAGTATTTAGAATTTTTTTGTGAGAATCTATTTACGACCCATTGCTAACTTGAATCATGAGCTTTTCCTAGGCATTAGGGGGAGATCGAGGAAATTATAAGGAATGTGGTAAGCATTAAGGCTTGGGATCACGTACTAAAACTGAACCTTTGAGTTCGAATGATTTGCAAGAAGCTACAAATCGACTACCATGTGCATTTACTATTAGGTGTCACTCAAATTAATCCTATGGGTAATGTGCCAGAGAGAGTGGTTACATGGAAAACCACTCAACTCCCTATTGCAACGATGTTGTAAATAAGAGGGGGAGAAGTATGATCACAAATTAGGATTAAGATGCTTGCAAGCAGCTGAAGGCTAGACCTTCTGAGATAGTAAATATAGACCAACTATTTGTTGGTAACCAACCTAGTGTTGGTGGACACCTAAAGGATATGGATTATCCTGTGAATGGATGACATTTACAACCTATAGATCAGTGCACACTAATGAGGCTAGGGTATTGGAAACCCTTGATTCTCGTTTTAGGATTTCACGATGAATCATAAGGGTGCATAAGAAAATGACTTCATGTCAATTGAAGAATTGTGTTATTTGAAAGCTACAAGTGTTGACACACACATCTCAGCAATTGTATATGCGCTCCAAGTGATCCAAAAGACTATGGCCATAGTAGAGCACGAGTATGCTCAAACTAGATCTTGTTGAGTGATACAATGTTGCAGAGATAACCTTGCTCACAGGAAAGGAGTGTTGAATTATTTCCACTTCATGGTATCTTACTTTGGATACAAATTTGTTTTCATGGACTTGGAAACAATGAGGTGGTGAGAAAGCATGGCTAGTAGCAACTAGGCTTTTACGCAAATCTAAGCATTATTTGAATGCTATAAATTCTCCTCTACTGTGAGTAGTAAAATTTTGATACAATATTATGGGCAGTAAATCATTTATATGTATATGTGGTCACTGGATTATGGTATTTGTGGAGTCTTGAAAAATAAAGAGATGAATAAAACTTGACGTGTAATGCCTTCTCATTCATAAGAATTATTGAAAACATATTTAATGTGAATATCCCTTAATAAAATATGCATCATATTGGGGTTTTGATATGTTTGTGCATTTAATAAAAATAATGATAACATGAATCAAAATATAATAATGGGTGGAGAATTTGGATTTAACCCAAAAAAGTACAATTTTGGAATTTGAGATTAGCCCTAAATTTAATTTTGGATTTGAAAATGGAAAGGAAGAAGGAGAGAAATACTATAAAATACAAAAAATAAAAATTTATAATTAAAATTCATACTGGTATGTTCAAATTATGTATTTAATTGAGAACAATAAATTCACAACATTAGTTGAATTCAAAATTTGAGAATTTACATATAAGAAAAAAGTGAAACAGAAAATGAGAAAAGAAAAAGGGAAACAACCTCAATAGCGCCTGTGCCCAAAATCTTCTCCTTGGCACATTCACCTCTTTCTCTCCGCACGGTCGGCCCAGCAGAACACTAAAACGCGGGCCCGTCCCGACATCCACCAACACGTGCAACCACTCCGCTAGTCGCTGTTTCCGCGGACCCACCGTGCAGCCACCACGCTCCCGCCCTGTGTGCGACTTCCACATGGGACCCGTCTATCATCACACTCCGCGTCAGCCTCAACCACCCGCGCGACGCGCGCGGCGAGACCTCCGAGCGAAGCTGACCAACCCACGATCTCCCTTGCCTCAGTGACTATAAGGAGGGGGGTTAGTCATGGCCATATACTCCCATATACCCTCGCTCAGCGAATTGCGCACCCGTGCCCTCCATCACTGCCGTGTGCAGTTTGGTACGCCAGTACCCGCCGCCATTGCCGTGCGTCGTGCTGCTGTCCAAGGCCTGCAAGATGAGTCTAGGGTGATCGCCGTGCAGCGTGAGAGCCATACATGCGCTCGAATCGGGAAACCGACCGCCAGTGCTCTCGAAATTCCTCGCCTGTCCTTCGCCCACACCACCAGACCTCGGATCACCGCGGGCAGGGCTTCAATCACTGCAATCTAGGGTAAGAATCAACATATTCGGTTTATCGCATGTTCTAGGATGTTTAACGCTTTCTTGCGCCGTTGATCAGGCTCGGGATTGCCGAATCGCGTACTGCCGGCGATGGCGCCGCCGCGGTCGGTTTGCGCCACCATGCTCTGTTTTCGCGCGTCAAGGCGATCCCATCGCCGTTCGATGTAGCGCGGATGGCCGTGATGGGATCAGGGCGTAGCTCTTCGCGCAATCGGTTACGGACCGTTAGATGCCCCTTAGGCAGTCGGATGTGAGTAACATGTACTAATTAGGCTAGATTAATCTAGGGCGTTCGATCTGGCCTGGCGCATAGGATTCAATAGGTGGTATTTTAAACTGGATTCGCTAATCACTGATATGACGGTCACGAAAGCGTACTAGTTTGGTGGAAGGTAAATTTAATCTGGGCGGTCGGTGTGTGATCCAACGGTCAGGATTTCCCAGTACCGTTTCAACCGGGTAATCAGTCAAATAAGCCCCTCTGTTTCTGGTCAATCAACCCACCGTCCTAGACAGATGTAGCTGAGTCTGGGTGAGTTTGCGAGATAGCCCCTGCACTTCTCTAGAATCATGCGCGTAGTCCTGAGATCATTAAACAAGAAAAAATGAAATTAGAAAATAGATTTTTAGCACAAAAATAATTCAAGAAACTTGTGAAATTCATATTTAATTCATTTTAATTCCAAATTGATCAATTCCAGTGGCATAAATTTTGTTTTAATATTGTTCATCATCTAGTACCTGTGTTTAGTCATGAAATTTGGATTAAAATTATTCACTTGATTTATTCTATACTAGGCACTAAATAACTTCAAAAAATTATAACTTAATAACCGTAACTCCGAATTTAGTGATTCTTATTCCTACGATCTTCTTACAACGCGTAGAAAATTTTCATGCATTGTGTTCTGCTATCTGGTGTGATGTTAATTTCTGTTGTACCATGTTTGTTTGTATTGTTGCAAGTAAACGAGCCAGCCACAGAGGATCCAGGTGTTCATCAGGTGGAGACTGCTGAGCAGGAGCTCGTTGAAGGCAAGTTGTGCCCTTGATCACTTCTTTTTACCCAATCATGTTCTAATTAATCATAATGATCTGCATAAGTTAATTTTGATGGGACCAAATAGGTTACCATAGTTTGGCTATCTTTATACCTTGTTTACCACTGAATTTTTGGGTAGTACCTGCTATTGCTTTATGTGGTTTTGGGTATGGGGATACACATTATTCATGATCATACTTTCATTATCAGTTTGTTATTTACTGTTCATGATAAGAACATTATGTTAATTAGAACATGGAGTGACCACCTGGGAAAACAGTGCTACCACAAGGGTGGTATGGGACGCCCTTGGCTGACTAATTAGGAAAGATAGTGGAGGACTACCTTACCCGAAAGGGGCAAGGGCAGTATGGGAGTGGTCAGTGTAGGGAGGCCCTTGGGTTGATTTTGCTGTGATGGCGGTCAGGCGAGGGGTCCCTGCATTGGAGCTTCCTAGAAACTATAGCTTGTTTTCTGAAGCTAGTGGAACTTTGTAAAGGCCTCGTAGTGTTACCCTGCCTCGCTATCTTGGTAGAGGTGTATGGGTGTCGCAATCCCTTGGCAGATGGGTAACATGATTTGTGGGTAAAGATGCGCAACCTCTGCAAAGTGTAAAGCTGGTATATCACCCATGCTCACGGTCATGAGCAGCTCAGACTCTCACATGATTAATTTATGGAATTAAATTCAATTCATCATTTGAATCGTTATTATTACTTTTGATCCATTATTACTCTAGTTTGGTATTTACTTACATTTAGTAACTGCTAATAAAATTTGACCAACTTATTAAAAGCAACGCTCAGCTTCAACCCTTACTAATTGATCAGCCTTACACTTCTAATGAGCTCCGACCTTTGATGAGTTCATGCACATTATTCCCCACAACTTGTTGAGCTATATCTTTTGTGAGCTCACTTTTGCGATATATAAACCCCCCACAAGTGAAGAGCAGGTGGTCCAAGAGGAGCCGCCCAACAATGAAGAATACGAGTTGATCTAGGTGGTGCCTCCCAGTCAGCTTTATGGTGCCAGGGAATAATATTTAGTTCGCTTTCTTATTATCATTTATTTTTGTAAGGCTTCCACTATGTAATAATGACATTTATGATATTTGTGACATTTATCTCTATACACTTTGTCATTATATGTTAGTTCTTCCTTGGCGCATATGAGACGCACCCGACATTATCTCTTAAATCTGGGTGTGACAGAAGTGGTATTAGAGGAAATGTTGGCTGTAGGATGAAACCTAGATAGAACTAGACAAAACCCTTACCTACTTACCTTATTCTAATTCTTTCTATACTTTTCTTGATCCTGTCTCACCTTCTACTGTTCTAATCTGATTACTCTTACCTTTTCTATTCTAAGACAAGGAGGATTTCTGTCACACCCGATTTTAGAAGGCAAACCGAATGCGAACCATGTACGTGCCAGGATCAGTTATTCACGTACACAGCAGTTACATAACATGGACATCATCACACAGTGCTCAAATAGTATTAAAAGGGGAAATAATAGTCGATTACATCATACGTCTGAGACGTCCATATAGTTCTTACAATAAATCAAAGTGCGGAAAAGAAACGTAGATAACACGGCCTTCACAGGCAGCCGACTGGGGGTTGCCGCTAACCCACGCCTAGAACTCGTCGTAGTCTTGGAACTCCTGGAAGTCTCCTTCCACAGCTTCATCTTCTCCTGAGTAGTGGTTGCAATGCTGACAACCTGGGGGGGGGGTTTGGTGTGTAGAGCAAGGGTGAGTACACATCAACATACTCAGCAAGCATCCCGTTTGGCTGTAGTGGACTAGCTTTATGTGGGGATAAGTCAAGCAGTTGCTTTTAGATGGTCAGGTTATTACTTACTAGTAGAGGGCCAGGTTTTAACATTAACCCAAGTTATTAGCCCAATGTATCCTTTCCAAACGGAAAGAATACCACTTACCAATACCATAATCATAATCAGAACCATCAATCTCATTGCCACCTGTACCAAAGTATCTCTGATCAAGTATCACTAATCTCTGGAGCTCCCTTGGCCGCTCATAACCGCGAGCACGGCTAATATATCAGTTTCATAACACTCTGCAGAGGTTGCGCACTTTACCCACAAGCCGTGATTCCCTCTTGCCTCGGGCCGATCAAACCCTTAAACACTACCAAGGTGAATAGGCAGGGTCTCACTACGTAGCCTTTACAAAGATTCCCCGGGGCTGTAGCCACCCGTTAGGTTTCCTAAATGTACCGCACTCCTCCCCAAGGGACAAATCAACCTTGGCAGAGCGAGCCGCATACACCGAGCCCCATTGACGGCACAACGGCTAAGCGAACTACACCCCGGTTCCTCTAATTATTCAGCTAAGGGCGTCCCATTCCACCCTCATGGTTGCACTGTTTTCCCGGGCGGTCATCCATTGAACAGGTCCTTACGGAGAGGCACTCGAGAAACCGCTCGAGTCCCCTTAAATGCCACAAGTATGATCATAAATAAGAAGGGGAAAACAGCGTATCATAGATAATCACATCATGTTCATTGATTAGAGTTGAGCAACAGCATCAAACTAAGCAGTAATAATCCGACCCAAATAGGTAAACAAGGACATGGATAACAAAAGCTAGTCAATCCTTAGGTATAAATGTGTAATGCGGGAGGTGAATTAAAGAATGAATAGGACAGAGATAGGTCAAAGGACACTTGCCTCCACCAACCGACTGCTGCTCAGGGGCTTCTCCTGCGAATTCCTCGGGTTCTTCGACCGGATCGTTCTCTATGCGATTGCAAACATACATACATCCATCCACATATTTAATACAAAAGAACAGTACACCATACAAGGGAAGAAATAAAGTGAATATGCATCAAGTATGGCATTCGATATCGCATTGGTTATGATTAGAAAGAAACAGGAAAGGGTCTCGCAGGGGGTTAAATCTTATGTACTAATGATCAATTACAATTGGTTCTTAACAAAAGAATTCTGTTATATGCACTAATGGAAACCTAATCATTTTAAGTTGATCAACATTGCACGGGATAAACAATTAACTAAATGAATCAACTAGCGCAACGAAATTTTAAATTAAACTTCCTATGTCAATAGCATAAACAATGATTAGCCTACCTAAAATAAAGTAATTATGATCACAGAAAGTAAACTAAAATAAAATAAATAAATAAAAAAATAAAAAAAAATAAAAAAACAGAGGGGGGGGGCGGTTGAACCGGCCCTAGGCGGGGCGGCCGAGCTGGGCGGCCGGGGCGGCCGAACGCGGGGGAGGGCGGCTGAGCCGGCCGGTTGAACCGGCGGCCAGGGCGGCTGAACCGGCCCTACGCAGGGGGCGCGGCCAGGGGCCAGGCGGGCGGGCCAGGCGCGGCCAGCGGCCGGCTGGGGCTGGCCGGGGCGCGGCCAGGCGGCCGGAGGCGCGGCCAGGCAGCCGGGCGCGGCCAGGGTAGCCGAGCGGCCGGGCGGGGCTGGGGGGCGGCCGGCGCGGCCAGGGGCGGCCGGGCCTTTGGGCAGGGGTAGGGGATGGCGGCTAGGGAGAGAGAGGGAAAATGAGAGGGAGGAGAGGGTTTGGGGAAAAAAGGGGGATGGGGGGGGGGGCGGTTGGGCCTCTTTGGGCCCAAGAGGGGGCGCCAGGGGCGGCTGGGCCGGCCGGGGTCGGCCCACGGCGCGGGAGAGAGAGAAAAAGAGGAGAGAGAAAGAGAGAGAAAAAGAAAGAAAAGATTTTCTCCTCACTTTTCGAAATCCGATCTTTCTACATGAATGCATTTGCACTTTCAAAGCAATCAAAAGAAATGCAAGGTTCGGCATGGTGCATCAAACAACATAAAGTATTTTTAGAGTTTTTCTACACGGAAATTCCAAACCGAATCCCGCTAAACTTTGGAAAAGGTCAAGGTTTAGCGAGGGGAAAAAGAAAAGGAAAAGGTAACGCCCGAATTTTGGCGAGTAAAGAAAAGAAAAAATTCAACTGCAAAATTCGGGGCGTTACAAACCTATCCCCCTTAAAAGAATCTCGCCCTCGAGATTCAGGGCTGGCTAGCAAAGAGCTCTGGGTACTTTGCCATCAGATCATCTTCACGCTCCCAGGTTGCCTCTTCCTCAGAGTGGTGATTCCATCTGACTTTGCACATTCTGATGGTCTTCCTTCAGGTGACTCTATCTGCAACCTCAAGGATCTGAGCTGGCTTCTCAACATAGGTCAAGTCCTCCTGGACTTCAAGACCTTCCACTGGCAACTGCTCTTCTGGCACACGCAAACACTTCTTCAACTGAGACACATGAAAGACATCATGCACGGCAGACAAATTCTCTGGCAGGCTGAGCTGATAGGCCACTTCTCCACGCTTTGCAAGAATCTGATACGGACCAATGTAGCGGGGTGCTAGCTTACCTTTCACTCCGAATCTTCTGACTCCTCTGATCGGTGACACTTTCAGATAGACAAAGTCTCCGACTTCAAAACTCAGCTCTCTTCTTCTTGTGTCTGCATAGCTTCGCTGCCTTGATTGCGCTATCTTCAGATTCTCTCGGACCATCTTGATGTTCTCTTCGGCTTCAAGCAAAATGTCTGGCCCAAACACTTGCTTTTCTCCAGGCTGATCCCATTGCAACGGAGTTCTACAACTCCTTCCATAAAGCGCTTGAAATGGTGACATCTTCAAACTGGCCTGATAACTGTTGTTATAGGAAAACTCTGCATAAGGCAATCGCTTGTCCCATCCGGACTGATCTTGCAACGCACAGGCTCTCAACATATCTTCAAGAATTTGATTGGTCCTTTCAGTCTGACCATCTGTCTGCGGGTGATAAGCTGAACTGAAATTCAGATGCGTGCCCAAGGCTTCATGCAACTGCTGCCAGAAATGAGAGGTGAACTGCGTTCCTCTGTCTGACACTATCTTCTTTGGCATACCATGAAGACAAACGATCCGAGACATATACAACTCTGCCAATACTGCGCTGTTGTAGCTGGTCTTGACAGGTATGAAGTGGGCCGACTTGGTCAAACGGTCCACTACTACCCAAATAGAATCGTAGCCGGCTCGAGTGCGAGGCAATCCGACTATGAAATCCATGCCGATTTCATCCCATTTCCACTGAGGGATCTGCAACGGTTGCAACAATCCAGCGGGTCTCTGGTGCTCTGCCTTAATTCTTCGACAACTATCGCACATAGCCACATGCTCTGCGATTTCCCTCTTCATTCCGTACCACCAGAATTTCTTCTTCAGATCCTGATACATCTTCTCACTACCAGGGTGAATCGAATAGGCTGTCTCATGAGCTTCCTTGAGAATCAACTCCCGAATGGACTGGACATTGGGAACACACAAGCGGTCTTTGAACCATATCACGCCTTCTGCATCTTCTCGAAAATCTTTGCCTCTGCCATCTAGAATCAGTCGCCGAATCTCATTGATCTTCTCATCATTCTTCTGCGCCTCTTTGATCTCGCGCTCCAAGGTAGGTTCCAATTCAACTGTGACTCCTCGCGAATTGTTCAGAAATCCGAGACTCAACCTGTCAAACTCCTTGGCCAACTCATAAGGCATTGGACGAGCGACCATCAGATTGACTTGACTCTTTCTGCTCAAAGCATTTGCCACTATGTTTGCTTTGCCTGGATGGTAATGGATCTCCAACTCATAGTCTTTGATCAACTCTAACCATCTTCGCTGCTCAGGGGCAGAGATAGGTCAAAGGACACTTGCCTCCACCAACCGACTGCTGCTCAGGGGCTTCTCCTGCGAATTCCTCGGGTTCTTCGACCGGATCGTTCTCTATGCGATTGCAAACATACATACATCCATCCACATATTTAATACAAAAGAACAGTACACCATACAAGGGAAGAAATAAAGTGAATATGCATCAAGTATGGCATTCGATATCGCATTGGTTATGATTAGAAAGAAACAGGAAAGGGTCTCGCAGGGGGTTAAATCTTATGTACTAATGATCAATTACAATTGGTTCTTAACAAAAGAATTCTGTTATATGCACTAATGGAAACCTAATCATTTTAAGTTGATCAACATTGCATGGGATAAACAATTAACTAAATGAATCAACTAGCGCAACGAAATTTTAAATTAAACTTCCTATGTCAATAGCATAAACAATGATTAGCCTACCTAAAATAAAGTAATTATGATCACAGAAAGTAAACTAAAATAAAATAAATAAATAAAAAAATAAAAAAAATAAAAAAACAGAGGGGGGGGGGGGCGGTTGAACCGGCCCTAGGGCGGTTGAACCGGCCCTAGGCGGGGCGACCGAGCTGGGCGGCCGGGGCGGCCGAACGCGGGGGAGGGCGGCTGAGCCGGCCGGTTGAACCGGCGGCCAGGGCGGCTGAACCGGCCCTACGCAGGGGGCGCGGCCAGGGGCCAGGCGGGCGGGCCAGGCGCGGCCAGCGGCCGGCTGGGGCTGGCCGGGGCGCGGCCAGGGCAGCCGAGCGGCCGGGCGGGGCTGGGGGGCGGCCGGCGCGGCCAGGGGCGGCCGGGCCTTAGGGCAGGGGTAGGGGATGGCGGCTAGGGAGAGAGAGGGAAAATGAGAGGGAGAGGGAGAGGGTTTGGGGAAAAAAGGGGGGATGGGGGGGGGGCGGCTGGGCCTCTTTGGGCCCAAGAGGGGGCGCCAGGGGCGGCTGGGCCGGCCGGGGTCGGCCCACGGCGCGGGAGAGAGAGAAAAAGAGGAGAGAGAAAGAGAGAGAAAAAGAAAGAAAAGATTTTCTCCTCACTTTTCGAAATCCGATCTTTCTACATGAATGCATTTGCACTTTCAAAGCAATCAAAAGAAATGCAAGGTTCGGCATGGTGCATCAAACAACATAAAGTATTTTTAGAGTTTTTCTACACGGAAATTCCAAACCGAATCCCGCTAAACTTTGGAAAAGGTCAAGGTTTAGCGAGGGGAAAAAGAAAAGGAAAAGGTAACGCCCGAATTTTGGCGAGTAAAGAAAAGAAAAAAATTCAACTGCAAAATTCGGGGCGTTACAATTTCACACCTTGGAATCCTACATCCATGACCCTCTAAAGAGATAGGAGACCCGAGATAAAATTAAAATTATTTTCTTTACCTAAAATGATTGGATGTTTGTTCTGATGGTAAATGCTTGATTTGCTTCTTTGATTGATTGAATTAGTATAGCAGGACATTCTAGCTTGTACCACCATAAGGTAATTAGAATGAGTTGGTGACACACTAATCTACTTAGCTAATAAAACCCCCAAAAGATTCTACCTCACAATTACAAGTCTATTCTACAATTCTATCTTACGATGTATTTCTAACCCAAATGGTCAATACCAGGAAGGGAGGTGGAATTGATCTACCTGCCAACCCACACAACCGGAGGGTGCTTAGACAACAACAAGCAGAGATAAATCCTCCGAATCCTCCACCGGCCGGAACTGACCCAATGGTTGCAGCCTAGATGCAGATGCTGCAACAAATGGCCAATACTATGACAGATATGCAGGCGCAGATGCTGCAGGAACGTCAAGAGATGCGCCAGGAGAGGCAAGGGATGAGGGAGGAAATGCGACAAGAGAGAATGGTGCGACAGCAGCAAGCACCAATGCCTCCACCACCACCACCACTTCCACCCCAGGATAAGCACAAGGATTTTATGAGCCACAAGCCACCTAACTTCACCGGCTCTACGGTTCCATTACATGCGGATGATTGGTTAAAGTTAGTAGAGAAGATGTTGAATATTGCTCAATGCTCTGATCGGGAGAAGGTGCTCTACACTTTTGGTCGTCTTACTGGTCCTGTTGCTGAATGGTGGGATTTTTATACTTCTGCCCATGATGCTGCTGATACTATCACCTCGGCAGAATTCACCACATAGTTCATAAATTATCACATTCCTGCTGGACTGACTAAGATTAAAAAGAAGGAATTTCTGTCATTAAAGCAAGGCAACATGTCAGTCAGTGAGTACTGTGACAGATTCATTCAACTATCAAGATATGCTCCAGGTGAAGTGGCGAATGATGAGTGGAAGCAAGAGCACTTCATAGAAGGACTTAATGGGCCACTACAGTATGCACTAGTTGCTCAGAGACTCTTGGACAAAGCTCTAGCTATTGAACACAAGCGTGTTCAACTGGGAGAAATAAAGCAAAAGGCCATTACCCAGGGGCAGGGTAGCAGCAATATTCGGCCTCGCTATGCTCTGCCCCAGGGTACACCAGCTCATCCTAGAGGAGGACCGTGCCCATCTTAGTATGCTCCATAGGGGACTCCACAGACACCCCACACTCATCAGGCTACCCCCACTAGCACCCCCACAAGACCCACAGTACAGAGGACAGGACCTACATGCTTCAAGTGTAGTTAGATTGGGCAGTATGCAAATGCTTGTCCGATGGGGAATTCCAGCACAATAGCTTAGAACAAGCAACAGACTCTAACCTCTGGCAAGGGATTCAGCATTGCCAGGGTCAATCAAGTCAGTGCTGAGGCCACTACTGATGGAGCGGACATCGCTATCGGTATGTTTTACATTAATGCAATTCCAGCAGCCATATTATTTGATTCTGGAGCTACGCATTCATTTATTTCTGCTCGCTATGCCACCACAAATGAAGTACCACTTCAAACTATGCAAACACCAATGGTAGTAATTATCCATAAAGGGCCCGTTGAAGCAAACTATATGGCACATAGATTAACACTGACAATTATGGGAAGGGAATTCTGGTCTACACCTATAGTATTAGAGGAAAGCAGTATAGATCTGATACTCGGAATGTCCTGGTTAAGGAAAACAAAGGCCATATAGTGCAATAAGGGAACCGTAGAACTCAGTAGCTCCAAAGGAGAAAGATTTGAAGTTGAGATTACCATAACCGCCTCTACCAGACCTGCCACATTTCTAATAGATGGAAAATTCGTGGGTAGAAATATCCGAGTTGTTAGAGATTTTCCAGACGTCTTTCTTAAAGAGTTGCCCGGAATGCCACCAGATAGGGAAGTTGAATTCGTCATTGATCTCTTACCTAGTACCACTCCCATTTCAAAAAGGCCATATAGGATGTTAGTGGAAGAATTAAAAGAACTTAAGAAACAGTTATCCGAGTTGCAAGATGTAGGGTACATTCATCCGAGTTCCTCAACTTAGGGAGCACCAGTTCTATTTGTACAGAAGAAGGATGGTTCACAAAGGATGTGTGTGGACTATAGATCACTTAATGATGTCACCATTAAGAACAAGTACCCTTTACCTCATATTGAAGATTTATTTGATCAAATGAGAGGTGCCAGGGTGTTCTCTAAGATTGACCTCAGGTCGAGTTACCACCAAATGAAGATTAGGCCATATGATATTCCCAAGACGGCTTTCTCTACCCGATATGGTCTATATGAGTTCACAGTCATGTCGTTTGGCTTAACTAATGTACCAGCCTACTTCATGAATATGATGAACAAGGTGTTCATGGAGTATCTTGATAGATTCGTCATGGTATTCATCGACGACATTCTCATTTATTCCAAGAATGATAGTGATCATGAGGAACATCTACGAATGGTGTTCCAAAAAAAATCTACGGGATAATCAACTCTATGCCAAATTTAGCAAGTGTGAGTTCTGGCTTGATGAAGTACCATTCCTTGGGCATATCATCTCCAAAGGAGGAATCTCAGTGGATCCAGCTAAAGTAAAGGAGATAGTGGGTTGGAAGATACCAAAGACAGTCACTGAGGTTCTGAGTTTTCTGGGACTCGCGAGTTATTACCGGCGATTCATTAAAGGATTTTCTAAGATAGCGAAGCCTGTGACCTCATTGTTAGAAAAGGGAAAGGAATTTAATTGGACCTGGGAATGCCAAGAGAGTTTCAATCAATTAAGGTTTAAGTTGATGTCACCCCCAATATTGATTATGCCAGATCTACAGAAGGGATTTGACATATATTTGAAAGGGAAATGTGCCCTTGGGCCATTTCTATAAATGTTTTGGTGATTAAGTGTCCAACACATATTAAGTAAGTTGATTATGTGCCAAACAAGCAAGAAGTGCAAATCATGTAACAAGGTAAGTTTCTAGACTTAGTATATTGTTTTGAGCACTAACATATTTTGTTGATGTTCTAGAAACAGGAGAAAAGGAATTGGAAAAGAGTTCCTGCTCGGTCTGGGAGCACCGGACTGTCCAGTGGTGCAACAGACAGTGTCCGGTGCGCTAGGCAAGTCCAAGGTGAACTGGCCGCTCTCGGGACTCGACGGCGGCGTACGGCTAAAATTCATCGGACTGTCTGGTGGTGCACCGGACTGTCCGGTGAGTCGTCCGCGGCGAAGTCATCGCTCTCGGGAAAAGGATCAGTGGCATACGACTAAAATTCACAGGACTGTCCGGTAGTGTGCCGGATTGTCCGGTGAGCCAACGGTCGACTGCGCAACAGTCGGTCGCGCAATCCGTGGGCGACGCGTGGCAGCGCCAAGGGTCGACAGGGGGCACCGGACTGTCCTGTGTGCACCAGACAGTGTCCGGTGCGCCAACTGCCACGAATCTGCAATGGTCGTCTGCGCCAGAATAGGAAGGAGATCCGCACCGGACATGCTACAATGACTGTCCGGTGGCGCACCGAACTGTCCGGTGCGCCACCCGACCGAAGGCAACTTTGGCCTTCCTTGTTGATCTCCAACGGCTCCTAGATGCCTTAGGGCTATAAAAGGGACCCCTAGGCGCATGGAGGAGTCACCCAAGCACACTCTAAGCATTCCAAGACTTCTAGTCCTCACTTTCACGCAATCGTTCATCGTTCTTGAGATTGGAGCACTTTTCGAGTTGTAAACTTCTTGCGCGTGTTTTGTGTGCTCATCTTCACACTTGTGTGTGTGTTTGCGGTGTGGATTTAATTCTAGTGTGCATTGCTCTTCCCAACCTTACTCCGTGCTTTCTTTGTGAACAATCTTGTAAGGGCGAGAGGCTCCAACTTGTGGAGATTCCTCTCAAACGGGAAGAAAACTATAAGGAAGAACACCGTGGTATTCAAGTTGATCATTAGATCACTTGAAAGGGGTTGATTGCAACCCTCGTCCATTGGGACGCCACAACGTGGAAGTAGGCAAGTGTTATACTTGGCCAAACCACGGGATAAAACACTGTGTCTCTTGTGTTGCCTTTCTCTGTGATTATTGTGATTCGCAAGAGCTCGCTCTATAGCCACTTGGTTCTATTGCACTAACATCTTTATAACCAAGCTTGTGGCTATTTAGTGTTGAATTTTATAGGATCACCTATTCACCCCCCTCTAGGTGCTCTCAATTGGTATCGGAGCCGTTCTCTTCACGAAAGGGGCTAATCGCCCGAAGAGATGGATCCTAAGCGAAAGGGGATGGTGGTCAACGATAAGGATAAGGAGTCCATCTTCAACGAGCCAAGAGATGACAAGCCCACTGACTCTGGCTCAAGTCACAAGAAGAAGGACGGGAAGAAGAAGAGGTGCATCAAGAAGATCGTCTATTATGACAGCGACGAATCTTCTTCTTCACCAAGAGACGACGACGAGAAAAAGAAATCGGTTAATTAAAATTTTTCATTTGATTATTCTTGTATTCCTTTCAATTCCAATGCTCATTTGCTTGCAATTCCTCTTGGTAAACCTCCACACTTTGATGGAGAGGACTACTCTTTTTGGAGTCACAAAATGTGCAGTGACTTATTTTCTCTCCATCCTAGTATTTGGGAGATAGTTGAAAATGGAATGCAATTTGATAGTATGGATAACCTTGTATTTATTAACGAGCAAATTCATAAAAATGCACAAGCTACCACTGTTTTGCTAGCATCTTTGTGTAGGGATGAGTACAACAAGGTGAGCGGCTTGGACAACGCCAAGCAAATCTAGGACACCCTCAAAATATCACATGAGGGAAACAATGCCACCATGATCACCAAAATGGAGTTGGTGGAGGGCGAGCTGGGAAAGTTCGCGATGATGAGGGGAGAGGAGCCAACACAAATGTACAACAGGCTCAAGACCCTGGTCAACAAGATTCGGAGCTATGGAAGCACAAGATGGACAGACCATGATGTCGTCCGACTTATGCTCAAGTCTTTTATTGTTATTGACCCTCATCTTGTGAACCTCATCCGTGAAAATCCCAGGTACACAAAGATGACGCCCGAGGAGATACTCGGAAAATTTGTGAGCGGGCGCATGATGGTCAAGGAGGCAAGGTATGTTGATGATGCATTAAACGGCCCAATGCCCATCTACGAGCCGCAGCCCGTTGCGCTCAAGGCAATAGGAAGCAAAAAGGCGCTACCTAGCAAGGTGGCACAAGTAGAGGCTGCCGGGCTAAACGAGGATGAAATGGCGCTCATCATCAAGCGCTTCAAGACCGCTCTTAAAGGACGCAAGGAGTACCCCAACAAGAACAAAACAAGGGGAAAGCGCTCCTGCTTCAAGTGGAGTAAGACTGGTCACTTTATAGCAAATTGTCCCGATAATGCTAATGACCAGGAACAAGAAAAGAGCGAGAAGAAGGAGAAGAAAAAGAACTACAGGAAGGCAAAGGGCGAGGCACACCTCGGAAAGGAATGGGACTCGAACTGCTCTTCTTCCTACTCTGACGACGAAGGACTCGCTGCCTCGGCCTTCAACAAGTCCTCTCTCTTCCCCAATGAACGACATACTTGCCTCATGGCCAAGGAGAAGAAGGTAAGTGTTCGTGATACCCCTAAATACACTACTTCTAGTGATGATGAAGTAGATTACTCAAGCTTATTCAAAGGTTTAGATAGAGCTAAAGTAGATAAAATCAATGAATTGATTGATGCCTTAAATGAAAAGAATAGACTCTTAGAAAAGCAAGAGGATATTTTGTATGAAGAGCATGATAAGTTTGTTAGTGTGCAAAAATCTCTTGCTTTAGAAACTAAAAGAAATGAAATGTTGTCCTTTGAATTGTCTGTGTGCCATGAATCAATTTCTAGTTTAAAGATTTTGAATGATGATTTAAATACTAAGCTAGAGGTAGCTAATAAATCTAGTTCATGTGTAGAACATGTTGTAATTTGTAATGGATGTAAGGACTTTGATGTTAATGCTTGTAATGAACATCTTATTGCTATTACAAAATTGAATGATGAAGTGGCAAGTCTTAATGCTCAACTAAAGACTTGCAAAATTCACTTTGATAAGTTAAAATTTGCTAGGGATGCCTACACCGTTGATAGACACTCCTCAATTAAGGATGGGCTTGGTTTTCGAAAGGAAGCCAAGAACTTAACAAGCCAAAAGGCTCCCATTCTCGCCAAGGAGAAAGGGAAGACCCCTATGGCTAGTAGCGTTCAAAAGAATCATGCTTTCATGTATAATAGGAAAATTGCTAGTCATAATAGGAGATATGATCATGATGCCTGTGATTCACATGCTATGTTTGCTTCAAGTTCTAATTTTAATGGTAGGCCTAGGAGAAATTTTGTGTCTCATGCTCCTAGAAAAATGTGTAATAAACCTACTACTGTCTTTCATGCTGGCTAGTAGCGTTCATGTTTGCTTCAAGTTCTAATTTTAATGGTAGGCCTGTCATAATAGAAAAATTTTGTACTTTCATGTAAAAATGAAAAGGTGGTTGCTACAAAATTGGGATCCAAATGCAAAGGAGACAAGGCTTGCATTTGGGTACCAAAAGCTATTGTGACTAACCTTGTAGGACCCAACAAGAGTTGGGTACCTAAAACCCAAGCCTAATTTGCCTTGCAGGTATATGCATCCAGGGGCTCAAGCTGGATTATCGACAGCGGATGCACAAAGCACATGTTGGGGGAGAAGAAGATGTTCACCTCCTATGTCAAGAACAAGGATTCCTAGGATACAATCATATTTGGAGATGGGAATCAAGGCAAGGTCAAAGGTTTGGGAAAAATAGCCATCATAAGCGAGCACTCTATTTCCAATGTATTTTTAGTAGAGTTGCTAGGCTATAATCTCCTATCTGTAAGTCAATTGTGCCACATGGGGCTACAATTGTTTGTTTACAAATGTTGATGTTTCTGTCTTTAGAAGGAGTGATGGTTCATTAGCATTTAAGGGTGTATTAGATGGCAAACTCTACTTAGTTGATTTTTCGAAAGAGGAGGCCATCTAGATGCATGCCTAATAGCTAAGACTAGCATGGGCTGGCTGTGGCATCGCCGTCTAGCACATGTTGGGATGGAGAACCTTCACAAACTTCTAAATGGAGAACATGTGTTAGGACTAACAAATGTATGTTTCGAAAAAATAGACCTTGTGCAGCTTGTCAGGCAGGGAAACAAGTGGGAAGCACTCATCACAACAAAAATGTGATGACAACATCAAGACCACTTGAGCTATTACATATGGACCTCTTCGGACCCGTCGCCTACCTTAGCATCGGAGGAAGTAAGTATGGTCTAGTAATTGTTGATGATTTTTCCCGCTACACTTGGGTGTTCTTTTTGCATGATAAAACAGAAACCCAAGGGACCCTAAAGTGCTTCCTAAGGAGGGCTCAAAACGAATTTGAGCTCAAGGTGAAAAAGATAAGAAGTGACAATGGGTCCGAGTTCAAGAACCTGCAAGTGGAGGAGTATCTTGAGGAAGAAGGCGTCAAGCACGAGTTCTCCGCTCCCTACACACCGCAGCAAAACGGTGTGTCAGAGAGGAAGAACATGACGCTTATCGACATGGCGAGGATGATGCTTGGAGAATTCAAGACGCCTGAGCGGTTTTGGTCGGAAGTTGTGAACACAGCTTGCCATGCCATAAACCGGCTCTACCTACATCGCCTCCTCAAGAAGACCTCGTATGAACTTCTTACCGGTAACAAACCCAACGTCTCATACTTTTGTGTATTTGGGAGCAAATGTTACATTCTAGTGAAGAAAGGTAGAAATTCTAAATTTGCTCCCAAGGCAGTAGAAGGGTTTTTACTAGGGTATGACTCAAATACAAGAGCATATAGAGTCTTCAGCAAATCATCAGGTTTGGTTGAAGTCTCTAGCAACGTTGTATTTGATGAGACTAATGGCTCTCCAAGACAGCAAGTTGATCTTGATGATGTAGATGAAGATGATGTTCCAACGGCCGCAATACGCACCATGGCAATTGGAGATGTACGACCACAGGAACAACAAGAGCAAGATCAACCTTCTTCCTCAACAATGGTGCATCCCCCAACTCAAGATGATGAACAGGTTCCTCAAGAAGAGGCGCGTGATCAAGGGGGAGCACAAGAAGAACCAGCTATGGAGGAAGAAGCACCACGGGCCCCTCCAACTCAAGTCCGAGCAACGATTCAAAGGAATCATCCCGTCGACCAGATTCTGGGTGATATAAGCAAGGGAGTAACTACTCACTCAACATTAGCTAACTTTTGTGAGCATTACTCGTTTGTCTCTTCTATTGAGCCTTTCACGGTAGAAGAGGCCTTGCAAGATCCAATCTGGGTGTTGGCCAGGCAGGAAGAGCTCAACAACTTCAAGAGGAATGAAGTTTGGAGCCTAGTGCCACGTCCCAAGCAAAATGTTGTGGGAACCAAGTGGGTGTTCCGCAACAAACAGGACGAGCACGGGGTGGTGACAAGGAACAAGGCTCGACTTGTGGCAAAAGGTTATGCCCAAGTCGCAGGTTTGGATTTCGAGGAGACTTTTGCTCCTGTTGCTAGGCTAGAGTCTATTCGCATTCTATTAGCCTATGCCGCTCACCACTCTTTCAGGTTGTTCCAAATGGATTTGAAGAGCGCTTTCCTCAATGGGCCAATCAAGGAGGAGGTATACGTGGAACAACCCCCTGGCTTTGAGGATGAAAGGTACCCCGACCATGTGTGTAAGCTCTCTAAGGCACTCTATGGAGTTAAGCAAGCCCCAAGAGCATGGTATGAATGCCTTATAGATTTCTTAATTGCTAATGCTTTCAAGGTTGGGAAAGCCGATCCCACTCTTTTCACTAAGACTTGTGATGGTGACCTTTTTGTGTGCCAAATTTATGTCGATGACATAATCTTTGGTTCTACTAACCAAAAGTCTTGTGAAGAGTTTAGCAGGGTGATGACTCAAAAGTTTGAGATGTCAATGATGGGCGAGTTTAACTACTTCCTTGGGTTCCAAGTGAAGCAACTCAAGGACGGCACCTTCATCTCCCAAACGAAGTACACTCAAGATCTTCTTAAGCGGTTTGGGATGAAGGTCGCCAAGCTCGTGAAGACACCAATGGGAACCAACAGACATGTCGACCTCAACAAAGGAGGTAAGTCCGTTGATCAAAAGGCATACCGGTCTATGATAGGGTCATTACTTTATTTATGTGCTAGTAGACCGGATATTATGCTTAGCGTATGCATGTGTGCTAGATTTCAATCTGACCCAAGGGAATGTCACCTTGTGGCTGTTAAGCGGATTCTTAGATATTTAGTTGCTACGCCTTGCTTCGGGATCTGGTATCCAAAGGGGTCTACCTTTGACTTAATTGGATATTCAGACTCCGATTATGTTGGATGCAAGGTTGATAAGAAGAGTACATCAGGGACGTGCCAATTCCTAGGAAGGTCCCTGGTGTCGTGGAGCTCAAAGAAACAAACTTCCGTTGCCCTATCCACCGCTGAGGCCGAGTATGTTGCCGCAGGACAGTGTTGCGCGCAACTACTTTGGATGAGGCAAACCCTCCAGAACTTTGGCTACAATCTGAGCAAAGTCCCACTCCTATGTGACAATGAGAGTGCAATCCGCATGACGGATAATCCTGTTGAACACAGCTGCACTAAGCACATAGACATTCGGCATCACTTTCTGAGAGACCACTAGCAAAAGGGAGATATCGAGGTGTTCCATATTTGCACCGAGAACCAGCTAGCCATTATCTTTACCAAGCCATTAGATGAGAAAACCTTTTGCAGGTTGCGTGTAACACCCTAGGTGTTACTTAGAGTTTTCCACTCAGGGCTACACAAGTAAGCCCATCGTCACATGTGACTTAAGTTGGAATAAGTACACCAAATATGGAGCTCAATATCCTAAGTAAGTGCAACCCATCTTAGAGGTCATGCCTTGGTTTGTCATGCATAGAAGGGGGTGAATTGCCCAAACCCTAATTCAAAGCCCCTTTTTGGGCAAGTGGAGCACTAGAGGTAAGTATGATCAAAAGGCTATGAAAACCCCATGAGCATGACTTGGGCCAATTATAAGAGATGTAGTGCACTTAATACCCTACAAATAATAGTAAGAAAGTGACCCCAAAAAGGCTTTGGAAAAACCCCAAAAGGTTCACCAAAGGGTTGAGCACAAAAGAAAAATCAAAATTTTTCTAAGTCCAAAACCATCCCTTGGCCAAAGATCAAACATGTTCACCCTCATTCAAACTTCAAAACCATTTGACCCAATTGACAAAGTGGTGCCAAAATACCTCTAGAATACCTTGGAGATAGTTGAACCCCACCCTAAGTCGTTTGACACCACTTGGCATGGCTTTTGTCTCAGTTTGGACAGCTAGGACAGAGGCAACTTCTCACCCCTATCTCTCCCTACCCCGACCGTATCTTGGCTTGGGACTCACATCAAAAAGGTAGGATATGGTGCAGGGAAGAGATCGTACATAGTGGTTTTGCCAAGATCTGTGGCGGAACCGCCCGAATTATTCCAACTTAAGTGCCTAAGTCCCGCCTTAGAGGCTAGACCACACTTAAATAGGAATAACACGTCAGTCCCTCGAATCTAGTCTGACGAGGCCACTAATAGGATCAAGTACCACGTACTCACTCGATGGTGAGGCACAGAGCAAATACAATAAAGCATAAAACCATACATTGAGTAGCTTCCCTGGGAGGCCGTGAAGCTTGCCAAAGCTTGAACCAGGGACCCCCACCACCGGAAAGGCGCAATCGCGCTCACCGGAGTTCGGAACCCCGCCGGCGCAAACGGACCGGGTGAGTCTCTGCGCCATTTTCCGATTCACTGCGCACATAGCCTCTACGTCATCCCATGGAGCTCATCGTGCCATTTAATTGAACTAGATCGCCGTGGTTAGGCCGGAGCTCTCGCCGCTGACGAGTTCACCCGCCTGCACGCGTGGACCGACCGATTCCGGCCACCACCGCCGCCGAGCCGTACCTCGCTGTGACCGCCAGGACCTCCCGGAGCCAACCCCGCCCCTCGCCGGACCTCTCCCGCCGCCGGTAAGCCACACTGTCCTTTTCCTTTCCGCGGTTACTGTTTACATAAGGGGAGGGACCGCGGGGAAGAAGAAAAGGGCAGGGGTTTTGTGCGCTGTCAGCGACTCAGGGGAATAGTAGCGTAGGGGTATAACTGAAAGGGTTAGTTTAGGAAGAACCTAGGGTCTTTGGTGCAAATGGGTTTTCCAGGAAACATTTTAAAAATTCTGATTTAAATCCAAGCAAATTTGAAAAATTCATAACTTCAGTTTGGTTTACCCAAATCGAGTCAAACCAATTTTGCCAGATCCTAAATGAGGTAAACTACTTAGGAAAAATATAAAACCCCTAAGTGTTACAGAAAACTTTAAAGTTTTGAATTAAATGATTAACTAGTCAAAAGCTAAAAGAAATAAGGAAAAATAGCTACACTATTAGACTGGGGTTAAGAAAATTTAGAGAAGTACTTAATCACTTCCTAACCTGTTTAAAAATAATAAACCCCTCTGTACACCCCATTAAGGCAGAGTTTGTCATTTAAATCACTTTTTGCTTAAAGTTAAAGAAAATATAAAAGGTAGTTTAAATAAAGATCTAGGGAGCATCCACATTTTTGTTAGCTTTCTTATTCAGTATGGTTCACTAGAAAATTTTGTTTGACCTCTGTTTAGTATAAAAATAAAGAGACACCTTTTATTTTAGGAAAATAAGGAAGACTTAGAAAAACCCTAGAAAAATGACCCTGAGGAGACAACACCCCAAACCTAGGGATAACTAATGTTTTGTTCTTATGAACATAGAAAAATTAAGAGTTCTGTTGTTTGATATTTTTCAAATGACAAGTTAGTTGTAAGTGTATTTTAAGCATTAAACTTTAGAAAATCATAACTAAATAACCACTAAGTAGCCCTCTGTGATTTTTGGCACATAAGCATGTTATTACCTATAGATACCAGTAAAAATGACTATTAGAACAGAACCCACCCCTAGATAAGAGTTGTAGTGCAATGTGACCCCTTTTGCCCCAACTTTTGTGTTTTTGTCCAGGGATTATTCTAATTATTCTGGACCTCAAGTTTATAGGACAGACTACAGTGACCCATAGTAATCCATTGTAATTTTTTCAAAAATTTTTGGAGAAATTTAAATCACTGTTGCAGTTCAAACACACTCAAAAGTCATAAATAGAAAAGAAAAAGGGGAATTAATAGTGGAGACTAAATGTTACCCTAACCAAACCAGCAGCACCCCTTGAATCCCTTATGCTTATCCCTAGGTAAAACCCCAAAGCCCCAAATTGATAAGCATAAACCACTAAGAGCCTCGTATAATATCCAGGAAACCATAAGGGATTAACTAACTTAGTTTTTCTTCACTTAGCACAATGATTACTAAATCCTGCATAATCATAGCATACATATTCTTATTCATTGCATTCGATAGATTGCAACCTCGCGGACGGAGAGTACATCCTCGTGCCAGAGCAAGGAGTTGCTCAGGAGGTAGCCCCGGATCCAGCACCAGAGCCTGCCCTAGAGGATCTGCCTGCCCCAGCTTTGGAAGGCAAGCCCCGGTTTTATGCATAACCGTTTATATATGCTATTTTACTACACTTAATGTTTGTAGGCTTGTACTGTGCACTTAATTGTAGGAGTTGTCTGAAACCCTAGTTGCATTAACTCAGGATTTCCTTTTGAGCTGGATACTAGTATGCTAGGTCGAGTAGCTGCTTTACTAATTAGGGATCTCGGTAGAAGTCGAGTGATTTTTCTAGCACTCGCGCGAGGTCAGGAAATTGGTTGTATCCACTTTCATATCATACTGATGTTGGTCTGTGGACACAGATCCATGGTGGGTGCGTGGTCTACAAGATAAAACTTGAATAAGGATTAACATGCGGATACCTGTGTCAAGCGTTTGAACGTACTAAGCACATGCCGAGAAATATGGTAATTCGGTAAGCCTAGTACCTGATTGAACCTGGCAGTAGACTTTGCCCCTCACGCGACCTGAGACGTGGTCTCCCATTCCGGTTATGGTGGGTACAAGTGCGGTCACTGCACGACAGCAGTCGGGGTAAGTGGGGCATTGTACGCCAAGGCGGTGAGCCCTGATCTGCTGACGGGGAATCGATGGGGACGGTTGATGTGTGTGGGGACGGAGTGCCTTGCCACGTCGTGTGTTTAGGTTTACCTTGCAAGGATAAAAACTCGATTCGAATCGTCTGCTTCTCGCAGCTAATGAGACTGCTTGATCCATTGTACTTCATTGAGTAACAAGTGGAAATGTGATGAATTGGCAAAAGTTGTTGATTGCTAAATGTTTGATACCATGTATGATTAGATAGGTATACATTTAGTCTTAGGAGAGTCACACTAAAACTCGACAAAGATAAAACTTGATTTATAGACTCAGCTAGTGCTTTTGGCAACCAAACCCCCCCTCAGCCAAACAGCTGCATGTCTAGAGGTAGAGGAGTAGACTCCTCACACCGGGTAAGTCTAGCTGAGTATTAGTATACTCAGCCTTGCTTATGGCATAATTTTACAGGTGCTCTGGGGGACATGGTTGCTGGAGTGACTTGGCCATCCACCTTGCCACCGGGTTGGACAGTCGAGTGGGACCCTACCTCGGCAGAGGAGGAGCATGAGGAGTTATGGGACAGGCTTCCCCATCTCTCGGTTTATTTATCGCTAGTTTTATTCCGCTGCATTCCGAACAATGATGACTACTTTTGCTAAACTCCAATGATGATGTAATAAATTTAATACTTCTCAATGCATGGTTTTATGCTTTATTGTATTTGCTCTGTGCCTCACCATCGAGTGAGTACGTGGTACTTGATCCTGTTAGTGGCCTTGTCGGACTAGATCCGAGGGACTGACGTATTATTCCTATTTAAGTGTGGTGTAGCCTCTAAGGCGGGACTTAGGCACTTAAGTTGGAATAATTCGGGCGGTTCCGCCACAGCTGGTATCGGAGCTCGTACCACCACAGAGGAATCAATAAACTATAAATACCATCCTTTTCCAAAGTAAAACTTGGTAGAAACAAATGTTGGATAGATCGTAGGACGATTAGGATAGACCTAGGACGTGAAGCCTTAGGATGATAGAGGGGTAGCTAGGTGGCTAATTGAGTAAGCCCTACAGGCTACTATAAGGGATGGGAGTTCCTTCCTATTCCCTCTAAGTTGATGTGAGGTCGTTTAGGACGAGCATGCATGCATCCTTAATTAAATTATTTAATAATTGGGTAAGAACTTTAATACATAATGATGACAAATTAAGTACCCCAGTACCATTGTCGTACTTACAGAGAGGCTGAGTTGCGATCCCTTTTCATTTTAGAATTCTTTTTCTTATACTTACGCTTAACCGTACACAGATGACTTCCCACGGATCCTCGGACGAAGGGAATGCACAGTCCCACACGGACGGGCTTGCACGAGAGGGTTTCCCCCGTATCCTGTGGGAGGTACTTCAGGGAGCCGGTTACACGACGCCTCCCCAGTACGCGGTGCAGCAGTTTGAGAACCACCGAGTGCCCCGCTGTAGGGTGAGGATGACCCTAGAGCCTCATCCCCTGCAGCCAGGCTGGCGTTCACTGGACTCTGAGTCTTTTGGATACAGGGCTGAGGATACTATCGAGGCGATTGCTCTTCACGGACTGACCACCTTCTGTGGATTCCACCCCTTGGAGCTGTCCACTCACCCCATTGGTTTGTTCCCTGCGGAAATGGAGGACGACCCAATGTGGAAGGATCGAGTGGAGCATGCCAAGGATATTTGGGCTATCTACCCAGGTCAGACTGCTCACTTGACGGTGCGGTGCATGAATGCCCTGTATCGTCTGCAAGTGATGCGTGGAGAAGCAATGTCCCATCTGATGGCATTGTTGGAGGCGACCAAGATCACTTTGGATAACAGAGAGGAACTTGTGGTTGACTTGTCCACTAAGATGGTGGAAAAAGACCTACAAGTGGAGCAGTTTTCAGATGAGATCTACGAGCTTGAGGAGCTAGTGGGAACCAGGGAGAACACCATCGAGGTTCTCGAGGATCAGCTTATTAATGCTCAGCAGCAGCTTGCAGAGGCTAACCAGCATCTGGATATGCACCACCAGGAGATCCAGGACATGGATGCCAATGAGGACATCGACATCGAGGAAGGAGCGAAGCCTGCCTCCTGCTTGGACACTGCTGGCTCAGGGAGACCACCTTCCCCCGAGTCGAGCGTTGCCTCGTTTGCTCCGTAGGTCGCAGAGATAGAGTTAGAAGTCTGTGACGGTAGAACTCCTCGACACTAGCTTAGCTTTTGCACCCTTAGGGTACTAGGCTAGATAGAGTTGAGTCTTTTGAGTTACTGATGTAATCATGACAAACTCTTTTGGAGGCATGGATGATGAATGATGCCAGTTTTAATTTAAGAAGAAAAGTTATGCCATGTGAAATCTTTTATAATTATGCAAGAATATATTGGTTTTACCCCTGTGACTCTTTCACCACGATGTAACATTGGGCCTCGGAAATATAATATTGAGAATATGCATAATTTTTTCAGATGGCGGGAAGAGTGCGTCGTGGACAGAATGAGCGCATTCCTCCACCACCGCCACCGCCTCCTACTCTGCAGGAGCTGATGGCTTAGTAGAACGAGATCTTGCGACAATTAGCTCAGCGCCAGCCACCACCTCAGCATTATGGTGGTGGTGATCATCAGCGTCACCCCGCATCAGCCACTTATCAGGAGTTCCTCAGTACTCAGCCACCGTTGTTCACCAGGGCCGAGGATCCACTTGATGCTGATGTATGGTTGGGGGTAGTGGAATCCAAATTCCCGCTACTCCATGGAGTTTGTTCAGAGGTAACTAAGGTCAGGTTCGCCACCCAGCAGCTTTGCGGACCCGTGCGGACATGGTGGGATCATTTCCTTGCTATGCAGCCAGCTGACCATGAGGTGGAATGGAGAGAGTTCAAGGCAGCTTTCAGGGGGCATCATATACTAGTAGGCATTACGGATCGCAAGCTAAATGAGTTTCTGGCACTCACTCAGGGGAACCGGACAGTGTTGCAGTATGCTCAAGCCTTCAATGACCTGTGCCAGTATGCCAGATATCATGCAGACACCAACGAGAAGAAGAGGGACAGGTTCAGGAGGGGGCTCAGCACTAAGCTCCGCGACCGTCTCAACACAGTCAGGGCCAACAGCTATAATGAGTTAGTCAACATGGCCATTTCCCAGAAGGACTGTATCGCAGCTCGTCAAGCAGAGAAGAAGAGGAAGACCCCTGTAGCAGGACCTTCAGCTCAGCCACTGTGCTTCAGGATCGTGTCTGACACTCAGAATAGGGGACCTCAGCAGCAGCAAGGACGTTGGGTGATCCGACCACAGTAGCAGCAGGCACCCAGCCGCACCTAGTTCCCAGTACAGAGGAACAATCAGCAACAGCAGCAGTACCGTCAGGCAAATGACAACAGGTGTTTCACTTGTGGTAACACCGGACATTATGCTAAAAATTGCCCGAGAAACCAGCAGAGGCAGGGACAGATTGTCAACCAGAACCAAGGCAAGAGGCAGAAGGTGCAAGTGAGACAAGGCAGGCTGAACTTCACTACCATGGCTAATATTCCAGAGGGAGCACCCATCTTGACTGGTATCTTTTCAGTTTTGAATTATCCCGCAATTGTTCTTTTTGATTCCGGTGCATCACATAGCTTTATCAGTACCAAATTTAGTGCCAAGTGCCAGTTACCTTTTCATCACACCAATGGGGGTATTATAATTTCTACACCTGGAGGCAGGGTTGCCACCTATCAGATCAATAGGCACGTACCCATAAAGTTGGGTAGTTTCATATTTAAAACCACTCTCTTGATAACGGGATTGGATAGTGTGGATATCATCCTGGGGACTGATTGGTTATCGCGACACCATGCGGTGATTGATGTCGCAGCCAGAGCCATAGAAATCCACTCCCCACTAGATGGCGAGATCACCTTGTACCTACCTGACCAGGGATGTACCCGTTCCTGTGCTTTCACCATGATAGAGTCACCTGTTGAGAAGATCCCCGTAGTCTGTGACTACCTGGATGTTTTTCCTGACGAATTGCCAGGGATGCCACCCGACCGAGACATCGAGTTCGCGATCGAATTGCAACCCGGGACTGCTCCTATATCCAAGAGACCCTATAGGATGCCTCCCGCGGAATTAGCGGAGTTGAAAAAGCAGCTACAAGAGTTGTTGGACAAGGGGTTTATTTGCCCGAGTACTTCACCATGGGGATGCCCAGCCTTGTTTGTAAAGAAGAAGGATGAAAGTCTGAGAATGTGTGTCGATTACCGCCCTCTCAATGCGGTGACCATCAAGAACAAATACCCACTGCCCCGCATTGATGTGTTGTTTGATCATTTGGTAGGAGCCAAAGTGTTCTCCAAGATAGATCTTCACTCGGGCTACCATCAAATCAAGATACGTGCCAGTGATATTCCGAAGACGGCTTTCTCCACCAGATATGGGCTCTATGAGTTTTTGGTGATGTCTTTTGGGCTAACCAATGCCCCGGCTTATTTCATGTACCTGATGAACTCGGTATTCATGCCAGAGTTGGACAAATTTGTGGTGGTTTTCATTGATGATATTCTGGTCTATTGCAAGAATGAAGACGAGCATACTGAGCATCTACACATCGTGCTTCAGCGACTGCGCGATCATCGTCTTTATGCTAAGTTGTCTAAGTGTGATTTCTGGCTAAGGGAAATTAAATTTTTGGATCACACGATTTCTCAGTATGGGACATCAGTTGACCCTGAGAAGGTACAAGAAGTAATGGACTGGAAACCTCCTACCACAGTGCAGCTGATTCGGAGTTTTCTGGGATTGGCAGGGTATTATCGACGATTCATTCCGGATTTCTCCAGAATTGCCAAGCCAATGACTGAATTGTTGAAGAAAGGAGTCAAGTATGATTGGAGCCAGAAGTGTGAGGATGCCTTCCATACACTGAGGCAGCACTTGACGACAGCACCAGTGCTAGCTCAACCTGACAACACCACGCCCTTTGAAGTTTATTGTGATACTTCTAGTACTGGATTGCGATGTGTCTTAATGCAGGACAACAGAGTCATTGCTTATGCCTCCCAAGCACTCAGACCCCATGAGCAGAACTACCCCACACATGATCTGGAGTTAGCAGCTGTAGTTTATGCTCTCAAGATTTGGAGACATTACTTGATGGGAGCTCACTGTAATATTTACACTGATCATAAGAGTCTCAAATACATCTTCACCCAGGCCGATCTTAATATGAGGCAGAGAAGATGGTTAGAGCTAATCAAGGACTATGATTTGGAGGTGCACTACCATCCTGGCAAGGCCAATGTTGTGGCAGATGCCTTGAGCAGGAAAGCCCAGTGTATTTGTATGAGCATGGATGCAAGAATCACCACTCTATGTGATGAGTTGTGCAAGCTGAACCTAGAAGTCGTTTCCTCCAGAGCTTTAAATTATATTTCAGTGGAGCCTACATTACAAGAGCAAATAGTCATGGCACAGATTGGTGACAAGGGTGTTCAAGTTATCAAGGAAATGATCAAACAGAAGGTGGACAAATACAAATCCTTCCGTCTGGACAACAAAGGGATCCTATGGTTTGGAGACCGATTGGTTGTTCCCAAGAACCCGGAGCTCCGAAAGAAGATATTGGATGAAGCTCACCTTTCAAAATTCTCTATGCACCCCGGCAGTAACAAGATGTATCATGATCTCTGATCTTTATACTGGTGGACCAGAATGAAGAGGGAAATTGCGAAGTATATATCAGAATGTGACACCTGCCAGAGAATCAAGGCCAGTCATTTGAAGGTAGCAGACCCTTTGCAACCCCTTCCCATACCATCTTGGAAATGGGAGGACATTTGCATGGATTTTATCGTAGGATTGCCCAATACCTCCCGGCACCATGATTCCATCTGGGTCATTGTGGATAGGTTGACCAAGACATCTCACTTCATGTCAGTGCATACCACCCACAAGACAGAGAAATATGCAGAAATCTACGTTGATCAAATAGTGCATTTGCATGGAATTCCGAAGACCATTGTGTCTGACAGGGGAGCACTGTTTGTGGCACGCTTTTGGGAGCAGCTCTAAAAATCACTTGGGACCCATGTAATAAGAAGCTCAGCATACCATCCTCAAACAGATGGTCAGACAGAAAGGGTGAATCAGATTTTGGAGGACATGTTGAGGGCATGTGTACTACCTATGGAAAGGATTGGGACAAGTGTCTTTCGTTGGCAGAGTTCTCTTATAATAACAGCTACCAGTCCAGTCTAAAGATGGCACCTTTTGAGGCCTTGTATGGGAGAAGGTGTAGAACACCACTAAATTGGTCACAAGCTGGGGAGAGAGAAATATTTGGACCAGACTCGGTACTCGAGGCAGAGGAAAAGGTCAGAGTTATTAAGAAGAACCTAGAAGTGGCTCAGGCCAGGCAAAGGAGTTATCATGACGAAAGGAGGAAGCCCCTACAATTTGAAGTAGGAGATCATGTTTATCTTAAGGCATCACCCACCAAAGGTGTTCAGAGATTTGGAATCAAGGGCAAGTTAGCTCTCGCTACCTTGGACCCTATGAGATCAAAGCAAATTATGGACATGTGGCATATCAATTGAAGGTGCCACCCCACATGTCAGCAGTTCATGATGTGTTCCATGTATCTCAGCTTCGGAACTGTGTCCGCTTACCCACTGAAGTACTGCCTGAACCAAAAATTGAAATAGAACCAGACTTGTCTTATCAAGAGCACCCCGTCAAGGTGTTGGATCAAAAGGAGAGATCAACGCGGGCAAAGTCGATCAGAATGTATAAGGTTCACTGGATTCACCATTCAGTAGAAGAGGCTACATGGGAGACTGAGGATTTTCTACGTTCTCGCTTCCTCGCCTTTCTGCCCAAAGGAGTCGGTACGTAATCAAAAACCCCACCCCCACCTGCCCTTTGAATCTAAATATAAGAAGAACTTAGATGTTAAAGGTGTTGTAAGCTTTAGAAATGACTCAAAAAGGACTTCCTTCTGAAGTTGCAAAGAGGATGACATTCGAAGAGTAGTTAACTAGAGAAACTTGGACAAAGGAAGAAGCAAAACACCAGCACACCTTCATGGCATCCCTCCAAAGGACTCTACCCAAGATCTCGGGACGAGATTCCTTTAAAGGGGGAGGGCTATAACACCCTAGGTGTTACTTAGAGTTTTCCACTCAGGGCTACACAAGTAAGCCCATCGTCACATGTGACTTAAGTTGGGATAAGTACACCAAATTTGGAGCTCAAGATCCTAAGTAAGTGCAACCCATCTTAGAGGTCATGCCTTAGTTTGTCATGCATATAAGGGGGAGAATTGCCCAAACCCTAATTCAAAGCCCCCTTTTTGGGCAAGTGGAGCACTAGAGGTAAGTATGATCAAAAGGCTATGAAAACCCCATGAGCATGACTTGGGCCAATTATAAAAGATGTAGTGCACTTAATACCCTACAAATAATAGTAAGAAAGTGACCCCAAAAAGGCTTTGGAAAAACCCCAAAAGGTTCACCAAAGGGTTGAGCACAAAAGAAAAATCAAAATTTTTCTAAGTCCAAAACCAACCCTTGGCCAAAGATCAAACATGTTCACCCTCATTCAAACTTCAAAACCATTTGACCCAATTGACAAAGTGGTGCCAAAATACCTCAAGAATACCCTGGAGATAGTTGAACCCCACCCTAAGTCGTTTGACACGACTTGGCATGGCTTTTGTCCCGGTTTGGACAGCTAGGACAGAGGCAACTTCTCACCCCTATCTCTCCCTACCTCGACCGTATCTTTGCTTGGGACTCACATCAAAAAGGTAGGATATGGTGCAGGGAAGAGATCGTACATAGTGGTTTTGCCAAGATCTATGGCGGAACCGCCCGAATTATTCCAACTTAAGTGCCTAAGTCCCACCTTAAAGGCTAGACCACACTTAAATAGGAATAACACGTCAGTCCCTCGAATCTAGTCTGATGAGGCCACTAACAGGATCAAGTACCACATACTCACTCGATGGTGAGGCACAGAGCAAATACAATAAAGCATAAAACCATACATTGAGGAGTATTAAATTTATTACATCATCATCGGAGTTTAGCAAAAGTAGTCATCATTGTTCGGAATGCAGCGGAATAAAACTAGCGATAACTAAACAGAGAGATGGGGAAGCCTGTCCCATCACTCCTCATGCTCCTCCTCTGCCGAGGCAGGGTCCCACTCGACTGTCCAACCCGGTGGCAAGGTGGACGGCCAAGTCACTCCAGCAACCATGTCCTCCAGGGAACCTGTAAAAATTTTACCACAAGCAAGGCTGAGTATACTAATACTCAGCTAGACTTACCCGGTGTGAGGAGTCTACTCCTCTACCTCAAGGCATGCAGCTGTTTGGCTGTGGGGTTTGGTTGCCAAAAAGCACTAGCTGAGTCTATAAATCGAGTTTTAGCTTTGTCAAGTTTTAGTGTGACTCTTTAAGACTAAATGTATACCTATCTAATCATACATGGTATCAAACATTTAGCAATCAACAACTTTTGCCAATTCATCACATTTCCACTTTTTACTCAATGCAGTACAATGAATCAAGCAGTCTCATTAGCTGTGAGAAGCAGAAGATTCGAATCGAGTTTTTATCCTTGCAAGGTAAACCAAAACACACGACTTGGCGAGGCACTCCGTCCCCACACACATCAACTGTCCCCATCGATTCCCTAGCAACAGAAAGGGGCTCACCGCCTTGGCGTACAATGCCTCACTGACCCTGACTGCCGTCGTGCAGTGACTGCACTTGTACCCACCATAACCGGAATGGGAGACCACGTCTCAGGTCGCGTGAGGAGGGCAATCTGCGGGCAGGTTCACTCAAGTACTAGGCTTACCGATTTACCATATTTCTCGGCATGTGCTTAGTACATTCAAACGCTTGACACAGGTATCCGCACGTTAATCCTTATTCAATTTTATCTCATAGACCACGCATCCCCCATGGATCCGTGTCCACAAACCAACATCAGTATGATATGAAAGTGGATACAACCAATTTCCTGTCCTTGCGCGAGTGCTAGAAAAATCACTCGACTTCTACCGAGATCCCTAATTAGTAAAGCAGCTACTCGACCTAGCATACTAGTATCCATCTCAAAAGGGAATCCTGAGTTAATGCATCTAGGGTTTCAGACAACTCCTACACTTAAGTGCATAGTACAAGCCTACAACCATTAAGTGTAGTAAAATAGCATATATAAAAGGTTATGCATAAAACCGGGGCTTGCCTTCCAAGGCTGGGGCAGGCAGATCCTGTGGGGCAGGCTCTGGTGCTGGATCCGGGGCTACCTCCTGAGCAACTCCTTGCTCCGGCACGAGGATGTACTCTCCGTCAGCTAGGTTGCAATCTATCGAATGCAATGAGTAAGAACATGTATGCTATGATCATGCACAATTTAGAAATCATCATGATAAGTGAAGAAAATTAAGTTAATGGATAACTTAGGGTTTCCTGGTTATAAGAGGCTCTTAGGGTTTAAAGCTTATCAATTTAGGTTTGAGGTGCTTGCCTAAGCATAATGGATTAAGACTTGGAATGGCCCTTACATGTTTTAGTAGGTAGTCAAGGGGTTTTGCTGGTTTGGTTAGTGTCACATTAGTCTCCACTATTTATTCCTCTTTTCATTCTTCTCTTATGAATTTTAGTGTGGGTTTGAACTACAACAGTGTTTTAACTTTGCCCAAAAATTTTGTAAAAATTACAGTGGTTTACTATTGGTCACTGTAGTTTGTCCTATGAGTTTGAGGTCCAGAAAAATTAGAATATGCCTTGGACAAAAATAACAAAGGCTAGGGAAAAAGGGTCACTTTATACTACAACTCTTATCCAGGGGTGCGTTCTGTACTAAGAGTAATTTTTACTGGTATCTATAGGTAATAACATGCTTCTGTGCCAAAAATCACAGAGGGCTACTTAGTGGTTATTTAGTTATGATTTTCTATAGTTTAATGCTAAAAAGACACTTACAACTAACTTGTTATTTGAAAAATATCAAACAACAGAACTCATAATTTTTCTATGCTTATAATAACAAAACATTTACTATCCCAAGGTTTGGGCTGTTTTCTCCTCAGGATTATTTGTCTAGGGTTTTTCTAAGTTTTCCTTGTTTTTCTAAAACAAAAGGTATCTCTTTATTTTTATACTAGGCAAAGGTATAATAAATTTTTCTAGTGAACTACACTGAATAAGTGAGCTAACAAAAATGTGGGTGCTCCCTGGTTCTTTATTTAAACTACCTTTTATATTTTCTTTGACTTTAAGCAAAAAGTGATTTAAATGGCAAACTCTACCTTAACGGGGTGTACAGAGGGGTTTATTATTTTGAAACAGGTTAGGAAGTGATTAAGTACTTCTCTAAATTTTCTTAATCCTAGTCTAATAGTGTAGCCATTTTTCCTTATTTCTTTTAGCTTTTGACCAGTTAATCCTTTAATTCAAAACTTTAAAGTTTTCTGTAACACTTAGTGGTTTTATATTTTTCCTAAGTGGTTTACCTCATTTAGGATCTGGCAAAATTGGTTTGACTCGATTTGGGTAAACCAAACTGAAGTTATGAATTTTTCAAGTTCTATTTGGATTTAAATAAGATTATTAAAAAGTTTTCTTGGAAAACCACTTTGCACCAAAGACCCTAGGTTCTTTCTAAACTAATCCTTTCAGTTATACCCCTGCGTCACTATTCCTTTGAGTCACTGACAGCGCACAAAACCCCCTGCCCTTTTCTTCTTCTTCCCCACGGTCCCTCTCCTTATGCAAATAGTAGCTGTGGAAAGGAAAAGGACGACGCGGCTTACTGGCGGCGGTAGAGGTCCGGTGAGGGGCGAGGTTGGCTCTAGGAGGTTCTGGCGATCACAGCGAGGTACGGCTCGACGGCGGTGGTGGCCGGAATCGACCGGTCCACGTGCGCAGGCGGCTGAACTCGTCGGCGGCGAGTGCTCCAGCCTAACCACGGCAACATAGGTCAATCCAAGGGCACTGGAAACTTCACGGGGTGTTGATGAGTCGACACGTGCAAGGAATTGAAGAACAACTCACCGTGGAGCTCGGTCTACATTCACTGGCGGTCGGGTGAAGTCCGGCGACCGTGGACTGGCTTCTCTGGCGAGGCAAAGTCTGATTCCTTGCTCGAGGAGCTTCACCGAGGCATGCACGGTCTATTCCGAGGGTCGGGCGCGGCTGGGAGAGGCTCTCTTGTCTGGTCTGCGGTGGCGGGGGATCGGGTGGCCACGGGCACGCCGTGCGCGGGGCAATGCCGGTGATCTGGTGCTCCGGTGAGGTCGAGCGGGCGCGGAGGAGTATGGTCGAAGTCCCTAGGGGTTTTATAGGCGCGGGCGTGGGCAGCGGCGCCGGCTTGGCTTTGGCGCGACGCGGGGCAAGCAGGGGCGCGCGTCGGCGTGCCCTAGCGAGCTCAGAGCGCGTCGAACACGTGTGTGTTTGCTTCTGCCATGGTTCAACGACCGATTGGAGCACCTTAGCGTGAAGATCTTGGCAAAACCACTATGCATGATCTCTTCCCTGTACCATATCCTACCTTTTTGATGTGTGTCCCAAGCCAAGATACGGTCGGGGCAGGGAGAGATAGGGGTGGGAAGTTGCCTCTGTCCTAGCTGTCCAAACCAAGACAAAACTTGTGCCAAGTCGTGTCAAACGACCTAGGGTTGGGTTCAAACTTTTCCAGGGTATTCTAGAGGTATTTTGGCGCCACTTTGTCAATTGGGTCAAATGGTTTTGAAGTTTGAATGAGGCTGAACATGTTTGATCTTTGAAAAAGGGTTGGTTTTAGACTTAGAAAAATTCTGATTTTTCTTTTGTGCTCAACCCTTTTGTGAACCTTTTGGGGTTTTTCTGAAATCTTTTTGGGGTCACTTTCTTACTATTATTTGTAGGGTATTAAGTGTACTACAACTTTTATAATTGGCCCAAGACATGATCATGGGGTTTTCATAGCCTTTTGATCATACTCACCTCTAGTGCTCCACTTGTCCAAAGGGGTTTGAATTAGGGTTTGGGCAATTCTCCCCCTAATATGTGCATGACAAACCAAGGTATGACTTCTAAGATGGGGTGCACTTACTTAGGATTTTGAGCTCTAAGTTTGGGGTACTTTGCTCAAACTAAACCACATGTGATGGTAAGTTTACTTGTGTGGCCTTGAGTGGAAAACTCTAAGTAACACCTGGGGTGTTACAAGATCTTCATGCTAAGGTGCTCCAATCGGCCATTGAACCATGGCAGAAGAAAACACACACGTGTTCGACGCCAGCTGACCCTCGGGGGCGCGCTCAGAGCACGCCCGTGCGCGAACCCCCGCGCGCCCGCGGCCGCCCATGACCACGCCCGCGCCACGGCTATAAAGCCCGCCCCAGCGCCCCGCCATCTTCACTGTTGCATCCTCAGTCCCACGTCGAACTCCCCGGAGCTCGCCCATAGCTCCGGCGACCTCTCCGCGACCCGCCAGAGCCGCCCGAGGACAACCACCGTGGCCGAACCATTTACCACCCTCCTCTGCTCAATCCAAGCCCCTAGGTAGCTTCCCTGGGAGGCCGTGAAGCTTGCCAAAGGTTGAACCAGGGACCCCCACCACCGGAAAGGCGCAATCGCGCTCACCGGAGTTCGGAACCCCGCCGGCGCACGCGGACCGGGTGAGTCTCTACGCCATTTTCCGATTCACTGCACACATAGCCTCTACGTCATCCCGTGGAGCTCATCGTGCCATTTAATTGAACTAGATCGCCGTGGTTAGGCCGGAGCTCTCGCCGCAGACGAGTTCACCCGCCTGCACGCGTGGACCGGCCGATTCCGGCCACCACCGCCGTCGAGCCGTACCTCACTGTGACCGCTAGGACCTCCCAGAGCCAACCCCGCCCCTCGCCGGACCTCTCCCGCCGCCTGTAAGCCGCGTCGTCCTTTTCCTTTCCGCGGTTACTGTTTACATAAGGGGAGGGACCGCGGGGAAGAAGAAGAAAAGGGCAGGGGGTTTTGTGCGCTGTCAGCGACTCAGGGGAATAGTAGCTTAGGGGTATAACTGAAAGGGTTAGTTTAGGAAGAACCTAGGGTCTTCGATGCAAATGGGTTTTCCAGGAAACATTTTTAAATATTCTGATTGAAATCCAAGCAGATTTGAAAAATTCATAACTTCAGTTTGGTTTACCAAAATCGAGTCAAACCAACTTTGCCAGATCCTAAATGAGGTAAACTACAAAGGAAAAATGTAAAACCCCTAAGTGTTACAGAAAACTTTAAAGCTTTGAATTAAATGATTAACTGTTCAAAAGCTAAAAGAAATAAGGAAAAATAGCTACACTATTAGACTGGGGTTAAGAAAATTTAGAGAAGTACTTAATCACTTGCTAACCTGTTTAAAAATAATAAACCCTTATGTACACCCCATTAAGGTAGAGTTTGCCATTTAAATCACTTTTTGCTTAAAGTTAAAGAAAATATAAAAGGTAGCTTAAATAAAGAACCAGGGAGCACCCACATTTTTGTTAGCTTTCTTATTCAGTATGGTTTACTAGAAAATTTTGTTTGACCTCTGTTTAGTATAAAAATAAACAGACACCTTTTATTTTAGGAAAATAAGGAAAACTTAGAAAAACCCTAGAAAAATGACCCTGAGGAGACAACACCCCAAACCTTAGGATAACTAATATAAACATAGAAAAATTAAGAGTTTTGTTGTTTGATATTTTTCAAATGACAAGTTAGTTGTAAGTGTCTTTTAAGCATTAAACTTTAGAAAATCATAACTAAATAACCACTAAGTAGCCCTCTGTGATTTTTGGCACAGAAGCATGTTATTACCTATAGATACCAGTAAAAATGACTATTAGAAAGAACCCACCCCTAGATAAGAGTTGTAGTGCAATGTGACCCCCTTTTGCCCCAACTTTTGTGTTTTTGTCCAGGGATTATTCTAATTATTCTGGACCTCAAATTTATAGGACAGACTACAGTGACCCATAGTAACCCACTGTAATTTTTTCAAAAATTTTTGGAGAAATTTAAATCACTGTTGCAGTTCAAACACACTCAAAAGTCATAAATAGAAAAGAAAAAGGGGAATTAATAGTGGAGACTAAATGTTACCCTAACCAAACCAGCAGCACCCCTTGAATGCCTACTAAAACATTAAGGGACAACCCAAGACTAAATCCCTTATGCTTATCCCTAGGTAAAACCCCAAAGCCCCAAATTGATAAGCATAAAGCACTAAGAGCCTCGTATAATAACCAGGAAACCCAAAGGGATTAACTAACTTAGTTTTTCTTCACTTAGCACAATGATTACTTAATCCTGCATAATCATAGCATACATATTCTTATTCATTGCATACGATAGATTGCAACCTCGCGGACGGAGAGTACATCCTCGTGCCAGAGCAAGGAGTTGCTCAGGAGGTAGCCCCGGATCCAGCACTAGAGCCTGCCCCAGAGGATCTGCCTGCCCCAGCTTTGGAAGGCAAGCCTTGGTTTTATGCATAACCGTTTATATATGCTATTTTACTACACTTAATGTTTGTAGGCTTGTACTGTGCACTTAAGTGTAGGAGTTGTCTGAAACCCTAGTTGCATTAACTCAGGATTTCCTTTTGAGATGGATACTAGTATGCTAGGTCGAGTAGCTGCTTTACTAATTAGGGATCTCGGTAGAAGTCGAGTGATTTTTCTAGCACTCGCGCAAGGTCAGGAAATTGGTTGTATCATACTGATGTTGGTCTGTGGACACAGATCCATGGTGGGTGCGTGGTCTACAAGATAAAACTTGAATAAGGATTAACGTGCGAATACCTGTGTCAAGCGTTTGAACATACTAAGCACATGCCGAGAAATATGGTAAATCGGTAAGCCTAGTACCTGATTGAACCTGGCAGTAGACTTTGCCCCTCACGCAACCTGAGACGTGGTCTCCCATTCCGGTTATGGTGGGTACAAGTGCGGTCACTACACGACGGCAGTCGGGGTCAGTGGGGCATTGTACGCCAAGGCGGTGAGCCCTGATCTGCTGACAGGAAATCGATGGGGACGGTTGATGTGTGTGGGGACGGAGTGCCTCGCCACGTCGTGTGTTTAGGTTTACCTTGCAAGGATAAAAACTCGATTCGAATCGTCTGCTTCTTGCAGCTAATGAGACTGCTTGATCCATTGTACTGCATTGAGTAACAAGTGGAAATGTGATGAATTGGCAAAAGTTGTTGATTGCTAAATGTTTGATACCATGTATGATTAGATAGGTATACATTTAGTCTTAAGAGAGTCACACTAAAACTCGACAAAGCTAAAACTTGATTTATAGACTCAGCTAGTGCTTTTGGCAACCAAACCCCCCCCCCCCTCAGCCAAACAGCTGCATGTTTAGAGGTAGAGGAGTAGACTCCTCACACCGGGTAAGTCTAGATGAGTATTAGTATACTCAGCCTTGCTTGTGGCATAATTTTACAGGTGCTCTAGGGGACATGGTTGCTGGAGTGACTTGGCCGTCCACCTTGCCACTAGGTTGGACAGTCGAGTGGGACCCTACCTCGGCAGAGGAGGAGCATGAGGAGTGATGGGACAGGCTTCCCCATCTCTCGATTTATTTATCGCTAGTTTTATTCCACTGCATTCCGAACAATGATGACTACTTTTGCTAAACTCCGATGATGATGTAATAAATTTAATACTTCTCAATGCATGGTTTTATGCTTTATTGTATTTGCTCTGTGCCTCACCATCGAGTGAGTACGTGGTACTTGATCCTGTTAGTGGCCTCGTCGGACTAGATCCGAGGGACTGACGTATTATTCCTATTTAAGTGTGGTCTAGCCTCTAAGGCAGGACTTAGGCACTTAAGTTGGAATAATTCAGGCTGTTCCGCCACATTGCGTAGTGAGCTAAATGTCTTAGATTCGCGTAGCTTGGATTGACTTATAGCATACATGTGTTTTATGCCTTTGATCAAGTTACTTTATGCATTTATGAGATTCGTTGTTTATTTATGGTGCTCAAGTTGTGCAAGGGATCCCCGGACCTCACAAGTCCATGTGTGAATGATGCACATATTTAGGGGGAGAAGTGCTACAACTTGACTCTTTGAGACTAACCTTTGTGTTTGAGTATACTAGATGTAGTCTCAAAGGTGCATTGAAAGGGAAAGGTGAGCTTGGACCATGTAAATACTTCCACTACACTTCGGTATTAGTGTACTCAACTCCAAGTTCATTCTTATGCTCTTATTGCCTTTTGCTCTTAATTGACATTTTTGGTGAGGCAATGGGGTTAAAGGGCCAATAATGATCCCGTTTTGGTGCTTAATGCCAAAGGGGGAGAAATTAAGGCCAAAGCAAATGGATCAGCTACCACTTGAGTATTTTGAAAATAGTAGAGTTAGAATTTTGATTTGTCCAAAATACTCTTATTGCAAAATCTAGTCTCTTGTGGGGAGCATTTTTCATTATGGGAAAAACGGGGAGTTTTTGGCACTCGATCAATTTTTCCATTGGAATATCTCTCTTTGTGCCTAAACAAGTGTGTTTGACTTAGAGATAGGAAAATGAATTTGATTTGCAAAAAAAACCAAGTGGTGGCAAAGAATGATCCAATATGCCAAATTAGAGTCAAAAACAATTTGGTCCTTATTTGCATCGATGTTGCACTTATTTCTGTTGCTTTTTGATGTGTTGGCAGAAATCACCAAAAAGGGGGAGATTGAAAGGGAAATGTGCCCTTGGGCCATTTCTATAAATGTTTTGGTGATTAAGTGTCCAACACATATTAAGTGAGTTGATTATGTGCCAAACAAGCAAGAAGTGCAAATCATGTAACAAGGTACGTTTCTAGACTTAGTACATTGTTTTGAGCACTAACATATTTTGTTTAAGTGCTAGAAACAGGAGAAAAGGACTTGGAAAAGAGTTGGTGGTGCCAATTCCTGCTCGGTCTGGGTGCATCAGACAGTGTCTGGTGGTGCACCGGATAGTGTCCGGTGCGCCAGGCAAGTCCAAGGTGAACTGGCCGCTCTCGGGACTCGACGGCGGCATACGACTAAAATTCACCGGACTGTCCGGTGGTGCACCGGACTGTCCGATGAGTCGTCCATGGTGAAGTCATCGCTCTCGGGAAAAGGATCAGCAGCGTACGGCTAAAATTCACCGAACTATCCGGTGGTGCACCGGACTGTCCGGTGAGCCAACGGTCGACTGCGCAACGGTCGGTCGCGCAATCTGCGGGCGACACGTGGCAATGCCAACAGTCGGCAGGGGGCACGAAACTGTCCGGTGCGCCAACTGCCACGAATCTGCAACGGTCGTTTGCGCGAGAATAGGAAGGAGATCCGCATCGGACATGCTACAGTGACTATCCGGTGCGCCACCCGATAGAAGGCAACTTTGGCCTTCCTTGTTGATCTCCAACGGCTCCTAGCTGCCTTGGGGCTATAAAAGGGACCCCTAGGCGCATGGAGGAGTCACTCAAGCACACTCTAAGCATTCCAAGACTTCTAGTCCTCACTTTCACGCAATCGTTCATCGTTCTTGAGATTGGAGCACTTTTCGAGTTGTAAACTCCTTGCACGTGTTTTGTGTGCTCATCTTCTCACTTGTGTGTGTGTTTGCTGTGTGGATTTAATTCTAGTGTGCGTTGCTCTTACCAACCTTACTCCATGCTTTCTTTGTGAACAATCTTGTAAGGGCGAGAGGCTCCAACTTGTGGAGATTCCTCGCAAATGGGAAGAAAACTATAAGGAAGAACACCATAGTATTCAAGTTGATCATTGGATCACTTGAAAGGGGTTGATTGCAACCCTCGTCCATTGGGACGCCACAACGTGGAAGTTGGCAAGTGCTATATTTGGCCGAACCACGGGATAAAACACTGTGTCTCTTATGTTGTCTTTCTCTGTGATTATTGTGATTCGCAAGAGCTCGCTCTATAGCCACTTGGTTCTATTGCACTAACATCTTTATAACCAAGCTTGTGGATATTTAGTGTTGAATTTTACAGGATCACCTATTCACCCCCCTCTAGGTGCTCTCAATATTGTGATGCGTGCTGCTAGGGCTTGGGATGTGTGCTTATGCAAGAAGGACATATCATCGCCTACGCATCTCGCTAGTTGTGGAAACATGAGTTGAACTACCCCACTCATGACTTAGAACTGGCAACCGTAGTGCATGCTCTCAAGATTTAGAGACATTATATTATGGTGACTAAGTGCCAAGTCTATACTTTTCACAAGAGCTTAAAGTATATCTTCACTTATAAGGATCTCAAGCTTAGGCAACACCGTTGGTTGGAGCTCATCAAAGACTATGACTTGGAAATTCACTATCATCCGAGCAAGGCAAATCTGGTTGCGGATGCCTTGAGTCAGAAGGAGCATGTTCATGCAGCTATTGTAGCCCAGTTATCCGATGAGTTAGCAGAAGACATTGAGAAGCTCAATCTAGGGATAGTTGCTCATGCTGAAGGAATTACCATAGAAGTAGAACCTATCTTAGAACAAGAAATACGAAAGGGTTAGGTCGGTGATGTTAAGATTCAAGAGATCAAGGATCTGATAACAGAAGGAAGAGGTCCAGACTTCATAGAGGATGAGCTGGGCACGATCTGGTTCAAGAACATGATTTGTGTCCCTAAGATTGACAATCTTCGTGAAACCATATTGAAGGAAGCACATGACTCAGCTTACTCCATCCATCCGAGCAGTACCAAGATGTACCAGGACTTGAAGCAGAAGTATTGGTGGTATGTACTAAAGAAGGATGTTGCTTCGCATGTAACACTATGTGATGTTTGCCAGAGGGTAAAAGCGGAACATCAAAGGCCTACCGGTTTGCTGCAACCGCTTAAGATACCTGAGTGGAAGTGGGAAGAGATTGGTATGGACTTCATTTTAGGTCTACCCCGCACATCTACTGGGTATGACTCTATATGGGTGATTGTGGACAGGCAAACTAAAGTAGCCCACTTTATCCTAGTAAAGACCACATATTCAGGAGCCAGGCTAGCAGAGTTGTACATGGCACGGATAGTTTGTCTACACGGTGTGCCTAAGAAGATCGTGTTAGACCGAGGATCTCAGTTTACTTCTTAGTTCTGGCAGAAGTAGCATGAGTGCTTGGGTACAAGACTGAATTTTAGCTTAGCCTACCATCCTCAAATTGATGGGTAGATCGAGAGGACCAACCAAGTATTGGAGGATATGTTAAGAGCTTGTGCTCTTAAACATGGTGGCAGTTGGGATAAGAGTTTACCATATGCAGAGTTCTCTTACAATAATAGCTACCAGGCCAGTTTGAAGATGTCCTCGTTTGAGGCTCTATATGGCAGAAAATGCAGGACTCCTTTATATTGAGATCAGACTGGTGAAAGGCAGTTCTTTGGGCCAGAGATTATACAAGAGGCAGAAGAGCAAGTCCAATTGATAAGGGAGAACTTGAGAAGTGCGCAGTCAAGGAAGAAAAGCTATGCGGATACCCGAAGAAGACTGCTAGAGTTTAAGGAGGGCAATCACGTGTATTTTAAGGTGTCACCGATCCGGGGTATGAGGAGGTTTAATGTTAAAGGGAAGTTGTCCCATGCTTTATTGGACCCTTCTTGATCTTAAAGTGAGTGGGAGTAGTTGCCTATCAACTGGAATTACCCGACCATCTTGTAGATGTACATGATGTCTTCCATCTGTCTCAACTGGAAGAGCAGCTACCTGACTTATACTGAGTATCCTATCAAGGTTCTTGATACTTTGACTCATGTCACGAGGAGTAAAGTGATCAAAATGTGCAAAGTGCAATGGAGTCACCATGGTGAAGATGAAACTACTTGGGAAAGAGAAGAAGAGCTACGAGTAGATTTTCCCCACCTCTTCCCTAGTCCTTCCTAATCTCAAGGACGAGATTCTTTGTAAGGGGGTAGGATCTGTAATACCCAACTTTGAAAAATAAAGAGATGAATAAAACTTGATGTGTAATGCCTTCTCATTCATTAGAACTATTGAAAACATATTTAAAGTGAATATCCCTCAATAAAATATGCATCATATTGGAGTTTTGATATGTTTGTGCATTTAATAAAAATAATGATAACATGAATCAAAATATAATAATGGGTGGAGAATTTTGATTTAACCTAAAAAAGTACAATTTAGGAATTTGAGATTAAACCTAAATTTAATTCTGGATTTGAAAATGGAAAGGAAGAAGGAGAGAAATACTATAAAATACAAAAAATAAAAATTTATAATTAAAATTCATATTGGTATGTTCAAATTATGTATTTAATTGAGAACAATAAATTCACAACATCAGTTGAATTCAAAATTTGAGAATTTACAAATCGGAAAGAAAGTGAAACAAAAAATGAGAAAAGAAAAAGGGAAACAACCTCAACAGCGCCTGGGCCCAAAATCTTGTCCTCGGCCCATTTACCAATTTCTCTCCGCGCGCTCGGCCTAGCAGAACACTAACACACGGGCCCGTCCCGTCATCCACCGGCACGCGCAGCCACTCCGCCAGTCGCTGTTTTCGCGGAGCCACCATGTAGCTGCCATGCTCTCGCCCTATGTGCGACTTCCACCTAGGGCCCGCTTGTCATTACACTCCACGTCGGCCTCAACCACTCACGCGACATGGGCGGCGAGACCTTCAGGCGAAGCTAACCGGCCCATGATCTCCCTTGCCTCGGTGACTATAAGGAGGGGGGTTAGTCGCGGCCGTATACTCCCATATACCCTCGCTCAGCGAATTGCGCACCCTTGCCCTCCATCGCCGTTGTGTGCAGTTTGGTACGACGATACCCGCCACCGTTGCCGTGCGTCGTGCTGCCGTCCGAGGCCTACAAGATAGGTCTGGGGTGATCGTCGTGCTGCGTGAGAGCCATATGTGCGCTCAAATCGAGAAACTGACCGCCAGTGCTCCCGGAATTCCTCGTCGGTCCTTCGCCCACACCACCGGACCTCGGATCGCCGCGGGCAGGGCTTCAGTCGCTGCTATCTTGGGTAAGACTCAACCTATTCGGATTGTCGCATGTTCTAGGATGTTTAATGCTTTGCTGCGCAATTGATCGGGCTCAGGATTACCTAATCACGTACCGCCGGCGTTGGCGCCACCGTGCTCTGTTTTCGCGCGCGAAGGCGATCCCGTCGCCATTCGATGTAGCACGGATGGCCGTGATGGGATCATGGCGTAACTCTTCATGCAATCGGTTACGGACCGTTAGATGCCCCCTAGGCGTCGGATTTGAGTAACGTGTACTAATTAGGATAGGTTAATCTGGGCCGTCCGATTCTGGCCTGGCGCATAGGATTCAATAGGAGGTATTTTAAACCAGATCCGCTCATCACTAATCTAATGATCGCGGATGCGTGCCAGTTCAGTGGAAGGGAAATTTAATCTGGGCGGTCGGCGTGTGATCCAACAGTCAGGATTTCCAGTACCGTTTCAACCGGGTAATCAGTCAAATAAGCTCCTCTGTTTCTGGTCAATCAACCCGCCGTCCTGGGCGAATGTAGTTGAGTCTAGGTGAGTTTGCGAGATAGCCCCTGCACTTCTCTCGAATCATGCGCGTAGTCCTGAGATCAGTAAAACAGGAAAAAGAAATTAGAAAATAGATTTTTAGCACAAAAATAATTCCAGAAACTTGTGAAATTCATATTTAATTCATTTTAATTCCAAATTGATCAATTCGAGTGGCATAAATTTTGTTTTAATACTGTTCATCATCTAGTACCTCTATTTAGTCATGAAACTTGGATTAAAATTATTCACTTGATTTATTCTATACTAGGCACTAAATAACTTCAAAAATTCATAACTTAATAACCGTAACTCTGAATTTAGTGATTCTTGTTCCTATGACATCGTTACAATGTGTAGAATATTATCATGCATTCTATATTGATATCTGGTGTGATGTTAATTTCTGATATACCATGTTTATTTACATTGTTGCGAGTAGACGAGCCAGCCACAGAGGATCCAGGTGTTCAACAGGTGGAGACTGCTGAGCAGGAGCTCATTGAAGGCAAGTTGTGCCCTTCATCACTTCTTTTTACCTAATCATGTTCTTATTAATTATAATGATCTGCATAAGTTAATTTTGATGGGACCCAATAGGTTACCAGAGTTTGGCTATCTTTATACCTTGTTTACCATTGAATTTTTGGGTAGTACCTGCTATTGCTTTATGTGGTTTTGGGTATGGAGATATACATTATTCAGGATCATACTTTTATTATCAGTTTGTTATTTACTATTCATGATAAGATCATTATGTTAATTGGAACATGGAGCGACCACCCGGGAAAAAAGTGGTTCCACAAGGGTGGTATGGGACGCCCCATGCTGACTAATTAGGAAAGCTAGTGGAGGACTACCTTACCCAAAAGGGGCAAGAGCAGTAGGGGAGTGGTCAGTGTAGGGAGGCCCTTGGGTTGATTGTGCTATGATGGCAGTCAGGCGAGGGGTCCCTGCATTGGAACTTCCTAGAAACTATAGTAGGTTTTCTGAAGCTAGTGAAACTTTGTTAAGGCCTCGTAGAGTTACCTTGGCTCGCTTCCTTGGTAGAGATTTATGGGAGTCACGATCCCTTGGCAGATGGGTAACATGACTTGTAGGTAACGATGTGCAACCTCTGCAGAGTGTAAAACTGGTATATCAGCCGTGCTCACGGTCATGAGCAGCTTGGACCCTCACATGATTAATTTATGGAATTAAATTCAATTTATCATTTGCATCGCATTGGGATTTGTTATTACTTTTGATCTATTATTACTCTGGTTTGGTATTTACTTACTTTTAGTAACTGCTAATAAAATCTGACGAACTTATTAAAAGCAATGCTCAGCTTCAACCCTTATTTATTGATCAACCTTACACTTCACATGAGCTCCCACCTTTGGTGAGTTCATGCACATTATTCCCCACAACTTGTTGAGATATGATCTTTTGTGATCTCACTCTTGCGATATATTACCCCCACAGGTGAAGAGCAGGTGGTCCAAGAGGAGCCGCCCTACAATGAAGAATACGAGTTGATTTGGGTGGCGTCTCCCAGTCAGCTTTGTGGCACCAGGGAATAATATTTAGTTCACTTTCTTATTATCATTTATTTTTGTAAGACTTCCGCTATGTAATAATGACATTTATGATATTTGTGACATTTATCTCTATACACTTTCATTATATGTGATGTTCTTCCTTGGCGCACATATGAGACGCACCCGGCTTTATCCCTTAAATCGGGGTGTGACAACAATGCTTGGAAAATCTTTGTGATTTAGAGCATCCCGGTCAAATATGGTACAATCAACCTAGTGAATCCTTTTTTCTGAAGGGATACATGAATAATGATATGTTTAGTGTAAATATATGCAGCATATTTTTAAATATACATTACTTATCGACATAGTTCAAGATAGAGGACATGGGTTGTAAGAGATTTTCTATTCAAGGTAAATACTCTTGAGTATCTTGGATACTAAGTTGTCTATATCCAACATATATTGAAGAAATTCAATATGAGAGAATCATGGTTATTTGATTCTCTCGAATCATGAGATGTGCTATTGTATCTTGCAAGAGCATCCACCTGGATATTACTTTGCAATTATTTGCTAAATAACAACACATGAGATCAAGTTATGTTCTATAAGAGTACTCATGATCTGGTTATGGTTGGATATACTGATCTTGGATATCTATAGAAGATCCCCACGTGCAAGATCAATGACATAATTCAGGTAAGTTAGACCTGCTATTTGATAAATGTCTATCAACAGAGATTAATGGTCACTTACACTAATCATTCTATAGCACACTTCATGTGATTATACAGAATGATAAACTACATACTGAGGGTATGCGGTGGTCATGATTTTCTATCAATGACCTTATTATCTGTGAAGATAATATTACTTTGTGTTGTTTAGATGAAAATAAGTTACGAACTAAGTCTCTACCTTACTCCACATTCTAAAATGTGTTTGAGAGTAGGTATAGAATGACTTAGTGATTTGCAAGGATTAAGGGGAGTTTCTCTTTTTGATCGGAAGAACTTGTTTGTACATCATGTTATACTCTTTTCTTTACATGAGTTTTCCCTATTTGGGTTTCTCATTCAAGGTTTTTAATGAGGTAACATCAACACAAGGCCTATGCCATATCATCTATTTTTTCCGTAGGGGTTTTTGAGGATGATGCATTATGACATAGCTATTGTTGTATTTGAACTAGGTTATGAGTTTATCTCCCTAGAGTTCAAATGGATCACCAATAGAGCATGACTATTCTCCTTATTTTTTCTGTTGGGTTTTTAAGGAGACTCGGCTGATATGTTGATTTCTCATATTTTCTGATAAGATTTTCTTGGAGAAATATTGGACTGAGTTGTATGTCTCATCATTTATTTTTCCCACTGGGTTTTTTAGATGATGGCTCTAGACATACTATTGTTCTTTGGACTAGAGGTCCATGGAGAACAATATTGTACAATGGTTGTATTCCTTATTTTCCCCACTAGGTTTTGAGAAATTCACTTGGTATTATTAACCTACATAAATTCCTCACAACATGTGGTATTGGTTCAATTGAATCAACAACCATTATTTGTGGGGATAATTTATCTTGTGTTGTTTAGATGGAAACATGTTATATCAAGAGCAACATTAATAAACATCTTAAAGACAAAGTCTTGTGATAATCTTGCTGATTTATTCACAAAATCTCTACCATACTCCACATTTCAGAAATGTGTTGAGGGAATTGATAGAGAAGGCGTAAAGACTTGCAAGAATTAGTGGAAGTAATTCTCCATGATGTTTAACCTGTTTTGGGCCATCAAATTACACTCTATTCTTTCTATGAGTTTTGCCTTGTTGAGGTTTTCTCATCCAAAGTTTAACGAGGTAATATCAACTAAGTTATATGCATGCTTCATCATTTATTTTCCCCACGGGTGTTTTTAAGAATGATGATTACAAGCATACTTTCTTTTGGAAGTCGGTGTGAGTTTTCACTCATAATCCAATCCAAAAGAATGAGATACTTTTATTTTTCTTACTGGGTTTTTAAGGAGAATAAATTAATCTTAGTTTTCTTAATCAGATATCTTAGAAGAACAGTTGAAGGATGATCAAATGAAGTTGAAATTGATCAACGGGGAGTATTAGAAAATAAACCATGCGATCTAATTCCAAGAGGCAGCAGTTGCTTTAGTGAACAGTTGTGTTAGTTCACTAGCACCCCTCGCCTTTGTATATACATGTAACCCCATTCATTAGTAATACACAACAGTCATTTGCATTATCTCAATCTTGTTTTCACTCTATTAAAATAGAGACAATGACAACGAGCTATTGCGGTGCTGCATGTGTGCATGGGGCCAGCACTACGAGAGTGCACGGGAGAAACATGGAAGGAAACAAATAATGGTCGTTTCCTAGCCTTGGATGAGCAAGAAATCGAACTAGAGCAAACTGTTAGCCATGTTTGTTAGACACAAATCAAGTAATAATGCATGCTTAGTTACTCCCTCTGTTAGGCCGGTGATAATGAGTGTGAGTAGCGACCTCTAATCGGCCGATATCGTCCCCCCCAATTCTAACCACGGTCGATTGGACTGTGCGACTGGCGGCACTATCGTCCATCGGACAACTGATTAGTATAGCCTACTAATATGTGTCATCTCTTGATTAAAGCATCTCCTAAAGCTTCCTTAAGCTAAGTCCATAATATCCCCTATCTCATTCTTTATTTCAAACTTTAATCTGCAAACAGTGTCATCTATAGTTCCGCATCCCCTATTTTACACTACCCACTAGAGATAGTCTTCTTCTTTAAATTGAAATTTTGAAAAAAATTAAAAAAATCAAGCCTCCAACAGCTCCCATAAACCTCCTCCTTCTTTTCTGTAGCCCCCAAACCCCCTCATTTGTAGCTATAAAACTAGGAGAGTTTTGGTTCGCCGTAAAATTCCCATAGTCCCGTTTAATCTCCCGCTGTCCCATTGCACAATTATTTTTCCCACCGTTTGTGCTACAGGAGCGCCGCCGACAACACAACTTTCCTCATTTCTTCACCATTTGCAGAAATGCCGTGCCCCCTCCTCTGGTGAGGCACATCATCCTCTTGCTGCAACTCGATCTGCCAAGGTGATGCAATAACTGACATTCCCTTCTTGTACATTCCTGGTGTAGGTTCCCTTATGGTCCAATGTTTGCGGTGCACCATCCCTTGTTGTAGGTTCTTGTTGCTATGGAAAGACACAATTTCTTCACTAACTTGTTGAATGGGACTGGTTGGTTTAGCTTATTTCTGAGGAGCTTTTCTAAGATTCTGGGTGTGAAGAGAATCTGGATGTGGAGAGAATCTGAGTATTATGGAGATTACATGTGGAGGAAGATAAAAGAATCTATAGGGTATGTGCTTCGCAGCCCGACGAATTGCTTCATATGGACACTATTGGTCTAGCTCGGATTTGCTCTTTCAGGGGATGTGGTATGTGCTTTTGGTTGTTGACAATTTTTCTCTCTATTCTTAGGTGTTCTTTATGAAGGTGAAGGATGAAGCTTTCATTCATGCTCAAGATTTGATTCTTCGGTTGCAAAATGAGTTTCCTAAGAATGCCATGAGAGCTATATACAATAAACACTCATTTTGAGACCTTTTGTTCTTCTTTGGGACTTGAGCATCAGTTTTCCTCTCCTTATGTGCCTCAGTAGAATGGCATTTTTTAATACAAGAATCGGTCCCTTGTTGAGATGGCTAGTACGATGCTTGATGAACATAGGACTCCTAGGCGTTTTTGGGCTGAAGCGATCAACACTGCTTGCTATATGTCAAACCACATCTTTCTTTGAGCCATCTTGAACATGACTTCATATGAGTTGTGGATTGACGACCACTCAAGGTTAGCCATTTTAGGGTGTTTGGTTACGGATGCTTTGTGCTGAAACATGGAGATTTGGATAAATTTGACTCTCAGTCTTGTGATCGGGTTTTCCTGTGCTATGCATTACATTCTCGTGCTTATTATGTTCTTAAGCTAGAGACTAACCATATCATGGAGACTTGTGAGGTTACTGTAGGAAACGGGTGACGCCTAAGAGGGGGGGGGTGAATTAGGACTTCTAAAACTTTTAAATAACTAGGCCACAATTAAATCCCTAGAGCAAAACCTATGCAAATAATCAAACTAGAGTGCAAACTAGGTTTTGTCTAAGTGTTGCTATCTCTACCGCAAAGGCTAAGTTTCAATCTACACTAAATAAGTATGACTACAAGATTGAAACTTAAATGCTTAATATAAATGCGGAATGTAAAGAGCTAAGTAGAGAAGCAAACTCTCGTGGATGACGCCGGTATTTTTACCGAGGTATCCGGAACCACGCAAGGTCCCGAGTAATCCTCGTTGGTGCCCCTACGCAAAGGGAAGCCCACGCGAGGGCCAAGCACCACGGTCGAGTAACTCCGTAGAGAGCCACGGGCCTTCTCCACGCGCAAGTGGTGCTCCGCTTCCGGCTCCTCTCGGACGCTCCCCGCCGTCTCCACTATCGAGCTTCCAGTCAAAATGCCGCGGGCCTCGTTCCCTCCGGTACACGGTGGCGGTCGTGACACAAACGCGGTTGTCACGGTCTCACAAGACTCTCGCCCCACTCGGTACAATTACAACGACTCACGCAAGAGCCGAGGGGTTGTGAGGTTTATCTAAACTCACTCAACAGTCTAGGGTTCACCTAGAGCAAGCGCTAAAGCGGTCTAACTAACCTAAGCACTTCGCAAAGCACCTACGCTAATCACCGAGTGATTCTATTAAGCACTTGGGTGTTTGAGCTCTTGGAAATATGCACTATGTGTATTGGTATGTTGCTTGGGCTCTCACACTTGAGAATGGCCGGTTGGGGTGGTATTTATAGCCTCCACACCCCCAACTAGCCGTTGGACAGAAAGCAGCAGCTTTCTGTCGTCGGGTGCACCGGACAATCCGGTGCACCACCGGACACTGCACAGTAGATGTCTGGTGCACGCCACGTCAGCCGACCGTTGGCGCCTGTAGCAGTCGACCGTTGGATCCGACCGTTGCCGTCTGCCCGTTGGCACACCGGACAGTCCGGTGCACACCGGACAGTCCGGTGCTACAGCCAGAGAGCGCCTGTCTACGGCCTCTCTGCGCAGACTGTCCGGTGCCTCACAGGACAGTCCGGTGCACACCGGACATCAATGTCCGGTGCGCCACTAGGCGCTCGCTGACAGCCCGTTTCTTGGATTCCTTTGCTGATTTCTTCGGGCTTCTTTTGTTCTTGAGTATTGGACTCCTATGCATCTTTTTATGTCTTCTTTTGAGGTGTTGCATCCTCATTGCCTTGGTCCAATTCTCTTCGCATCCTGTGAACTATAATTATAAACACTAGCAAACATATTAGTCCACAGGTTGTGTTAATCATCAAACACCAAAACTTAATTAGCCAAATGGCCCGGGGTCCATTTTCCTTACAATCTCCCCTTTTTTGGTGATTGATGACAACACAACCAAAGCAAGCAAATAATACAAGTATTTGAATTAAAATGTGCAATCTACTTGCTAAGATGCATGATTGTCCCCACAATGTGATATTATGGACTTAAGCCTCCCCCTAACTCCATAATTCACTTACTTCCTATTTTTGGACCAAATAACCAAAACCACTTGAAAAGCCATTTGTAGATATAAAATTTTAAATTGGTGGTGTTTGGTGTTTGATATAGTTTTCATTGCTTTGGTCACTAAACTTCTCCCCCTTTGGCATCAACCACCGAAAAGGAAGACATTAAAAGCATATAGGAAGTAAATAAAAGCTTGCCCTCAACAAGAATTGTATCAAATGATATCACTTAGAAGGATATTAAAATAAACCATATGAATGATACCAGATGAAATGATTACTCCCCCTAAATGAGTGTTCTCTTTAGAAAGGAGTTTCTCCCCCTTTTCAGAGATGAAGAAATACTCCCCCTGACAGAGATCCTCTACTTAGGAAAAAGCATGTGAAAATTAGAGGTGCAAGACATGATTTGCAAAGACTAACTTCCCTTATGCATAGGTAACAGAATATGAGTTAACTACTTATGCATTTTTAGCAACATGGAAGCATATGATATGAAATATAGTCTAATCAAATATTGGAGAGGACATGTAAATGATACTGAATGTAGTCTCAAAAGATACCAAATGAAGATCAATGGCGAGCTTGAGAGACATGAGAGTTCTTGGAGAATTTGCAGTGGAAGATTGTTGTCTTTCTCCGGGGACTTCATTTTCCTTACAATGAGACTATCACATGAAATAGACTTGAAAAGGTGTTAGTCTCAAAGTGTTAGATTATAGAGTAACCTCCCCCTAAAGGTGTGCATACAAGTTTTGAATACTTGTAGGAGACATGCACTTTGATTTGATATCAAGAGGGGCAAGTTATCCATAATCCAAACTGTGGCACATATAAATTAAATGATACAACTTGTAGAAATCAAAATTTTCAATTTATGCATCATTTACTATGGAGTGATATAGAAGCTACGTGCCGTGCTTAAATAAACATTTTAAGCCATGTAGGTTTACTTAAGTATATGAATTAAAAACAAGCAATCCTACCATTTGATTTACCTAGTATGCATGATTTTAAACACAAGTACATAACAAATGTTATACTAGGCAAAAAAGGTAAACTAGATAAAAGGTAGATAGATACGCATATCTAAAAACAAAAAGATATAATAAAACTAGTTACCTTAGTCATGGGTGGGAAATTTGGGTCCAAAATTTTCACTAACCCACTTGGCAATAAACTTGATCCAATATGATGTATCCCATGATATACATTCCAATTTTGCCAAGTCTCCAAATTTCCCGAAGACCTTTGGTCCACTCACTTCCCTTTCGGGATCCAAACCTTCTTGGTGCTTTTCATGGTTGAAATTATCTCCTTTGGCACCCAGATGCGTTTGGCCCCTTTTCCTTTGTTGGCTTGCTTGTTGGCCTTGATTGCTATCACCTTTCCATTCTTTTTCTTCTTGATCAAATATGGTGTAGCATCCTTTTTGTTCACCATTTTGATGTAGGTGTTGGAGATTTTGCTTGATGGCTTTTGCTTAAGCTTTTGCCTTTGTTTATCCCCGGTCATCGCCTTGCATTGGAAAGACTTGTGGCCTTCCATGTGGCACAGCCTACAAATCACAGTTTCTCCCTCTACAGGCTTGTTCACTCCCGCAGTGGTGTTATCCTGTGGAGGTCGGATTTGTTTGGCTTTGCCTTTCTTGTCATACAAAGCCTTGCCAAGGCGAGCCACTTCTTGCTTTAATTGTTCATTTTCCTTTGCAACCTCATCCGAACATGTCTCTACAACAATATTCTCAACAACAACTTGGTTGCAGGGGTTAGAATCATCAATTAAATCAAAGCAGGAAGTAGAAGCATCTTTCTTAATTATTTCAGGCATTTCAATTAAAGATGCTGCTGGGGTGCTACCAATGTTTTCTAGCTTAGTAGTTAGCTCATTATTGTGTATGCTAAGAATTTCCATTTTCTCTAGCAAATTTTCAATAGCTTCTTGGGAGCTAGCTAACTTAGCCTTAAGTTTTTCATTCTTTTTAATAAGGCTATCATCGGTAGCAGTGGATGGAGCACTAGATTCTAATAGCTCAATTTTAGTTGATAGCTCACAGTTTAAGTTTACAGAAGTTTCAAATTTTTTTAGCAAACCTTTGTAATCATTTTGAGAGCTAACCAACTTATTTTTCAAAGTTTTAAGTTGAGCTTTTTCCTTAGTGCAGACATCCTGGAAAAAATCTACGGCTTCCGCAAGCTCATCTAGAGAGGGCTTTCCCTCACCTTCATCATCACTACTACTTTCATCACTAGAGGATGGAATGCTTTTGTTACCTCTTGCTATAAGGCATTTGTGTGATGACCATGATGATCGTGACGAGGACCGGTGGCTGTGCGTCCTTGGAGGTTTATCTTCACTTGAAGAATCATCCCAAGTTCTAACACTTGTTAGCGCCTTGCCTTTGCTCCTCTCCTTTTTGGGTTTCGCCATACTTGGACAGTTGTCCCTGAAGTGGCCCTTCTCCCCACATGCGAAGCATCCTCTCTTCCTTTGCTTTTTCCTTCAATGTTAAAGAGAAGATCCTCGACCTGCAGGGGCACACCCATTAGATTAATCTTGCGGATCATCCCCATTACCTTTCTGACGCGTCGGATTGTTTCTTCGTCCTCGGAGGATGATGTGCATGGTTGATTATCTTCATCATCATCACTTTCTTTTTCTTCCTCTTCTTCACTTGAGGAACTTGGAGTGGGAGCCTTCTTTTTGCCCTTCCTTTCATCACATGCAAAAGCATATGGTCTTGAGGAAGTTGGCTCCTCTCCCCGACTCATTTTTCGCGACATCTCAAAGGCCGCAATTTTCCCAATCACGATGGTCGGGGTCATGTTGCTCAAGTCCTCCATGTTGTGAAGGATGGTGATGATGCTCCCATATCTTTGTTGTGGTAGCAGGGAGATAATCTTCCTCACAATGTCCGCATCACCTATCTTATTAATGCCAATAGAGTTGAGCTCATTGATTATTAGATTCAAACGAGAATACATGTCTCTAACAAGCTCATCATCTTTCATGGCAAAAGAATTATACTCATTTAAGACTAGGCAATGTTTTTGCTCACGGACATTGGATGTGCCGTCATGGAGCTCATGCAATTTTAGCCAAATCTCATTAGCAGTTTTCAAGGTAAATACTTGATTAAAAATATCCATGCTAAGAGATTCATACAAGCAATTTTTGGCTCTAGCATTTAAATGAATTTCTTTTTCCTCACTCGTGGTGGGTTTCTCGGGATTCTTGAGGGGTTTCATCCCGTCACGAGTGACTCTCCAAACACCTAGATCAACGGCATCTAGGTAACAAGCCATTCTAGCACTATAATAAGGGAAATTAGTGCCGTCGAAGTGTGGTGGCCTATGGGTATCCATCCCTTCCTCTAAAAAGCGTCGACTCTTTTAGCGGTGAAGCTAAAACGTTTCAAATGAGCCAAATCGGGCTTTGATACCACTTGTAGGAAACGGGTGACGCCTAAGAGGGGGGGTGAATTAGGACTTCTAAAACATTTACTAAACTAGGCCACAATTAAATCCCTAGAGCAAAACCTATGCAAATAATCAAACTAGAGTGCAAACTAGGTTTTGTCTAAGTGTTGCTATCTCTACCGCAAAGGCTAAGTTTCAATCTACACTAAATAAGTATGACTACAAGATTGAAACTTAAATGCTTAATATAAATGCGGAATGTAAAGAGCTAAGTAGAGAAGCAAACTCTCGTGGATGATGCCGGTATTTTTACCGAGGTATCCGGAACCACGCAAGGTCCCGACTAATCCTCGTTGGTGCCCCTACGCAAAGGGAAGCCCACGCGAGGGCCAAGCACCACGGTCGAGTAACTCCGTAGAGAGCCACGAGCCTTCTCCACGCGCAAGTGGTGCACCGCTTCCGGCTCCTCTCGGACGCTCCCCGCCGTCTCCACTATCGAGCTTCCGGCCGAAACGCCGCGGGCCTCGTTCCCTCCGGTACACGGTGGCGGCCGTGACACAAACGCGGTTGTCACGGTCTCGCAAGACTCTCGCCCCACTCGGTACAATTACAACGACTCACGCAAGAGCCGAGGGGTTGTGAGGTTTATCTAAACTCACTCAACAGTCTAGGGTTCACCTAGAGCAAGCGCTAAAGCGGTCTAACTAACCTAAGCACTTCGCAAAGCACCTACGCTAATCACCGAGTGATTCTATTAAGCACTTGGGTGTTTGAGCTCTTGGAAATATGCACTATGTGTATTGGTATGTTGCTTGGGCTCTCACACTTGAGAATGGCCGGTTGGGGTGGTATTTATAGCCTCCACACCCCCAACTAGCCGTTGGACAGAAAGCAGTAGCTTTCTATCGTCGGGTGCACCGGACAGTCCGGTGCACCACCGGACACTGCACAGTAGATGTCCGGTGCACGCCACGTCAGCCGACCGTTGGCGCCTGTAGCAGTCGACCGTTGGATCCGACCGTTGCCGTCTGCCCGTTGGCACACCGGACAGTCCGGTGCACATCGGACTGTCCGGTGCCTCACCGGACAGTCCGGTGCACACCGGACATCAATGTCCGGTGCGCCACCAGGCGCTGGCTGACAGCCCGTTTCTTGGATTCCTTTGCTGATTTCTTCGGGCTTCTTTTGTTCTTGAGTATTGGACTCCTATGCATCTTTTTATGTCTTCTTTTGAGGTGTTGCATCCTCATTGCCTTGGTCCAATTCTCTTCGCATCCTGTGAACTATAATTATAAACACTAGAAAACATATTAGTCCACAGGTTGTGTTAATCATCAAACACCAAAACTTAATTAGCCAAATGGCACGGGGTCCATTTTCCTTACAGTTACATTCAATGAGACTACACCTTGTCCATCCCATGTCTTTGAGCCTACAAGTCCAAATCAGATGGGACAGACCATCTTTATGGAGGAGCATGCCAGCATCGATTGGGGTGATCCCGAGCCACCTCCACCGGTTGCCCCATTCGAGCCTGCTTCCACTACTTCGGCAGACGGACCCGATCCTACTACTTCCACTACTTGGGGTCCACTCGAGCCAAGTCCTGCTGAGAGTGGAGGAGTTGAGGCTATTGTTGAGGGGGAGACCACCTCTTCGAGGGTGGCTCTAAAGAATGTTCATCGAGATCACCCTCCTCAATAGATGGTTGGTGATATTTCTGAGCGAGTCACTCGCTCTAGGTATCAATAGATGTCTCATTTTGCTCACTCAGCTTTTGTTGCGTCTTTTGAGCCCCAGAATGTTGGACACGCTTTGTCTGATCCTAACTAGGTCAATGCTATGCATGAGAAGCTTGAAAATGTTGAGAGAAATCAGATTTGGCTTTTGGTGTCACCTCCTTCAAACTACGATCCCATAGGTACCAAATGGGTTTTCAAAAACAAAAAAAGAGTGAGGATGGACTGGTAGTGAGAAACAAGGCGAGGTTGGTTGCCCAAGGGTTTTGCCACAATGAGGGTGATTATGAGGAGACCTTTTCCCCTATTGCCTGTTCAAAGGCTATTAGGATCCTTTTAGCCTTTGCTGCTCCAAAGGGTTTTAAGCTTTTTCAAATGGATGTCAAAAGTGCGTTTTTGAATGGGTATATAGAGGAAGAGGTCTATGTGAGGCAGCCCCCTAGTTTTGAGAATTCCAAGTTTCCAAACCATTTTTTAAACTCCAAAAAGCTTTGTATGATTTAAAACAAGCCCATAGAGCTTGGTATGAGCGTTTGAAATCTTTTCTGCTTGCAAAGGGTTTTAAAATGGGCTCTATGGACAAAACTTTTTTTCTCCTCAAGCATGATAACGATACCCTTTTATTCTAGATATACAAGGCTGATATTATCTTTGGTGGATCTTCTCATGTTCTTGTTTCTAAGTTTTTAGAGTTTATGTGTAGGGAATTTGAGATGAGCATGATGGGCACACTAAACTTCTTTCTTGGGTTGCAAATCAAGAAGACCCAAGACGGCACCTTTGTGCAACAAGGCAAGTATAAAATGACGTTCTGAAGAAGTTTGACATGGGAGTGGCCAAGCCTCTTTCGACACCCATGTCTAACAAGGTGGTGCTTGATGCCGATGAGGACGATGAGCCCGTGGACCGGAAGGAGTATAGGAGCATGATTTGCTCCATCTTGTGCTTGACTGCAACGTGGCCAGATATACACTTTGTAGTGTGTCTGTGCATTCGCTTCCAAGCTTCCCCACGCACTTCTCACAAATAGGCAGTGAAACAGATTATGAGGTAACTATGCTTCAGTCCTGAATTTGGTTTGTGGTACTCTTCTTCTTTCGTTCTGTCTTTGTGTGGTTATTCTGATGTTGATTTTGTGTGATGCCACTTGGAGCGCAAGTCTACTTCTGGGACTTATCAGTTTTGGGGTCTTTGTTGGTTTCCTAGTGTTCGTGTAAACAGTCTAGCGTTGCTCAGTCTACCACATAGGCTGAGTACGTTATTGCTGCTAGCTATTGCTCGTAGTTGCTTTGGATGATGGCTACCTTACGGGATTTTGGCTTAGATTTTCATCATGTGCTTCTCTGCTTTGCATTAGCATGAGTGCCATAAGTGTTGCCAAGAATCACGTGCTGCATTCGAAGACCAAGAACATTGCTGTTCTGTAACACCCCAGGATCCACAAACATCCTGAAATGCTACTAAACTACACAACTAACATTCATATATAAAATTTTGACAGCATCTCCTTTGAAAATTTGCATAAACGTGGAAGCAACAGAGTATAAGCAGATATCATGATAAGAAAACATACTAGACATTAATAATCGGCTAGCAATGGGAAGATAACCATAACGACATGAATTGAATTAACTAGTGTGCATGACTAGTTAAAGACAAACATCCTTTGACAAGAAGTTCTAATTAAATCATGGCTGTGCCTGGGCAGCGTTATTATGAGAGTGAAGGTGGACGTGCTGCTACTCCCCTCATTCCCAACATGAATCAAGTACCTGCATTGAGTAATGCAAGAGTGAGATGAAACATCTCAGCAAGTGAATTGTTTCGACGAGATATTTAAACCAAAAAAATTGAATTAATCAACATTTTAAAGGGATCACAATTGAGATCAGAAATACTTGTAGATATAGAACTCAATAGTCCCAAAATAACCAATGCCATCTCATTTCCTCGAACAACCATAATAGGTTGTATAACACTTTCCTGCATCAACAATACCTGCAAATATCACTTCAATGTATGCATAGTAATGCAATGTGTAAGTCCTCTGCCTTCATACCTCTTAGTGTATAAAACCACACCATCTGCAAATACCACTTCAATGAATGCATATGAATGCAATGCATATGTCCTCTGCCTTCATACCTCTAAGGGTATGAAGTCGCATCGTACCCCTCCTCGGGCAACGTACGATGCTAAGTTGTACCGGTACGGTCGGACCATAGGTCACGACAAAACTTCAGATGCAAGTGAATCATGCAATGTATATGGCATGCTACATTTATCAATATATTTCACTTCCTTCACATACAATACAACCTCAAATAATACTTCATTTACCTTCAGATACAATACAACCTCAGATAATACTTCATTTACCTTCAGGGGTGTGAATTAATCTCACAAGTCATACTCGAATCATAATCATCATCAATATATAATTGAGCATCAGTATAATGCAAGCAAGTAAAGCATCACCATAGAGTTCAATTATGAAAGAATCCAATACTTTTGAATATTAGAGTGTAGGCAATAGAAATAACAGGTCAGAACGGAAGCAACCACTGCTACATTCACTTGCCTTCATCGAAGAAGAAGAAATGTACTAGGCATGATCTGGAGTGTAGCCACCTGCTAGCGGGCATAAAACTTAGTACAAATATTTCACAAACATTTGCCATCAATCAACAAAATACCCCTGCACTTGAAACCAAGACCCAGTGGAAAGACTCTCACCCTGAACCACATGCCATACAGCAGCAACGCTGTTTGTTAATTTTGTATCTTTAAAATTAAAACAGCAGTGATATCAAACAAATACTCTAGGAGTATCTACACAAAATACTCTACAACTTCAGTATTCAATAGATAATTAAATTCTGCCATCTACAAGTTCTAAAATATCTGACAAGATAACTGACTGAATCTGTTTTAGACAGCAGTATGGTTAACTTTAAAATTCGATATCACCCAAACTACTGAACCAAAAATTATGAAATTCTGCTGTAAGTAAGAACTTTTATCCCTCTACAAAAGTCTTCATAGTTGGAAGAGCCAATTCGACCATTTTCTAGATGAAACCCACCAGTGAACAGACCCACTCATTTTTGTCAGGTTAACAGGAACAGCCACAGTAAAACAAACATAACTGGAGTTTCACAAATCATATGAATGCACTCTTTAACAATCTGGAAAGCTTATAAAATTATCTACAACATCTTTTGCCAACTCACAGTTTAATTCTGTTGATAAAATTGCCTAACTCTTAAGAGAACAGATTCTGCACAGAATTATGAGACTGAAAAACTGCTATAATCAAACTGCCATAACTTTCTGTTCTGATGTCCGATTGAGGTGTTCTTCGCGGCCACAGAAAGATCTACAAATTATCTACGACTCACATATAAACTTTTTATTTTTTTGAGGCCACTAAGACCACGGAAACTGGAATGAACAGAAACTGTCGAATCTGCCATTCTGCAGAAATTAAATTCGAGATCAAAACCTAACCCCACATCTAATCCAACCTCTAATTCTTCAATCCACATGATCCACAACCTCCAAAAACACATAATTATATGGAGGAACAAGGATCCCATCCTTACCTAGAGTTTCCCCAAGAAAATCTGCAATAGATGGGGGGTAGAACATCTCCTTGATCCTCTCTTCCTCTTCAATCCATCTTGCTCCTCCTCTTCTCGATCCTTGCTGCGTGGGGGAGGGGAAGATCTATGGAGGAGGAAGAAATGGTGGGAGGCTGCAATGGGAGGAGAGGGGACGGCCAACCAAGGGAAAAATGGGGGAGGGTGGCGGCCAAGAGAGGGGGGGGGGGTGGAGGGAAAAGGGGTGGCCCCCTAGGGTTTTGTGGGAGAAAAGAACCGACGCCCCAGATGACTTCTGCCTTTGCATCCAACGGCCCACAACCCTTTCCCACATCCACGCATCGAAGATCAACTTTTGGTCAACATTTTTTTTGGGATATTACATGTTCACTTTCACTTTCTTCGTGATCATTGTAAGAAAGGCGACATTGATTTGCTTTACGTAGATACCCACAGTCAGCTTGCTGACATTTTTACCAAACCCCTTGATGTAACACCTTAAATTTGGGGGTATAAAATTTCTTCTCTAATATCTACCAAATTCAGGTGTTACCCCTTTTCCTCTCTCTATAGAATTCTTTTCCCTTCCTTTTTATGGAGTTTTGTTTATATTTCTGGGAGAAGTATTATTTCTTTATTATATCAAAACCTAGGGGAGACATGAAATGTTGCATCATGTTGGTCCTAAACTTTGTTTTCGGTTGATGCTCATGTTTGAAATATTTAAATTTATATTTGTGGTTTGGTTGGAATTGAATTCAAAAGAGAAAACTAAAAAGAAAATGGAATTAGAAATTCAGAATAAAAGAAAAAACCAAAAGCAGCCCAACCACCCCTTTCCCTCGGCCATTCGACCCGACCTCTCTCCCTCTCTCCCTCTGCTAGGCTGGCCCGACCTGTCGATGTCGCACGCCCTCGTGCACACGCCCCCGCTCTCCCTCTATGTAGCGGGCCCGGCCCATCAGCGCTGAACCGTTTTCCCTCGCTCGCGCCTATGCTTCTACGTCGTGGGCCCACCTTGTGAGCTCCATCATCCCCACAACCTCCGCGGACCCGCGCACGCACGGGCACCAAAAAAGCCAGCCACGTCACCTGCCCATGCCCCCAGCTCCCTTTTGAGCTCCACCCGCACCCGCTCTCCCTCCCCTACCTCATTTCGCTCACTCTCGGTCTCTCTTGAGCTCAGCCGCCGCTTCCTCAGCTCGCTGGAGAAGCGCACCCGCCGTGTCGTCCACCTGGAGCTCCAGACACCACGTCGAGCCTCCCCAAGCATTGTCTTGAGGTGAGGAACCTTTCCCCGTGCTCTGGTTGCCTTGATTTTGTCTTGCCATAGTGAATCCGCATTCGCCGGAGCTCTACCTCGCCGGTCTGCCGCACCCCGCACGACGTCTGGTCGATTTAGCCCCGCCCCATGCCCGCGTTTTGGCTCTGGGTGTTCCCCTCCCTCACTGAAGCTGGTGCCAGCCTCGGCACACCCAATTCCCCCTCCCCGCGGTCAGGATTGCTCACCAGGGTGACCCCGACCCGCTCAGAGCGCCCCCTCCACCATTCACCTGCTTCTAGCCCCGTTCTAACAGTTGGAACCTCGCCATTGAGTTTGATAGTCCCCTCACCAGTCCTTGCCAACTCCCGCGACCCTAGATCGCTCGGAGCCCTCGCTTGCCCCGTCTCCGGTGACTTCACCGCCGCGGATGAAGCAACGCCGGCCGCCATGCCGTTAACCCCTCTGGCGCCCGATCCCATCTGCCCGCTCCAGATCCAATGGTCCGGATCCCTGGATACTAGTTCGAGCGTGTGCCCCTACCCTTAGGCCCCACTCGTCGATCGCCTACACCCCTAGCGCTGGGCCCGACCAGTTAGCACATCCTCCCCCTAGGCCGCTGACCGCTCTGGCCCATCTGTTAGGGCTCGCTCGCGCCCGCACGTGTGCACTCGCCCTAAGATCTCATCTCATCCGTTGATCTGTGATCGGATGACTGAGACGCTTTATACCCCTTCGCCTGGATATTTTGTTAAAGAGACCCTCGACTTCTTAGAAATCAACCCGCATTCCATTTTTCTTGCGCCTGAGTCCCTGGTTTCTTGCAGAGAGACCCCTGGACTTTATTTTAATCATAAAAATAGGTTTAATTTAGTGTTTTGAATTCTAAAACTTGTAAATTTCATATATTTTGCATATGAACTCCAAATTGGGTGGTTCAAATCGCAAAATGTTCATAATGTTATTCTCTATCTGTGTAAATTATATTTACTCACTGTTTTCATGTCTCAATTTTGTGGCTAGTCTCTAGGTTAATTTAAAGTGATAGAATATTTATTAAAGGGTAAAATAAAAGGTAAAGCCCTAATGAATGTTCAAGTGCTTAATTTTGTAAACTTAATTTCATTTAATGTAATCCCATCCCTAGAATAAGTTTTTTTAAGTAAGTAATTTACTTTGATAGACTTAGTTAGAGAACAATAGACCCTTAAACATAGTGATCTACCCTAGAACCTAGAGTTCACTGATGTGTTTGTACTTTTCTATGTGTTCGCTTTGTTGCATAAGTTTCGTGTGCTGTTCCTTTATCGTTTTCCAAGTGTGTTGAATGAATTATTACTTTGCGTAGATAATGAGCAGTCCGAGGATCCTGAGTGTGTTGCAGGAGATTTTTCTGACCAGTGTGGCGGAACCACCCAAGTAATTAGGCCCACCTACAGATGTCCTTGTCCAACGTTCTTTAGGCAACCCTGTAGATGCATATAACTACTTGACAAGTTCGGTATCTGTATCCTTTTCCTCGCCCAAGAGTGTTTCACCCATCACGCAGATATTACAACACATTGGAGGTACGAATAAGCAGAAGCAAATTACAATAACTTAATTTACATTCATTAAAATATAGAAAGAGTGTTATTATTACATCACCAGGTCATAAGAGTGCATAAATAATATTATTACAACCCTGGAAGGCAAAAACCCCTCCCGTATACAAGTATATGGTTTTTCAGAAGGGAGGACAACAACCTCCCGAGGCTTCACTGTTGAGGTTCTTCTTTAGGCACCACCTTAGATCAAAAACAACAGAACTCTGCTGTTTCCTCACCTACAACAACATGGGTTCGAAAACCCTAAGTATGGAGTGTACTTTCGCAAGTCTTACCCGTCAAAATAAAAGACTCTCAAGGATATGCTGGCTTAAGGGAGTCAAGGTAAGGCTTAATCAAGAAGCAAGACTCTATTTGCAAAAATGCTTACTAACAGTGGATCCTTAAAAATCCAGTTTTATTAGCAAGTTAAGTCATTACCTATCACTAGAGTTCTTTCTACCCTAGTTCTAGCACTTGGCCTATAATAGCCATCCTTTTATCAACCCCTTTTTGTTTACTGGAATGCTACGTGTAGGGCAGTGACCAAGTCTTCATGTTCGAGAAGTAACGGCGATCTGAATCGATTAATACCCAGCTGGGGATCTCCAATCACACGACATATGTAGCACTTAACCCTTGCATATGTCAACTCACCACCGGTTTTCTTAAGACCAGACCGGGTTCACGCCAACCGAGAGCATAGATACACCACCGTCTAGCCTCTTGCCATGGAGGGTACACGCTACTCTCGCCATCTCTCTACTCCCATTACGTGTTGTCCTTTTCTGGTATTAGTTTGCCCGAGGCAAAGCTTACCCATGATGAGGCATGTGACCAGTTAAAAGGTCTTAGATCAGCAAGCCTACATCGGCACGGTCCTTAATCGACGCAGACGGAGACACTACACCAAGACTCTGTTCTCGTGTAAGTCACCCACCCGGTCTCAGCTTTATCATTTAAAACCCCAAAGTTTGGTACCTGGCAGAGGTACATCTTTTCTGATATTGAACCCATCATGGCCATGATGGATCCACCATCAAGTTTTATTTTTGAAAACATTCCCATCCACTGAAGCATCACTTTTGTTTTAAAACAAAACATTTTTGTTTGCTAGAGCAAGGCTAAGCATCATAAAATTCTTTTCAAAAACAGGTAATCAAGAAAAGGTAAACAGTTCCAAGGAAGGAAATACATCAATTGGTTTAGCACCGAACTCCTATCACCTAATGCATCAAGCAAGTGATAAAGATTTTAAAATAGCAAGGAGGTGGCAAATGCACCGGGGCATGCCTTGTTTTATAGGAGAGTCGAGCTCTGTTCCACAAATATCAAAGTAAAAATATTTCCCGGCAGGAGGATTCTCAGGTGGTGGTGTAGCTTCTTCTTCTTCAACCACTACTTCTTCTTCGTTCTCCATACATAACCATGACTGCTCATGTGATGCTTATGAAAATGCAACAACAATAAGGGTATGTCAAGTTATGTCTTGAATATAATTTTCCTTCACGGTGCACTAGGGACACTATGGTTTTCTAGGTCAATACCTTAGTAGGGTTGCACAGTTTTACCCTAAGGAGCTAGGGTTTTGGGTTTAAGAATCAAACAATGTCCAAAGCAAGACAAACTTCACTCATAGGATCTAAATATCATGTTAATCTTATCCAAAAAGTTTGGTGATTTTTGGAGTCATTAAATAATTCCTAAAATTCCAAAAGACTACGTTTTGTTCTTCTTAGATACTACATAATTCCATGTTGGGACTAAAAATCCTGGAATTATTTTTTAAAATACTAGAGAAATTTAGGAGTCCAACAAAATTGGTCTCATATTTTTACCATTTTTCTAGAATTTTCTATGGATTTCCTAATTCTGGCAGAAAAAGAAAAAGGAAAAGCATAAACAGTAATGGGTTCAATTTAGCCCGAACCGGCCCATGACAGGCGGAACGCGCCCGCGCGCGCTCGCGGTGTCTGTTTTGCACAAGGGTCCCTGGTTGTTTGAAAAACCCGTAAAGAATCATCTCCACTGTTTCTCTGTCTCACTGACATCTGCACAAAAGCCCCTCCCCTTTCTGTTTCTTTACAACCCGAGACCGCCGACCGTGGACGGTGGAGTAGCGGCTCCTGCGAGCCCATATCGGCCGAATAACTCCACTACCAGTGCTCCGGTGTGGTTGACACCTAATTTGACCCCTAATGATCATTACCCCTCAACCAATTTCAAGGTTCTAGCCCCTAATCTCTCTGCCAACGGTGACAGCGCGATCAACAAACAAACCGAGGCATTCCTGGTGATCCTACGGGTTCTAGTGCAATTGGTTGGGCTGATGAGCATCAAGAGCACACAGGAATGCTAGAACAAGAACGAGGAGGACATGATCGGACCTGTGGAGAGCTGGCCACGACGAGCTCACACATGCGGTGACCTTGACCGATTTGGGGGAAATCCCAAATTAGAGCTCTCTGGTGGACAATCCGAGACACGAGTGGGCGTGTTGGATGCTTGACTACCTAGCGGAGCTAAGGGCACGCTCAATTTATAGGGCCCGAGGGTGGTGGCTCATGAATTTGGCATAGCGCGCTGGCGGCCAGAGAGAGGAAGAGCACTGGCGCGGTGATTCATGGCGATTGCGGGGTAATAAGCTACAATGGTCACTGGGTAATGATCATGACTCATGACGACATGGTAAGATAACCAAAGGCATGGCATGACCGAGGAAAACGGCAGTAGCCACGGTAATGGCCGTGCGGCCACGTCGCCGGCAAGTGAATGGGTGACAGCGCGGCTACAGGGTTCTAAGTTCATCCAGGGCGAAGAGTTTTCCATGGTTGATCATAATCCATGCCATAGAGGGCACGAATCGCGGCGCCGGCGCGAATCCGGGCGCGCGGGTCACCGGCGGCGAGGGGGATGAACCTGAAGATCTTTGTTAGGTACTGTACCATTGGGATCCTATTGAGAGCGCCTGACAGATCGATTTGCAGGGCGATTTGTTCCAAAATTCATGTGGTGACTTGACTATCTCTCTGTATCAAAGTTGTAGCTCAATAATCCAGCTACAAATCGACTATAGAGACTTGGCTCATTTACTTGCTCCTTTGATCCTGAATTGAGTCCAAAGTTTAGCAGATCACACTGTGAGACCAATATTAGACTCTGAGTTGACTGACAGTCCGACTTTAGGGATAGTTATCTCCAAATTTTGTATGTCAACAATGTTTAATCACTTAAGCAAAGTTATGCTCCTATAGTAGCCCTATACTTTTGATGTGTTGACCTAGGACAAATTCTTTATGAACTGAGAGATACAGGGTTCCAAAGTTGACCCTATGCACTGAATTTTCAGACTTAGGCATATATGGTGTCATAGGGTACTTTTTGCAAATAAGCCCAAATTCCACAAAGTTGACTTATAAATCCTCAAACGAGAGAACTACATGACTTGGGGTGTTCTATTACCTTGATATTTGCACTTTGATCCAAAGAGCACAAATTTTGCACTTAGCCCCATAGGGTTTCAATTTAGGGTTTCCAAGTGTCTTTTCAGGGTTTTTAGTACTTTACGGTTTTGGTGTTACTAAAGTCCTTCAAATGTGATATTTTATGATCATGTCTCATGTCTTTTGAGGTTTTCACCTATTTGGGCTTCATGTTCACTCATAATCCCAATTTAGGGTTAGGTACTCTACCTTAGGGTTAATCACACATCAACTCATAACATCGCAACTTTTTTGAGATTTTACTTAGTGAGTGCATTCTAGGTGTGACAAACACATGATATGCCAATGCTCATGATGGTATGCTCAAGTTTTAGTAACAGTAAAACCAGAGGTGTTACATCCTTCCCCTCATAAAAGAATCTCATCTGGAGATTTAAAGTCCTAGGTTAAGTAATGGAAAAGGAAACAAGTCACATCTTTATTTCCTTAATTGTCTTACAAGGCAGGGGTCGTATGGGGTCTATTCTATCTTCACAAACAAATGTACATATCTCACAAGTTACATGAAGCTAAAAAGCCAGGGAAATTCTTTTCTAAGAAGTCTTGGGTTTCCCATGTAGCTTCATCTTCCGTATGTTGGTTCCATTGTATCTTATAGAATTTAAGAGTCCTTTTTTGGGTGATCCTGTCCTTTTGATCCAGGACTTGAATAGGATATTCTGAATAGGTCAAGTCTGGTTCCAAGACAACATCCTCTATCTCAACGGTTTGATCTGGAATCCGAAGGCACTTCTTCAATTGGGATACATGGAACACATTGTGCATGCAAACAATGTTTCGGGTAGTTGGAGTCGATATGCCACTGGCCCATATTGTTCAAGAACCAGGAACGGACCAATGTATCATGGTGCAAGCTTTACTTTTACACCGAAATGGGTCACGCCCTTTATTGGTGATACTTTCAAGTACACATAATCTTTGACTTGAAAGTACAAGGGTCGGCGTCGTCTGTCTGCATAACTCTTTTGTCGAGCTTGTGCCTTGTTCAAGTTATATATGATTCGTTGAACCTTTTCTTCCATCTCTTTAACCATGTCAGGCCTGAAAAACCATCTCTCTCCTGGTTCAGACCAATTCAAGGGGGTACGACACCGTCGTCCATACAATGCTTCAAATGGTGCCATCTTGATGCTCTCTTGATAGCTGTTGTTATATGAAAACTCTGCCAATGGTAAACATTCGTCCCATTTTTGTGGAAATTCCAGAATGCATGCCTGCAACATGTCTTCAAGTATTTGATTTACTCTCTCAGTCTGCCCACTTGTTTAGGGATGATAGGCCAAACTGTGGAGCAACCTAGTGCCCAAAAACTTGTGAAGCTCCTCCTAGAATTTGGATACAAATTGTGATCCGCGGTCCGACATAATTGTTTTTGGAACCCCATGCAAACTGAGAATGCGATCAATATAAAGTTCCGCATATGTGGCCACTGTATACTTTACCCTGACTATAAGAAAGTGGGTGATCTTTGTAAGTCGATCAATTATAACCCAGATAGAATCAAATCCTTTGGCTGTTCTGGGTAATCCCACAATGAAGTCCGTGCTAATGTCCTCCCATTTCCATGTCGGGATGGGCAAAGATTGCAGTGGACCAGCAGTCTTCATGTGTATGGCTTTGACACGTCTACAAGTGTCACATCTCGCTACATAGCGTGCAATTTTGATCTTCATTTTTGTCCACCAATAATGTTGCTTCAAATCTTGATACATCTTAGTGCTTCCAGGATGAATGGAATATCGACTAAGATGAGCTTCATCCAATATTTGCTGGCGGACCTCATCATCCTTGGGCACAACTATGTGGTTATTAAACCATACTTTGCCTTGATTATCCCTTCTGAAACAATTTGCTTTACCGGCTTTTATTTTCTCATGAATATGTTTCATACCCTTATCATTTCTTTGTGCATCAATAATCTTTTGCAGAAGAATCGACTCAAGCTTCAATTGGTTCAGGGTTCCTTGTGGAATCATTCCCAGGTTTAATTTCTCCATTTCTTGACATAATGTGGTGTCCGAAGTCCTTATTGTAAGAAAATGGCAAGAAGCCTTACGACATAGTGCATCTGCCACAACGTTGGCTTTTCCTGGGTGATAGTGAATTTCTAATTCATAATGCTTAATCAGCTCAAGCCATCTTCTCTGCCTCATGTTTAGTTCCGACTGGGTAAAAATATACTTCAAACTTTTATGATCTGTATATATGTGACAGATATTTCCCAGTAGATAATGACACCATATTTTAAGGGCATGAACCACAGCAGCTAATTCCAAGTCATGAGTTGGATAATGTTCCTGATGCCGGCGCAGCTGTCTTCAAGCATATGCTATAACTCGGCCCTCTTGCATTAAGACACATCCGAGACCACTGCCTGATGCGTCGCAGTATACATCAAAAGGCTTCTCAATGTCTAGTTGTGTAACACCCCACTGGTCACACACAATGGATATTACCAAAACTCCTCCCACCAAACTTACTCAACACAAGAGATGTAATAAAGAGAGAAAATATTGCAAAATCCGGCAGCACCTCCTTTGAAACTAGCATAACATGGAGGGGAAACATGTAGTTCATACAGGATATAAAGACAGATAATTCACGTAGTAGAATCTAAACGCAAAGGTGGTAAAACACATTCATGACCCAATAGAAGCAAAAGAAATGAGATAAGGAACTCAGCCCACCCCAAAACAAACGCTCAACCAAGAACAAAGTAATTCACTAGACTTGACCCTCTCTGATTAACAACATTATTAAGTGGTGGTTCCTTTATTAAAGGTGTAGTGGCCATGCTGCTACATCCCTCTTTTCCCAAAAGCAGAAATTAGGTGCCTGCATCAAATAATGCAAGATGTGAGATGACACATCTCAGCAAGTAAACATAGCAACAACAAATTGGACATTGTAAATCAACTGTACTTAAACAACCACGTGGTTCAAAACTTCCTTTTTGAACATTAAATTGCAGCAAGTAAACAAGTAACTAAATACTTAACGCCAAGGAGAATCACCATGCACAAGTCCAGATTATCCACATCCACATAGTAGATTCCACACCTCTCCCATGAATGCACATGGCTACAGATGCAATAATGACTTCTGCCTCCATATCTCTAAGGATATGAAGCTGTATCATACCCCTTCTCGGGCAACATATGATGCTCAATGTACCGGTACGGTCGGACCATAAGATCGCGACAAAACTTCAATGCAATGGATGATGAGTGCATTATGCATGACAACATCATGAGTTCTTCCCAAATAAAATGTGCTAGACATATACTTCCACCCATTCCATATAATAACCACTTGAGTAACAATAATCAAACCTCAAACTCAACATATGAAATCCATGAAACATGAACATTTTCAAATGATGGTACTCAATAAAAAATATGAACATGAACACAATAGCACAACATAATCAAGTATAAGACTCCTCATTTGACAGACGGAATAACCATCACAGTTTTACTTGCCTTCACCGGAAGTTTGGGCAAATCCCTAAGAACGATCCGAAAGTCCACCACCTGTTTTTGACATCCAACTTAGTGCACCAAATTCACATAAAAAGCCTCAAAAACAATGCCGCACCTACGCGCAATCTCAAACCCCGCCGCGGGTAACAATTCTCCCCACACCAACCAAACTGCAGCGGCGCTGCTTAACCATTCCATAACTTTAAAATTAAGACAGCAGTGGTGTCAAACAAAAACTCCAGAGACAACTACATAAAATTCCCCACAAGTTTTGTATACAATTTATGATTAAATTCTAACATCTAATTACCCCTAAACGGTCCACAAAATAAACCCTGCAATCTGTTTTTTTCCTGATTTGGGCAGTGACATACTCGGATTCAAACAGCGATAACTTTTAAAATATAATTCCGAATCGAGCGCATAAGTACTTGTTGGAAAGATAAGAAAAAGCCCTACATGATTCTCATACTGATTAACACTAATTACTCCCGAAAAATCCCTAGAAACTGCTAATACTGCTGCTGTTCATCCCCCTGAAAATCTGTTTTTTTTGGACAGCCACATACTCGGATTCAAACGGTGATAATTTTTAATTTATAACTCCAAATTAAGCGCATAAATACTCGTTGGAAAGGTAAGACAAAGTTCTACATGATCCCAAACTGATTCCCATTAATTTCTCACGAAAAATGCCCAGAAACTGCTAGAACTACTGATGTTCATCCACCACCTAAAATTCTGGATAGCCCCTCTACCCAATCGCATACGCAACATCTAATCAATTGGATTGCAGCGCAAATGAACAAGAGATGAACACAAAAATCACCTTGGATTCTCCCCCTTTCCTTCCTCCCTTCTTCCCTCCACCAAAACGATTGAAGATTCACACCACGCGACGACGATCCGAGCGGCAAGGAATGGCACCTTGGGAGGAGGAGATGGGGGGGCGGCGGCTAGGGTTTGGTGGTGTGGCTGCAAAGATTGAGAGAGGAGGAGATGGAAGGGGGGCGCGGCGGCCAAAGGGTGGGTAAGTGCGGGGGCGGCTGCACAAAGGGGGAGGGGGTTAGGAGGGAGGGTGGCTAGGGTTTGGGAGGGATAGTGGGCCGAATCACCAATCGCGGCCCAACTAGCCCACGCGACAGCTCCCGACCCCATCGCAAGCGCCAAATCAAAGAAATTCTACTGCCCTAGTTGTCAATATTTTCTACAAATTCCAAATCCCCAAAATGCAACAACCGAATGAGGAAAAAAACAAAAAGAACTACCCCAACTTCTCTTCTTTGCAAACCAGGTATCACAGGTTGAGCCAATACCAGAGCAGTGGTCAACAATACCTTCAGCTGCTCGAAGGCTTCGTTGCATTTTGAGGACCAGTTAAATTTGGTATCATTCTTCAACAGATTTGTGATTGGTTTCACAACCTTGGAGAAATCCAGGATAAATCTACGGTAATAGCCAGCCAGCCTAAGGAAACTTCGAACTTGGTGTACAGTGGTTGGCGGTTTCCACTCTAGAATATCCTTGACCTTGCTGGGATCAACCGCAATCCCATTTGCAGACAATACATGTCCCAAAAATTGGATTTCCTCCAGCCAAAACACGCATTTGCTGAATTTAGCATATAATTGGTGTTCCCTTAAGCGCGTTAGTACGATCCGCAAATGTTTAGCATGCTCCTCTTCATCCTTGGAATAGATCAAGATATCAAAGATGAAGACCACCATGAATTTATCCAACTCGGGCATAAACACCAAGTTCATTAGATAGGTGAAGTGGGCAGGAGCATTTGTCAATCCGAAAGACATAACCAAATATTCGAATAATCTATACCACATTGTGAATGCGGTCTTGGGTATATCTTTGGGTCGAATACGGATCTGATGATAGCCTGACCTGAGGTCAATTTTAGAGAATACCCGTGCTCTAGTAAGTTGATCGAACAAGATATCGTTCCGGGGAAGAGGGTACTTGTTATTGATAGTGACCTCATTAAGGGGTCTATAGTCCACACACATTCGAAGTGTTTGATCCTTCTTCTTGACAAAAATTGTAGGACATCCCCATGGTGATGAACTAGGCCGAATGAATCCCTTCTCAAGCAAGTCTTGTAATTATGTCTTGAGCTCTGCCAATTCATTTGGTGGCATCCGGTATGATCTTCTAGAAATAGGGGTTGTACCGGGCTTTAGTTCGATCAAAAACTTTACATCCCATTCTAGAGGTAATCTAGGCAGATCTTCAAGAAATACATCCGGTAATTCACATACTACCGGAATATCATGAATTTCTGGTATGATGGCTTTGTAGACCCGTCCAAATTGTTTGGCAGGGGCAGCTATAGGGATGGACAAAAGAACCTCTTCATTGCCATGGCTCAACTTGATAGTCCTTAAGTCAGTATTGAGGATAGCCTTATGCTGGGCTAACCAATTCATGCCTAGAATGACATCTATATCTTGGCCTTTCAAAATAATCATGTTGGTGGGAAAGTCTCGTTCAGCCATTGTTACTGGCACATGAAAGACTACTTCCTTAGTAAATATTTGTCCCCTAGGCAAATGAATAATAAACCCTTCCCTTGATTCAGTGCAAGGAATGCAATATTTTCCATGAATTTCTTGCTTATGAATGTATGTGAAGCACCAGAATCAAAGAGAATGACTGCTGGGTGATTGGCCACAAGGAATGTACCCATCATTACCGGTTCTCCTTCTGGTGTAGTGGCCACTTGAGTGTTATAAATTCGCCCCATCTTCTTGAGATTTTTGCCTGCTAAATTATTAGCCATGTTCCCTTTGCCTTGAGTGGAGCTCCCAGAGTTCTGTTGATTGTTGAACTTATTCTGCTTCGGGTATGGATAGTCTTTGATAAAATGACTAGACTTCCCACAGTTGAAGCAGCCAGTTGAAGAACTAGGGAGGGCGGGGAAACGAGCACCAAGGGCACTCGGCTGATTTGTGGAAGTGGGGGCAATGGTGGAACAAATGAAAACAGGCTGTTTGAATGGATAGGAGGGTAGACGAGGCGAAGAACGATTCTGATTGAATGGTCGGATTACCAACTTGGTTCGCTTCTCAGGTCCCTGATTAGACCTATCACCTCCAGATCCCTTTGCTTTTCCTTGGCCTGTATTCTTGGCTTCTACGGCCAATGCCGTACTGACGGCTATTCTGTACGTAAGATCCAGATAGGTAGCCATTTTCCTTCGGAGCCTATCATTGAGTCCTCGCATAAAGCAATTATTTTTCTTCAGATCAGTATTTACTTGATCGATGACGTACTAAGACAGATGGTTAAACTTATTGAGATACTGCATTACAGTATCTCCACCTTGCCTTAGTCGAATGAACTCCTCCTGTTTCATGTGAAGCACTCCTTCTGGAATATAGTACTCACAGAATGCTATCTTGAATTCTTCCCAGGTGATTTGATGTCCGGCTGGTTGAATTGCCACAAAATTTCCCCACCAGGTACTGGCAGGGCCTCTTAGTTGTTGGGCAGCAAATAACGACTTCTGTGTTTTCGTGCAATGGATCAAGTCGAACATCTGCTCTATTACCCGGATCCACTCATCAGCTTCAAGAGGGTCTTCAGCTTTAACAAAGAGTGGGGACGCGTTTCAGAGAAGTCCATATATGAGGTTTCACACGGTCCCTGGGGAGGAACTCTTCCGCCATGTTGCTGGAATTGATTACCCGCCATCTCACGTAAAAAGCGGGTATTATCTACGGTCGCATTGACCAAGGCAGTGATAGCCTCGGCCAGTGTTGGTGGTACTGGTGGCAGGTTAGGAGTATCTTTCCGACCACGGGAGGTTCCTGCACTGTTGTGCGCGCGAGTCCGTGATGGCATCTGAGGCAAAGAAACATTTGGGAAAAATATAACATGCCATCATATACCATCATATTGCATTACCAACATGTAATTTTGCAGACTCAAGCGTACAACCGGACTTTTAGTACTTATTTTACACAAGTACAATAACTAAACTATACTATTCTAGTCTTCATTGTCTTTTATCGCTTCACTGTCTACTGCAGAAGACCGCTCGTCAGCCAGGTTCATAGAAGGAGGGGGCTTGAAAAGATCCAGCTCCCCACCATGTCCTTCATTTGCTGTTCCTGAGGGTGCAGGTTACCATACAATACATGTACTTCCTCATGTAGAGTATTACAATATACTTGCAGGTTATCGAGGGCCATGCTGAGCTCATCCACATGAGCCCAGGCTTTTGCTTCACGATGCCAAGCGATCGAGCATGAGTTAATGGCCCAATCAATGGCTGAGTCTCGTTTGGAGATCTCAAACCACAAGCGGCTGACTTCGGCTGTCAACTCAGCTATACGCTGACTGTCCTGCTCCCGTGCCCTGTTCTAATGGCGTAGCTCCGATCGTAGTTGCTCCACCTTAGCTTCTAGATCTCCAATGGGGTCGTTGGAGCCGCTATTGCTCACTTCATGTTTGGGGGCCAACTAATGGTGAGGCACACCAAAGGGTCCCGTAGATTTGCGTGCAATTTTCCTTGTGCGTGCCATATCTCCATAAGAGGGGAAATTTATTAGTAGATTCTTAACATGATGCATGCATAACCCAATGATTACGGAACCAACCTTCATTGAACCCACTTCTTATATATTGCACTTTATTACCTGGTCTTACAGGATGAGAACTTTCAGAAAGTGGCAAGGGAAGAAATTTTTCTTGGATAAGTATTTGAAAATTCTTTTTGAAATGCTTCATAATATCTGAAGAGATGGGCTTCGCTCCGATACCAGCTGTGGCGGAACCTCCCAAGTAATTAGGCCCACATACAGATGTCCTTGTCCAACGGACTTTGGGCAACCCTGTAGATGCATATAACTACTTGACAAGTTCAGTATGTGTATCCTTTTCCTCGCCCAAGAGCATTTCACCTGTCACACAGATATTACAACACATCGAAGGTACGAATAAGCGGAAGAAAATTACAATAACTTAATTTACATTCATTAAAATATAGAAAGAGTGTTATTATTACATCACCAGGTCATAAGAGTGCATAAGTAATATTATTACAACCCTAGGAGGCAAAAACCCCTCCCGCATACAAGTATATGGTTTTTCAAAAGGGAGGCCAACAACCTCCTGAGGCTTCACTGTTGAGGTTCTTATTTAGGCACCACCTTAGAATAAAAACAACAGAAGTCTGCTGTTTCCTCACCTACAACAACATGTGTTCGAAATTCTGAGTACGGAGTGTACTATCACAAGTCTTACCCGTCAAAATAAAAGACTATCAAGGATATGCTGGCTTAAGGGAGTCAAGGTAAAGCTTAATCAAGAAGCAAGACTCTGTTTGCAAAAATGCTTACTAATAGTGGATCCTTAAAAATCCAGTTTTATTAGCAAGTTAAGTCATCACCAGTCACTAGAGTTCTTTCTACCCTCGTTCAAGCACTTGTCCTATACTAGCCATCCTTTTATCAACCCCTTTTTGTTCACGGGAATGCTACATGTAGGGCAGTGACCAAGTCTTCAGGTCCGAGAAGTAACGGCGATCCGAATCGATTAATACCTAGCTGGGGATCTCCAATCACACGACATATGTAGCACTTAACCCCTGCATATGTCAACTCGCCACCAGGTTTCTTAAGGCCAGACTGGGTTCACGCCAACCGAGAGCACAGATACACCACCGCCCAGCCTCTTGCCATGGAGGGTACACTCTACTCTCGCCATCTCTCCACTCCCATTGTGTGTTGTCCTTTTCTAGTATTAGTCTGCCCGAGGCAAAGCTTACCCATGACAAGGCATGTGACCAGTTAAAAGGTCTTTGATCAGCAAGCCTACATCGATACGGCCCTTAATCGACGCAGACAGAGACACTACACCGAGACTCTCTTCTCGTGCAAGTCACCCGCCCGGTCTCAGCTTTATCATTTAAAACCCGAAAGTTTGGTACCTAACAGAGGTACATCTTTTCAGATGTTGAACCCATCATGGCCATGATGGATCCACCATTAAGTTTTATTTTTGAAAACATTCCCATCCACTGAAGCATCACTTTTATTTTAAAACAAAACATTTTTGTTTGCTAAAACAAGGCTAAGCATCATAAAATTCTTTTCAAAAATAGGTAATCAAGGTATGGTAAACAGTTCCAAGGAAGGAAATGCATCAATTGGTTTAGCACCCAACTCCTATCACCTAATGCATCAAGCAAGTGATAAAGATTTTAAAATAGCAAGGAGGTGGAAAATGCACTGGGGCTTGCCTTGTTTTGTAAGAGAGTCGGGCTCTGTTCCACAAATATCAAAGTAAAAAATAGTTCCCGGCAGGTGGATTCTCAGGTGGTGGTGTAGCTTCTTCTTCTTCAACCACTACTTCTTCTTCATTCTCTATACATAACCATATACATAACCATGATTGCTCATGTGATGCTTATGAAAATGCAACAACAATAAGGGTATGTCAAGTTATGTCTTGAATACAATTTTCCTTCACAGTGCACTAGGGACACTTTGGTTTTCTAGGTCAATACCTTAGTAGGGTTGCATAGTTTTACACTAAGGAGCTAGGGTTTTGGGTTTAAGAATCAAACAATGTCCAAAGCAAGTCAAACTTCACTCATAGGATCTAAATATCATGTTAAGCTTATCCAAAAAGTTTGGTGATTTTTGGAGTGATTAAATAATTCCTAAAATTCCAAAAGACTAGGTTTTGACCTTCTTAGATACTACATAATTCCCTGTTGGGACTAAAAATCTTGGAATTATTTTTTTAAATACTAGAGAAATTTAGGAGTCCAACAAAATTGGTCTCATATTTTTACCATTTTTCTATATTTTTCTATGGATTTCCTAAGTCTGGTAGAAAAAGAAAAAGGAAAAGCATAAACAGTATTGGGTTCAATTTAGCCCGAACCGGCCCACGACAGGCGGAACTCGTCCGCGCGCGCCCGTGGTGTCCGTTTTGCACAAGGGTCCCTGGTTGTTTGAAAAACCCGTAAAGAACCCTCTCCAATGTTTCTCTGTCTCACTAACACCTGCACAAAAGCCCCTCCACTTTCTGTTTATTTACAACCCGAGACCCCCGACCATGGACGGCGGAGCAGCGGCTTCGGCGAGCCCATACCGGCCGAATAACTCCACTACCGGTGCTCCGATGCGGTTGACACCTAATTTGACCCCTAATGATCATTACCCCTCAACCAATTTCAAGGTTCTAGCCCCTAATCTCTCTGCCCACGGTGACAGCGCGATCAACGGACAAACCAAGGCATTCCTGGTGATCCTACGGGTTCTAGTGCAATTGGTTGGGCCGATGAGCATCAAGAGCACACAGGAATGCTAGAACAAGAAAGAGGAGAACATGATCGGACCTGTGGAAAGCTGGCCACGGCGAGCTCACACACGTGGTGTTCTTGACCGATTTGGGGGAATCCCAAATTAGATCTCTCTGATGGACAATCCGAGACACGAGTGGGTGCGTTGAATGCTTGACTACCTAGCAGAGCTGAGGGCACGCTCAATTTACAGGGCCCGAGGGCAATGGCTCTTGAATTTTGCATAGCGTGCTGGCGGCCGGAGAGAGGGAAGAGCACTAGTGCAGTGATTCATGGTGATTGCGGGGTAATAAGCCACAACGGTCACTGGGTAGCGATCACGACTCATGACGACATGGTAAGATAGCCAAAGGCATGGCGCAACCAAGGAAAACGGTGGTAGCCGCGGTAATGGCCGTGCGGCCATGTCGCCGGCAAGTGAATGGGTGACAGAGCAGCAACAGGGTTCTGAGTTCATCCAGGGCGAAGATTTTTCCATGGTTGATCATAATCCATGCCACGGAGGGCATGAATCGCGGCGCCGGCGCGAATCCGGGCGCGCGGGTCACCGACGGCGAGGGGGATGAACCTGAAGGTCTTTGTCACGTACTGTACCATTGGGATCCTATTCAGAGCGCCTGACATACCGATTTGCAGGGCGATTTGTTCCAAAATTCATGTGGTGACTTGACCATCTCTCTGTATCAAAGTTGTAGCTCAATAATCTAGCTACAAATCGACTATAGAGACTTGGATCATTTACTTGCTCATTCGAGCCTGAATTGAGTCCAAAGTTTAGCAGATCACACTGTGAGACCAATATCAGATTCTGAGTTGACTGACAGTATGACTTTAGGACTAGTTATCTCCAAATTTTGTATGTCAACAAGGCTTAATCACTTAAGTAAAGTTATGCTCCTATAGTAGCCCTATACTTTCGATGTGTTGACTTAGGGCAAATTCTTTATGAACTGAGAGATACAGGGTTCCAAAATTGACCCTATGCACTGAATTTTCAGACTTAGGCATATATGGTGTCATAGGGTACTTTTTGCAAATAAAGCCAAATTCCACAAAGTTGACTTGTAAATCCTCAAATGAGAGAAACACATGACTTGGGGTGTTCTATTAACTTGATATTTGCACTTTGATCCAAAGTGCATAAATTTTGCACTTAGCAACCTAGGGTTTCAATTTAGGGTTTTCTAGGTGTCTTTTCAGGGATTTTAGTACTTTAGGGTTTTGGTGTTACTAAAGTCCTTCAAATGTGATATTTTATGATCATGTCTCATGTCTTTTGAGGTTTTCACCTATTTGGGCTTCATGTTCACTCATAATCCCAATTTAGGGTTAGGTACTCTACCTTAGGGTTAATCACACATCAACTCATAACATCACAACTTGTTTGAGATTTTACCTAGTGAATGCATTCTAGGTGTGACAAACACATGATATGTCAATGCTCATGATGGTATGCTCAAGTTTTAGTAACAGTAACACCAGAGGTGTTACAACTAGCAACCCGATGAAGGCAAGTGTCCTCTGACCCATTATGTCCTAGTTACTTTATAATTCACTGTCCCGCATACCATGATCAACCTAAGGATTGACTAGTGTTCTATTTTCTGGTCCTTGTTTACCCTTTGGGAATTGCTTACTATGATTACAATTATGCTACTGCTTTACTTTAATCAATGAACATGTTGAGAGCATTTATGATACGTTGATGATATCTTGATTTATCACGATGAACATGTGATATTTTAGGGGACTCAGGCTATTTCCCGAGTACCTCTACGTAAGGACCTGTTCGCTGGATGACCACTTGAGAAAACAGTACAATCATGAGGGTGGAATGGGACACCCTTAGCTGATTAATTGGAGGAACTTGGGAGTGTAGTTGGCTTCGCCGTTGTGCCGTCAATGGGGGCCGGTGCATAGTTCTTGCTCTGCTAAGGGTGGTTGCCGAGGTTCATTCGATTGTGTTTTGTTAGTCACCCATCTTAGCGAGGAGTAATGTGTTTGTATGACTAGTGAAATCTAACGGGCGACTACACACTAGGGGAATCTTTGTAAAGGCTACGTAGTCAATCCCTAGCTATTCACCTCGGTAGTGAAGATCGGGTCTATACAACCTAGGCTGGGAAGGGATCACAACTTGTGGGTAAAGTGTGCAACCTCTGCAGAGTGTTAGAAATTGCTATATCAGTCGTGCTCACAGTTATGAGCAGCCTTGGGAGCTCCTTTGATTAGAGTTACTCTGGATACTTTTATGATGATGCTTAATGATGATTACAATCATGGTTTCTAGTATTTCCTCTTGGAGGGAGTACTACTTGGGTTAATAACTTGGGATTATTTATAAAACTTGGCTTTTCTACTAGTAATAAATACCTGACCAACTAGAAGCAACTGCTTTAAGCTTAACTCCACATACAACTAGTCCACTTTAGCCAAACGAGACTTTTGCTAAGCACATTGATGCGTACTCACACTTGCTTTAAAAGACCAAACCCTAGGTTGTCCCCATTGCAACCAGTGCTTAGGAGAAGATGAAGGCAATATGGAGGACTTTCAGGAGTTTTAGGACTTTGACAAGTTCTAGATTAAAATAGTGGCAAACCTCTAGTCAGCTACCTATGATGGTCTTATCTTACTACGTTCCATTTAGCATTTTCATTATGACTTAACTTAATGACTCATGGATGTCTTGGACATCGTGATGAAAAAAAGTACTATTTCCGCTATTATTTTGAGCAATGTGTGATGATGTCCAATTATGTAATCGTTGTGTTCGTGAATTTCTGATCTTGGCACGGACATGGTTCGCATTTGGTTTGGCATCCAAAACCGGGTGTGATACTTGATCAGGCTATATTTGCACACTTGTGAGGGGAATTGGGTGTTTGCTTCCCTTTTTGACGGAGGTCTCCCTTTTTGGTTTTATTTCTTTTTGCTGCTTTTCATGTAGATTTTAGTATTTCTTTCTTGATTTTCGTTATATTTGCATCTCATGTAGCATTTTGAGCTTCACTTGTATAACTGCTAGAATGTGATTATGCTCCTAGTAGTATATTCTTGGTGTACATGATGATGTTATGGCATGCTTAGGCTATTTTGTGTTCATATTGATACAATTTTGTGTTGCTAAGTGTCACACCCGGTTTTGGGTGCAAAATCGAATGCATTGCAAATGTGATCCTGGATCCATTTTACACACATATGTTGATGTCACAAGTGTAATGTATCAAAAGACAATGCAATAAAGGCGTAAAACAGGAATGTGACTGGCACACTGTTAGACTTAGTACTCGTCAACATCTTCAGCAAAGTCTTCTTCATCACCCTTTGATCAAAATATTAGCAAGGGGTGAGCTCACTTATGGTCGGGGCTCAGCATGTGGGAGGAGTAATGCAAGGTTAACAAGGTAAGTTATGGTTAAGCAGTAAACATTTTAGTTGGTCAATATTTTATTAACAACGCCTGACTTACTAGTTGTAAGTGTATCCCAAAATTCCCAATTAAACATAAGTACATGATTATATCTCAAAAACACTTAAGTGAAAACACTTAAGCAAACCATTTATAAATCATTGGATCACGATTTATTTTCCATCTTTGAGTTTAGTTATCATGTAAGGGTCCACGTTGCTCTTAACCGTGAGCACGGCTGACATATCAATTTTACACTCTATAGAGGTGGTACAACTTTACGCACAAGCCATGTATCCCATCTAGCCTAGGTTGTATGTGTCAGAAATATGCCCTAGAGATAATCATAGAGATGAGCATATTTCTTTGTGTCCATGATATATATATTGCTTAATTGAATATCCATGAAAGGCACCTTGTATTGATTAGCAATTATGTGAATTGTTTGTGAGATTCTTTACTTGTATGGTTATTCTAAATGATGTCCCTGGTCAGAGTCGATGACCAGCCCATATATTAGTTGATCACTACATTTCACAAGTCATGGACATGGAGATGTTGAACTAATAATGTGGGCGCATGTATGACATGAGGCTGGACCGACCCAACGTGAGATAATGTAATTTAGTTCTCTTTTTGCAACATGTATACTGTGTCCTTAGACCTGAGATTGTTGCATGTTATCAAGATGTGGATTGACCTACTTAGGGACTATCAAACGCTACTCCGTAACTGGGTAGTTATAAGGGTAGTTTTGGGTTTGTTCGGAAGCATGCTGTGAGGCATGGTCAGTCAAGATGGAATTTGTCCCTCTCTTCTTGAGAGAGATATCTCTAGGCCCCTCGAGTGATTGGATCAAGAAATGCATGGCCGTGCTAGGGTTAAGAGTTAACCATTGAAAGGATTCCAATTCACAGTATCGAGAAAGAGAGGTCAGCTTAGAGCCTGACCAAATATTGTGAGACAAAGGGAACAACATATGCGTAACGTTGCAATGGTTCGTCTGATATGATCTTTACGTGCACATAGGAGTTGACATGTTTTGCTAGAGGCGGCTGCCAATTATTGGGCCAAGTAAGAGTACTCGGGCCATGTCTATTTGTACGTGAACCTATAGGGTCACACCTTAAGGGGAAGGAAGCCTAATTCAGATTAGATCCGAAATTAGATTGGGCTTTAGGGTTACTGATGGACCTCGAAGTCAGAATCCCACCATAATGCCTATATAATGAGAGCCGGGGATGCGGTTAGGTTAACCCTAATTCGCCACCAGCAAACGAGCAGCTGCTCGCCTCTCGCCCTCGCGGAGTCGTCGTCGCGAACCTAGCAGTTCGGTATGTGGCGCTTCCTCCCTGTACATGTGGATACCTCAGAGGTGCTGCATCTGGAGCACTAGGACGAACCACCCGAGGACGTGAAGGATGCCGGCTATTGCTCGACGCGTTCGTCTACATTGAGACGTCTTCCGCTGTCCTGCGCGTCTAGTGGTAATTCCATGACCTATAACCACAGTAGTTCTTGGTGTTATGGGGTTGAAAATTTTGTTTTTCACTAGCGTAGCCTCCCCATAATCCTACAGTGGTATCAGAGCCAGGTTCTGCATAGTTTTAGGTCTGGATCTAGGTTCATGAGATGGATCTTCTTGATGCACGGTGTGATTAGATCATTTGGTTCTAAGGGGTTGGAGTAGATTACATCTTCTATGAATGAAGAGATAGTTCGTCCTTCTCTATTATGTGTGTGACTTGCCCCTACCGGCTGGAATCACCATCGAGGCTAACTGCATACACAACCAGTAGATTGACGTAACAGATCTATGTCATGAGCATAATCTCCTTCGGGTCGAAAGTCTCGGATTTGGGTTGATTTGATCAATCACATGTGATTTTTAGTGGAATTTCCATACATATGATGCATGGAATCCTCCTAAACCCTGAGACCCGCGGGGGGTGGCTTGCCCCTCGACCCCCCGCCCGCTGATCGGTCAGCGGGACCGTCGTGGCTATCTGCTATAGTGGCGAACATATAGAAACGTGTTTGTGTAACCTGTTTTTGCAGGATATCTTGTGATCGGTATGGCTATTATGTGTATATGATGCATATTAATGAATTGTTCATGACCTGCGTGTCGTAACAAGGGCAATACGGCTGGAGCGATATGTATTGTCCAAATTTAATGTAATGACCTGCGTGTCAACATGTGATGATCCAAAGCGTATATGTAATTTGTTTACCAGCATACGTTAGATAGGTCTTGAAGGACTCATCACCTGAAGGATGGCATACCTATATCATGGAGATGGAGATCATCATGATGGACAGATTATTGGAGATGGGGATCACCATGTGACAGCAAGCCATACCAAATCACAACTGTTGTGTGAATGCCATTCTTAATGTTCTACTTGTTCATGTTGCATATATGTTATTGCATGCGATGAAATAAGTAGTACGATCCCTCATAAATGTTTAAGCTTAAATGCCTCTCCAAACCTTGCACTATCATAAGTCTTGTACAATTGGTGGTCGGTCTATGAAATTAGGGTGCCACCAGTTTTCCTTGACTAGATAGGTTTGTATCAGATACGAACTGCAGAAAGGGTTGGTTAACTTAAACAAAGTTAGCTTAATGGTTAAGGACATTGGGGCATAAGGTTGGGAGCCAAGACATAGAGATGTTACCCAACAACAGAAGTCATATATATGATATGATTAGCAAGGAGTTGCTTACCGATCTACCTTGTCTTCTAGAGGGCTAAAAAAACCGCTTACAAGAAGGCTATCGATGCTAATCCTAAAGTGAGTTGCTTGATGCTTGCTTGCATGGAGCCCGAGCTACAGGTGCAGTTTGAGACAAACCATGAGGTGCACGATATGATCATGACGCTCAAGGATATGTTCCAGACTCAGGCTAGGAATGAAAGGTTCAATGTGTCCAAAGCCTTTCTGGAATGCAAGCTAGCAGAAGGCGCAGCAGTTGGGCCAAATGTAATCATGATGGTTGGTTACTGTCAGAGGTTGGAGAAGCTAGGCTTCCCAATAAGCTAAGAGTTGGCCACTGACTTCGTTTTGGCATCTCTTCCGCCCAGCTATGGAAACTTCATTATGAACTACCATATGCATGGGGTAGAGAAGGGCCTCAATGAACTATGTGGCATGCTGAAAATAGCAGAGGGTGACATAAAGAAAAGCGCTAGCAGCAGCGGCCATGTGATGGCGGTCCAAAACAAACCCAACTTTAAGAAGATGGGTAAATCTCAAAAGAAGAAGGGCAAGGTAAAGGATACAGTATCCAAGCCAAACCAAAAGCCCAAGGCTAGACCAGCTGCTGATGTAGAGTGCTTTTATTGCAAAGAACTTGGTCACTGGAAGAGGAATTGCAAGCAGTACTTGGCTCGATTAAGGATCACGGCGGTAAGGGTACAACCGCAGCAGGTACACTTGCTATTCACATTACAGAAATTTTTCTCGCTGATTCTTATATTAATTCTTGGGTATTTGATATCAGATCGGTTGCCCATATTTGCAATTCGATGCAGGGAATGATAAGAAGTAGAAGCGTGAAAAGAGGAGAAGTTAATTTCCGGGTAGGCAATAATGCAAGAGTTGCTGCGTTGACTGTCGGGACGATGCAACTCCACCTCCCATCAGGATTTATTTTGGAGTTTAATAATTGTTATCTAGTTCCTAGTATGAGTCGAAACATTATGTCTCCTTCATGTTTGATGAAGGATGGTTATTCATTTGCGAGTGAAAACAATGGTTGTGTGATCTCTAAGAATGGCGTGTTTGTGGCTTTTGCATCCATTATGAATGGGTTGTTCATTTTAAATCTTGATGATGCACCTATCTGTAATATTAGTGCTAAAAGGCTTCGGCCTAATGATTTAAGTCCTACCTACATGTGGCACTATCATTTGGATCATATGAGTGAGAATCGCATGAAGAAGCTTCATTTTGATGGGCTTTTAACTTCGTTTGATTTTGAATCATACGAGACATGTGAAGCATGCTTACTTGGCAAGATGACCAAGGCACCCTTCACGGGTTTACCTGAGAGGGCATTAGATTTGTTGGAACTCATACATACTGGGGTGTGCGGGCCAATGAGTACGACATCTAGGGGAGGATTCCAATACTTCATAACCTTCACTAATGATTTTAGTAGATATGGGTATGTCTACTTAATGAAACACAAGTCTGAATCTTTAGAAAAGTTCAAAGAGTTTCAGAATGAAGTGGAAAATCAGCGTGGCTAGAAAATTAAAGCACTGCGATCTGATCGTGGAGGTGAATATTTGAGATATGAGTTTAGCAATCATCTAAAGAGTTGTGGAATTGTTCCGCAGCTTACGTTACCTAGAACGCCTCAGAGGAATGGCATGTCTGAGCAACGTAATCGAACTTTATTGGATATGGTTCGATCAATGATGAGCCAGTCGGAACTACCTTTGCCGTTTTAGGGATACGCTCTAGAAACAGCAACTTTCACACTAAATAGGGTACCATCTAAGTCCATAGTTAAGACACCATATGAGATGTGGACTGGGAAGACTCCCAGTTTGTCTTTTCTAAAGATTTGGGGTTGTGAGGTTTACGTCAAGCCACTTCAGCCGGATAAACTCACTCCAAAATCGGACAAGTGCATGTTCGTGGGATATCCAAAGGAAACTTTGGGATATTACTTTTACCACCGGTCAGAGGGCAAAGTGTTTGTTGCCCGAAATGGTGTGTTCTTAGAGAAAGAGTTTCTCAAAAGAGAGAAAAGTAAACAAAAGGTGTATCTTGAAGATGTTCAGGATGAGCCAGTGTCACATGATCCAACAAGTGATGCTAATGTAGAAGAACAAGTTGAGAAGTCTGTGGCAAGAGAAACACCACCACAACCACTAAGGTCAGCAAGGCTTTGCGAAGCACGTAGAGAAGTGCTATTGTTGGGCAATGGGGAAGTGTTGTTATTAGATAACGACAAACCTGCAACATTTGCAGAAGCGATGATGGACCCAGATTCTGAGAAATGGCAAGTCGCCATGAGATCCGAGATAGATTCCATGGGAGAAAATCAAGTTTGGAACTTGGTGGACCCACCTGATGGTGTTAGACCCATAGAGTGCAAATGGATCTATAAGAAGCAGAAAGACATGGATGGAAATGTTAACATCTATAAGGCTCGACTTGTTGCAAAGGGTTTTCGACAAGTTCAAGGAGTTGACTATGACGAGACATTCTTGCCAGTAGCAATGCTTAAATCTATTCAGATCATTCTAGCTATTGCCACATATTTCGATTATGAGATTTGGCAGATGGATGTCAAAACAGCTTTCCTTAATGGAAACCTTGATGAGGACACATATATGATACAGCCCGAGAGTTTTGTCGATACGATCAATGCTGGAAAGATATGCAAACTTCAGAAATTCATTTATGGGTTGAAGCAAGCATCTCAGAGTTGGAACATTCATTTTGATGAAGTGGTCAAAGGGTTTGGTTTTCATCAAAATGAAGAAGAAGCTTGTGTTTATAAGAAGGAAAGTGGGAGCGCTATTGTATTTCTGATCTTGGATGTGGATGACATATTATTGATTGGGAATGACATTCCTATGCTGGAGTCCGTTAAGGCTTCACTGAAAAAGCGTTTTTCTATGAAGGACTTAGGGGAAGCAGCATATATTTTGGGCATAAGGATCTATAGATATAGGTCAAAGAGGCTTATAGGATTAAGTCAAGATACATACATTGACAAGGTGTTGAAACGGTTCAACATGGAATAGTCCAAGAAAGGGTTCTTACCTGTGTCACATGGTACGCACCTTAGCAAAAAGGAATGTCCTGCGACGGCAAATGAGCGGGAGCGCATGAGTAAGGTACCATACGCCTCATCAATTGGATCAATCATGTATGCCATGATAAGTACATGCCCAGATGTTTCATACGCTATAAGCGCTACGAGTAGGTACCAGGCTGATCAAGGTGAGGGTCACTGGATAGCGATAAAAGGCATTCTTAAGTACTTAAGAAGGACTAAAGATATGTTCCTAGTATATGGGGGTAAGGAGGAGCTCGTTGTAACTGGTTACACCGATGCTAGCTTCCAAACTGATCTAGACGAGTTAAAATTGCAATCAGGTTTTCTGTTCACAATAAATGGTGGTGTTGTTTGTTGGAAGAGTTCCAAACAGGAGATTGTGATTGATTCTACAACATAAGCCAAGTACATTGCAGCTTCTGAATCTGCAAAGGAAGGTGTTTGGATAAGGAAGTTCCTCATTGAGTTTGGTGTGTTTCCTAATGCATCTGGTCCATTGAACCTCTACTGTGACAACAACGGGGCAATTGTGCAAGCAAAGGAGCCAAGGAACCACTAGAAAATCAAACACGTACTGCGGAAATTTCACCTCATACGGGAATTCGTTAGACGGGGTGAGATAAAGATATGCAAGATACATACAGATTTGAATGTTGCTGATCCTTTGACAAAACCTCTTCCACAACCTAAGCATGAGGCACACATGAGATCTATGGGTATTAGATATCTTCTAGATTAACTCTAGTGCAAGTGGGAGACTGTTAGAAATATGCCCTTGAGATAATCATAGAGATGAGCATATTTCTTTGTATCCATGATATACATATTGCTTAATTGAATGTCCATGAAAGGCACCTTGTATTGATTAGCAATTATGTGAATTGTTGGTGAGATTCTTTACTTGTATGGTTATTCTAAATGATGTCCCTGGTCAGAGTCGATGACCAGCACATATATTAGTTGATGACTACATTTCACAAGTCATGGACATGGAGATGTCGAACTAATAATGTGGACGCATGTATGACATGAGGCTAGACCGACCCAATGTGAGATATTGTAATTTAGTTATCTTTTTGCAACATGTATATTGTGTCCTTAGACCTGAGATTGTCGCATTTTCGGAAGATGTGGATTGACCTACTTATGGACTATCAAACGCTACTCCGTAACTGGGTAGTTATAAAGGTAGTTTTGGGTTTGTCAGGAAGCATGCTATGAGGCATGGTCAGTCAAGATGGAATTTGTCCCTCTGTTCTTGAGAGAGATATCTCTAGGCCCCTCGAGTGATTGGATCAAGAAATGCATGGCTGTGCTAGGGTTAAGAGTTAACCATTGAAAGGATTCCAATTCACAGTATCGAGAAAGAGAGGTCAGCTTAGAGCGTGACCAAATATCGTGAGACAAAGGGAACAACATATATGTAACATTGCAATGGTTCGTCTGATATGATCTTTACATGCGCATAGGAGTTGACATGTTTTGCTAGAGGCGGCTGTCAATTATTGGGCCAAGTAAGAGTACTCGGGCCATGTCTATTTGTGCGTGAACCTATAGGGTCACACACATAAGGGGAAGGAAGCCTAATTTGGATTAGATCCGAAATAAGATTGGGCTTTAGGGTTACTGATGGGCATCAGAGTTAGAAGCCCACCATAATGCCTATATAATGAGGGGCGGGGGCGCGCTTAGGTTAACCCTAATTCGCCACCAGCAAACGAGCAGCCGCTCGCCTCTCGCCCTCGTGTAGCCGCCGTCGCGAAACTAGCAGTTCGGTACGCGGCGCTTCCTCCCTGTACATATGGATACCTCAGAGGTGCTGCATCTGGAGCACTAGGATGAACCACGCGAGGACGTGAAGGACGCCGGCAACTGCACGACACTGTTCGACGCGTTCGTCTACATCGAGACGTCTTCCGATTCCCTACGTCTAGTGGTAATTCCGTGACCTATAACCGCAGTAGTTCTTGGTGTTATGGGGTCGAAAATTTTGTTTTTCGCTAGCGTAGCCTCCCCATAATCCTACAATATGGACCCATAAACACTGCTGAGGTGAATGGCTAGGGATCCATTATGAGGCTTTCACAAAATATCTTAAGTACAAAGCCACCCGCTAAGGTTTCCACGTTAGTATTGATGGCCCTCTAGGCAAGGTAACTTAGCCAAGACTACCACCCCATGTTAACATGAGCTACCACCAAACCACTGCCGCCCCCTCTTGCCTATCTTTTAGGCAGGGTTGATAAGCACTAAGTCTGTAGAGCTAATTACCAAAGCCAGAGCCATTATAGCACTCATGGTTGCACTGTTATCCTCGGTGGTCGCTCCATGTTCCATTTAATACGAAATGACCTTGTTTCACCATCGGGTTAACATCATAATACAAATTTCATTTCCGGAACAATAGTATCATTAAAGAGTGACATCATAATTATCAAGTTGAGCGGTAGCACAAATTGCTAAGCATAGTATTTAACCCAGGGTAATCAAGGAATTGGGTTGGTATTTCTAGGAAATCCGATTTAGGTAAATCCCATCAAATTATGCAAATATCCAAAAAGTAAACATTATTATATGCATTACTTGGGTACAAACAGAAATGCAGATGGAGAATCCACTTGCCTTGCTCAAATGTGTCATGCGGGTCATCTTCGAACGTATTTGGTTCTTCTACCACACAGTCAGCATCTAATATAGATTCACATATCGTACATACAAGAGAAAACATTCACCAAATAAATAAACATACACCATTACATGAACAACATTCACCATTACATGAACAAGCATATACCACACAAACTATACTTATAAATAGTGCCTAAAATAAAACCTAATTCATAGTTTATTTTATTAATCCACTAATACTCTACTTTGGATTGTCACTAGGGAAAATTATATGGACATTTGACTACAAAAGTATTTTACCTAACATAGCTTAGATGTAATGATTTAGCAAATTCGACAGAAATAAATAAATTATTACTTAATTATTTCTATTATGAACAATGATCTCATTTTTGTTTTATGTTTTCTTTCCAAAAAAATGTCAGTATAATAAATAGAGGCTGAAACTTTTTAATAATAAATTAAACCACTGATTAGACTATAATATTTGAATTATTAAGAACTCTATACCATTTACTACTTTTGTGTTAAGAAAGTTTCTATTATTTATTTAGTGGGTTTAAATGAACCTTTGATTATAACTTCTAGATAAACTCTAAAATTCATTGTAAACAAAAATATGACTAAAACAATTCACTAACTCATCGCATATGTACTAAAAATCAATAATTCACATACACATGAATTCCAAATCACAACATTCCCATATTACAACACAATAATTACAAAATTCAAAAACTAGTTCAAAACATGCTTTGAAAAATAAATCAAAATTTGGGTTGTCTTCAACCTTAGACAAACGGCGAGGCACGGGGCATGGCGCGGATGTGGACAGGGGCTCAGGTGAGACGTGTGACGGAACCTCCCAAGTCAATAGACCCACCTACAGTTGTCCTTGTCCAACGAACCTCAGACAACCCTGCAGGTGCCCCTAAATCACTTGACAAGTTTGGTATCTGCTTTCTTTACCTTTCCCAAGAGCATTTGACCCGTCATGCAGACATTACAATACATCGGAGGTGTGAAAATGCGGAAGCAATTACATTAACTTACCTTTATTGAAAAGTAAGACGGAGTTATATAGTTACAGACCAGAACATAATATATATGAGTGTGGAGTATTATTATTACAAACCATGGGAGGAAAAAACCCCTCCCGATAAGTATTAAACAAAAGTTTTATGGAGGATCCTTTCCTCTCACAGCTTTACTCTTGGTTTTCCTCGTTGGGCACCACCTTTGAACAAAAGCAGCAAAAGTTTGCCACTTCTTCACCTAAAACAACATGGGATAAAGCCCTGAGTGTGGAATTACTCAGCAAGTCTTACCCGACTAAAGAAAAGACTCTCAAGGGTATGCTGGTTAGAGGGAGTCAAGGTAAGGCTTATCAATAATCAATGACTCTGTTTGTAGAAATGCTTACTAAGAGTGGATCCTTAAAAATCCATTTTTACTTGTCAGGTTAAGTAAGTTACCTGCATCTAGAGTTTTTTGTACCCTATTCAAGCACCTAGCCTATACTAGCTGTCTTTTCATCATCCCTTTAGTTCACTGGATTTCTACATATAGGGCAGTGACCAAGTCTTCATAACTGCGAAGGTACGGTGATCCGAATCGATTATACTCAGCTGAGGATCTTCGATCACATGACATATGTAGCACTTAACCCTTGCATATGTCAACTCGCCACCGGGGTTCTTAAGGCCAGATTAGGTTCACGCCAACCGAGAGCACAGATACACCACCGTCCAGCCTCTTGCCACGGAGGGTACACGCTACTCTCGCCATCTCTCCACTCCCATTACGTGGTATCTTATTCTGGTATTAGTCTGCCTGAGGCAAAGCTTAGCCATGACGAGGCATGTGACCAGTTAAAGGGTCCTCGATCATCAAGCCTACATCGACACGGTCCTTAATCGACACAGACGAAGACTCTACACCGAGACTCTCTTCTCGTGCAAGTCACCCACCCGATCTTAGCTTTATCATTTCGAACCCAAAGTTTGGTACCTGGCAGAGGTACATCTTTTCCGATGTTGAACCCATCATGGCCATGATGGATCCACCATCAAGTTTTGTTTTTGAAAGCATCCCACCCACTTTGCAACATCATCTTTGAGAAAACAAAACATTTTGTTTTTCTAAAGCAAAGCTAAGCATAAGAAAAACCTTTTGTAAAATAGGGAATTCAGGAGAAGAAATCCAAGGCAGGAAATGCAGGAATTGGTTTAGCATACAACTCCTATCACCTAATGCATCAAGTAAGTGAGAAAGATTTTAAAAGTAACAAGGAGGTGGCAAATGCACTGGGGCTTGCCTTGTGTTACTGGTGAAGCAGGCTTGGTTCCACAGATATCAAAATAAAAACAGTTGCCTGCCTGATGTTCCTCAAGTGGTCGTGGTGAAGTCCTGGTCTCTTCGACTTCTACTTCCTCTTTGTTTTCTAGATATAATCAAATATAATCATGAATGCTCATGTAATGCTCATGAGGATGCAAAGACAAATAAAAGTTTATTATCTAAGGTCATGAATACAACTTTCCTTCACGGATCTCTGAGAACTTAGGGTTTCCGGAGTCAATAGTGAAGTTCATAAGGCAAGGCTAGGGTTTTGGGTTCTAAGTATCAAACATGGTCCAAATCATATCAAACTTTACTCAGGGCTTCTAAATAATATTTAAGGGTCATCTAAAAAGTTAGGGGATTTTTGGAATTATTAATGATTCTCTAAAAATCTAGAAATAAGGTCTTAGACCGTTTTAAATACTTTATAATTTTCTATTTGGACTAAAAATTATGAAACTATTTTTATTAAATTCTATAGGAAATTAGAAACCTAGCAAAATTGGTTTGGTATTGTTATCATTTTTCTACAATTTCTTATAGGTTTCCAAAGTCTGGCAGAAAAAGAAAAAGGAAAAGTCATGAATAGTACTGGACCGAATCGGGCCCAAGTCAGCCCAATAACAGCAGAAACGCGCCCGCGTCAACTTTTGCAAGAACAACCTTGGCTTCTTGAATAACCTAAAGTGGGGTCGCGACACTATTAACTCAGTCACTGACACCTCACACAAACACCCCTCAAGTTCTATCTCTTCACAACACTCAGTCCACGACGGTGATTAGTGGGGAGCCGAGCTCCGACGAGCCACTACTGGCCAGGTTACGCCAAGACCGGTGCTCCCTGACGATTGAAACCTAATTCGAACCTTAACAAATGTTTTCCCTCAACTAATTTCTGGATTGAAGCCCTACAGTGCCCTGCCCACGGTGACCACAAGCACTACGGGCAATCCAGCGCGTTCTCGGTGCTCTATGGGGTTCTAGCTCAATTGGACGGATCGATGAGCATCAAGAGCAAGCAAGGGTGCCAAAACAAGAACGCAGTGGGTGAGATTGGACCTAAATTCGGCTGGCCACGGCGAGGTCTTTTCTGCGGTGTTCTTGAGCGATTTGGGGGAAATTAAAAATTGAAGCTCTCTTGTGATCGATTGAGGGCACGGTTTGGGTGGCTTGGTGCTTGACTACCCTACGGAGCTCACGGCGGCCTTAATTTATAGCAGGCAAGAGAGGTGGCCATTGAATCGGACGATGATGCGTGGCGGTCGGAGGAATGGGAGGTCACTGGCACAAGGAATTCGTGGCATCTACCATGGAAGCCCTCACTGGCGATGATCAGACGGCCAAAGTGACTCACGGCGATGCGGTGAATGTGCCCAGGTACATGGCGCAAGGCCGTGAAGCGGCTGTCACCGGCGAGCTCATCCGAAGTGACCCTGGCAAGCTCGGTACGGTGGCCGGAGTAGTTTAATGGCCGAAGTATATCCACGGCGATGATACTTACTCAACCCCGAGCGTTATCCAGTCGATCCGAACGCGAATCACGGCGGCGAAGGCACGAATCTGCGCGCGGCTCGTCGGCGGCGAGGTTCTCTGAACCTGATCCCCCCGTTCACTGTACCATGGTGATTACCATGCAGTCAGTCTGTCAGAGCAAAATCAAAGCCACTTTTCTCCTCATTTCATGTGACAACCCCATCATCCCACTGCATCAAAGTTATAGCCCAATTAACCAACTGCAATCTTGCTATGGGGATCATGCCCAAACTTGCGCTGGATCATGTTCAAATCTGGGTTCAAAGATTGCCTCATCACACTGTCAGACTAGGTTCAGTCTCCTGACAGCCCATCTTTGGGTGTATTTTTCTTCACATTTTTCATAACAACAGTGTTGCATCCCTTAAACAAAATTGTTCTCCTTTGATAGATCTACAGAATTGATGTGGTGACCTAGGGCAAAACCCTTATGGTTTGAGTTACAAGGCCCCAAAGTTGAGCTAATATCACTAATTTCAGACTTAAGCAATTGGAGTATGAGTGGGGCTCTTTTGCAAATAAGTCCAAAACTCAAGGTTTAGGTTGCAAATCTTCGTAATTGTGAACCATATAACTTAAGACACCTTACTTTTGTGGTTTTTGCACTTTAGCCCAAAATTGCACTAATTTTGCATTTAGCCCCCTAGGGTTTAACTCTAGGGTTTTCCAGGGTTCTATTTAGGGTTTTTGATACTTCTGGGGTTTAGATATCACTTTAGTTCATCTATGGTGACCTTTTATGACTATTTCAATGGGGTTTTGAAGTTTTCCCCGTATTTAAGCTTTATTTCCCTATTAAGTCCAATCTAGGGTTAAGTACCCTACTCTAGGGTTTTATCCACAAAATGTCATCACAATACAACTTGTTTGAAATTTTTGCCTAGTGAATGCATTCTAGATGTAACAAACACATGAAATGCCAATGCTTACGATGTTATGCTCAAATTTTAGTGATAGTAACACCTGGGGTGTTACATCCTTCCCCCCATAAAAGATTCTCGTCCCGAGATTAAAAGTCCTAGGGCAAGTAATGGAAAAGGAAATGCTTCACTCTTTTATTTCCTTATTCTTGGTACAAGGCAGGGGTGGTTTGGGGCTCACTCCTTTATTACAACAATTGTATATACTTTACAAATTACATGAGGCTAAAAAGTCTGGGAAATTCTTTTCTAAAAAGTCTCGAGTTTCCCACGTAGCCTCACCTTCTGAATGCTGGTTCCACTGTATCTTGTAAAATTTGAGAGTTTTCCTTCGGGTAATTCTGTCCTTTTGATCCAAAACTCGAATAGGATGCTCCGAATATGTCAAGTCTGGCTCTAAGGAAACATATTTTACTTCAATGGTTCGATCAGGAACTCGAAGACATTTCTTCAGTTGAGACACGTGGAACACATTATGTACAGCAGACAAGGTTTCGGGTAGTTGAAGTCGGTACGCCATTGGTCCACATTGCTGAAACACAAGGAAAGGACCAATGTACCGAGGTGCAAGCTTCCCTTTTACCCTGAAACGTGTTACCCCCTTCATTGGCGAAACTTTCAGGTAGACATGATCTCCAATGAGAAAGTACAAGGGTTGACATCATTTGTCTGCATAACTTTTCTGTCGAGCTTGAGCTTTCTTCAAATTATGAATTATTCGCCGAACTTTTTCTTCGGTCTCTTTTACCATATCTGGCCTGAAGAAACTTCTTTCACCAGGTTCAGACCAATTTAGCAGAGTACGACACCGTCGCCCATATAAAGCTTCAAAGGGTGCCATCTTAATGCTTTCTTGATAGCTATTATTATATGAGAATTCTGCTAATGGTAAACAATCATCCCATTTCTATGGGAATTCCAGAACACAAGCTCGTAGCATGTCCTCAAGTATTTGATTTACTCTCTCGGTTTGACCACTTGTTTGAGGATGATAGGTCGAACTATGGAGCAATTTAGTACCCAAGGATTTGTGAAGTTCTTCCCAAAATTTGGATACGAATTGAGGTCCACGATCCGACACTATGGTCTTTGGAACACCGTGCAAACTGAGAATACGAGCAATGTACAGTTCTGCATATGCGATTTCTGGATATTTTACTTTGACAGGAAGAAAGTGGGCGATCTTTGTGAGTTGGTCAATGATAATCCAAATGTAGTCAAAGCCTTTTGCTGTTCTAGGTAATCCCACAACAAAGTCCATGCTAATATCTTCCCATTTCCATGTTGGTATTGGTAGAGATTGTAATGGACCAGCAGTCTTCATATGTATGGTTTTGACACGCCTACAAGTGTCACATTTTGCCACATAGCGTGCAATCTCGATTTTCATCTTTGTCCACCAATAATGTTGTTTTAGATCATGATACATCTTAGTGCTTCCTGGATGAATAGAATAGCGACTAAGATGTGCTTCATCTAATATTTGCTAGCGGATCTCTTCATTCTTCGGCACAACTATGCGGTTGTTGAACCATACAATGCCTTGATAATCTTTTCTGAAACATTTAGCTCTTCTGGCCTCTATTTTCTCATGGATATGCTTCATACCCTCATCATCTTTTTGAGTACCAATTATTCTTGGTAAAAGGATTGACTCAAGATTTAGTTGATTTAAGGCTCCTTGTTGGATCATTCCCAGGTTTAACTTCTCCATCTCCTGGCATAGTGTATTGTCAAAGGTATTCACCTTAAGACAGTGACAGGAAGCCTTACGGCTGAGTGCATCTGCCACCACATTGGCCTTGCCTGGGTGATAATGAATTTCCAATTCATAGTCCTTAATAAGCTCGAGCCATCGCCTCTGTCTCATGTTCAATTCTGGCTGGGTAAATATATACTTCAGGCTCTTATGATCTGTATAGATGTGACAGATATTCCCTAGTAGATAATGACGCCAGATTTTTAGGGCATGAACCACCGCAGCTAACTCCAGATCATGAGTTGGATAGTGTTCCTCATGCCTGCGCAACTGCCTTGAAGCATAAGCTATCACTTGGCCTTCTTGCATTAGAACGCAGCCGAGACCACTGCCTGATGCGTCACAATACGCATCAAAAGGCTTTTCAATATCCGGTTGAGCCAATACCGGAGCAGTGGTTAATAATACCTTCAATTGTTCAAAGGCTTCATTATACTTTGAAGACCAATTAAATTTAGTATCATTTTTCAATAAACTTGTGATCGGTTTCACAAGCTTAGAAAAATCTGGTGTGAAGCAGCGGTAATAGCCAGCTAGTCCTAGGAAACTTCGGACTTGATGTACAGTGGTTGGGGTTTCCACTCCAAAATATCCTTGACTTTGCTGGGATCCACCGCAATCCCCTTGGCAGATAATACATGTCCCAGAAATTGGATTTCTTCTAGCCAGAACGCGCACTTACTGAACTTAGCATATAATTGGTGCTCTCTTAAGCGCGTCAGCCCGATCCGTAAATGCCGAGCATGCTCCTCTTCATTCTTGGAATATATCAAGATATCATCAATGAATACCACCACAAACTTATCCAGCTCGGGCATGAATACCGAGTTCATAAGATAGGTGAAGTGGGCAGGAGCATTTGTTAGTCCGAAAGACATAACCAAGTATTCAAATAAACCATACCGCGTAGTGAATGCGGTCTTTGGTATATCTTCGGGCCGGATACGGATCTGATGATAGCCCGATCTGAGGTCAATCTTGGAGAAGACCCTCGCTCCAGTCAATTGATCAAATAGAATGTCAATCCGTGGAAGAGGGTACTTATTTTTGATAGTAACCTCATTAAGGGGTCTATAATCCACATACATCCGCAGTGTTTGGTCCTTTTTCTTAACAAAGATGGCTAGACAACCCCATGGCGATGAACTTGGCCGGATGAATCCCTTCTCCAGAAGATCTTGTAGTTGGGTCTTGAGTTCTGCCAATTCATTTGGAGGCATGCGGTAGGACCTTCTAGAAATTGGAGCTGTACCGGGCTTCAACTCAATCACAAATTCTACATCTCTTTCTGGAGGCAATCCAGGCAAATCTTCTGGAAAGACGTCTAGGAACTCACATACTACTGGAATATCTTGGATCTCCGGTATGATAGCTGCATATACTCTGCCAAATGGTTTAGCTAGAATGGCTACGGGGATGGTCAAGAGAACCTCTTCTCGGCCATAACTCAATTTGATAGTTCTCAATTCAGTATTGAGAATAGCTTTATGTTGGGCCAACCAATTCATGCCCAGAATTACATCTATGTCTTGGCCTTTCAGAACAATCATATTAGTAGGGAAGTCCTGTTCAGCCAATGTTACGGGCACTTGGTAAGCCACTTCTTTAGTAAATATTTGTCCCCCATGCGAATGAATTTTAAACCCTTCCCTTGATTCATGGTATGGAATGCAATGTTGCTCCACAAACTTCTTGCTTATGAAAGTATGCGAAGCGCTAGAATCAAAAAGTATAATTGCAGGGTGATTGGCCACTAGAAACGTACCCATCATAACCGGTTCGTCGTCCGGTGTTATGGCCACTTGAGTATAATAAATTCACCCTGTTTTCCTTGTGTTTTTTCCTGCAGTATTGTTTGCCGCATTTCCCCTTCCTTGAGCGGAATTCCCAGAACTCTGCTGATTACTTGAGCGATTCTGCTTCTGATATGGACAGTCCTTGATAAAGTGTGTGGACTTTATATAGTTGAAACAGCCAGTTGAAGAGCTTGGGAGGGCAGGGAAACGAGTGCCAGGGGCACCCGGCTGATTTGTTGGAGTGGGGGCAGTGGCGGGGCGAATGAAGACTGGTTGCTTGAAAGGGTAGGAGGGTGGACGTGGGGAAGAGCAATTAGGATTGAAAGGTCGGATTACCAACCTTTGCCTTTTCTCAGACCCCTGACTGGGTCTGTCGCCTCCGTAACCCTTGGATTTTCCGGAACCTGCATATTTAGCCTCGACTGCCAGTGCAGTACTGACAGCCCTTCTGTAGGAAAGATCAATGTAGGTGGCCATCTTCCTTTGCATTCGATCATTAAGACCTCTCATGAAACAATTCCTCTTCTTTAAATCCGTGTTGACTTGATCGATAGCATATTGGGATAAGTGGTTGAATTTATTGAGATACCGAGTGACAGTATCCCCACCTTGTTTCAACTTCATGAACTCTTCCTACTTCATGTGGAGTACTCCTTCAGGTATATAGTGCTCGTGGAAAGCCAACTTGAACTCATCCCAAGTTATTTGATGACCAGCCGGTTGAACGGCAACAAAATTTCCCCACCAGGTGCTGGCAGGGCCACGCAATTGTTGTGCTGCGAATAGGGGCTTTTGAATCTCCGTACATCGCAGAAGCCCGAACTTCTGCTCGATAACGGGGATCCATTCATCCGCTTCTAGAGGATCTTCTGCCTTGACAAACAATGGAGGGCGTGTCTCTAATAAATCCAGGTATGATGTTTCGCGGGGTCCTTGCGAATACGCCCGCCCGCCTTGTTGCTGTATTTGTTGCCCTGCCATTTCCCGTAGAAAGCGGGTGTTCTCGGCCGTAGCGTTAACCAAGGCAGCGATAGCCTCGGCTAACGTTGGTGGTACTGGGGGTGGATTTGGGGTTGCTTCCCTCCCACTGGAGGTTCCTGCTCCATCCTGTGAACAAGTCTTGGAAGGCATCTGAGGCAACAAACATTTAGAAAAATATAATACGCCAAAGAAAACCGTCCATTTTACATTACTAAAAAGGGTAATGTTATAGACTTGAATTTTACAACAGGATTACATTACCTATTATACATTACTACTACCTCTACACTATACTACTCTTGCTTCTTGTCACTTTTGGTAGGCTCGCTGTCGGGCGTAGGAGACCATTCATCTACCAATTTCATAGAGGGAGGGGGCCTGAATAGGTCCAGTTCACCACCGAGTGCTTCTCCCGCTACTCCCGAAGGTCCGGCTTCCATCCCGATAGGATCCGCAGGTACGTTGGGGTGCAGTTGAGAATACAATACATGAACTTCTTCATGTAGAGTATTACAATAAACCTGCAATTTATCCACAGCTGAGCTAAACTCCTCCATGCGGGCTCGAGCTTTAGCTTCCTTAGCCCAGGCAAGCGAACGAGAGTTAACCGCCCAGTCGAGCACTAGATCTCGCTCAGCGAGCTGATCTTGCAGGTGGCGGATGTCTGTTCGTAATTCGTTTATTCTTTCACCATACGCGACCTATATGTCGTTCCTGCGATGGAGTTCTGTTCGAAGCTGATTCACTTGGGCTTCCAGATCCCCGATTTGATCGTTGCTACCACTGCTGCTATCTTCATACCATGGGGCAAGTTGAGGACGGGGTACGCCAATCAGCCCGGTAGACTTGCGCGCGGTCTTTCTTGTGTGCGGTAGCATTTCATAAGGGGGAATGTCTTATTAGCATAGTTTTTAACATGATGCATGTGTAATTACAGAATCACCCTTAGTTGATGCACCCTTCTATACATTGCACTCCATATCTGGTCATTCAAATAAGTTCTTTAGAAGGAAGCTAGATAAGGAAGAAAGAAATTTTCTTGATAAGTCTTGAAAATTCTTTTTCAAAATGCCTCATAATATCTGCAGAGATGGGCTTCGCTCCGATACCAGCTATGACGGAACCTCCCAAGTCATTAGGACCACCTACAGTTGTCCTTGTCCAACGAACCTCAGACAACCCTGCAGATGCCCCTAAATCACTTGACAAGTTCGGTATCTGCTTTCTTTACCTTTCCTAAGAGCGTTTCACCCATCACGAAGACATTACAATACATCGAAGGTGCGAAAATGCGGAAGCAATTACATTAACTTACATTTATTGAAAAGTAAGACGGAGTTATATAGTTATAGACCAGAAGATAATATATATGAGTGCGGAGTATTATTATTACAAACCATGGGAGGCAAAAACCCCTCCCGATAAGTATTAAACAAAAGTTTTATGGAGGATCCTTTCCTCCCGCAGCTTTACTCCTGGTTTTCCTCCTTGGGCACCACCTTTGAACAACAGCAGCAAAAGTTTGTCGTTTCTTCACCTAAAACAACATGTGATAAATCCCTGAGTATGGAATTACTCAGCAAGTCTTACCTGACTAAAGAAAAGACTCTCAAGGGTATGCTGATTAGAGGGAGTCAAGGTAAGGCTTATCAATAATCAATGACTCTGTTTGCAGAAATGGTTACTAAGAGTGGATCCTTAAAAATCCATTTTTACTTGTCAGGTTAAGTAAGTTACCTGCATCTAGAATCTTTCTACCCTAGTTCAAGCACTTAGCATATACTAGCCGTCTTTTCTTCATCCCTTTAGTTCACAGAATTTCTATGTATAGTGCAGTGACCAAGTCTTCATAACCGAGAAGGTACGGCGATCCGAATCAATTATACTCAACTGAGGATCTCTGATCACACGACATATGTAGCACATAAGCCTTGCATATGTTAACTCGCCACCAGGGTTCTTAAGACCAGATTAGGTTCACGCCAACGGAGAGCACAGATACACCACCGTCCAGCCTCTTGCCACGGAGGGTACACGCTACTCTCGCCGTCTCTCCACTCCCATTGCATGGTATCTTATTCTGGTATTAGTCTGCCCGAGGCAAAGCTTACCCATGACGAGGCATGTGACCAGTTAAAGGGTCCTTGATCATCAAGCCTACATCGACACGGTCCTTAATCGACACAGACGGAGACACTACACCGAGACTCTCTTCTCGTGCAAGTCACCCGCCCGGTCTCAGCTTTATCATTTCAAACCCAAAGTTTGGTACCTGGTAGAGGTACATCTTTTTCAATGTTGAACCCATCATGGCCATGATGGATCCACCATCCAGTTTTGTTTTTGAAAGCATCCCATCCACTTTGCAACATCATCTTTGAGAAAACAAAACATTTTGTTTTTCTAAAGCAAAGCTAAGCATAAGAAAAACCATTTGTAAAACAGGGATTTTAGGAGAAGCAATCCAAGGAAGGAAATGCAGGAATTGGTTTAGCATACAACTCCTATCACCTAATGCATCAAGTAAGTGATAAAGATTTTATAAGTAACAAGGAGGTGGCAAATGCACCAGGTCTTGCCTTGTGTTACTGGTGAATCAGGCTCGGTTCCGCAGATATCAAAATAAAAACAGTTGCCTGCCTGATGTTCCTCAGGTGGTGGTGGTGAAGTCCTGGTCTCTTCGACTTCTACTTCCTCTTCGTTTTCTAGATATAACCAAATATAATCATGAATGCTCATGAGGATGCAAAGACAAACAAAAGATTATTATCTAAGGTCTTGAATACAATTTTCCTTCACGGATCTCCGAGAACTTAGGGTTTCCGAAGTCAATAGTGAAGTTCATAAGGCAGGGCTGGGGTTTTGGGTTCTAAGTATCAAACATGGTCCAAATCATATCAAACTTTACCCAAGGCTTCTAAATAATATTTAAGGGTCATCTAAAAAGTTTGGGGATTTTTGGAATTATTATTGATTCTCTAAAAATCCAGAAATAAGGTCTTAGACCATTTTAAATACTTTATAATTTCCTATTTGGACTAAAAATTATGAAACTATTTTTATTAAATTCTAATGGAAATTAGAAACCTAGCAAAATTGGTTTGGTATTTTTATCATTTTTCTACAATTTCTTATAGGTTTCCAAATCTGGCAGACAAAGACAAAGGAAAAGTCATGAATAGTACTAGACTGAATCGGGCCCAAGTCAGCCCAATAACAGCAGAAACGCGCCCGCGTCGACTTTTGCAAGAACAACCCTGGCTTCTTGAATAACCTAAAGTGGGGTCGCGACACTATTAACTCAGTCACTGACACCTCACACAAACACCCCTCATGTTCTATCTCTTCACAACACTCTGTCCACGACGGTGACTGGCGGGGAGCCAAGCTCCGGCGAGCCACTACTGGCCAGGTTACGCCAAGACTGGTGCTCCCTGACGACTGGAACCTAATTTGAACCTTAACAAATGTTTTCCCTCAACTAATTTCTGGATTGAAGCCCTACAGCGCCCTGCCTACGGTGACCGCAAGCACTACGGGCAATCCAGTGCGTTCCCGGTGATCTATGGGGTTCTAGCTCAATTGGACGGGTCGGTGAGCATCAAGAGCAAGCAACGCTGCCAAAACAAGAACGCAGCTGGCAAGATTGGACTTGAATTGGGCTGGCCACGGCGAGGTCTTTTCTGCGGCGTTCTTGAGCGATTTGGGGGAAATTCAAAATTGAAGCTCTCTGGTGATCGATTGTGGGCACAGTTTGGGTGGCTTGGTGCTTGACTACCCTATGGAGCTCACGGTGGCCACAATTTATAGTAAGCAAGAGCGGTGGCCATTGAATCGGACGACGACGCGCGGTGGTCGGAGGAGTGGGAGGTCACTAGCGCAAGGAATTCGTGGCATCTACCATGGCAGCCCTCACCGGCGATGATCAGACGGCCAAAGTGAATCACGACGATGCGGTGAATGTGCCCAGGTATGTGGCACAAGGCCGTGAAGCGGCTATCACCGACGAGCTCATCCTAAGCGACCCTAGCAAGCTCCGTACGGTGGCCGGAGTATATCCACGGCGATGGTACTTAACCCCGAGCGTTATCCAGTCGATCTGAACGTGAATCATGACGGCGAAGGCACGAATCTGCGCGCGGCTCGTCGGCGGCGAGGTTCTCTGAACCTGATCCCCCCTGTTCACTGTACCGTGGTGATTACCATGCAGTCAGTCTGTCAGAGCAAAATCAGAGCCACTTTTCTCCTCATTTCATGTGACAACCCCATCATCCCACTGCATCAAAGTTATAGCCCAATTAACCAACTGCAATCTTGCTATGGGGATCATGCCCAAAGTAGCACTGGATCATGTTCAAATCTGGGTTCAAAGATTGCCTCATCACGCTGTTAGACCAGGTTCAGTCTCTAGACAGCATGACAACCCATCTTTGGGTGTATTTTTCTTCACATTTTTCATAACAACACTGTTGCATCCCTTAAACAAAATTGTTCTCCTTTGATAGATCTACAGAATTGATGTGGTGACCTAGGGCAAAACCCTTATGGTTTGAAAGTTACAAGGCCCCAAAGTTGAGCTAATATCACTAATTTTAGACTTAAGCAATTGGAGTATGAGTGGGGCTCTTTTGCAAATAAGTCCAAAACTCAAGGTTTAGGTTGCAAATCTTCATAATTGTGAACCATATAACTTAAGACACCTTACTTTCATGGTTTTTGCACTTTAGCCCAAAAGTGCACTAATTTTGCATTTAGCCCCCTAGGGTTTAACTCTAGGGTTTTCAAGGGTTCTATCTAGGGTTTTTTATACTTCTGTGGTTTGGATATCACTTTAGTTCATATATGGTGACCTTTTATGACTATTTCAATGGGGTTTTGAAGTTTCCCCACTATTTAAGCTTTATTTGCCCTATTAAGTCCAATCTAGGGTTAAGTACCCTACTCTAGGGTTTTATCCACAAAATGTCATCACAATACAACTTGTTTGAAATTTTTGCCTAGTGAATGCATTCTAGATGTAACAAACACATGAAATGTCAATGCTTATGATGTTATGCTCAAATTTTAGTGATAGTAACACCAGGGGTGTTACAAGACGCGACCGAGGCAGCGGCTCGGGCGAGGCGTGGTTGAGGCAGGGTCGCAGCATGGGCTTGGGCAAGGCGAGGCGTGGTCGAGGCAGGGTCGAGGCAAGGGCTTGGGCAAGGCGCGACAGGGGCAGGTGCGGACGGTCCGACATGGCCCCGGCATGGGCGTTGGCATGGCTCTGGCGAGGGCGAGGAAGAGAGAGAGGGGAGAGCGCTTGGGCTAGGGAGGGAGGTCCTATTCGGTCGGCTTTTATAGAGGCCGAGGGGGAGAGGAAGAGGTGCCAGGGAGAGGGAGAGGCGACCTACAGCTTCATGGTCGTTGATGGCGTCTGTTTCCACCATTGATTGAGAGAGGGAAATGGTGGAGAGGAGAGGGCGCCAGGGGGAGAGGAAGAGGAGCGGTTGGCTCGGCTGGTTGGGCTGCTCGGCGGTTGAGCTGCCTGGCCGGGGTCGGGTGCGATGACAGCGTAGGTCGCGTGCGGGCGTGGCGCTAGGAGGGAGACGGTGGACGGAGGCTAAGGTCGCCCACCTGCAAGAGAGATAGAGGGAGGGGATGGGGAAAGGCGACTGGTTGGGCCTAATGGGCCGACTTTGGCCGCGCAGCTAGGTTTTCAAATTTTTTTTCTTTTTTATCCTTTTATCCCAAAAATATAAATAAATATATTTTTAAATATTTCTAAAAATTCATAAAGATTATTCCAAAAATATTACCATTAAAGTATTTATTTTTGGACCAAAATTCTCATATTAATTAATTGGGTTTTCTTATAAAAGAAATTTTATAAAAATAATCATCAATCAATTATGAGCAAACAAAAATCATTCCAAAGATAAATAAATAAAACACTTGATTTAAAAATTTCTTTACTATACTCTCTACTATAATTTAAATGCATTATTTTTAATTGATGGTTTTGAGGCATTACAAACCTACCCCCTAAAAAGAATCTCGTCCTCGAGATTTAGGAACTTCTAAAAATAGTTGGGGGAACTCTGCTCTGAGTTTGTCATCTCATTCCCACGTGGCCTTATCTTCCGAGTGATGACTCCGCTGAACTTTGCACATGTTTATAACTTTACTCTAAGTAATTCTGCGAGATGTTTCTAAAATTTTGATAGGATACTCCGAATAAATCAAATCCTCATTTACATTGAGTTCTTCCATGGGTAATTGTTCCTCCGGTACTCTTAAGCATTTCTTAAGTTGTGATACATGAAATACGTCATGCATGTCTGATAAACTATCGGGTAGCTCCAACTGATTTGCTACTTCACCTTTTCTTTCCAAGATTTTGAATGGGCCGATATAACGGGGAGATAATTTGCCTTTAACCTTAAATCTTTCCATTCCTCTCATTGGTGAAACCTTAAGATATACGAAGTCTCCACATTCAAAGATCAATTCTCTTCTTCTATTGTCAACATAGCTCTTCTGCCTTGACTGTGTTGTTTTCAGATTCTCTCTGACAATCTACACTTGCTTTTCTACTTCTTGGAGAATTTCTAGACCAAATACTTGACTTTCTCCAGTTTGATTTCAATATAGCGGTGTTCTACATTTCCGTCCATAGAGTGCTTCAAATGGTGCCATCTTTAGACTTGCTTGGTAACTATTGTTACACGAGAATTCTGCATAGGGCAAACACTTATCCTAGCTTCTACCATGCTTTAAAGCATAAGCTCTTAACATATCTTCTAACACTTGATTTGTTCTTTCTGTTTGTCCATCTGTTTGTGGATGGTAAGCTGAACTTAAATTTAGCTTAGTATCCATAGATTCATGTAATCTCTTCCAAAAGCGTGAGGTAAATTGGGTTCCTCGATCTGATACAATCTTCTTTGGTAGTCCATGCAGACAAACAATCCTTGACATGTATAGTTCTGCTAACTGAGCTCCTGACTAAGTTGTCTTCACAGGTATAAAGTGTTCAACTTTAGTCAACCTGTCTACAATAACCCATATGGAATCATAACCATCACGAGTACGTGGTAATCCAACTATGAAATCCATACCAATTCCTTTCCATTTCTATTCCGGTATTTTAAGAGGTTGTAGCAATCCTGCTGGTCCTTGATGTTCTGCCTTAACTCGTTGACACACATCACATGATGCAACATAGCAGGCAACAATTAGAAATTGTATGATTCTTGTGATCATTTTCCTTGAATTCTTTTCTATTGTTGGTTATATATCAGATTTTAGAAGATTGTTGTGATCCTTTTCCTTGTATTTTATTCACCTGTGTGTTTTATTGATGTGACAAAAACTTCTAGATTGTTCCTTGTATGTTTCTTGTAACGTATCAGTATATTATATGTGTGTAACTTCTAAATTGAATATTCCTTGTAACGTATTTTTCTTGTATTTTTCTAGATTGTTTCTTTTTCTTGTATCGGATGATGACTAGGTCAGATCAAACTACTCCATTTTCTAAATAATTAGAAATGTGTATATGTTTATATATTCGTACTCATCATACAAATGAAGCAAATTTGACAAACACTAGTAGTGTCGATAAATGATACCTCAGCATCTAAATTTGAGATCTAAAGTCTTTAAACAAGTAGGGATCTAAAGCTATATCTAAACTTTAGCTAATAACATACATAATGCAACTTTTCTAGTGGTAGCAATAACATCGTTCTCTTGCAATGAAAGTCATGACTATCACAATTCACAAAAATAGTAAAAATGTGCATATATTGGAACCAGTTTTAAAGGTTGTGTCAATAACTATACGTAATGCAAAAAATTTAGTGGTGCCGCAATATCCGGTGTGGCATTAGGGTGCTTTTGCAACAAGTTTTCTAGTGATAGCAATAACATCTTTCTTTTGCAACAAAAGTCATGATTATCGCAACACACAAAAAAGTGGCAAAAAAGGTGCATATACTGCAACCACTTTTAAAGGTTGTGGCAATAACTAACACGTAATGCTACAACTTTACTGATGTTGTAATATCCGGTGAGCCACTAGGGACATTTTGCAACAACTGTTCTAGTGGTAGCAATAACATCTTTCTCTTGCAATGAAAGTCATGATTATTGCAACGCACAGATAAAGTGGCAAAAAGGTGCATATATTGCAACCACTTTTAAAGGTTGTGGCAATAACTAAAATGTAATGCTACAAATTTACTGATGTTGTAATATCCGGTGAGCCACAAGGGACATTTGCAACAATTGTTCTAGTGGTAGCAATAACATCTTTCTCTTGCAATGAAAGTCATGATTATTGCAACGCATAATAAAGTGGCAAAAAAGGTGCATAAATTGCAACCACTTTTAAAGGTTGTGGCAATAAGTAACACCTAATGCTACAACTTTATTGTTGTTGCAATATCCGTGTGACAGTAGAGTAATTTTGCAACAACTGTTCTATTGGTCGCAATAACACCTTTCTCTTACAACGAAAGTCATGGTTATCGCAATGCACAAAAAAGTGGAAAAACGGTCCATATATTGCAACCACTTTTACAGGCCGTGGCAATAACTAACATCTAATGCAACAAAAATAGCATGGAGACTAGACGAAGGAATGGTTTTATGCTGAAGTTGATTCTGAGCATCGCACAAACTTCAAGGATATGCTAATGAGCTCACTAGAGATCAACTCCAACCTGAAGAGACCGAAATGCAATATGAATAAAGCTATCAATGCCTACTACAAAGCTTTCAATACTATAGCCGAGAAGATTGGCTCCCAGGACTAGATTTAGGAGTTTCTTGCTTACGACATCTTTCCCACTAGCATTGGGTGGAAATTGCCAAAGAAGGTGAAATACAAGGAGGGAGAGCTTGTTACTTTGGCCTTCGAATTCAAGGAGCAAGCTTCATTTAAAGTTCCTTCTTTATCATGACTACAACTTATAGAGACAATTTGTAACAAAATTGCTGGAAACTATCTTACAAAGAACATGAAGCTATGACAGCAAGCTTTGGGGACCGAGGGAAATAAAGGCTGAACAGAGTGATGAATGCTATTGAGTTTGAATACCCAGATTACTCGAAGCTGGTGCTTAGTATTGAAGTTGGGGAGAAATGAAAAAGGAGAATGAAGACATCCGATGAAATGGCCTCCAAGAAGGAGCATCAAGCTAAATCTGTTGAAGAAGCCAAGGATACTAAAAACGATAGCGACAAAGAGTCACCTTCGGGCAGGGCCATTCCTTTAAAGAAGAGGGCTAAGAAAGCAACTTCACAAGCATAGGATAGCACTTCAACCATAGCCTAGGCCACACCTAGATTCTTTAGGTAATGACCCAACCCCTACCCTTTGCCACTCTAAGTCCACTAGGACCAGAGCTGATGAGCTTGTTGTTGAATGTGAAGGACACGAGCAAGGGTGAGAAAGCTTTGGCACCTGCAAAGGCTAAGGAGTACCTATTAGAGGTGGAAAGGCCACAAATTCAATCTCTTATGGAGGCAGTCATTGGGTTTTCATTACTAGATGAGGAAGAACATGATAGAAAGAACGTTGAAGGTGGCAGATCTTCGAGGCCTAAAAAGGGGGTCATAGAGCCAAGCTTTGCACTTCAAGTAGATATTGGTGAACCCTCCCGATCTTATGACAAGGAGCTAAGGGATGTTGACTTTTTTGTAAGGCACATTGATGGGGGTCTATTGAGTGAACAAAATTGTTTGGAACCAAATAAGCAAGCCAAAGCAATGATCTATAGTCCAGGGACCATGGTTTTTTGGTGGATGGGAGGACGTTTTGGCCTATGTGCCAAATGTTGGCGAAGGCGGAATGGTATGGAATATAGCCTGAAGCATTGGGTTTCTAGAAATGGAAACCTCACCGAGCCAACTTAAAAAACGGAAGCTTTGACAAAGCTTAGCCTGCACAAGCATCAAGGTAAAACACTTTCCTTTTCTATATGTACCTTTAGAGGAAAAACTATGAGATAACTGTCACTTTTTCTTAATGATCTTCATGCAGGGCCTCATATTGAGCAAGGCTCTAAGGATTCAACAGGAAAATGAAGATGCCAAAATTTTGGACCTTCATGACAAAGTTAAAAAACTTTGAGGTTCGCTAGAAGAGAAGGATAGTAAAATAACATCCCTGGAGCAAGCCTTGGTCGAAGCCAAAAGGAGAATGAAAAAGAATAAGAAATTCACAAGGCTAATTTGGTAAAGATGAAAGAGCAAGGTGACTGCATTGATGAACTTCGTGCCAATCTTGAAAAAGTGAATGAAAAAAATTATTGCCAAGGATGAAGAGAATGGGAAGCTATTGGAATCTTTGGACCACCTTTGGGACCATTACTTCGGAATCGCCTCCCGGTGTTGCTTCTTTGACAAAGATTTTTCCTCTATTGGTGCAACTTCAAGGGAGATTTCATATGCAAGCAGAGACGTTAGTGGGGCACTAACTTGATCAGAGAAAGTATTAGGAGAGCTCGAAGATGTCATCAATGCTCGAAGCGACTACTGTGCAATGATTGGGTCCCATGGCACGCCTTCAGTGTTGGAGAAGGTAGGCTGCAAGCATATTAAGACAATTAGCAAGGCCGACTTAGGCATTGATGTCGAAGATATAAAGAAGCCTTCAAAGGAAGTGATAAATGCTGCAAAATGATTTTTCATAGAAATCTAGGACAAAGGTGGTTGGTAGCTAGCTACTTCGGAGGCCGATTGTCATAGAACCTCCCATGATATTAGGCCCACCTTTAGATGTCCTTGTCCCGAAGACCTTAGATAGTCATGCAGGTACACCCAACAGCTCGACAGGTCCTGATTCTTGTATCTCCTTCACATCGCCTAAGAGCGTTCGTCCCATATCGCAGACATTACATACCATCGGGGTAAAAGCGAAAAGAGTTACAATAACTTAATTTACATTCATAAGTAAAATATAGAAAAAGTCATTATTACATAAACGGGTTCGAGTGCTTATACTTATTACATCACAGGAAGGTAAACACCTTCCATAAGTTTTTCTTATTTTTCTTCCTCTTGCTTTGGGACGACCTTGGAGCAGAAGCAGCAAAACTCGGCAGTTTCTTCACCTACAACAACATGGGTTCGAAAAACCTAAGTGTAGAGTGTACTTTCACAAGTCTTACCTGACCAAAAGGAAAGACTCTCAAGGATATGCTGGTCTTTAGGAGTCAAGGTAAGGTTTAGCAAGAACCAATGACTTAATTTGCTCTAAGCTTACTAAAGTTGGTCCTTATGGATTCATTTTACTGGTCAGGTTAAGTAATTACCTGAATCTAGATTCCTTTCCTAATCTAGATCAATCACTTGCCTACAGTAGCCATTGTTTATCAAACCCCGAGTTTACATGTCACTACGGTGTAGGGTAGTGACCAAGTCTTCATATCCGAGAAGTGACGGCGATCCGAGTCGATTAATACCCAGCTAGGGATCTTCGACCACACAACATATGTAGGACTAAACCCTTGCATATGTCAACCTGCACCCGGGTTTCTAAGACCAGAATGGGTTCACGCCAACCGAGAGCACAGATACTCCACCATTCGCCCTCTTGCCACGAAGGCTACACGCTACTCTCGCCATCTCTCCACTCCTAATGCGTGGTATCCTTTCTAGGGTTGGTCTGACCGAGGCAAAGCTTAACCATGATGAGGCATGTGGCCAGTTAAAAGGTCCTCGATCATCAAGCCTACATCGGCTCGGTCCTTAAACGACTCAGACAGCGACACTACACCGAGACTTCCTTCTCGTGCAAGTCTCCGGCTTGGTCTCGTCTTTATCATTACCCAAAGTTTGGTACCAGATAGAGGTACTTCTCAGTTGTTGAACCCATCATGACCATGATGGATTCACCATCATAAGTATTTTCTTTGTAAAAATTCCCATCCAGTGTGAAGCATCACTTTTTTAAAAGCAAAACATTTTGTTTTCTAAAGCAAGGCTAAGCATCATAAAACTTGTTTGAAAAAACCAGGTAACAAGGGATGGTATTCAATTTCTCAAGGAAGGAAATGCATCAATAGTTTATCACACAATTCCTATCACCTAATGCAGCATTCAAAGTTGGTAAAAGTTTAAAATACAAGGAAAGGTAAATGCACCGGGGCTTGCCTTGTGTTGTAGGAGTTTCTGCTTCCTCACCACAGATGTCGAAGTAAAAGTTATTTTCCATTGGAGGATTCTTGGTCTGAGGGACAACCTCCTCTTCTATTATGGATTCTTCTTCATGTTCTATACATGACAATATATGTATATGAATGCTTATGCTATGTCATGGATATGCAACTGTATAACAAAAAGATAGTAAGTTGTGTCTTGAATACAACTTTCTTTCACGGTGCTTATCAACCATTAAGACTTCCAAATTAAATAATCTTATAAGATCAACTTACTAACCTTCTTGGGCTAACAAGTGAAGGTAAGTTTACTAAGTTCAACTTTATTTACAAAAGTTACCTCTAACTTAGTTGGTATTAAAATGGTTAAAGCATTGGACTTATTACAAATTTTTTCGTCAAATAGTGTCCAAACATGTTCAAACTTTTCTCAAAGTCTATAGCAGACATATTAAGTCTACCAAAAGACTTTTATGATTTTTGGGATTATTATACTATTTCTAAAATTCTGAAAGGCCTCATCTAGTTACCTTTAAATGCTACATAATTCAGGACTTGAAATAAAAATCTTGGAATTATTTTTATTAAATACTATTTGATTTTAGGTGTCTAGTAAAATTGGTCCCATGATTTTATCAATTTTCTATTATTTTAATGGATTTCCCAAGCTAGCAGTAAAAAGAAAAGAAGAAAACATGAACAGGACTCGGTCGGATTTGGCCCAACAGGCCCAAGCTCACGCAAAAACCGCGCGCACCCGCGCCTGCATGCTACTTTGCATCGACCCCCTAGGCATTTGAATAACCAGTAAAGAATCCCCGAGCACTATTCATATGTCTCACTGACAATTCCATAAAAGTCCTTCTATTTCTATTTCTTCACGACCACAGGTCCCAGACGGCGCTCCGGTCGAATACCAGGCTGGAGTCACGGGTTCGCATCGGCGGCGACCCCCTCTTGAGGTAACAAGCACTCGGACTTCATGCTCAAGACAACCCAAGCATATGCCCTACCCAAATTCGACTGGTCCGACCTTAATCCGTGTTTGTTCATGACCACGACGGTGCTAGAGTTTCGACAAGCCCGTTCCGAGCAACAAAATGTGCTAGCACTTAAATTGAAGCAAGGGTGAGTATCACTAGCTCACTAGAGGTGTGGTACACGCGTGAATTTGAATAGAGGGAGCACGGGAGGGCCGGTCAACATTAGGGCGCTATCGAGGGTGCTCTGCGGCGGCGATGCGATGTTCTCGATGCCCTGCTATAGTAGCGTTCTATCAGTCAAGCCAGTGAGCTTCACTAGCACTAGAGGATGCTAAAACATGGCTCAAAGGCACATGATCTAACCTGAGAAGGGCTAGCCATGGTGAGGTGTTTCACTACGGCGTTCCGGTCGATTCCGGGGAAATCTAGAATTTTCGAGCTAAGGTTGATGATTTGGAGACATGGGTGGTGCGCTGGGTGCATAACAAGACGACGGAGCAGGGAGAGGCATCAATTTATAGGGATCTATCATCGGTGCCACAAATTTGAGATGAGATTGAAATCCTAGGCAGTGAGATCTTTTACTGTTCTAAGCTTTGTGGCGCGGAGCAGTGCAATAGCTCACGGAGGGGTAACTTGCCATCTACACGGTTACGACGAAGTGGTGAATTGGTCCCTGGCATGGCGCAACCAAGGAAGCCGACAACCACCAAAGTGGCCGCTGCTCGGCCACGTCGCCAACTAGTGGGCAAGGCAGGGTAGAGCCTAATTCAACCCCCAGGATCTTTTCACTCTCCCACCAATCTTTTTGCTCACCGAGTTAACGTCGTCCTTAGCCTTGCACGAATCATAGCACTGAGCGCGGATCACGACGCACAACACACCGGCAGCGAGAAAGATCTTCTTCAGTTGACTGTTCACTCTGAATGGCTTCATTGCTTTGCTTGACAGACCAACTTTAGGGGCATTTTTCTTCGATTTTCATGCAGTGAACTACCAATCTGACTGCATCAAAGTTGTTTTCCCATATACCAGCTTCAACTTTGTCATAAGGACCTTGGTCATTTACTCACTGGATCAAGCACAATTTGGCTCCAAAGTTGATCAAATACCACAGACTGTCTAATTTCAGATCACCCCTTCACTGATAGCCCGACTTTGGGAACATTTTACACTAGGTGCCATATATTTTTAGGGATAGGTCACTTAATCAAATTTGTACTACTATAGTATCTCTACAAATTTATTATGGTTACTTATTGCAAAATCCTCAAGGATCAAGAAATGCAAGAGCCCAAAGTTGGCTCGTCAACACTGTTTTTCAGGGTTCAAGAGTAGAGGTACTTATGAACTTTTACCAATTACTCCAAGTTTCACCACAAAACATGGAAATCTACAAATATAAAAGCTACTTAGTTTTTGTTACTCTATTACTTTGATATTGTTGGTCACTTGTTCTCAAATGCTGTAGGTCAAGAACAAGGCAACACAATTGTTAATTATTATGGACCTTCGTCTTCCAAAGCATTATTCCCACATGGGTATAATGCTTATCAGACAAAGGTCTAGAAGGACATACCTTCATCATTTAATACGTGAATTGGAATGCAAAAGGATAAAGACAGTAACTGTATTTCATTAATACATTTATATTTGCATTCCATAAAACATATATGAACATTAATAGCATCAATATTACATTGATACCTTCGGCTTGCTCGAAGGTGAAGACGTGAGAGTGATTACAAATCCATGTGAATAGTACGGTGCTACTGTTATTTATAGGCACGAGATACAGCCCAAGTAAAAGTACATTTATGCCCCTGACATTCATCTATAATTATAACACAAATCATTAAAGACTGAGTAGTCTTTGTCCCTTTTTGATCATCATCATACTTGGTCTTCGTCATCACATCAAGCCGAAGCTCTTCGGCTATAGCTTCGCTGTCCATTCTTATCACCTTCGGGCTACATCTTCACCCTATCATGAGAGAAGACCTTCATCCCGAAGCCAAAGCGCCCCTATAATAATCCATGTCATACTGAAAAAATATGGTTAGTCACGTTTTTGAGGACCTTCAAAAGAGGAAGGCCCCCGACAGTAGCCCCTTGCAGTATTGATTTGTTTCTTTGTAACAAATTTAGACTGTGACGTGAACGAAGGCCTTTAGCCGAAGGTTCGAAAAAACACCTTCCCTTCGCTAGAATAGCGAATCACACTGAATTGTGGGACCCATTGAATTGTGGTGTTCTGGCTATATCTATAGAAGTCTGTGTCATGAGTATTTTTCATGCTATCTAACTAGTTGCGCTGTGTTTGCCATTTTTAGCTTCTTTGCTTTCTTGAGCTCGATTGACTTTTTAGCTTCGGCATCTATCCAACCATTCCTGTAATTGGCTAAGGAGAAGAAGATCACTGACCCTACGCTAACTGGTTTTTACGAAGCTATGGAGAAGACTAATACATAAAAAATCACCAATGAGATGTTGGCTAGGTTGTTTGAGAATTCTAGCGACAGCAAGAGTTTTGATGTAGAGAGCGAGAATGAGGAAGTTGAAGATCGGCCATGGAGGCCTAGCCATGTTATTTTTGGAAAGTCGTCTATTAAGCAAGGGCAGATCGAAGCAATGAAGGGTAGATACTTTTGTGATATTTCTATTGTGAGGGCTGGACGGGAGAATACCGTTCCTCTTCCCAAAGCTAATGAGGTGGTAGTTTTCAGAAGCTTCATGAAAGCCATGCTTCGTTTCCCACTGCATAGGATGTTGGTTGAGGTTCTAAAAACTTTTGAAATATACCTTCATCAACTTATCCCCGACGCTCATGTCAAAGTAGGGGTTTTTATATGGGCCATGAGGAGCCAAGGGTTAGAGCCAGACGCTAGGTGCTTTTGTAATATTCACGAATTATCCTATCAGACGAAAGCGAATGGGAAAGAACAATACCACAACAACTTCAGCTGCTACAGCTTCATGCCCCGCTCTGGGGCCAGTTATCATGTGCCTACATTTCGAAATAATTGGCCAGGCTCTTGGATGCAGGAGTGGTTTTATGTGAAGCACGACCTTGATCGGAGGGAGGATATAAGGTGTCGGTGTTTTGGGTCCGACCGCACACCCAGGGTTGCCCCTCAAGGTGTTTTAGGAGTAGGACGGTGTCGACGACTGTAGCAAAATGGTTCGTGCCGATCGCACGAGGGACAGTGGACAAGGTTTACAGGTTCGGGCCGCTTGGAGATGCGTAACACCCTACGTCCTGGTGAGTATGCTTGGTGAATGTGGTTACAAGAGAGCTCTCTGGATTGAGAATACAGAGAGTTGACGTGGGTGACTAAGTAAAGGGCCGATTGATCTGAAGGGGTGCCCCCTAGGCCTTATATACTTGACTGTGGGGCAGTACACGTGGATATGATAACAACAAGTAGCTAAAAGGTAGTGAACCTCTTGAGTTTATCCCTACGTAACCCTCGCCGACTTATCCTCGCATGGCTCCGTTGCATGGGGGCTTCGGCGCGGGAAAGACGGGTCTCTGTTGCGATTTACTCGCTCGACGTTGTGGGCCGTCCGGGTTTGCACCAATCTGGTCTCACGTCGCTCTGCTTTGTTGGTTGTTTCTCCCCAGGCCCACGAAAGAATGACCTTACGATTTATTGGGCCCTTGGGCCTTTCGTGAGGTCCTTTACTCTTTTAGTGGACCCAGGGGATATCTATCCCCCACAAGCCCCCGATCTTTGGGTTAATTTAGAGGTAATCAACCCGAAGATCCCAGGTCCAGCTTGTAGGTGATTTGAAGAAAGATGGCTTCCTGTTGTCTTCTTCTGCTCCGATCACTCGTTGACCAAAGCCTAGTTTCGTGCCTGTGCCTTAGAGGTTGGCATTTCAATTTGTAGGATTCTGAACTTCATTGGGTGCACCGGAGGTGCACCCAATGGGTGTAGCCCCCGAGCTTCGAGTAGATTTTAGAAAATAATCTACTCGAAGGTCTTCAGTAGAGATTATTTCCATTTGTGTTCCTCCATTTTGGTTGAGGGTTGGCTTTTTAATCTTGTCCCACGCTTTAGAAATCGGCACTGTCTCGGCTTGGAATGATAATCCATGGGATGCACCGGAGGTGCACCCAATGGGTGTAGCCTCCGAGCTTCGAGTAGATTTTAGAAAATAATCTACTCGAAGGTCTTCAGTAGAGATTATTTCCATTTGTGTACCTCCATTTTGGTTGAGGGTTGGCTTTTTAATCTTGTCCCACGCTTTAGAAATCGACATTGTCTCGGCTTGGAATGATAATCCATGGGGTGCACCGGAGGTGCACCCAATGGGTGTAGCCTCCGACCTTCAAGTGGATTTTTGAGGATAATCCACTCGAAGGTCTTTCTTTTGTGTCTTTTTGCTGAAGATTATCCTTTCTGCTTGTAAAAAATTGGCATGATGTCATCCGCACTATGTCATCAATATTATGCTTCAGAGGTCAGCATGCATTTTTGTCTTTTGCAGCCGAGTTCACAATCCATCCATATCTTGCTGGGTAGTGCAATTTATTTGCTCTGTGACTGATTGGACATTTGATGGACGTTCTCTGTATAGTCTTCAAGTCGTTTCTGTCGACCATATTTTGTACTCCACTAGCTATATTTGGCTTCCCTCTAATTCTCACTGATATCTCATTTTTGTCTTGAGGCATTCACTGCGTGCCCTGCACAGATGTGACCAATTTGAAAAATATACTGATAATTCCTGGGCGTCCCCCCCCAATGGGTGTGGGCAAGGGACGGCTTGGTACGCTGAGTGTTTTAGCCGGCTGCTTCTGAGTAGTAATGTGATGTGACGGCGAGTGTAATCATATCCTTCGCGCTGTTGACTGGAGTCCCAATGGGTGTAGTGTTGCGTGAAACGGCGTCAGCCGCCTGATGTGTCTTCAGACGGGTGGAAGTGCTTATTGAATGCTTTGCGACTGTTCAGTGACCGCGGTTGGAGGTGAGCGGTTGCCTTCTCCCTTTATAAATAACGCCGTTGCCTTTCTGGTTTTTTCACATCTCCTCGCTATTCTTTACTGCTTCCTTCTCTTCTCTCCCGTCTGCTTCCGCCATGGGCAAGAGTAACAAGCGCAAGCGCGAACTGACTCCTCCATCGGAGGATTTCGGTGACTCAGAATACTCGGAGGAGGAGTTCTCCTCCGGGTCCGAGGGATCTCCGGCTCCCGTCTCTCCCCCGGCGTCGTCCGATGACTCGGACGACTCCCAGGGGATAGCCGTGGAAGTCTGGACATACATCCGGGCCGTCGAGCGCTCTGGGCTCGAGGGCTCGGATGAGTCGGAGTACTCCTCGGATGAGGAGGACTCGGACGGCAGCGGCGAGGACGAGGACGACGACGACGACGACGACGACGGTGGCGATGGCGACGGCAGCGGCAGCGGCAGGGGCAGCGGCGACGGTGGCAGGGACGGTGACAGCGGCAGCAGCAGGGGCAGCACCAAAGGCGGCAGCAGCAAGGGCAGCACCAAGGGCGGCGGCGGCGGCAGGGGCAGGGCCAGTGGCTAGACGCCACTGGTCTTCTTAGATATTAGTATAGTATAGTATAGTTAGAATAATGTAGTAGTAATGTAGAGTAGTATAGCATAGTGTAGTAGTAGTAATGTAATGTAGTAATATTAGGGAAGTATCAACTCGCGAAGAGTTGATTTGTAAGTTTATTAACTTCCCTTTGAATGAAAGAATGACGTTTGGCTTCTCTTTTGATGACTGTCCTGCTTACTTGTGAGTCTAATTCCTTTGAAAGAGTAAATGAAATACTCGGGCATTGAACTGGTGTTTTCTGGAATGGTTGCCGAGTAACTTTGTAGGTGGTGTCGGCGCTTGTAGAAGTAACTGTCGAGTAACTGAAGATTGTGTCAGCGTTTTTAGAAGCAACGCCAAGCAACTGATCATTGTATCAGCGTTTTAGAGGCAACGCCGAGTGACTGAATATGATATCAACGTTTTAGAAGTAACGTCGAACGACTGGAGGTCGGCATCGGCATTTTAGAAGTAATGCCAAGCAACTGAACAAGAAAACAACGTTTTAGAGGCAACGCCGAGTGACTGGAGGTCGACGTCGTCATTTTAGAAGTAATGTCGAGCGACTGAATACGAAATCAGCGTTTTAGAGGCAACGCCAAGTGACTGGAGGTCGATGTCGGCATTTTAGAAGTAATGCCGAGCAACTGAATACGAAATCAGTGTTTTAGAGGCAACACCGAGTGACTGGAGGTCGACGTCGGCATTTTAGAAGTAATGCCGAGCAACTGAATACGAAATCAGCGTTTTAGAGGCAACGCCGAGTGACGGCAGGCTGCCCGAGCCACTTTGAGGATGATGGCCGAGTGATGAGGTGGCGCATCGGTGTTCTGGGGATAACTGCCGGGTGACCATGTGGCACGCTGGTTTTGGAAATAACCACCGGGTGATGACTGAGCACTTTTTGAAACGGTATCTGGCTCGAGAATATCCCATAAGAGCTGCGCTTTTAGCCGCCTTTGCTTTCCGTGCCCTAGTTCTTGCATTCCTGCTTCCGAATCCTCTCTGCCGCTCGCCTTCACTCTGCTCGCTGGTAGAATCGAGATGGCGCCCAAGAGGAAGACTGCGAGCTCGTCTGCTGTGGTGATTCCTCCAATCGATCCCAACAGTCAGTTGCCTTTTGCAGGTAACCACATGTCCATCATTTCCGAAGCTGAACTCCTCCACCTCGTGTCCATCGGGGTTCTTCCTCCGCGGGAACTCTGTTCTTGGCGGATTTGCCACGGGACTACTGTCCCGACAGAAGATACCCACGAGTCTGTAGTTTACGCCCCTTTTCTTCTCCGCGGCCTTGGCCTTCCCATCTCTCCCTTTTTCCGCGGTCTCCTTGATTTCTACCACATTAACCTGACCCATCTGAACCCTAACTCAATTCTGCAAATCTCCATCTTCGTTCACTTATGCGAAGCTTTTCTTGGCGTGCTGCCGCATTTCGGCTTATGGAAATACCTGTATCATTGTCGCCCTGGGATGGCCGGGGGACAACATCAGTTGGTCGGATGTGCCAGTTTGGAGATGCGCCGCGGGCGGAAGACTGAGTATCTTGAGATTCCCCTCAAAGACAGTATTAAGGGGTGGCGTCTAGAGTGGTTCATAGTTGATAATTATGGAAATTCTCTCCCCTCCCGGTCGGGAAGACAGCCAGACGTTCGCACCCCGAGCTGGACCGAGTCTCCCACAGATGAGGAGGTAGCTGAGGCGGGTGTGTTGCTAGCTGAAGTTGGACTGCTGAAAGAGAGAGGTCTAACTGCTGAAGCTGTGGTCACTGACTTTGTTTTCAAGAACATTCAGCCACTGAAAGATAGGGCCTACCCAGCTTATCTGTATCGAGGGCTAGCCGACTCAAATCGGGTTACCAACAGGAGAATCCCTTCTGCTGACTTGGTGAGCCGACTTGAAATGATTCTCAGGGGCAAAGTGTCCAATGTTGGTGCTCCAGTGGCGTACTCGGCCTGGAACTTGCCTCCTCCCAAAGCCTTCACCCTTTTCGTGTCAAATCCACCTGTGACTGATGGCAATTTGGGCCTTAGAGTGCGACCCTCTGCTGAAGAAGTCAGTACTTTGGTTGCTTCGCTTGGGGAGATTCCTGATGACGAACGACAAGTCCATTTTGAGGTGCCCCTGAACCCTAGTGATGCAGATATAAATGCCATGCTTGATCTGCTAGCTAAGGATTCTTTCGACGCTGCTCCTGCTGGTACATTGGCAGTGGTGCCCCTCCCAGGGGTTGATACAACTTTGGATGTTCAGAAACCTGTCAATACTCGCCCGAGGCGCCCTAGCCGAACCAATCAGCCTGAGCCTTCTGCTGATGAGCAAAAGAAGAAGAGAAGACGCCTCCGGCGAGTATCCAGTTTTGATGAGGACGCTGGTACCTCAGTTCCTGCTGCTGAGGAAGTGCCTGCGACTGGACTTACTGACGCTGACCCCAATGGGTGTACCCAAACTGCTACTGATCCCAATGTGAGTGCTCCATCTGTTGTTGAACCCAATGGGTGTGCTGCTTGTGTTGTCACTGTAGAAGATGAGGAGGAAGAGAATGAAGCTCCTTTGACTTGGAAAAACAGTCAGCAGTTCATCGCCAGCGGTGAAAGTAGTGGAGTTCCTTCTCCTGCTTTGTCTGCCCTCATTGGTCTGCAAGAACTGTCCCTGGCCAACTTTGATCAAACTCTTGAGGATATGGTCCCAGAAGACTTGTTATCAGAGCCAGTGGATGATGATGCAATGGAGGCTCGCGCTGCTGTGCCTGATGCTGGGCTGAGGTCATCCCGTGCCTCGTTGACCTTAGAGCACGATCTCGAGGGTTGGGAGACTAACTTGGATCGTCCTGGTCCGATGGAAGTAGTTGAGGGCCCATCAACCTTAGAGGTGGTTACTGCAGAGAGCCTGGACCTCAAGAATGGTGCTGACACATGCCCAGCCCCCGAGGATGTCGCCGGGGATGACTTAGCTCGGGTGAAGAGTGTAAGCCACTGCCCAGCCCCCGAGGGTGCTGCCGGGGATGATCCGGCTCAAGTGGGCAGTGCCAACTATAACCCAGCCCCCGAGGGTGCCCAAGCAGGGTGTCCTTCCTGTACTTCCATGGACGTTCACACGGGATCTCCTCCACACTCTGGCTGTATGGTGGTAGCCCAGAATTTGGATCAGGGAGTCGCTTTAGAGGGCAGCGCCCCTGCTGACCGAGTGTTGGGCTCTGTTGAAGGTACTGAGTTGATCTCTGCTGATTCGTTGCAAACTGCTCCGGGTGGTGGCCTTACATCTGCTTATCAACTGGTCTCTCCTGATTTGGGGATACCTTCGTTCTTTTCCAACCTCCAGGTACTGTGATGTATTTTAGCTTGATTTTTACGTTGCATGAACTTCTGTCATTATACTCATCTGTTCTCCTTATCAGGCTTTGGTGGATGGGATGGCTAGCTAGCTGAGGCTACAGGGTGCTTCCGCCCCAGAGGTAGCTTCATCTCTTGCATGTTGGAATCCAGTGTCACTTCAACGTCGCGTCTCTGAATTGGAGGCAACCAACGCTGGTTAGTGCTTTTTTGCTTCTCTCTGCCTTCGCTGTGGACTGCCTTACCTTCTGACCCCATTTTGTTTGATTATCTCTCGCTAGGAGTGACTCGGCAGATTTCAATTCTTGAGGAAAAACACTCCCGAGATCTGGCTGAATTGGCTCAGCGGTGCACTGACTTTGAGGAGAAGTACTCTCAGGACCAAATTGAACTGGGTCAAGTCTCTGCTGCCTTGGATGACGCCAATGCCCTGAGTTCTTCTCTTCATGCTCAGCTTGATTCTGAAAAGGTAATTTACAAAACTGTGCCTTGCCTTGCTGTGCTCCTATTACTTGCTTAGTTTTTGAAGGAGCTGACTTTTGCTCGCAGGAAGAAAAGCGTATCCTTGCTGCTTCTCGTGACAATCTTGACAGATTGTATCGTGATTCTAGCAACTCGCTGACCATCTTAGAGAGGAGTCACCGCTTTACCATGGAGGAATTGGACAATCAACGTTGCAGGCTGCAGGAATCCGTGGACGAAGTGACTCGCCTCAAGCAATTGATATTAGCAAAGGATGCCACCATTAAAGAACTCCGAGCTTCCAAGAAATCCATTGTCCAGGAGTTAGAGACTGCTCGACTGGCTGCTAAAGTTGCCGAAGAAACTTCTGTTACTCTCAAAGCCCAGCGTGACAGAGCTATGGATAAGGCTATTCGGGCAGGACGAATATTGATGAGGAGACCCGGCGTGGTTGTTCCTGAAGACATAAGAGCTGATGTGAATGCTGCCCCTGATTCCTCGAGTTGCCCTTCTTCGTCGGTCGCTCCTGAAAAAGACTTTGCAAAATAAAGAAAAACTTTTGCGTGCTTTGAGTGCGCGGTTAGCATAATCGAGTATTTGTCAGAGGACATTAGTTCAGCATTCGAATGATATAATGACTTTCTTATTGTATCAGAATTCATCAGTTCGTAAATTTATAGTAATGAAATGACGCATGATGATTATGAAATTCGTTTGTGGGATATGGAAGTCATCCCCTGAATTGTTGAGGCATGTTGCATCGGCTTAAGTCGCCACTGACTTTTAGCCGATGGCTCCATTAGTAGGGCATAGTGGTCACCCCAAGTTAAGTAGGCGTGAGCATGTTGCACTGCCTTAAATCGTTGCCGACTTAAGTCGATTGCTCCGTTAGTAGGGCATAGTGGTCACCCCGAGTTAAGTAAGCGTGAGCAAGTTGCACCGCCTTAAGTCGTTGCCGACTTAAGTCGACTGCTCCGTTTGTAGGGCATAGTGGTCACCCCGAGTTAAGTAAGCGTGAGCATGTTGCACCGCCTTAAGTCGATTGCTCCGTTTGTAGGGCATAGTGGTCACCCCGAGTTAAGTAAGCATGAGCATGTTGCACCGCCTTAAGTCGTTGCCGACTTAAGTCGATTGCTCCGTTTGTAGGGCATAGTGGTCACCCCGAGTTAAGTAAGCGTGAGCATGTTGCACCGCCTTAAGTCGTTGCCGACTTAAGTCGATTGCTCCGTTTGTAGGGCATAGTGGTCACCCCGAGTTAAGTAAGCATGAGCATGTTGCACCGCCCTAAGTCGTTGCCGACTTAAGTCGATTGCTCCGTTTGTAGGGCATAGTGGTCACCCCGATTTAAGTAAGCATGAGCATGTTGCACCGCCTTAAGTCGTTGCCGACTTAAGTAGATTGCTCCGTTTGTAGGGCATAGTGGTCACCCCGAGTTAAGTAAGAATGCGAGTCAATCGTAAACGAGCTGAGTGTCTTTGAAATCTCTCTTTATTGATGACATATTTCCACTTTACAGAATACATTGCCGCCCCAGCAGTTTTGAAATACAGCTAGGGATAAAACTTTCTGAGGTGCTCTATGTTCTAGGAGTTCCCAACTTCTATGCCATCCATCTGAGTGAGGCGATACGATCCGGGCTGAGTGACTTCTGTTACTATGAAGGGTCCTTCCCATAAAGGTGATAACTTGTGCCGTCCCTCCCCCGTTAGAATTCGGCGGAGGACGAGGTCTCCTACTGAAAAGAACCGTTGCCGCACAGCCTTGTCGTGATAGCGCCTTAGAGTCTGCTGATACCGTGCTGATTGGATTACCGCATTCAGCCGTTCTTCCTCAAGTACATCAATGTCCTCCAGCCTGGTGGCCTCAGCTTCTGCTATGCTTTCGAAGATCAACCTTGGCGCCCCAAACTTGAGATCAGCAGGTAGCACTGCCTCCGACCCATAGACCATGAAGAAAGGAGTGTTTCCATGCAGGGCTCGGCTAGGTTGGGTTCTTAGGCTCCAAACAACATAAGGCAATTCTCTTATCCATTTTCCTGCGAATTTTTCATTCTTATCGAAGACCTTTTTCCTGAGTGCCTCCAATATCATTCTGTTGGCTCGCTCAACCTACCCGTTGGCTCTTGGATGTGCTACAGATGCGTACTTGATCTGAATGCTCTTTTGCTCGCAGAAGTCGAAGAATTCTGAACTGGTGAAGTTGGATCCTAAGTCAGTGATGATGCTGTTTGGTATCCCGAACCTGAATATTATGTCTTGTATGAATTCCACGGCCTTAGCAGAGGTTAAAGAAGCAATGGGCTTGAACTCTATCCATTTAGTGAATTTGTCAATCGCCACCAATACATGAGTATATCCCCCTTGAGCTTTCTTGAAAGGTCCAATCATATCCAGTCCCCAGCATGCGAAAGGCCAGGTTACTGGTATGGTCTGTAGTTGCTGTGCTGGCATGTGCTGTTGCTTTGACAAGTATTGGCAAGCTTCGCACCTCTGAACTAACTCGGCTGCATCGTTCTTCACTGTCGGCCAATAGAATCCTGACCTGAAAACCTTCCCGACTAGTGTTCTGGATGCTGCATGTATTCCACATTGCCCTGCATGGACCTCCTCCAGAAGTTGCTTCCCAGTGGTCGGGAGAATGCACTTCATGAGGATGCCTGATGCGCCCCTTCTGTACAATATTTCCCCAATGAGTGTATAGTGAGCCGACTGTCCTGCAATGCGTTCTGCCGAATTCTTGTCGTCTGGTTCTTCTTCATTCTTTATATACTTAATGATCGGCCTTCTCCAGTCATCAGGGTCTGACTCGGGTAGATCTATGATGTTGCACTCTTCTGTTTGATCCATTGAGATACTCGGCTGTAGAATTTCTTGCACGAAAACTCCGGGTGGGACCTGAGTTCGACTGGACCCTAGCTTGGACAGTACATCAGCTGCTGTGTTCCGATCTCTTTCTATATGATGAAATTCCAGACCCTCGAATTTATCTTCCAGCTTTCGGATGGCAGTGCAGTATTTTCCCATTGAATCGCTTGAGCAATCCCACTCCTTGTTTATCTGGCTGATGACTACCAGAGAGTCTCCATATACCATTAATCTTTTGACGCCCAATGATATGGCAATGTTCAATCCATGGATCAAAGCTTCATACTCGGCTGCATTGTTGGAGGCCGGGAATAGCAACTGGAGGGCGTACTTGAGGTGTTCGCCTCCAGGCGCAGTGAAGAGAATCCCTGCTCCTGCTCCCTGCAGCTTCAGTGAGCCATCAAAATACATTCGCCATACTTCTGCAGTCTCTAGGTTGTCTGGTACTTGTTGTTCGGTCCACTCTGATACGAAATCAACCAGTGCTTGAGTTTTGATGGCAGTGCGAGGTCGGAACTCGATGTCATGAGATCCCAGCTCGCAAGCCCACTTGGCTATTCGACCAATGGCTTCCTTGTTGTGAAGAATATCCCCTATTGGAAAACTTGTAACTATTATGACTTTGTGGTCGTCAAAGTAGTGACGCAGCTTGCGGGTAGTTAGAAGTACTGCGTATAATAGCTTCTGAACTTGAGGATACTTTTTCTTTGAAGGGCCTAGGACTTCACTAATGAAGTAAACAGGATGTTGTACTGGATAGGCATGTCCTTCTTCTACTCGCTCGACTACCAACGCGGTGCTTACCACGTGAGTCGTGCAAGAGATATACAGTAGCAAATCTTCAGCTGGTTGAGTTGACGTAGCTCGCCGGTGTGGTTTTAGTACTGGTGGTGTTGTCAAGAATTTTTTCAGAGCATCTAGAGCTTCTTGTGCTTCTGAAGTCCATTGAAACTTATCCACCTTCTTGAGTAACTTGTAAAATGGCAAACCTTTTTCTCCTAGCCTGGATATAAATCTGCTCAGAGCTGCCATACATCCAGTAAGTCGCTGAACCTTCTATTGCGATCGAGGTGCTTCCATCTTCATGATAGCTTCAATCTTATCGGGATTAGCCTCAATTCCCCGGTGGCTGACGACAAACCCGAGCAACTTTCCTGCTGGTACCCCGAAAACACATTTCTCGGGATTAAGCTTCCATCTATACCGCCTCAAACTGTTAAAAAACAGTTGTAAGTCTTTGATGAAGTTTTTTGAGTCCTGCGTTTTGATTACCACGTCATCCATGTAGGCCTCCACACGCTTGCCCCAGTGATCGGCTAAGCATGTTTGAATGGCTCTCTGGTAAGTTGCCCCAGCGTTTTTGAGGCCAAACGGCATGGAGGTATAACAGAAAGCACCAAACGGAGTAATGAATGCCGTTTTTTCTTCATCTTCCTTTGCCAGACTAATCTGATGGTATCCGGAATAGCAATCCAGGAAAGACAGCATAGAACATCCAGCGGTGGAGTCCACCACCTGATCTATCCTTGGGAGCGCGAAAGGATCCTTCGGACAGTGTTTGTTGAGATCAGTATAATCAACACACATGCGCCAATCCACTTTATTCTTTTTGAGTACAAGAACAGGGTTGGCTAACCACTCAGGATGTAACACTTCTCTAATGAATCCAGCCGTGACCAAGCGAGCTAACTCGGCGCGAATGGCCTCTCTCTTGTCGGGCATGAAACAACGTAGTTTTTGCCGAATCGGCCTTGCCTGGGGATAGACCTTCAGTTTGTGCTCGGCCAGTTCTCTTGGGACTCCCGGCATATCCGCAGGTTGCCATGCGAATACATCTCGGTTATCTTGCAGAAACTGGACGAGCGCGCTTTCCTATTTGTCATCCAAGCTGGAGCTGATGATAGCCGTCTTGCGCTCATCAGCGAACCCCAGGTTGATTCTCTTGGTTTCTTCAGTCGGCCGCATAGAAGTCGCGGTCTGAGCTTTGCTTGCCGGTACTGCAAGGTCTTCCTCAGGCTTAGAGTTTGCCAGTGTGGAAGGGACTGTCGGTGGCTTGGCGGTGAGGGCTGCTTGAATAGCCACTCGGAAACACTCTGCGGCACCTTGGAAGTCGGCGCGCACAGTTATGATCCCTTGCGGTCCTGGCATCTTCAGTATCATGTATGTGTAATGCGGAATGGCCATGAACTTGGCCAATCCAGGCCTCCCGATGATGGCGTTGTACCCGCAGTCGAAGTTCGCCACTTCAAACCTCAGGAACTCGGTTCTGTAGTTCTCCGGAGTTCCGAAGGTGACTGGCATGTAGAGGTGGCCCAGCGGGTACTCCCCTTCTGTCGACACGATGCCGAAGAAACGAGTGTCCGACTCGTGGAGCTCTTTGAGGCGAACCCCTAAGCCTTGAAGTGTCCGGGGGAAGGTGACGTTGATGCTGCTCCCCCCGTCCACCAGCACTTTCTTTACCCGGCTTTCTCGGATCACCGGATCGACGAGGAGCGGATATTTGCCTGGATGGTCGAAGTTGAGCCATTGATCTCCCCGAGTGAAAGTGATCGGGTGTTCCGACCACCGGTATGGGGCGGGAGGACCGGTGGTTGCCACCAGTATCTGGCGGTTGTTGAGCTTTTGTTGTCTTTTGCTCTCCTGCGACCCATGTCCGCCGAAGATGACGTTGACCTCCCTGTCGATGCGTGGGAAAGCTCCTCCTCCTCCTTCCTCCTGCCGATGAGGTTGTCGTGGTTCATCTGGTCCTCCCCTCGGTGGAGGAGGAGGTAGAGGTTGGAAGGGTCGGCCGTGTCCGACAGAATGCTTGAAGTCCCGACAGTTTCGAAGAGTGTGGCGCATGTCCTTGTGGTACGGGCACTGGGCGTCGAGGATGTCGTCCAGCGTGCGTTCGCCTCCGCGAGGTCCTCCTCGGGCGCGTGAGGCAGGTGGTCCGGCGGTGTGTACTTCTTCGCGAGGCCTCTTCTCCCAGCGTTTGTCGGGTGGCTGGTTCGCGTCGCGTCGTGGTGCTGCCTGCGCAGGCTTTGCTCCTCCGATAAGGTCCTGAGCTCGCTCGTCGGCGGTGATGTAGAGGTCGGCTTCCCGGAACAGTTCCTCGGAGGTAGTCGGCGCCTTCTGTAGTATGGCTCGGATGAAAGCCGAGTCATTGGATCCTCTGTAGAAGTCCTCGATCACGGCCGCCTCCGTGACCTCGGGGATACGATTTCTCATGGTCTGGAACCTTTTGAGGTACGACCGAAGAGTCTCATCCCCCCGGCGCTTGATGGATTTGAGGTCCCATGGTTGCGCCGGCTTGTCGGAGAGGGACTGGAAGTTGGCGGTGAAGCGTCGACTGAAGTCCCCCCAGTCGTCGATGCAGTGTCGGGGTAGATGTCGCAGCCACTGCAACGCGTCTTGCCCAAGGACGATGGGTAAATAAGTGGTCATCACGTCTTCGGATGCCCCGGCAGCCCGGGCAGCGGTGGTGTAGACGGCTAGCCAACCCCCTGGATCTTGCTTAGGTTCATATTTGTCGACATTGGATACCTTGAAGTTGGGAGGCCATTGGACGGCCCTAAGGCGTGGAGTAAGAGCGGATACTCCGCACGTGTCCTCCTGTCGTCGGGGACGATGTCCGTCCCGGGGAGGGGAGTTGTGATTGTGGTTCCTCGACTGTCCCCGGGTGGTTCCGCCAGTTGAGGCCGTTGCCGACACAGTTCTGGTGGCTTGGCTCTGAGTCGGGATGCCATGATCCCTGTCGTACACCTCCCGACGGCGAATCTCGTTCTCATGCCGCCGCTCACGCGAAGCATTGATGGAGCTTCGCGCGTCTCGGTGACTGTTGATGGCGTGTCATAGATCGTTCGGCGGGTGAGCAAGCGGTAGAAGATGGTTGGCCGCCTGGGTGAACAGTCATCGGTAGCCCTCAGCGTCAGGAGTTCAAGGAAGTCCATCAGCTATCCAAGCCAATACCCCTCCGACTTCGCTCGGCGTGTTCATAGCTAGGGCGAAGTCGGGGTTCAGGTTACGCCCGAAGAATGGATTCTCCCGGCGTTGCCTTGCATCTTGCTCAGCCTGTTCCTGAGCTCGTCGGCGATCACGTCGTCGGGAGTTCCTTCGTTCTCTGAAGACGCGTTCTTCCGGAGTTTCTCCTATCTCCGAGACCTCGTCTCGCGAGACAGGCTGTTCCGGATCCCGCTCTCCGGCCGCGTGATGTCGTCGAACGTTCCTGCGCCGGTTCCTCCGTCGTCAGGACTCTCGTTGAGGCGGTTCTTCCCCGGGTACGGTCGGCTCGTCGTCGGAGACGATAGGCGACTCCACTCTCCCGATGAAGATGACGTCGGGGTAGAATGGTGCTGCTGTCGTGGTGAGCTTCTTCCCGTTCTCCTTTGAGGCATGAGGAACGGAAAGAGCAACTCGCTTCTCCCCGGTTTCCTTCTTCCTTGCGATCTGTGTCCACTCTTTCGTCGGAGAGGTAGGCAGTGGAGTTCTCCGGGTCAGCGAGCCCTCAGCCCCCGACTTCCCGGAGACGATCTTCTTCTGGAAAGCTGGAGGTTGTGTTTCTCCGGTATTTTCGGAGTTCGTTGGGAGAGACTTCTTTTCCGGCGGATCCGCGATACGGTGCAGAATTCCTTCTTCATCCGCTACAGATGAGATTGTTCCGAAGCAGAATACGGATCTGGGACGCAGGGTGATCTTGTTGTAGAAGGTGACGGCCATTGAGCTAGCTTGGATCGTCGACACACCCCCTACCTGGCGTGCCAGCTGTCGGTGTTTTGGGTCCGACCGCACACCCGGGGTTGCCCCTCAAGGTGTTTTAGGAGTAGTACGGTGTCGACGACTGTAGCAAAATGGTTCGTGTCGATCGCACGAGGGACAGTGGACAAGGTTTACAGGTTCGGGCCGCTTGGAGATGCGTAACACCCTACGTCCTGGTGAGTATGCTTGGTGAATGTGGTTACAAGAGAGCTCTCTGGATTGAGAATACAGAGAGTTGACGTGGGTGGCTAAGTAAAGGGCCGATTGATCTGAAGGGGTGCCCCCTAGGCCTTATATACTCGACCGTGGGGCAGTACACGTGGATATGATAACAACAAGTAGCTAAAAGGTAGTGAACCTCTTGAGTTTATCCCTACGTAACCCTCGCCGACTTATCCTCGCATGGCTCCGTTGCATGGGGGCTTCGGCGCGGGAAAGTCGGGTCTCTGTTGCGATTTACTCGCTCGACGTTGTGGGCCGTCCGGGTTTGCACCAATCTGGTCTCACGTCGCTCTGCTTTGTTGGTTGTTTCTCCCCAGGCCCACGAAAGAATGACCTTACGATTTATTGGGCCCTTGGGCCTTTCGTGAGGTCCTTTACTCTTTTAGTGGACCCAGGGGATATCTATCCCCCACATAAGGGGCATCATTCAACGTCCTATATGGTCACGCTTCGGCATTAGAAGACCTTCAACCGCACATGGAAATGATGTGCAAGCGTGTCAGATGGCTTTGAATACTATATGCACCTATATCGACACGAGGGATTTGATCCAAGAGCATATTGCTTACAAAGTATGGCCCCTTGCAAGGAGGCTGCCATTGGCTCCAGCCAAATTGGCCTGGTTTATCTAAAATACACATTTCGGTTCAGGGATCGGTTTGATGAGCCAAATGATGATTGGTTGGATACCATAGAGGCAACAAGTGATGAGCTGCTTGGAGCCTACTCGAGGGCTGAAGACGAAGCTATGAAAGTCGCCTTCGGTGCTCAAGGGAAAAAGAGACTAAATAGAGTTTTCGATGTAATCGGGTTTATTTACCCTAACTACTGTTTTCATGTTCAAAAACAAAAGGGAAAAGAAAAACTGTTGCTTTGGCACCTTCTAGTGCGTCGAAGGCGAAGAAAGTAAATGTTTTGACACATAGACCACGACGCATTGAGACGGCCGATGTGTTAGAGCTTATTGAACGTGCAGGAGTTGCCCCTTCTGCCACAGAACCAGGTCATGTTGTGCCAGTCGAGGCTAGTACAAACCCGCCCGAAGAGCCGAAATTAGAGAAGGTAGTAGATCAATTGAATGTGTTGAGCCCACCAAGTACAATAGGATTACCGAAGCCATCAAGCGTTCCTTTAGTGACTCCAAGATAAAGGAGAATGGCTAGTGTGCTAGACGTTGTTTTGGAGTCCGTAAAGACATCAGCTCCTGCCTCTGTCGAAGCTCTCAGCACGCAGATTAAGGATGGAAGGAAAACTGCTGTCGCGAGCACAGCCAACGCTCTTGCTGAAGCTGGACCTTCGGAAGCTCCTGCCGAAGCTGGACCTTTGGAAACTGCACCAACAGTACCGGAGAAAGAGAGTGTTTCTGAGAAATCTAAATCTCCTGCTCCTGAAGCACCCCTTAAAAAATTTGAATTCATTGTTCGTCATGCTTCAGGAAAGCAACTACCAGAAGAACAGGTTGCCGAAGTGCAACACTATGCCAAGGATCTGAAACAACCCCGAGGGTCCTTGGTATATGGTGGCAATGACGAAGATGACTTCACGAGACAGTAAAAAAATACATGTCTATCGGGAAATAATGGACAATATAGGATATCCAAAGCTTGAACTTGGCCTATCTGCAATGTCGAAAGATCAACTTCCAAACAATCTTACTTATAATAGTCTGAAGGTGTGTGTACTTTGACTTGCCTACTTTTATAGCTTTCCTTGCCGGTATTACATTCTCACTCTTCGTTTTCCGGGGCTTAATTGTAAGCAAAGCTCTGAAGGCCTAGAAGGATGCAGAGGATGAGAGCTGCCGCATAGCTCTTAGGAATCTGCGTTTAGAAGTTATCACGCTAAGAAATGAAGCTATTGAAAAAGACAAAATATCACTTTCCTTAGTAGATAACTGAAATCTAACGAGGCCAAGCTTGATGCCCAAGTCGAAGCTCACAAATCCAAAGTACAAGAGCTAAAGAGGAAGGTTGCTGAAGCAAATAAAAATTTTGAAATTGAAGTGGTGAAGCATGAGATATGCGAAATTGAAAGATTAAGAGCGCAGAAGAATGCCGATGAGCTTTGTGCTACCAAAGAAAATGTTTTGAGATATCCATGGAATGCGCAAAAAAATCTAAAGAGCAGCTTTGCTAAAGTTCGAGCCTTCTCCTCGGAGCAAAAATTCATCTGCGGTGATCTAGATGGAGTTATTCAGTGGATCAGTGGTAAGGCTGAAGCTTTTGAAGAGATTCTCAGTGATAGAGGGGATTTTTGCGCCTTCGGCAGTGCCCGCGGGGCTGCATCAAGTCTAGAAAAGGTCAGTTGTGATCATGCGAAGGCTGTTGTTCAGCCAGAGTTTACTCTCTCAGGTGACGACATGAAAAATCCTTCAGTCGAAGCTTCTGCACTAAGTGATAAATTTTACTCTGAAGTATGGCTGAAGGGCAGGCGAGAAGTCGCCGATGAAGCCATCAGAATAAAAGAAAAACAAACTCATGATGCTTTGGAAGAGGCAAGAAGGGCTGAAGAAGCTGCCGAGCGGGCTAGGCTGATAAGTATGCATCTGTTATGGTTTTAGCTTCGTGATCCATTTTAACTTCGGAACTAAAAACAATATACTACGGTGTAGCTGAACTATCTCCGCCTCCAGAGCCATACGATCTAGAAGTCGACCCGTTCCTGAAGGAGGCACTCGAGACCATCAAAATTGCCAATGAAGATGTTGACGAAGCTATCAACAAGCTGTTAAACGAAGCTGCCAAGAAGGTCCTGAAGGAAGACTAGAACTTTTATTTTTGCTAGTTTAATATTGTTGAACATGATCTCTAGTCTTGCAAGAAACACTTGTAAACAATATGTTTGTATATTGATGTAATATATTTCTTTGTGATGCATGAAACTTCCGTACATACTGTTTGTGAGCCACTGGCAAAAAACACCTTCCCTTCTTTTCATGTTTCACGTAGAAAAAGATTCCTCTTCTGTCGACTCAATAATGCGTATTTTGCCATGATTGCTGCATAGTAATACTGCTGACAAGGACTCCTCTCCTATGTAAAAATATATCTGCCGAAGGCATATTTTGTGCTATGACACATTCTTTCATGATCAGACAGGTATTTTCAAAGGAGCAATTTTCCTTCTCCACGGCTTTTTGCTGATGCAAAATGATGTATGGTATGATGCTATGCGATATGATATGATGATATAACATAAAATGATGTTTATGCCGAAGATAAAAAACCCACACGAGTATGCACCCAGACTCTGCATCCCCTTAGGTACGACTTTGGAGTCTCTTCACCTTTTACTTTGGTGGTTTTTCAGCTCTGCATTCCCTTAGGAACGACTTTGGAGCTAAGCTTTGTATCCCCTTAGGAACGACTTTGGAGCTTCTTCACCTTTGATTTAGGTGGCATTTAAGCTCTGCATCCCCATAGGAATGACTTTGGAGCTTCTTCACCTTTTACTTAGGTGGTATCTTAGCTCTGCATTCCCTTAGGAACGACTTTGGAGCTTCGTAACATACTCCGCATTTCCTTAGGAATGAATTTGGAGCTTTGTAACTTACTCAACATTCCCTTAGGAACGACTTTGGAGCCTCTTGATTTGTTTTTGTTACACTCGATGGTGTAACCACAGGCTTATTACATCAAACTGAAGGTTGAACCTTCTTGTGTTGTCTTTTTAAAAGAAAATGTAGAGGCAAAAATGAGGAAAAATACATTGGATTAAGGCACCCCTTGGCAGAAACGCTGTGCCACCTTCAGTAGATATGCCTCGTCTTAGGCATAGTGTTGTTGACTATGCGAGCTTCGGACTCCTCCCAAAGGTCGTGCTATTGCTGAGCCTGACGATGCCCTTCTAGCTGTTGATTATGAACCAGGGTAGGCACCAGCGGTAGCGGTGGTGGCAACTGAGCCTAGGAAGCTTGGGAGTGACTCGCCGAAGCAACAGAAGTCGTAGGCTGTTGATTGCCCACATACTCCAAGATATACGGAGAGTAGCCCGAAGCAGTATGCAAGACCTGCTTCGGTGGGTTCTGCCATGCTTCGGCTTCAGCGATTTCCTTCTGCTTTTGGATTGTGACTTGGCACGTCCTTGTGGTATGTCCCTTATCTTCGCCACAGAATAGGTAGAACAGTCTCCTAGGCTGATTACCATATCTTCCTCCGAAGCTTCTCCCCCCTCTTCCTCTTGGAGCTGGTGGCCTAAAAGAACTTTGTTGTGCCCAGATGATTGAGAGCTATGTTGTTGTCCTTGGGTATGATTCCCCCATCGTCACTTGAGCTGGGATTATGGATCGACCTAACATGCCTAGGGTGGAGTCTTCCTCCGAAGCCCCTGGTTATCTCGGAGTATCTCTAGGCTTCTTCCCTTCTTTGCCGAAAGTCATTGTCGGCTCTGATGTACTCATCCATTTTCTGGAGAAGCTTCTCCAAGGTTTGCAGTGGATTCCTTGCAAAATATTGTGCCATTGGTCCTGGTCTGAGCCCTTGATCATGGCCTCAATGACAATCTCATTGGGCACTATAGGCGCCTGAGCTCTAAGTTGCAAGAACCTTCAGACGTATGCCTGCAGGTACTCCTCGTGGTCATGCATGCATTGGAACAGAGCTTGGGCAGTGACTGGCTTTGTTTGGAAACCTTGGAAGCTAGTGACTAGCATGCCATAATATAATTGTCCCTAGCCGAAGAGAAGAATACCATGTTCGAGCCACACTTCTGACTGCCATGACGAAGGTCTTTGCCATGACGGCAGTGTTGCCCCCATATGAGGATATGGTTGCTTCGTAGCTCATCAGGAACTGCTTTGGATCTGAGTGCCCATCATACATGGGGAGCTGATATGGCTTGTAAGATGGTGGCCACAGGGTAGCCTGCAACTCTACTGCTAGAGGAGAAGCATCATCAAAAGCGAAGTTATCATGATGAAAGTCATCGTACCATCCATCATCATTGATTGGGCTTTCTTGACGAAGATCCCTGTGTTTGGGCCTTCAGTCCTAGTCATCCTGAGTAAGGTGACACCTTTCTTCGGTAGTTTTGTTGATCTTTCTCTGAAGGTCGGCGAGTCGAAGCATCTTTTCCCTCTTCCTTTGCATTTGTTGGTGAATAGCCTCCAAGTCCCTGATCTCCTGGTCCAGCTCCTCCTCCTGAGGTGTTGGGCTAGTAGCCTTTCTCTTCTGACTCCTAGCTTCTCGTAGGGAGAGTGTCTCCTCATTTGTGTCCAGTGGCTACAGGGTAGCCGCTGGCACTGTTGTCTTCTTCGGTGGCATGGCGAAGGTGAATGCTTGCCGAAGGTGGTCGTTTGAGTTCACCGGAGGTGGGCGCCAATGTTGGTCACTTGTTCTCAAATGCTGTAGGTCAAGAACAAGGCAACACAATTGTTAATTATTATGGACCTTCGTCTTCTGAAGCATTATTCCCACATGGGTGTAATGCTTATTAGACGAAGGTCTAGAAGGACATACCTTCATCATTTAATATGTGAATAGGAATGCGAAAGGATAAAGGCAGTAACTGCATTTCATTAATTCATTTAAATTTGCATTCCATAAAATATATATGAACATTAACAACATCAATATTGCATAGATACCTTCGGCTTGCTCGAAGGTGAAGACATGAGAGTGATTGCAAATCTGCATGAACAGTACGATGCTACTGTTAATCTATTTATAGGCACGAGACAGAGCCCGAGTAAAAGTACATTTATGCCCCTAACATTCATCTATAATCATAACACGAATCATTAAGGACTAAGTAGTCTTTGGCCCTTTTCGATCATCATCATACTTGGTCTTCATCATCACATCAAGCTGAAGCTTTTCGGCTATAGCTTTGTTGTCCATTCTTATCACCTTAGGGCTACATCTTCACCCTGTCATGAGAGAAGACCATCATCCCGAAGTCGAAGCCCCTCTATAATAATCCATGTCATACTGAAAACATATGGTCAGTCATATTTTTGAGGACCTTTGGAAGAGGAAGGCCCCCAACAGATATACACACTTTTGGCAAAAAGTGCATACAATTTGAAATCACCCTATAGGGCACTAATTAGGGTTTTGGGCTCCAAATTAGGGTTTTGAGTGTCCTAGGGTACATTAATTGCTTAATCTCTGCCAATATTTCTTGAACATATCTACCAACTTGGTGAGACCACTCCTTAGTGTTCACCACATAAAGTCACATGCTTCTAGTCCTTGGAGAGAGGCACTCCAACCTAGGGTTAATAATCTCGTTTACTAGATCATACCATCCCACAAGCATCACATCAAATGTTTTGTTTTGAGATTTTAGCCCAGTGGATGAATTCTAGGTGTACCATACAAAATGTAATGTCACTGCATAAGATGTCATGCCAAAGTTTTAGTTCTCGTAAAACCACAGGTGTTACATCCTTTCCCCCCATAAAAGAATCTCGTCTCGAGATTTAAGGCTCCTGTGTAAGTAATGGAAAAACAAATGCGTCACAACTTTATTTCCTATTTTCTCTTACAAGGCAGGGGTGGGTGGGTGTGTCTTTTCTAGCTTTACAACAAAGTACACAAAACTTAAAGGTTACAAGAAGCTAGAAACATAGGAAAATGCTTTTCTAAGAAATCTTCAGATTCCCAAGTAGCCTCATCTTCGGTATGTTGGTTGTAACACTCCTGGTGTTACGAGAACTAAAACTTCGGCATGACATCATATTCATTGGCATTTCATTATGTATGATACACCTAGGATGCATCCACCAGGATAAAATTCCAAAACAAACATGTGGTGTGATGATCTCACTTGGTAAAAGGGATTCTTGACCCTAGGTTAGAATATCTCTCTTTAAGGATTAGAAGAATGTGACCTTGTGAGATGAGCACTAAGGGGTGAACTCAACAAGTGGGTAGAAATGATCAAGAAATGTTAAGCTTGGGAACCTAAAGTGCTACATATACCCTAGAACACTTAAAACCCAAGTTTGGAACCTTGAACCCTAAATAGTGCCCCATAGGGTGATTTCAAGTTTTATGCACTTTTAGTCAAAAGTGTATATATCAAAGTGATAAAGTAACAAAAGTTAAGCAAATTTCATGTTGAGAATTTCCAAGTTTTGTGATGAAACTTGGACTAAACTGCAAAAAGGATTCATGAGCACCCTTGTCCTTAACTCTAAAAACATTGTCAACGAGCCAACTTTGGACTTCTGTATCTCTTGATCCATGAAGGGTTTGCTATAAGTTATTATAGCATAGTTGTAGAGCTACTCTAGTAGTCTAAGTTTGATTAAGTGACTTAGCCCAAGAATTGTACATAAATTGGAGTTAAATGCCCTAGAATGTTTGAAACCTTGGGAGTTTAGTAGGACATTTTTTCCATAAGCAATCGATGGTATTAAATTAATTAAGTAACCAATAAACAAAAGATGGGTACATCTCTTGTTGATGATGAGGTTATGGTGCATTCTATTAGAAACATAAAATTGAACTCAAATTATCAATGAAAATAAAATAGAAGATGAGAGAAGAAATAGTAATAGTAACTTGTTGCTTCTAGAGTTGGAAAAGGGAGGGAGAATTAATAAAAAATATTATTAAAAATTTGTAGAGTTTATATCCACAATTAGGATGGTATTGGACATTTGGAAGCCTGAAAATTCAAGGTAAGGATTTAAACTTGAAATTCAAGTGTTGAAATTGGAAATAAGAATGAAAGTATTTATTCCATAAATAAATAGCAAGGAAGAGAATAAATGATAATATTATAAATAGTAGAATATATATTCACATTAGGTTTATACTTGAGAAGGGGAATTTGAAATTTAAAACCAGAAAGTGGAAGCAGGTTTAAGTTTGAAATTGAATTTGAGCATAAGTTGGAAATGAGAAATTAAATAAAGAAAAAGAAAAAGGAGAACCAACTAACGCTTGGGCCGGATCTCCCACCTCGAAGCCCACTTACGCTTCTCAGCTCAGCCCACCTTTCTCGTGCCCGCCACACCCGTCTGTCTAACGTGATGACCTGGATGGACAGTCTCATGCGCATCCATGTATCTCCGACACATGGGACCCGCGCGTCAGCCGCTACCCACTCGTTCCTCTATCAGTGGGGCCTAGTCGTCATCCCGTTGCTTTGACACCAAAGCCAGGCACGGCGCGGCATAACGAAAGCCAAGATTTCTAGGACCAGCTGGTGGCCGAACTCTCCGAACTGCGCGGCGTATGACCCGGTGCCACACCCCCACTCTCCATCAAAATCGTGCCTCCCTTCTTTCTCGCGACGCCAGCACCATAATTACCATCTACACAGAGCACGATAGGGAGAGGTAGCCACCAGCGCTCCACAAAATTGTTAGGATTTGGGCCTTGGTGTGGCTCCCCGTGAGGCATCTGGGGGCCAGGAACTATTCCACGACGATTGAGCGCACTGCGGAGGTCTCACCACCGTTGAATTGCTCGTTGGAGCAATTACTCTGCCACCGAACCGCCATCGCGCGTGGCCAGGCTCCGGTCGTGCACCAACCATAGGTATGAACCTATCCCAGCATCGTACTACCATTGAATTCGTGAAATGCCTCCTAGATTGTAGAGCTTGGGGTCTAGGGTGCATGGGTAACGCAGGTTGGCCATGGCACCGCCGTGGCGAGCCACCGCACCGTCAGACTAGGGTGCTCGGGGAAGGAGAACAGTGGGACCCTAGATTTATCGATGGGCGGCCTAGATTAGTTTTAGCTTACCGCTTGGGGCATTTGGATTCGTGCCATTGGATCGGTATCTTACGGCTCGAAGCAGATCGCGTTATATTAAGTTGTAGCCATCAGATCTCGATCCGGTGGACTACAATCCATACCGATTCAGTTAAAACCGAGATGTAACCCGAGCCGTCTAGATCAGATCGGGTGACTGAGAAATGTCCATACCCCTTCGCTGGGCGCAAAATGCAAAAGAGCCCCTCGGCTTCTATAAAAATTACCCGTAGTACGTCTCGGGTGTGACTGAGTCTGGTAGGTTTCATAGAATAAACCTTGAGCTTCCTGGTTTTGGTGCACGCGGTCCAGGAAATAAAGAAAACAGGAAAAAGTAATTTAGAAATTGATTTGGGTATAAAAATAATTGCAGAAACTCATTTAATTCATACAAAATTCATATTAAATCCTTTTTGATCCATTCTAGTGGCATTAATTTTTGTTTTAATATTGTTCATCAGCTAGTACCTTTGTTTAGCCATGAAACTTGAATTAAAATTATTCACTTGATTTACTCTAGACTAAGCACTTAAAAACTTCAGAAATTCATAACTCCACCGTTTTAATTTCGAATTAACTCATTCCAGTTACGTTAGCTTCGTATAAATATTTACTATGCAGTAACAGCATAAATTATACCATGTCGCATACTTTTATAATTAGATATTTATTTATCCTATTTCTACTAGATTAGCTCTTCTAAATCAAATCTAACCAGTCCATATTTATAATTTCATTAAAATATGATCTCTAGTGAAGATATAATTAAAACTAAAGTTGAGTTCATTACCTATAGAATATTCTCACATATGTTGTATAATAATCAATTTATAATAGAGTTCAATATTTACGTAGATCTTCCATAAATCATAACTCTTTAACCATGACTCCGATTTTACTAGTTCTCGATCCCACGATCTCATAGCAACGAGTAAATTATTATTATGCAGTTTGTTCTAATGTTTGGTGTGATGTTAATTTTGTCTATACCATGTTGTTTGTATTGCTACGACTAGCAGTGAGGTCATGAGTCACCTAAAGATCATCTTGGTACCAGGAATCTCAAGTCCCAGGCAAGTTGTGCCCTTGACCACTTTTTACCCAATAATGTTTTTATTATCACTTATCAATGCATAGGTTTAATTTTGATGGGACCCAATAGATCACCCTAGACTGATTATCCTTTTACCTTGTTTACCCCTAAATCATTTGGGTAGTTTTGCTATTGCTTTATATGGTTTTTGGTTAATATTACATTATATCCATGTTCCAATTATTCTGTTATTTTATTTATGTTCATGTCAAGATCATTATCTTTAATTGGAACATGGAGCTTAACTTGAGAAACATGTGCCACCACAAGGGTGGTATGGGACGCCGTTGGCTGACTAACTATGAAAGATAGTGGATGACTATCTTACCCAAAATGGGCAAGGGCAGTAGGGGAGTAGGCATATATGGAGGTTCTCGGGTTGATTTTGCTGCGATGGCGGTCAGACGAGGGATTCCTACATTGCTCTTCCTAGAAATTGTAGCGGGTTTTCGGAAGCTAGTGGAACTAGGTAAAGGCCTCATAGTGTTGCCTTGCCTCGCTTCCTTGGTAGAGGTGTATGGGAGTCGCGATCCCTTGGCAGATGAGTAACATGACTTGTGGGTACAGGGTACAACCTCTGCAGAGTGTAAAACTGGTATACTAGCCGTGCTCGCGGTCATGAGCAGCTCAGGACTCTCGCATGAATAAATTGTGGAACTAAATTCAATTTATCATTTGCAATGCATGGGATTTATTATTTATTTTGTTCTATTATTATTCTGGTATGGTATCTACTTATACTTAGTAATTGCTAATAAAATTTTGACCAACTTTAAATGCAATGCTTAGCTTTAACCATTCTCTTTGGTAAGCCTCACACTTCACATGAGCTTCCACCTTTGGCGAGTTCATGCACATTATTCCCCACAACATGTTGAGCTATGAATGTATGTGAGCTCACCATGCTGTCTCACACCCCCCCACAGGTCAAGAACAGGTACTACAGGATGAGGCGTCTGGAGGATGTTGCGATGTGTTCATGAGAGGTCTATGTCGTCGTCTCTCAGTCAACTTTGGGTTGCTGGATCATTGTATCCTTTTGATGTAATTAATTATTTATTTTGTACAGAACTCTTTTTATATAGTAAAGTTGTGACATTCGTTTCTGTACCATGATTCATTATATGTGTGAGACTTGTTCCTAGCACACCTGGTGATTATGTTCGCGTCGGGTCTCGGGTCCCTAAAACCCGGGTGTTACAGTATAGTAGACTGAAAAAGATCAAAGATGCAGTGCACCTCACAGCCGGTGATCGAGCGCGATGATTCGAGCTCGCCATGAAGATTCGTGCATGGCTTGATGCGAATATTACAGGGGGTGAAAATATCATGGCCACAGATGAGTTTGTGCGCTGGCCGCCGTATCCACTAGCTTCACTATCGGCCAGAATTCCATCGTCGACGTCCGCTGTTCCTGTTGTTGATGCCATGTGCTTGAGGGCGTTACCACGTCACAATAGGTCGTAGTGGAGAGCCCATTTACTACCTCGAGACCTTACACCATTGAGCGCCACGATAGACGAGCTTCGGTGACTCACCTCTTCACTGTCGTGAGCTCACCTTCGTCCCAAATTCGGAGCACCCGTAGTCAGCCTCTATAAACTGAGTGCCCTACCTGTTCCACCCTCTTGTTACGCACCCAGTGCACCACTCCTTACCTCAATCCATCCACCGTAGCCCAAGAATTTGGGATTCCCCCAAATCGGTCGCCGTCGCCGCCTTGAGGCATCATGCCGTGACCAGTTCATGCCTCCCGGGTTCATGTTTTAGCATTCCTTACTGCTAGTGAAGCTCCCGGTCTTGGCCAATTGAACGCTACCGTGTCGTAGCTTTGGGAACACCGTGTTGTCGCTCGGGAATGCTGCCGTGGATATTGTTCATGTTGACCGGCCGTTTCGGGTTTCTTCTGTCCAAGTTTGCGCAAGCACCATAGTCCTATTAGGTCACTGATTTGTTTCGATGCCTTGGATTGAATGCGATCGATTCGTGTAAACCGGAACGGGCTTGCCGGAGATTTTGCTCCACGGTTGTGCCGGACAGACATAGTTTAGTGGAAGTCTAGTCAAATTAAACATATGAATGAGTTCGGGTAGCGTCGAAGATGGAGCCCGTGTACTCGACACCACCGGAACTGGTCACCACGGCGAGTACACGTGATTCCGGCAATGTGTTCGACGCGGTGCTCGTCGGGGACTCAAGTTTGTAAATGAAGCAAAGGGGAGGGGTTCAGATGGGTTGTCAATGAAACACGAGAATAGTACAACAGGGCACTTCGCGATTGTTTGAAACCCAAGGGACCCCGGTGCAAACAGACCAACACGGGCACGGGCGCGCTCGGTTTCTGCTTGGGTTTGGGCTGATTAGGCTGGTTTCGGCTCGATACTATTCATGCTTTTATCCTTTTCTTTTTTCTGCTAACATGGGAAATTTATAGGAAATAGTCAAAAATTGGTAAAATCATGAGACCAATTTTGTTAGATTCCTAAAATCAAGTAGTATTTAATAAAAATAATTCCAAGATTTTTATTTCAAACCTGGAATTATGTAGCATTTAAAGGTGCTTAAATAAAGTCTTTTAGAATTTTAGAAATAGTTTAGTAATTTTAAAAATCATAAAACTTTTGGGGTAGGCTTAATATGATGGTCAGAGACCCTGAGTGAAGTTTGAAAAGGTTTGGGCACTGTTTGAGCAGAAAACCCAATAACTAGCTTCATAGGATTAATTATTAATACTAATCCTAAAGGAACACCTAACTAGGAAATCTCAGTGATTGATTCGTACCATTAAGGAAAGTTGTATTCATGACGCAACTTACTATATTTCCATTGTATGATTGCATATTCATGACATAGCATGAGCATTTGTGTACATGTATTATCATGTATAGAACACGAGGAAGAATCCGTAGTAGAGGAAGAAGTTGTCTCCTAGACCGAGAATCCCATAGTGGAAAACAATTTTTACATCGACATCTGCAGTGTGGAAACAGAAACTCCTGCAACATAAGGCAAGCCCCGGTGCATTTTACCCTTTCCTTGATGTTTTAAAATCTTTATCACCATATATGATGCATTAGGTGATACGAGTTGTGTGTTAAATAATTGATGCATTTCCTTCCTTGGAAAATTTGGTTACCAGTCCTTGTTTATCTGTTTTATTTAAACAAGCTTTCTAATGCTTAGTCTTGCTACAGAAATCAAAATGTTTTGTTTGAAAAAGGTGATGCTTCACATTGTACGGGGATTTTTACAAAGAAAAGACTTATGATGGTGAATCCATCATGGCCGTGATGGATTCAACATCTAAAAAGAGTACCTCTATCAGGTACCAAACTTTGGGTTTTTAAATAATAAAGACGAGACCAGGCAGGTGACTTGCACGAGAAGGAAGTCTCGATGTAGTTTCTCCGTCTGAGTCGTTTAAGGACCAAGCTGATGTAGGCTTGATGATCGAGGACCTTTTAACTAGCCACATGCCTCATCATGGGTAAGCTTTGCCTCGGTCGGACCAATACTAGAAAGGCTACCACATAATGGGAGTGGAGAGATGGCGAGAGTAGCGTGTACCCTCCATGGCAAGAGGCTGGACGGTGGAGTATCTGTGCTCTCGGTTGGCGTGAACCCATTATGGTCTTACGAAACCCGGGTGTGAGTTAACATATGCAAGGGTTAAGTGCTACATATGTCGTGTGGTTGGAGATCCCCAGCTAGGTATTAATCGATTCGGATCGCCGTTACTTCTCGGACATGAAGACTTTGGTCAATGCCCTACACGAAGCGACAAGTGAACTCAAAGGATGGTAAAAGATGGCTAGTATAGGCCAAGTGCTTGATCTAGAATAGAAAGAAATCAAGATGCAGGTAACTACTTAACCTGGCAAGTAAAATGAATTCTTAAGGATCCACCCATAGTAAGCTTTTCTGCAAAAAAGAGTTTTTGGAATCTTGATAAGCTTTACCTTGGTTGCCAAAGGCCAGCATATCCTTGAGAGTCTTTTTCCTTACACGAGTAAGACTTTCGAAAGTACACTCCATACAGGGTTTTCAAACCCATGTTGTTGTAGGTGATGAAACAGTTGAGTTCTGCTGTTTCTGCTCCAAGGTTGTTCCAAAGCTAGAGGAAGAAAACTAAGACCTACCTTTGGAAGGTGTTTTGCCTTCCTATCATGTAATAAGTTTAAGCACTCAGTACCCAGTTATGTAATAATCAACTCTTTCTATATTATACTTTTGAATGTAAATTATGTTGTTGTAATCCTTTCCGCTTACTCTGATGGTGTGTAATGTCTTTGTTATGGGATAAGCGCTCTTGGGTGATGTGATGGAGATACGGATAACCGGACCTGCCAAGCCATTGAGCGCACCTACATGACTGTTTGAGGTCCTCACGACAAGGATAGCTGTAGGTGGGCCTAATATCTTGGGAGGTTCCATGACATTGGTTCCACTGTATCTTATAGAACTTGAGTGTCCTTTTTTGAGTAACTCGATCCTTTTGATGCAAAACTCGAATGGGATATTTCGAATAAGTTAGGTCTGGTTCCAAATTAACTTATGATATATCCATAGTTTGATCGGGGACTTAGGGACATTTCTTCAGTTGTGATACATGGAACACATTGTGTATAACAGATAATGACTCTGATAGTCGAAGTCTATACGCAAGATGCCCACATCGTTCGGAAACAGGGAATGGACCAATGTACCGAGGTGCTAACTTTCCTTTAACCCCGAAATGATATACTCCCTTCATTGAAGATACTTTCAAGTAGATGTGGTCTCTGACTTGAAAGATTAATGGTCGCCACCGTTTATCCGCATAGTTCTTTTGACGTGCTTGAGCTTCTCTCAAGTTGGGTCGTATGCGCTGAACCTTTTCTTCCATTTCTTTGACCAAATTAGGTCTGAAAAACCATCGCTCTCCTGGTCCTGACAAGTTCAAAGGGGTTCTACATCGTCGACCATACAGAGCTTCAAATGGTGCCATTTTGATACTTTATTGATAGTTGTTATTGTAGGAGAATTCTGCCAAAGGCAGACAATCATCCCACTTTTGCAGAAATTCCAGAACACAAGCTCGTAACATATCTTCTAGTATTTGATTTATTCTCTCTTTTTGTCCGCTTGTCTAAGGATAATAGGTCGAACTGTAAAGCCCAAAAATTTGTATGAGGAAAAATATATAATAATAAAATAAATAAATATATTAAGTGGATGTTTTAGGATTATGGAACCTTTAGAGATCATTTGAGTTTGTTTTATATGTGCATATACAGTTAATGGAATTATATTGGTTAACCAACAAATAAATAAACATAGAAAATGTAGATCATGCTGGAATTCTTATATGTTTGCATTTGTACTCAAATTTTTTAGACAAGTTAAGTTTGAAAGGTAGAATTTGTAACACCCAAAATCCTATTTTGGGATTTTCTACCAAAGAAAATGAGTTAAAGTTACATTAAGAATAAATTCTTTTCTTTGCAAAATATATTTCCCTAAAGAACATAAATTGTAATATTAAACTTGTGGGTAGCTCGAAGATTAGAATTAAACTTTGAAAACTAGAGAAAACATCATCAAATATTGAACTCATGGACTATTCTTAAAATAATTTGTTTGTGTTTAGGAACCCTATTTTAGTAAAGGCCAAATTAAAGACTCTTATACAAATTGATTTCTTTTAGGATGACATAATATTTATAAACATCCACTAAGACATTAAGATGATTATTTGTAGAATAGTATACATTTTGTGCATACAAGTGTCCAAATTTAAAAGAAGTGGATTATTAGATAAAGTAAGATAATAAATAAAATTGATAAAACTAAACTTACAGTTCATACTATGGTTTTAAGTGCACATTTAAAACTGATTCAAAGTTTGAACTGGTTTTGAATCAAGTTTAAAATCTACAAATTGAAATAGAAAAATAGTAAAAGAAAAACAAAAGAGAAGAGACATACCTGCGCTGGGCCCAAAGTGACAACTTGGCCTAGTCCCCCTCCATTTTATGATCCGCAACCCACCAAGTGTAGTGTGCTGACTTACTGGCCCCACAACGTCAGCCGGTGATCCCTAGTTTAGCGCCAGTCTCACTGCCTTATGGACCCGCCGTGGCGCTTGCCCTAGCTTGCGTGCCCTCACCGGTTCGTGGGACCGCGCTGCCAGGAGCTTCCTTTCCCCTTGACGGCTTCTTTCGCCCACAGACTCCACGGGGGTTAAATGCAACCTCCCTCTCTGCACTTCCTTGCTGGATACTCGCTCACCCAACTCCGCACCTCGGGCCTATAAGCGCTCGGTCCTACCTTAGGATCGCTCCCCCTCATCTACCCTAGTCGTGCCACGCTAATGCCTGGGAGTCGAAAGCAATGTCGTGGGCCATTGCTGCGTGCGGTCGACATTGGTGGGAGTTCTGTGGCGCACCATCCCATCTGCTTGGTCGTGGGATCAGTCAGGGAGACGGATGGGGATGCTCCTGCGCGCCAGTGACTGTCTCCTCCCCGCGATAGTAGTGCGTGTGGCCGTGCCCGCCCTGGTGGTCGGGTTGGAGCTTTTTCAACTACCATGGAATTGCGGGATGCCATGGGCGATGGTCTGCGAACCGCGGCGTTCAAGAATTGGTAAGAACACCAGGGTTTCCCCTCGATACCTCCGCTTGCATTGTGTGGAACCATCCGGTTGGTAGGATTTGGGTGCTGAGTGACCTCAAGACCCGTGCGATAGATCCCACCGTGGGGGTTGGCCCTGTGGCATCGGGCTTTGGCGAGAGGTGGAAGATGACCTAGGAATCATAGATCTTGTAATGTACAGTCAAGATTAAATTGTGGCGATACCCCTTCGCCCCATTAAATAACGGTCGTGGATCGTGTGGTGGATGAGTGAGATTAGATCGCGAGTGTATAAATCCTGTTCGTCGATCACTGATCGAACGATCGTTGTCGCGTACCGGTTCATTTAAAGGTTATTTCTAATCCGGGCCGCTGTGGTTTGATCGAACGGTCCTTATCGCTCCACACCATCTTTGTCTCTGCAAACTTGCAAAAAGGACCATCGGGTTTGACTAAATAAACCTGACGTCCTGCGTGGTGGTAGCTAAGTGTCGTGGAATTTGCAAAATAAGCCCTGAATTGCTCAAATGTTGTGCGCGCAATCTAGGTCCCGTGGGAAATTGATAAATGAATTAGGAAATTAATTTCTAGTGTATGAATAATTCTAGAAGTAATTTAATTCATAGAAAATTCATATTAAAACCTTTTGAATTCATTCCAGTGGCATTAATTTTGTAATAATATTGTTTATCATCTAGTAACCTTATTTTAGTATGAAACATATTGTTAAATTTATGCACTTGATTTGTTTGGTATCTACCACTTAAAACTTCAGAAATCCATAACTTCTTCGTCTTAATTCTGATTTGGTCCGTTCCAATTGCGTTAGCTTCGTTTAAATATTTACTACGCAGTAAAAACATTGATTATACCATGTCGCATACTTTTATAGTTAGATATTTATTTATCTTATGTCTACTAGATTAGTTCTACTAAATCAAAACTAACCTGACCATAATTATAATGTGGTTAAAACATGATCTCTATTCAAGCTATAGTTAAAATTTAAGTTTAGTTAATTATTTATGGAATAATCTCTCATATGATATGTACTAACCAATTTATAATATAGTTTAATATTTAAATCACATAGATCTTTTATAAATCATAAATCCCTAATAGTAACTCTTATTTTAGTGATTCTTGAGCCTACGATCTCGTAGCAATGCATAGATTATTATTTTGCAACTTAATCTCATGTTTGGTGTGATGTTAATTTTGTCTATACCATATTTGTTTGTATTGCTACGTTTAGTAGTGAGGCCTCTAGAATCTGAAGATCATCCTGGTACATGGAATCTCAAGTCTCAGGCAAGTGTGCCCTTGATCACTTTTATTTACCCAATAATGTTCTCTATAATCATTTTATCATGCATAGGTTTAATTTTGATCGGACCCAATAGGTCACCCTAGTCTGCTTATCTTGTTACCTTGTTTACCCCTGAACTATTTGGGTAGTTTTTCTATTGCTTTATATGGTTTTGGGATTAATATTACATTATCTTCATGTTCCAATTATACTATTATTTTATTTATGTTCATGACACGATCATTATGTTTAATTGGAACATGGAGCTTAACTTGTGAAACACGTGCCACTACAAGGGTGGAATAGGACGCCCTTGGCTGACTAATTAGGAAACTAGTGGAAGACTACCTTACCCGAAAGGGGCAAGGGTTGTAGGGGAGTAGGCGTGTAGGGAGGTTCTCGAGTTGATTTTGCTGCGATGGCGGTCAGACAAGGAATTCCTACATTCTCTTCCTAGAACTGTAGCGGGTTTTTGGAAGCTAGTGGAACTTTGTAAAGGCCTCGTAGTGGATCCCTAGCCATTCACCTCGAAAGTGTCAGGGACTTGCAAACCCTGGCGACATGGGATACATGACTTGTGGGTACAGGGTACAACCTCTGCAGAGTGTAAAACTGGTATACTAGTCGTGCTCGCGTTCATGAGCAGCTCAGGACTCTCGCATGATTAAATTATGGAACTAAATTCAATTTGTCATTTGCATTGCATGGGATTTATTATTAATTTTGTTCTATTATTATTATGGTTTGATGTTCACTTACATCTAGTAATTGCTAATAAAATTTTGACCAACTTTAGAAGCAATGCTCAGCTTTAACCATTCCTTTGGTAAGCCTTACACTTCACATGAGCTCCCACCTTTGGTGAGTTCATGCACATTATTCCCCACAACTTGTTGAGCGATGAACATATGTGATCTCACCCTTGCTGTCTCACACCCCCACAGGTCAAGAATAGGTACCGCAGGATGAGGCGCATGAAGGATGTTGTGATGTGTTCGTGAGAGGTCTAGGTCGTCGTCTCCTTGTCAACTTTGGGTTGCTGGATCGTTGTCTCCTTATGATGTAATTATCTATTTATTTTGTACAGAACTCCTATTAATAGTAAAGATGTGACATTCGTTCCTGCGCCATGTAATTATGTTCGCGCCCGGGTCTTGGTGTCCCTAAAACCCGGGTGTGACACGAACTATGGAGCAATTTAGTACCCAAGAACTTGTGCAATTATTCCCAGAATTTGGATAAAATTGTGGTCCTCGGTCTGACACAATGGTTCATGGCACACCATGCAAGCTTAGGATGCATGCAATATACACTTTACCATATGTAACCACTAGGTACTTAACCTTAACTTGGAGAAAATGAGTAGTTTTTGTAAGCTACAACCCAAATAGAATCATATCCTTTGGATGTCCTGGGTAATACAACAACTAAGTCTATACTTATGTCATCCCATTTCCATGTTGGGACAGGCAACCATTGTAGGGGTCTAGCAGTCTTCATGTGCACCGCCTTCACTCGTTGACAAGTGTCGCACTTTGCCACATAACAAGTGATTTCTATCTTCATTTTAGTCCACCAATATTGTTGTTTCAAATCTTGGTACATCCTGGTACTTCCGGGATGGATAGAATACCGAGTGAGATGGGCTTCATCCAAGATTTGTTAACGAAGTTGAACATCCTTAGGCACCACTATATGATCTTTAAACCATAACACTCTGTGGTCATCCTTCCTAAAACAAGCGGCTTTTCTCTTGGATATGCTTCATACCCTTATCATCCTTTTGAGCATCTATAATCCTCTGTTGAAGGACAGACTCATGCTTCAATTGCATCAAAGTTCCTTGCCATACTATATTCAAATTCAGTATTTCCATTTTCTGGCACAAAGTAATATCAGGTAACCTCACAGTAAGGCAATGGCAAGACACTTTATGACTTAAGGCATCAACCACTACATTAGCTTTTCCCGGATGTTAATGAATTTCTAAATTGTAATCCATAATTAGCTCAAGCCATATTCTTTGTCTCATGTTCAATTCTAACTGGGTAAAAATGTACTTCAGACTCTTATGATCAATATATATATGCCATACATTTCTGAGCAGCTAATGATGCCAAATTTTAAGGGCATGAACTATTGCTGCCAATTCCAAATCGTGTGTCGGGTAATGCTCCTCTTTCTGACGTAGTTGTCTTGAGGCATAAGCTATAACTCGACCTTCTTGCATAAAAACGCATCCGAGACCAATGCCTGACGCATCACTGTATACATCAAACGGCTTCTCAATGTATGGTTGAGCTTAGACCGGTGTATTAGTTAATAGTGTTTTTAGTTGCTCAAAGGCCTCATTAAATTTGGGAGACCAAATAAACTTAACATCATTCTTCAACAGTACTGTGATAGGTTTAACTATCTTGGAAAAATCTGGGTAAATCTACTGTAATAAACAGCTAGTCCAAGAAAGCTTCTAACTTGATGGACTATGGTAGGAGATTTCTATTCCAAAATATCCTTGACTTTGCTGGGGTCAACCACAATTCCTATAGCTGATAAGACATGCTCCAATAATTTGATTTCCTCCAACCAAAATGCGCACTTGCTTAGCTTAGCATAAAGTTGATGTTCCCTTAAGCGCGCTAAGATAATCTGCAGATGCTCTGCATGCTCCTCTCTATTCTTGGAGTTGATTAAAATATCCTCAATAAAGACCATTACGAACTTGTCTAATTCTGGCATGAACACTGAATTCATCAAATACGTGAAATGGACTGGAGCATTTGTTAACCCAAAAGACATAACCAGATACTCGAATAGTCCATATCGAGTAGTAAAAGTTGTCTTAGGTATATCTTCCCGTCAAATCCATATATGACGATAGCTCGACCTAAGGTCAATCTTAGGAAATACTCGGGCTCCAGCAAGCTGATCAAATAAAAGATTGATCCTGGGAAGGGGGTACTTATTCTTAATGGTAACCTCATTAAGGGGCCGATAGTCCACACACATCCACAAAGTTTGGTCTTTCTTTTTCTGGAAAATGGCTGGACAACCCCACGGCGAAGAACTTGGTCTAATAAACCCTAGCTCTAGCAGGTCTTGCAGTTGGGTCTTCAATTCTACCAATTCATTAGGAGGCATAGGGTACGACCTTATTGAAATAGGATCTGTACTAGGCTTTAACTCAATCACAAACTCCACATCCCTCTCGGGAGGTATTCTAGGCAAATCTTCATGAAATACGTCCAGAAATTCACATACTACTAGGATATCTTGTACTTCTTGCACTATAGCTTCAAAAGCTCGTCCGGTTGCCTTGACCGAAACAGATATATGAATTAGTAGAATAGCTCCACCAAGTACACAGCTGACTGAACAGTCCTTTAACTAGCATTAATGACAACTTCATTTTGTGCTAACCAATTCATGCCCAAAATCACATCTACATATTGCCTTTTATAACTATCATATTAGTGGGGAAGTCATGTCCCACTAATTTCACAGTATGTGGAAGTCTACTTCCTTAGTAAAGATTTGGCCCCTAGGTGATTGAATAATAAGACCCTTCTTTGATTCAACACTGGGTATGCAATACTTCTCAACTAAAGGTTTGCTCATGAAAGTATGTGATGCAGCAGAATCAAAAAGAATTACGACGGGATGATTGGCAACAGAAAACATACCCATTAACATGGGCTCTCCTTCCGGTGTAGTAGCCTGTCACACCCGGATTTAAGGGGTAAAGCCGGGTGCGTCTCATATGTGTGCCAAAGAAGAAGAACACATATAATGACCAAATGTATAGAGATAAATGCCACAATCATTATTACATAGCGGAAGAGTCTTACAAAAATAAATGATAACAATAAAGCGAACTAAATAATTATTCCTTGGCGCTATCAAGCTGACTAGGAGACGCCACCTAGATTAGCTCGTACTCCTCATTGTAGACCTCCTCCTGGGCTACCTGCTCTTCACCTGTGGGGGGTTTATATATCACAAGGGTGAGCTCACAAAAGATCATAGCTCAACAAGTTGTGGGGAATAATGTGCATGAACTCACCAAAGGTGGGAGTTCATGTGTAGTGTAAGGCTGATCAACAGATAATGGTTAAAGCTGAGCATTGCTTTTAATAAGTTGGTCAAATTTTATTAGCAATTACTAAATGTAAGTGTATACCAACCCAAAGTAATAGTAGATCAAAATTAATAATAAACCACAATGCGATGCAGATGAAAAATTGAGTTTAATTCCATAAGTTAATCATGCGAGAGTCCTGAGCTGCTCATGACCGCGAGTGTGGCGGACAGATATCCCCCAGGTCCACTAGAAGGCAGGAAGGTCTCTCGAGAGGCTCTAGGCCAATTACCTCGCAAGACCATCCCTTCGTGGGCCGGGACAGAACTGCTGGCGGAGTGGGCTAACACGAGAAAGAGGCAGATTCAGGCCCAAGCAACCCGTTAGACTCGAACGCTATCCGTAGCATCCACCCGACTTTCCCACGTGCAGCGCCCTTGAATACCGGGGCGGATTAGAGATAAGTCGACAAGATTGTAGGAAGATCAGTTCAGTCGGTTCACTATTATTTAGGGTATACATAATCATCACATACGCATGTAGTGCCCCATGGTCGAGTATATAAGGCCTAAGGGGTGCCCCATCATTTTCATCGACCATCTACTCGTCTCATTAGCTTTTCTCCACCCTGGAGACTTCCCTTGCAACCTACCACATAAAGATCCACACTAGGAAGCAGGGTATTATGCCTCTCCAAGCGACCCGAACCTGTAGAAAATTGCTTGTCCTCTCTCGTGCATCCCGCACGAACCATTGAGTTACAGTCAACAACACCGTCCTATCCAAAAGCACCGTGAGGGGTAATCCTGGGTGTGCACTCAGACTCTAAACACCAACAGCTGGTGCGCTAGGTAGGGGGTGTGTTATTAACCTGAGCTAGCTCAATGGTCGTTACTTCCCAATGCAAGATCGCTCTTCGCCCTAGATTCGTGTTCTGCTTCGGAACCATCTCGTTCGTAGCAGATGAGAAAGGAACTCTGCACCGCATAGCAGATCCGCCGGAGAAGAGATTTTCTTCAGAAATCTCCAAGAAAGCCGGAGCAAGACAACGGATAGTGCAGCCTCCTGCGCCTCAAGCGAAGACTACTTCTTACAAGCCAAAAATCAGGAATTTACCTGCCTGAAGAACTCCGCTGACCACTTCTCTAACAAAGGAGTGGACGTGGATTACAAGAAAGAAAGAGGCAAGCGTTTCGAGAAAGGGGACGGAGCTTCGCCGAGTTATCTTTCCAGCACCTTCGCCCTCAAAGGAGGACGGAAAGAAGCATACTATCACAACAACTCCTTTCTACCCCGACGTCCTCTTCATCATGGGGAGATTGGAATCATCTCCCATCTCCGACAACAAGCCGACCGCGTAGGGGGAAGAACCTCCCCAGCGTGAAGCACGACGACGAAGGAACAGACGCCGGAATGTATGGCGACATCACGAGGCTGGGGAGCGGGATCCAGCGTAGCCCGTATCCCAGGATGATGTTTCAGAAGTGGGAGAAACTCCTGACGAGCGAGTATACTGAGAAAGGCAGAATTCTCGCCGGCGTGATCACCGACAAGCTCAGGACCGAGAGCGAGAACAAGCTGAGAAGGGCGCAAGGTTGCGTCGAGAGAATCCCCTCTTTGTTCAAAACCTAAACCCTGACTTCACCCATGCAATGAATACGCCAAGTGAAGTTAGAGGAGTGATAGCCCAGACAGCTGATGGTCTCCCATGAACTCCAGACGCTGAAGGCTATCAGCGGCTGCTTACTCGGGCAGCTGACCACCTTCTACCCATTGCTCATCCCCCGAGCGACCTACGACACGCCATCAACAGTAAGCGGGGCACGCAAAGCTCCATCAACGCTTCACGCGACCGATGACATGAAAACGAGATAAGGCGCCGGGAGGAGTATGACCAGGACCACGGCGTCCTGGCCCAAAGTCACGCCACCCGAGTTGAGTCGGCTGCGGCCTCAACTAGTGGCCCAATCCGGGGACGGTCGAGGCGACACATCACCGACTCCCCTCCCCGGGACCGACACCATGAACGCTGACAGGAAGACACATGTGGAGTCTCCACGCTTACTCCATGTCTCCGGGCCATCCAGTAACCCCCTAACTTCAAAGTCTCCAACATCGACAAGTACGAGCCTAAGTAGGACACGGGGGGCTGGTTGGCCGTCTACACGACCGCCACCCGGCCACCGGGGCAACAGAAGACGTAATGACAGCATATTTGCCCATCGTCCTTGGGTAAGATGCACTGCAGTGGCTACGACATCTGCCCCGACACTACATCGACGATTGGAGCGACTTTAGTCGGCGGTTCACTGCCAACTTCCAGTCCCTCTTGGACAAGCCAGTGCAGCCATGGGACCTCAAATCCATCAGGCGCCAGGACGATGAAACACTTCGGTCATACCTCAAGAGGTTTCAGACCATGAGAAATCACATCCCTGAAGTCACTAAGGCAGCGGTAACCGAAGATTTCTACCGGGGATCCAATGACTCGGCCTTCGTCTGAGCCATACTGCAGAAAGCGCCGACCACCTCCGAGCAACTGTTTCGAGAGGCAGACCTCTGCATCATCGCTGACGAGTGGGCCTAGGACCTCATCGGAGGTACAAAACCTGCACCACCGGCACCACGGCGTGACACGAACTAGCAACCTGATAGGTGCTAGGACAAGAGGCCTCGTGCGGAGGTACATGCCGCCAGACCCCCGTCGCTCGAGCCTGAGGTGCGCCCGGCGGAGGCGAACGGACAATGGATGACATCCTCGACGCCAAGTGTCCGTACCATAAGGACATGCGCCACACCCTACAGAACTATTGGGACTTCAAGCACTCCGTCGGATATGGCCGATCGTTCTAGCCTCTACCACCTCCCCCACCACGAGGAGGGCCCGGTGAGCCCAGGCAGCCTCAGCAACCAGAAGGGGAGGGGTGGAGCATTCCCACGCGTTGACAAGGAGGTCAATGTCATCTTCCGAGGGCACGGGTCGCAGGAGAACAGAAGGCAGTAGAAGCTCAATGACCGATAGGTCCTGACGGCAACCACAAGTGCCCTAGCTCCTTATCAGTGGTCAGAACACGCAATAACCTTCAGCTGAGCGGATCAGTGGCTCAACTTCGACCACCCTGGCAAGTATCCGCTCCTCATTGATCCGGTAATCCGAGAGAGCAGGATAAAGAAAGTACTAGTGGACGGGGGAAGTAACATTAATGTTACCTTCCCTCGGACGCTCCTAGCCTTGGGGTTGCACTGAAAGACCTCACCGAGTCAGATACACCTTTCTTCAGTATCGTGCCGACCGAAGGGGAATACCCACTTGCGCACATCTACATGCTTGTCACCTTTGGAACTCCGAAGAACTACAGAACCGAGTTCCTGAGGTTTGAGGTGGCATGCTTCGACTGAGGGTACAACGCCATCATCGGCAGGTCGGGACTGGCAAAGTTCATGGCCATTCCACACTACTCATACATGATATTAAAGATGCTGGGACCTCAAGGAATCATCACTGTGCATGCTGACTTCCAAGGAACCGTGGAGTGCTTCCGGAGAGCCATCCAGGCAGCCCTTACTGCCAGGCCCCCGATAGCTCTCCCTGCACCAGCGGACATCAAGCCGGAGGAAGACCTCACAATATCTACTAACGAAGCTCAAGCCATGACCTCTATGCGGCCGACTGAAGAGACTAAGATGATCAACATGGGATTTGCCGATGAGCGCAAGACTGCCATCATCAGTTCTAGTCTCGACGACAAATAGGAAAGTGCACTTGTCCGATTCCTGCAAGATAACCAGGACATATTCACAAGGCAACCTACGGATATGCCGGGAGTCCCGAGAGATCGGGCCGAGCACAAATTGAAGGTCTATCCTCAAGCAAGGCCGATTCGACAGAAGCTATGTCGTTTCACGCCTGATAAAAGAGAAGCTATTCGCGCTGAGTTAGCTCGCTTAGTGGCTACAGGGTTCATTAGGGAGGTATTGTATCCTGAATGGCTAGAAAATCCTGTTCTTGTTCTAAAAAAGAATAAAGTGGATTGGCGCATGTGCGTTGACTATACTGATCCCAACAAGCATTGTCCGAAGGATCCCTTAGGGCTCCCTAGAATAGATCAGGTTGTTGACTCGACTGCTGGTTGTTCTATGTTGTCCTTCCTAGACTGCTATTTTGGATATTATTAGATCAGCTTGGCAAAAGAAGATGAGGAGAAGACTGCTTTCATCACCCCATTTGGAGCCTTCTGCTATACCTCCATGCCGTTCGGCCTCAAGAACGCGGGAGCAACTTACCAAAAGGCCATCCAAACATGCTTAGCCGAGCACTAGGGCAAGAGGGTGGAAGCCTACATCGATGATGTGGTAATCAAAACAGAAAAATCATAAAACTTCATCGAAGATTTTCAGCAGGTCTTCAATAGCTTAAGGCGCTACCAGTGGATGCTTAACCCAGAAAAGTGTGTTTTCGGGGTACCGACAGGGAAGTTACTCAGATTCATTGTTAGCCACCAAGAAATTGAAGATAATCCAGAAAATATCAAGGCCATCATGAGAATGGAAGTGCCATGATCACAGAAAAAGGTGCAGAGGCTTACCGGATGCATGGCAGCCCTGAGCAGGTTCATATCAAGAGTAGGTGAGAAAGGCATGCTGTTCTAAAAATTTCTGAAAAAAGGTGGACAAATTTCAGTGGACCATAGAAGCACACAAAGCTCTATAGGCACTGAAGAAGTTTTTGACTAAGCCACCAGTACTCAAGCCACCACACCGGGCAACACCGAGTCAATCAGTGGAAGATCTGCTGTTATACATCTCCTGCACGACTCATGTGGTAAGCACCGCATTAGTAGTCGAGCGGGTGGAGGAAGGACATGCATACCCGGTGCAACATCTAGTCTACTTCATCAGTGAAGTCCTTGGGCACTCAAAGATAAAGTATCCTCAAGTCCAGAAGCTGCTATACGCGATACTCCTAACCGCTCGCAAGCTCCGTCACTACTTTGACAAACCATAAAGTCATAGTAGTCACAGGATTTCCAATAGGGGACATTCTACACAACAAAGAAGCTATTGGAAGGATAGCCAAGTGGGCATGCGAGCTGGGAGCTCACGACATAGAGTTCCGTCCCCACACGGCAATAAAGACTCAGGCGCTGGTTGACTTCATATCAGAGTGGACTAAACACTAGGTCCCAGACAACCCAGAAGTTACTGAGGTATGGAGAATGTACTTTGATAAGTCGTTGAACCTGCAAGGAGTAGGTGCAGGGATCCTCTTTATTGCTCCTGGAGGTGAGCAACTCAAGTACGCACTCCAGCTACTGTTTCCAGCATCAAACAATGCAGTAGAGTATGAAGCACTGATCCACGGGTTAAGCATCGTCGTATCACTTGGTATCAAGAAACTGATGGTATATGGTGGTTCGCTAGTGGTCATATGCCAGATAAACAAAGACTGGGATTACTCAACTGACTCCATGGGCAAATACTGCGCAGCGATGCGAAAACTGGAGGATAAATTCGAAGGATTGGGGTTCCATCACGTGGAAAGAGACTGCAATGCAGCAGCAGATGTGTTGTCAAAGCTAGGATCTAATCGGGCCCAGGCTCCACCTGGGATCTTCGTCCAAGAGATATCACAGCCGAGCATCCTCTTGGATCAGATGGAAGAGTGCAACACCTTGAGCCATCCAGAATCAGACCCTAATGACTGGAGAGAACCTATCATCAGGTATATAAAAAATGAAGAAGAACCGGATGACAAGGCTGTAGTGGAATGCATTGCGAGGCAGTCGGCCCACTACACCATCATAGGGGGCTTGCTGTACAGGAGAGGTGCAGCAGGAGTCCTAATGAAATGCATTCACTCAGCCACTGGGAAGCAATTGCTAGATGAAATCCACGCCGGGCAGTGTGGGGTACATGCAACATCAAAAACTCTGGTCGGAAAGGCTTTTAGATCCGGTTTCTATTGGCCAATAGTGAAGAGCGATGCTGCCGAGTTAGTCCAGAAGTGTGAGGCATGCCAATTCCTATCAAAGCAATAGCACTTACCCGCACAGCAGCTGTAGGCCATTCCTATAACATGGTCGTTCGCATGATGGGGGCTGGACATGATTGGACCCTTATAGAAAGCTCAGGGAGGCTATACTCATATACTGGTTGCCATTGATAAATTCACAAAATGGATAGAGTAGAAGCCAATCGCTTCTTTGACCTCAGCCAAAGTAGTGGAATTTATACAAAACATAATATTCAGGTTTGTGATACCAAACAGCATTATCACTGACTTGGGATCCAACTTCACCAGCACTAAATTCTTCGATTTCTACGAGCAAACGAGCATCCAGATTAAGTATGCATCAGTGGCACACCCAAGAGCCAATGGCTAGGTAGAAAGAGCCAACGGAATGATACTAGAAGCACTCAGAAAGAAAGTATTCAACAAGAGTGAAAAGCATGCAGGAAAATGGATTAGAGAACTGCCATACCTGGTCTGGAGTCTAAGAACTCAACCCAGTCGGGCTCTGCATGGAAATACCCCGTTTTTCATGGTTTATGGGTCAGAGGAGTGCTGCCCACTTATTTAATCTTCGAGGCGCCGAGGTTAACTTTCGAAAGCATAGCCGAGCAGAAGCACCTAGGCTGGAAGATATTGATGTGCTGGAGGAAGAATGATTGAACACAGTAATTCAGTCGGTTAGGTGCCGACAGACCTTCAGGCGCTACCATGATAAAGTTGTGCGGCACCGATCCTTTGTAGTGGGAGATTTGGTCCTTCGCCGAATTCTAACAGGGGAAGGGCGGCTCAAGCTATCACCACTATGGGAAGGACCGTTCATCATATCAGAGGTCACACAGCCAGGATCATACCGGCTTACTCAGATAGACGGCACAGAAGTGGGGAACTCGTGGAACATAGAACACCTCAGAAAATTCTATCCTTAGCGAGGCCTCAAAATTCTTGAAGGAGCATTGTACTCTGTAATCTGAGGACTTCATCATCAATAAAGTTTTCGCATTCCAAAGGCATTTAGACTCTTGACTTACAGCTGACTTCGATTGGGCTTGGCTTGAGATCAACACGCTTACTTGACTTAGGGTGACCACTATACCCTGCTAATGGAGCAATCGGCTTAAGTCGGTGACGACATAAGTCGGTGCGACATGCTCACGCTTACTTGACTTAGGGTGACCACTATACCCTGCTAACAAAGCAATCGGCTTAAGGCGGCGACGACTTAAGTCGGTGCGACATCCTCACGCTTACATGACATAGGGTGACAACTATACCCTGCTAATAGAGCAATCGGCTTAAGTCGGCAACGACTTAAGTTGGTGCGACATGCTCACGATTACTTGACTCAGGTTGACCACTATACCTTGCTAATGGAGCAATCAGCTTAAGTCGGCGATGACTTAAGTCAGTGTGACATGCTCACGCTTACTTGGCTTAGGGTGACCACTATACCCTACTAACGGAGCAATCGGCTTAAGTCGGCGATGACTTAAGTCGGTGTGACATGCTCACGCTTACTTGACTTAGGGTGACCACTATACCCTGCTAACGAAGCCACCAGCTTAAGTCAGTAACGATTTAAGTCAGTGCAACATTCTCACACTTACTTCACTTAGGGTGACCACTATGCCCTACCAGTGAGGCGATCTACTTAAGTCGGAAATTCCTTAAGCCAGCACGATATACTTGCATTCACATTGTTTAGGGTGATCACTGTACCCTAACAGCAGAATGACCAGCTAATATTAAAAGCACTTCGGAAAAAGAAAACATCTTACTTGCTAGTGCCAGGGGCGTTTTCCGGCACCCTATTCACAGAATGATTGAGTTCTAACACAACTGTGGCGTGCACATAGAATTCATATTACATCTATCCTCCAAAGAGATGCTAACTCGATAAATAAAGTATTTTACAGGAAATCACTATGTTGAAATATCTTTGTAGACAGTATCCTTCGCAGGAGCAACAGAAGAAGAGGGATGGCTTGCAGCATCAGGCGCGGCCTTGACATCAGCAACAATATCGTCAGGCACCACGACTCCGGGTCTCCTCATCAGGATCCATCCAGCACGAACGGCTTTATCCATAGCCTTGTCGCGCTGGGTCTTTAAGACGACCGTTGTTCTCCAGAGTTTTAACAGCAAGTTAAGTGGCCACTAGCTCCTGCGCAACAAGTTTCTTGGAAGCGCGCAGATCCTTGATTGTGGAGTCATTGGTTGACAGCAGTTGTCCAAGTCGCAGAACTTCGTCGTGAGATGCCTGCAGCTTGTGGCGGTGATGTTTTAGGTTAGACATGGTGAAGCGATGGCTCCTCTCCAAGATGGTCAAGGAGTTACCAGCATCACGGTACAACCTGTCTAGATTGTCGCAAGAGGCGACAAGTGCTCGTTTCTCCTCCTGCAAGCAGAAAACAACATTCAGCATTAAAGCGATAATAACAGAGCAGGGTCAGCCAGGGAAGTTTACCTCATGTGCCATCCTCTCAGAATCAAGCTGGGCGTTCAGAGAAGAGTTCAGGGAACGTGCACTTTTCAGAAAGGCAGATGCCTGGGCTAAGTCGGTCTGACTCTGAGAATACTTCTCCTCAATGTCAGAGCACCATTGAGCCATATCTGATAAAGCAACTGAAAGAGAACGTGTGATTAAAGACAACCTAAGCAATTAAAGCAACTAGAGAAACCGTGAGCTCACTAACCAGCATTCGATGCCTTCAAATCATCTATCTGTTTCTAGAGCAGCAGATGGTTCCACTGCATGAGAGATAAAGCTTGATCGGGAACAGTGGCGCCGCAAGATCTCAATTGGGCGGATACACCATCAACAAAATCCTGTGGTCATAGATAGATGAGCAAAAAGAAGATAATTTGCCAATATGAACAATAAAGAGCAGAAGGTTGACTCTCCTGGAGATTGGACAGGAATAGTGGAAGACCCAACGTAGGAAGGGCTGGTGCCTGGCTTGACAAAGGAAGGTCAGTGATGCATCCCGATGCTCGATCTTCACGATGTAGGATCAATCATTCAGATAACTAGCTTCAAAGAAGCCAAGATAACTTGCTGCAAGTACCAATAACTAGTGCAACCTAACAAATAAAACTCGAAGTCAACCACCGTCTTTAACAGGCAGCCTGAATCGAGGATTCGCCCAACCACACTCTCAAAGAACCAACCAACACAGCCTACAATCAATCGAGGAGACCTCGAAGGGAGTAGGAGCACCACTTGGGAGCGGATGAAGCCGTCGCTTCTGCAATCCCGTGAAGGAATTCACAAGAGCAAAGGGGTAGAGATCGCTCTCAATATTTGTTAGCACACAGCTGAACAAAAGGGTTCTGTTTTAGATTATCAAAAGTTTCCTTACATCATAGACATAGGGAGGTATTTATACTAGTAACAACCAGTCTTAGAGAGGTATAAACATGAAACAAAAGTATTTTCACGTGCTAATGTGAAGGAGCGTCTTCAGGAGATCTGCAGAGCTGAATTCCGTGTGGCTGTTTGACTTCTGTGCAGCCTTCAGTATTTTGATAATAACTTCTCCTAGGTATCTCCAAATGACATGGGGCTGGTTGCATTGGAAAGCTGACTTGATAAGCTTTCTCACCATATATAGCATTCTTAATGAAACTTCATAGAATGGTGCAGTTTAATACAAAAACTTGGTCATCAAGCAGACTGTTGACCTTCTAACTAGTCAGCACTAAAGTAGGTCGGCAGCCTTTCTTGTAGATTTGATTAAGTCGGCTTTAGAGGCATTGGAAACTAGACTTCAAGAGCTTTCCAAAAAGTACTTATGGGCCTTCATAGCTTTTGGGAATAAAAAGATATGACTGTTTCTTATGGACGGTTTTGTTGCGCTGGACTCACTCGGACATAGCTCTTCTTGCTGATTCGCCCTTGATATGTTTTGTCCTTCCTCTTTGGTGAACCTCTTGCTGTAGCTTCTTAGCTTGGCTACGTGTAATTGGTCCATCAAAGGCTTGGGTTGGTGATGATGTTGGTTGTACTTGAGTTGATGTAGTATGACTTGGGGGTTGTAATGTGTTGCTTAATGACGTGGTTGTATCATCCTCCCCCCTTGAAAAGGAGTCATCCTCGTCTCTGAAGTGTCTTCAGTTGTATATGGTAAGAGGTCAACAAGATTGAACGTGTTGCTCATGCTATAGCTTGATGGAAGATCTATCTTATATGCATTATCATTGATCTTGGCAAGAACACAAAATGGACCATCCCCTCGAGGCATCAATTTGGATTTGCGCTGATCAGGAAAACGCTCCTTGTGCAAGTGAATCCAAACCAAGTCCCCCAGTTCAAATAACACTTTATTCCTATACTTGTTCATGCTTGTAGCCTTGCGCACTGCTTTGAGCTTAATTGCTTCCTTGGTCTTCTCATGTATCTTTTTTATGTATGCAGCACGCTTGGAAGCTTTCATATTGGTTCTTTCCTGCAATGGAAGGGGCAACAAATCTATCGGATCAATAGATTTGAACCCATATACAATTTCGAAGGGGCATAAATTAGTTGTAGAATGTACTGCCTTGTTATAAGCAAACTCCACGTGTGGCAAACATTCCTCCTAATCCTTCAAGTTCTTCTTTACCATTGTTCGCAGCAGCATTGACAATGTACGATTCACCACTTCAGTTTGTCAATCAGTTTGGGGTTGGCATGTGGTGGAGAACAAAAGTTTAGTCCCAAGCTTTGCCCACAATGTTTTCTAAAAATAGCTCATGAACTTCACATCACGGTCAGATACGATGGTCTTGGGCATTCCATGTAGTCTCAAGATTTCTCTGAAAAACAAATTGGCAACATGTGAAGCATCGTCGCTCTTGTTGCATGGAAGAAAATGAGCCATTTTTTGAAAATCTATCAACCACAACAAAAATAGAATCTCTTTTTTTTGAGTCCTAGGCAGCCCTAAAATAAAATTCATGCTTATGTCTTTCCAAGGAATTTTAGGAGCAGGTAAAGGAGTATATAAACCATGAGGGTTCAGTTTTGACTTAGCTTTGTGACAGGTGACACAATGCTCCACAAATCTGATGATGTCTCTCCTCATCTTGGGCCAATAGAAATGATCACTGAGCATTTCATAAGTCTTCTTTTGTCCAAAATGACCTGTTAGACCTCCTCCATGTGACTCCAGCAATAAAAGCAATCTAATCGAAGAATTTGGTACACGAAGTTTGTTAGCTCTAAACAAAAATTCATCATGTATATGATATTTTTCCCAACCTTTTCCATCTTTACAATGAATGTATGGTTCTGAAAATTCAGGATCATCATTATACATTTTATTCAAATTTTCAAGACCCAAAACTTTTACCTCTAGTTGATTCAACAACACATTCCTTCAAGACAAGGCATCAGCGACCACATTGTTCCTACCTTTCTTATATATCACAATGTATGGAAATGTTTCGATAAACTCAACCCATTTGGCATGGCGACGGTTTAGTTTAGTTTGGCTTGCCCTATCAAATACTTCAAAGCTTCATGATCGGAATGAATAACAAACTCTTTTGGCCATAAGTAGTGCTGCCATGTTTCAAGCGTTCGAACCAAAGCATACAATTTTTTGTCATACATAGAATAATTTAATTGAGCACCTCCCAATTTTTCACTAAAATATCCTATAGGTTTTCCTTGTTGCATTTAAACTCCTCCTATCACAATCCCACTAGCATCACATTCTACTTCAAAAGTTTTAGTGAAACCAGGAAGAATAAGTACAGGTGCTTCAGTCAAACGTTTCTTCTTCTTGAAAAGCATCTTCTTGTGAGTTTCCCCATTTAAATTCAACACCTTTCTTTATCAATTCATTTAAAGGGGAAGCGATAGTACTGAAATCTCGCACAAATCTTCTATAAAAACTAGCAAAACCATGAAAACTTCTTACTTGACTTACATTCGTTGGAGCTGGCCAATCCTTGATGGCTTTCACCTTGGATTCATCCACCTCTATTCCTTTTGCTCAAACAACAAAGCCAAGAAAGACAACATGGTCTGTGCAAAAACTGCACTTCTCAAGATTAGAAAATAATTTCTCCTTTCTTAGCTCATCTAAAACTTGTCGAATGTGTTTCACATGTTCATCAAAAGACTTGTTGTAAATTAGAATATCATCGAAGTAGACAACAACAAATTTTCCAATGAAAGTTCTTAAGACATGGTTCATTTATCTCATAAAGGTACTAGGAGCATTAGCCAACCCAAAGGGCATCACAAACCATTCATACAACCCAAATTTTGTTTTAAATGCAGTCTTCCATTCATCTCCAGTTTTCATTCTTATTTGATGGTATCCACTTCTCAAATCAATTTTAGTAAAAATTGTGGAACCACTTAATTCATCAAGCATATCATCTAGCCGTGGAATAGGATGGCGATAGCGAACGGTAATATTATTTATAGCTCTACAATCAACACACATCCTCCAAGATCCATCTTTCTTAGGTACTAAAATCACAGGAACAGCACAAGGGCTTAAGCTTTCACGAACAAAACCTTTATCAAGAAGTTCTTGCACCTGCCTTTGTATTTTCTTAGTTTCTTCAGGATTGGTTCGATATGGTGGTCGGTTAGGAAGTGCTGCCCCAGGAATAAGATTGATTTGATGCTCAATCCCTCGAACTGGAGGTAGTCTAGCCAGTGCTTCTTGTGGAAACACGTCTTCAAGGTTATGCAAAAGATCAGCCACAACACTAGGAAGAGAAGTTATGTCATTAGGAGAAATCAAAACATCTTTGTTCATAAGTACAAAGAGCACTTGATATGGGTTGTTCCTAACTTCTCTCAGCTCAGATTTTGTGGCTAGCATAACTAGATGTTCTCCCTCTTCCTTCTTTTTATCTCTTGAATTTGGCTTGTAGCACTCGCTCACCGAATTGTGGATGGCACTCAATTTCTTTTGCTCTTCTCCTCCAATACTTGTTGTACTGTTGGGGACTTGTTCTCAAATGCTTCGGATTAAGAACAAGGCAACATAAAAAGTGTTAAATGTTAAGGCCCTTCGTCCTACCAAACATTATTCCCCTTCGGGAATAATGAGTTCCGGACGAAGGTCACAAGAGACATACCTTCGTAAATATAACAAGTAATAACGAAGGATTCATACAAAACATGAAATGTAAATCATAGAATCATTTCTATTTTATTAACACAGAGAAATAGAAATGATTACAAATTACAAATGTACCTTCGGTCTTGAGAGAAGGTAAAAAGTACAAGCGTGACGCAAATGCCAATGCCAAGTCAGCGTGAACAGTACGGGAGTACTGTTCATCTATTTATAGACGCGGGACGCAGCCCACGTAAAATTACATTCATGTCCATTACATTTGTTAATGACTTATGGAAATCTGTCAAGGCCCACGTAGTCTTTTCATCTTTAAGTCGGTTCCCCTTTCCGCTATCGCGACGAAGCTTCCTTGCACACAGCTTCGGCTGTGCACCTTCGTAGAGCTTGGTAATCAGCTCGTCCTTCGTCTGGTTCAGGCTTCGTCCTGACCGTGCTTTATGTTCATAATTCTGAGTCCGAAGATACCTGTTCACATAATCCACTTGGAAAACATTGTCAAATCATGTTTTTGAGGACCTTCGGAGGACGAAGGCCCCCAACAGTAGCCCCTCGCAATATTAATTTGTTAATATTAAATTCAGATTGCGATTTGGACGAAGGCCCTGAGCCGAAGGTCCGAAAAAACACCTTCCCTTTGCTAGAATAGCAACATTCACTGACAAGCGGGGTCTTTCAATTTTCAACGCCCTGGGCGTATAAATAAGATCACATCGCGAACTCATTTGGTACGCACACTTGCCATCTGCTTCGGTCCACTAAATTTTTAGCTCTTGTGCTTTAAGATTTGCTGGTCTTTTTGATTTTGAAGCTTCGGCCTCGAGGGCAGTTTTTTAGCGTTTCCGAAGATGTCTGAAGGTAAGAAGATTCCTGCTGATACGAAGCTGAGTCTCGAGGAAGAGAAGAATCTGGGGTTCCTGATTGCGATGGCGGAGACCAATACAGAGAAAATCACCAAAGAGATTCTCGAAGGTCTGTCCGAAGATACTGATGACAGCGACAGCTATGATGTAGAAAGTGGTGGAGAAGAGGCCGAAGATCGACCATGGCGGCCAAGTCACACGGTTTTCGGGAAGACCACTATCAAGCAGAGTCATATTGATAATATGAGGGGGCGGTATTTTCGAGATATATCTATTGTGAGGGCTGACGCTGGAGAAAAGACTTCTCCCACCCCCGAAGAAGATGAAGTTGTAATCTTCCGAAGCTTTCTCAAGGCTGGGCTTCGATTCCCCCTGAGCAACTTTGTTATTGAGGTACTGAAAACATTTCAAGTCTACCTTCATCAACTTACTCCTGAAGCTATCATAAGAATGGGGATGTTTGTCTGGGCTGCAAGAAGCCAAGGTTTAGAACCAAATGTTAAAAGTTTTTGCAACATTCATGAACTGTTATATGAGACGAAGCCGTGGGGAAAAGAACAATATCACAATAATTTTGGGTGTTACAGCTTCGGTGCCCGCTCCGGGTCAAGCCGCCCTGTGCCAACCTTTCGGAAGAGATGGCCCGGAGCCTGGATGACTGAATGGTTCTATGTAAAAAATGACTTAACAGCGCAAGAAAATGTCAAGAGTATCATTATGCGCCCCATCTGGCAACGCTTCGGACTTCGAAGGCCGAAGGTTGAAATGGACGAAGCAGCCGAGGAATGCCAAAGAGCCTTCGGCATAGTCTGCTCTTTCATTGGGACAAGGGACTTGGTCCAAGAGCACATTGCCTTCAGGGTATGGCCACTTGCAGAAAAGTGGGAAATGCCGAAGGAGACCATTAAAGAGTCCGACGAAGGCGGACTGGTCAGACTGAAATACACATTCAAATATGCAGATAAATTTGTTGAACCTGATGATGACTGGCTGAAAAGCATTGAAACATTAAGTGATGAACTACTTGGGGCATATTCGAAGGCCGAAAATACTGCGCTATCAGCAGCCTTCGGAGGCCGAAAGAAGAAAAGGCTCAACCGTGTGTTTGACGCAGTCGGGTTTATGTACCCTGACTATCACTATCCGGTATTGGGTCGCAAAAGGAAAAATACTTCTCCTGCGACAGAAGCTACCACGAGTGCCCCTAGTGAGCCAGCGCCTCAAAGAAAAAAGATGAAGGTGCTCACCCATCGGACACGCTTTATTGAGCCGGCCACAGTGCCAGAATTCATTGGTGAAGTTTCTTTGGCCTCTGAAGCTACAGAACCAGCTCCAGTGCCGAAGATGGAAGAGAAGACTGAAGCGCCTTCAGCAGTAGAAAAACCGAAGATTGAAGGGCCAAAAACATCAGAAATTTTAAGTCCTTCAACAAATGTCGACACAACAAAAAATCAAAAGGGCCCATTGGTGACCCCAAGAAGAAAAAGAATGGTGAACGTACTGGATGTCTTGGAGACAATTAAGTCTTCAAGCACAACCGCAAAGGAGTCTGTTGAACTCGCTGAAGCATCTACGGAAGCTTCGAAACAACAAGTTGAAGCTGAAGCTGAAGCTGGGCCTTCAAAGCCCGCCAAGGAACAATCCGAGAAAATATCAGAACCAGCTTTAGTTGAAGAAATTGACACTGCCGCCCCCGAAGCTCCCTCCAGCATACGCGATTACATCGTGCGACATGCTTCGGGGAAGAAACTGTCTGAGGAAGAAATCTATGAAGCGAATCACTATGCTAGAGAGTTGAAGTATCCGAAGGGGGCAGTAGTATTCAATGGGACAAACGAAGATGATTTCCTGTACTGTCTCCCAGACAATAAAGAATTATCCGTGTGCCGGGAAATGGCTAGAAGCATGGGGTTCCCGAAACTCGAAGCTGGATTATGCGCCATGACGAAAGAGGATCTCGCAGACAGACTTGCATATAATAGCCTAAAGGTATGGAAATTAAGCGTTTGAAAAAACTTTTTAATGCGTAATTCATTCCTTTATACTTATATGGATTCTTTTTCATATAGGGCCTGATTCTGAGCAACGCATTAAGAGCCCAAAAAAGCGCCGAAGATGAAAGCTATGATATTGCGTTTAACAATTTACGCTCCGAAGTTATCAAACTGAGAAACGAAGCTCTGGAAAAGGATAAAATTCTGCTTACACTGGTAGATAAAGTAAATAAGGACGAAGCTGCTTCAAAAGCCCAGGCCGAAGCCCAAAAACGTGAAATTAAAGATCTTCAGAAACAGCTAGCTAGAGCCAGAGAGGAACGTGTGCTTGAGGAAACGAAACGAGAACTTAGTGATCATATGGTCAATAAATTGGAGTTTAGTGTTAAAGAGCTTCGTGCATCTCAGAGAAAATGTTATGTTAAATCTGTAGAATGCGTGAAAAAGTTAAAATCCAGCTTCGCCAGCGTTGGCGCCTTTTCTAGTGAAGAGGACTTTTCAAGAGGCAATCCCGAAGGTCCACTGGACTGGATTAGTCACGAAGCAGAAGCCTTCGAAGAAATCCTGAGCAGCCGCGGTGATATCTGCGCTTTTTCAGGCGCCAGGGGAGTTGCTGCTGTTTTGGAGAAGAAAGGTTGTGAACATATAAAATCCTTAGCTCAGTCCAAAGCTGCCCTGTCCCCTGAAGACATCAAAGATCCCTCAACCGAAGCAAGCATGGTTGGCGGTAAATTCTTCACTGATATCTGGGACAATGGCGGCCGAGAAATGGCGCAAGAAATAATTCAAAGAAGCGAAAAAGGCATCCATGATGCTAGGAAAGTGGCAGAAGCTGCCGAAAAAAGTACAGAGCCTGAAAGGCAATTAGGTACTAATTAGTCGTTCTTATTGTGTTGTAATTTTTACTTCAAACTTTGCTTACGGTTTGTAATAGTAATGAAGAAATGTTCTCTTCCCTCAGAAGCTGCTGGATCGACTACCGACCCCCACACAAAAGGGGATGATGAAATTAATCAAATGGCCGAAGCTATCATGGGCAAAGTTGTTGATCAACTTCTAAATGAAGCCGCTGAAGCAGTATTAAGAGAAGACTAGATGCTATTTAGAAAAAACATTTAAAGTGTGATCTATGAAACATTTTGTACATTTGAATGTAATATACAAGTTTCTTTCATTATTCAATTCTTTACGATGCATGAAACTCTACATACATACTATTTTTGAGCCTTCGGCGAAAAAACACCTTCCCTTCTTTTCATGCTTCGTGAAGAAGACATTCTCCGTTAAAATTATTCTGATGAAACACGTTCATACTTCATGAAAACATTCTCCGAAGATATACAATTTCGATATTGCTCTGATGAAGCTCGTCCATGCTTCGTAAAAATATTCTCCGAAGCTGTATTCCGAAGATTATCATTGTATTCCCTCGTGACTTTACACAATTTTCACTTTCTCAAAGCGTCCTTTCGAAGGTTGATACTGTGTCCCCTTCTTTTGCCAAATGCAACATGATGTATGATGCTTATGTTATGCAAAATGATGTGATGATGTTATGTTATGCAAATGACATTTGTTCCGAAGATACACACAAAATATATTCGTAAGCTCTGCATTCCCTTAGGAACGTCTTTGGAGCTTCTTCGCCTTTTACTTAGACGGTATAAGCTCTGCATTCCCTTAGGAACGTCTTTGGAGCTTCTTCGCCTTTTACTTAGGCGGTATCAGCGTTGACTTTTCGCTGTATGCTCTGCATTCCCTTAGGAACGTCTTTGGAGCAAAAAACTTACACTGCGCTCCCTTTGGAACGGCTTTTTGTAACTTCGGCAACTTACTCTGCGTTCCTTAGAATGACTTTTTGTTGCTTCGAAGGATTTTTAATAATTCGAAGGTCCTCCTTGTTGCCGCAAATATTTAAGCTTCAGCAACTTAAGCCTGTGGAGAAGATAGATTTCCCTCATAACCAACCACGAAACTATTATATGAAAACTGAAATGTTCTTTATTACACAGAACATAGAACTTAGACGGAAAAAACTATTATCAAAGTAGGATATCTGTCAATAAATGTGCTTCGACTCTGGCACAGTACTATTGACTGTGCGAGCTTCAGATTGCTCTCTGAGATCCCTTTGGTGTGGAACATATTGGCTCCCTTCTGGCTGTTGGCCTTGTTGCAGCGGAGGTGGGGGCGGGGGCTATTGCCATGAAGCTTGAGGTTGACTTGCCGAAGCTACGGAAACTGCAGGGTGGTTGCCCACATATTCCGGGATGTAAGGCTGATGGTACGAAGCAGTATGCATGACCTGCTTCGGCTGTCCCTGTTGCGCTGCAGCTTCTGCTAGCTCCTTTTGTTTCTGGATGGTAACATGGCACATCCTGGTGGTATGGCCCTTGTTCTCACCGCAGAATAAGCAAAATGTCCTCCTTGGTTGATCCAAATCTCCCGCCGAAGCCCCTGGCGCCTCTGCCTCTTGGAGCTGATGGCCGAAGGAAAGTTTGCTGTTGCCCCGAAGCCTGTGAGGAGCACTGCGGCCTGCTCTGCTGACTCCCCTTGTCATCATTTTGAGTGGAGTTGTGGATGGACCTGACATGCCTCGGATAGAATCTTCCCCCGAAGCCCCTAGTCATCTCAGAAAATCTGAAGGCCTCCTCCCTTCTTTGGCGAAAGTCATTATCAGCACGAATGTACTCGTCCATCTTTTGGAGCAGCTTCTCCAGGGTCTGAGGAGGCTTCCTAGCAAAGTATTGGGCTGCAGGTCCAGGACGAAGCCCCTTGATCATGGCTTCGATGACAATTTCATTAGGCACCGTTGGTGCCTGCGCCCTCAAACGCAAGAACCTTCTGACATACGCCTGAAGGTATTCTTCATGTTCCTGAGTGCACTGGAACAAGGCTTGAGCAGTGACCGGCTTCGTCTGAAACCCTTGAAAGCTGGTTAACAACATATCCTTCAGCTTCTGCCATGAAGTGATCGTTCCTGGTCGGAGGGAGGAATACCAGGTCTGAGCAACACTCCTGACAGCCATAACAAAAGACTTTGCCATGACTGCAGCATTGCCACCATACGAAGACACTGTTGCTTCGTAGCTCATCAAGAACTGCTTCGGGTCTGAGTGGCCGTCGAACATGGGAAGCTGGGGTGGCTTATAGGATGGAGGCCAAGGTGTAGCCTGCAGCTCAGCGGACAGAGGAGAAGCATCATCGAAAACAAAATTTCCATGATGGAAATTGTCATACCAGTCATCTTCATTGACGAAGCCTTCCTGATGAAGGTCTTTCTGCTGAGGCCTTCTGTTCTGCTCATCATGAGTAAGATGGCGAACTTCCTCAGAGGCTTCGTCTATCTGCCTTTGCAACTCAGCTAGACGGGCCATCTTCTCCTTCTTCCTCTGCACCTGTTGATGAAGCATCTCCATATCCCTGATTTCTTGGTCTAGCTCATCCTCCTGAAGCGTCGGGCTGACGGCCTTCCTCTTCTGGCTTCGGGCCTCTCGAAGAGAGACGGTCTCCTGGTTGTGGTCCAGCGGTTGCAGTGCTGCAGCCCCAGTTGCTGAAGCTTTCTTCGGCGCCATAGCGAAGGTCTACAGCTTCCGAAGGTGTTCAAAAAACTCGAAGTGGAAGTGAGTTCACCGACGGTGGGCGCCAATGTTGGGGACTTGTTCTCAAATGCTTCAGATTAAGAACAAGGCAACATAAAAAGTGTTAAATGTTAAGGCCCTTCGTCCTACCAAACATTATTCCCCTTCGGGAATAATGAGTTCCGGACGAAGGTCACAAGAGACATACCTTCGTAAATATAACAAGTAATAACGAAGGATTCATACAAAACATGAAATGTAAATCATAGAATCATTTCTATTTTATTAACACAGAGAAATAGAAATGATTACAAATTACAAATGTACCTTCGGTCTTGAGAGAAGGTAAAAAGTACAAGCGTGACGCAAATGCCAATGCCAAGTCAGCGTGAACAGTACGGGAGTACTGTTCATCTATTTATAGACGCGGGACGCAGCCCACGTAAAATTACATTCATGTCCATTACATTTGTTAATGACTTATGGAAATCTGTCAAGGCCCACGTAGTCTTTTCATCTTTAAGTCGGTTCCCCTTTCCGCTATCGCGACGAAGCTTCCTTGCACACAGCTTCGGCTGTGCACCTTCGTAGAGCTTGGTAATCAGCTCGTCCTTCGTCTGGTTCAGGCTTCGTCCTGACCGTGCTTTATGTTCATAATTCTGAGTCCGAAGATACCTGTTCACATAATCCACTTGGAAAACATTGTCAAATCATGTTTTTGAGGACCTTCGGAGGACGAAGGCCCCCAACATGTACTAATTTCAATTTTCTTTTGTAAATGTTCAGCCATGATTTGTTGAGGGGTCATAGGCTTGAGTACAAACTTTCTCCCTTTCAGATCTAGCGTGTACTGATTTGTTCTTCCACAATGCTGAGAATATCGGTCATATTGCTAAGGTCTTCCTAGTAGCATGTGACACATAGACATGGGTGCAACATCGCATTCCACTGTGTCAACATACTCTCCAATCTTGAATGGAACTTTCACCTTATAACCAATCTTGATATCTCCCGATTCATTCAACCATTAGACATGATATGGATGAGGGTGTCGCTGCAACTTCAAACCAAGCTTTTCAATCATCTCATGACTTACAAGATTATGATAGCTCCCTCCATCAATGATCACCTTTACTACATTTTCTTGCACTTTTGCTTGCGTTTGAAAGAGATTATGTCGCTGTCGAATTTCAGCTTATTTCATTTGAACACTCAAGATTTGTGTAACCACAAGAGCGGTACCATGCTCAAATTCACATCCCATATGTTCTTCAGATTTATCAATGTCATCTACATTTCCTGCTTCAGCTTCCTCTTCACTAGCTGATGTATATTCTCCATCATCAGTCACAAGGATCACATGATTATTTGGACACTCCTTTATGACATGACCACAACCTCCACACTTGAAGCACTGAATACCACTACTCTTGGCTGTTGAACCCACTGATGTTGAAGTGGACGCTGCTAGTTTATAACTCGTGTTTGGAGCAACACTGTTCTTTCCACTAGAATTGCCTTGAATATTGGATCGCAAGCCTCCAGTTGAACCTTTTGTCGCTGAGGATGCAACAGTAAACCTTGAGATCGATTTGCTTCCTCCAGTCATGGTTCGTGCACCATATGACAAGGGCTTGCTGCTCTTAGCATCTTGTTGTAGCTAGCGTTCAGCTTTGGTGGCTTGATGTACCAAATCAATAAGACATTGGTACGGCTGAAACTCAACAATACGCTGAATGCTGTGGTGTAACCCAGCCATGAAACGTGTAATGGTTTGCTCTTCGTCTTCATACACATTGGCTCTAATCATGGCCGTCTCCATCTCCTTATAATACTCCTCAATAGAGACACTTCCTTGCCTCAAATTCTGCAATTTATCGAAAAGATCACACCGATAATGCTTCGGCACAAAACGAATTCTCATTTCTCGCTTCATCTCTTGCCAAGTAATAATAGGGTCCTCTCCATCTTCTTCACGATCACGAAGAAGTTGCTCCCACCAATTCAGAGCATATCCTTCAAACTCAAGAGATGCCATTGCAAGTTTCTTCTCCTCTAAATAATTATGTAGGCGGAAGATTTTCTCCACCTTCAATTCTCATGTGAAATAATCTTCAGGATCAGATCTACCATCAAATTTTGGCATGGTAAACTTAAGCTTCCCAAATCTCTCTTCTTGTTTGACGCCTCTATGATGACGATGACCATAGCGATGTTGGGACTAATCATCATCATCCCCAAATTCAGATTCTTCATTGTCATCATTTCTTCGATTCCGGACTCTTCCTCTACCATGTGTAGCACCTTGATTTCTCCTCCCATGTTCACTTGCTCTTCTAGAATAATTTCCTTCACCTTCTTCCCCGTCTTCATCATGGTTTCTTGCACCATCAGGGAGTCGACGGTGAACTCTAATTTCAGCCATAAGTGTCCTGAACATCTTGTGCCAACCGATCTTGCTTGTCTTCTATGCTTTGTTTGAGCTCATTAAATTGTATCATGGTGACACATTCTTCAATCTCAGGGTTGGGATCCATCTTCCTATGAAATTAGTGGCAACAAGACAACAAATATAGGTGGAATATGAAGCTATATAGAATCTCACAACCTCACCACTCGTAGCAACCAAAGCTCTTATGAGGTCCCTGCAGGTTGCAAGAAAAATGTGTGGTGGTAACAAGGAAGTGGTGGTTAAGCTAATACAAGACCAGAGTGTCGATTACGATGGCTTATATGTGGAGCTTGGTGGGGAATAATAAACAAGGAATGCAATCTGAATCCTAGTTGTTGTAAAGTTAAATAACAATCCAACTAGAAGTTCGCTGCCTAGTGCTGACCACAAGATACGAGTGATGTAAGTAGATCAAACACACGCACAAAGAAATTTCAGAATTGATGCAAATCAAGGAGTATGATTGGAATGCAAGTGTTGCGATCAGACCCAACCAAAATTTTGCACCAAATGACAATAGCAAACTGGTTGAACAACTTGATGAACTTTCATCACTTGTGCACATAAACAAACTGATCGTTCTACTTTTCTTTCACAATCTTGCTCAACACCTTTTTTCTTTTGGTACTTTTTTATATAGAACTAAACACAGAGATCTGATATGATTTTGCACACTTTATAATAATCAAAGAACTCAACCAGCAGCTATAACTTAAATAGGATCAAAGTTAACGCGAAGGAAATGATGAGGGTTTTCAGATTTATGTTTTTGTGGATATTTTCAGATATATATATAAGAGGCTTCAAAGAAGCCAAGATAACTTGCTGCAAGCAGCGATAACTAGTGCAACCTGACAAATAAAACTCGAAGCCAACCACCGTCTTTAACCGGCAGCTTGAATCGAGGATTCACCCAATCACACTCTCAAAGAACCAACCAACACAGCCTACAATCAATCGAGAAGACCTCGAAGGGAGTAGGAGCACCACTTGGGAGCGGATGAAGCCGCCGCTTCTGCAATCCCGCGAAGGAATTCACAAGAGCAAAGGGGTAGAGATCACTCTCAATATTTGTTAGCACACAACTGAACAAAAGGGTTCTGTTTTAGATTATCAAAAGCTGCCTTACATCATAGACATAGGGGGTATTTATACTAGTAACAACCAGCCTTAGAGAGGTATAAACACGAAACAAAAGTATTTTCACGTGCTAATGTGAAGGAGCCTCTTCGGGAGATCTGCAGAGTTGAATTCCGTGTGGTTGTTTGTCTTCTGCGCAGCCTTCAGTATTTTGATAATAACTTCTCCTAGGAATCTTCAAATGACGTGGGGCTAGTTGCGTTGGAAAGCTGACTTGATAAGCTTTCTCACCATATATAGCCTGCTTAATGAAACTTCATCGAATGATGCAGTTTATTATGAAAACTTGGTTATCAAGCAGACTGTTGACCTTCTAACCAGTCAGCACTAAAGTAGGTCGGCTGCCTTTTTGGTAGATTTGATTAAGTCGGCTTTAGATGCATTGGAAACTATACTTCAAGAGCTTTCCAAAAAGTACTTATGGGCCTTCATAGCTTTTGGGAATAAAAAGATATGACTGTTTCTTCTGGACGGTTCTGTTGCGCTATACTGACTCGGACATAGGTCTTCTTGGTGATTCGCCCTTGATATGTTTTGTCCTTCCTCTTTGGTGAACCTCTTGCTGTAGCTTCTTAGCTCGGCTACGTGTAATTGGTCCATCAAAGGCTTGGGTTGGTGATGATGTTGGTTGTACTTGAGTTGATGTAGTATGACTTGGGGGTTGTAATGTGTTGCTTAATGGCGTGGCCGTATCAGTCAGGAGGAACGATTTCGAGAACACGACTCGGGTTGACCTCAGCCCCATAGTAGGCAACAGGTTCATGGCATCTAGCTCGCCGACCTCTAAGGCGACTTGGCTAGTTAAAGCCATAGAAGCACGTGTCGCCATCACCTCCTCAAACCGGATTGGGGGTGACCCGATGTGGACGTCTATGGAGGCAGTAGAAAAAGAGCATGCCTGAACACCCTCGGGGGCTGGATTACCGCCAGCACTACCCTCAAGGGCTGGGTTGCTACCGACAACACCCTTGGGGGCTGGGTAGCTACCAGCGCCACCCTCAAGGGCTGAGTCTTCTACAACAGCCACCTCTAAGGCTAAAGGCCCCTCAGCCACCTCCATGGGAGTTGGGTGACTCAGATCAGCCCGCTTACATAGAAGACTGCCCTCCAAGGTCGACGATGCGCGGGGCACCACCCGGGTAACCTCTTGCCTGGCAGAATCAAGCAGTGAAAGTCCACCATCTGGGACCTCTAAACAGATGGTTGGTATGTCAGCTTCAGGAGGCTCCAATAGTATGTCTTCAGGAATGACCTCTTCCAATGCCTGATCAAAGTCCGATATCAAAAGCCACTGAAGACTGATGAGTGCCGACAGAGCTTGGGAGGGAATGCTGCTGGCCCCAACGCTGCCTCTATAGTGACGGCTGTTCTTACGGATCAGTGGTTTTTCTTCTTCTTCTTCCTCTTCATCCTCGTCAAACATGCCGCCTGTAGCCAGCAAATCATCACAACCTTCGATGTTAACTTCAGGAATGATGTCCGCTAGGACGTCATCAGAGATCAGCACAAAAGGACCAGCATCCTGAACCAAGCACGACAGTCGTCGAAGTCACCTCTTTTTCTTCTTCCCCTCGGTAGGTGTAGTCGGGCGGTTCACTCAGCGTGAACGCTTTGGGCGAGCACCTTCAGGCTTTCAGATCTCCACCTCTTCGCCAAATTCTTGCCTAGTCGTGATGGCCAACGGCTCTGTGCAGGTAGAGTCGGACGATTCCTCGGCCAGCAGGCTAAGCACGACGTCCATCTCAGCATCATCGGTGCTAGCTGGCATTTCAAAGTGAGTTTGCCTCTCAGCCTTGGGAAGACTCCAAAGTGGAGCAATCAAGGCCTCAATGTCCTCAGGAGAGGGTCGCACTCTATGACCCAAACTACCATCACGTGTAGGAGGGTTGGAGATAAACACAGAGAATGGCCTATTTGGTGGCAGGTTCCAAGCAGAGTAAGCCATAGGAGCACCACCATTCGAGACTCTACCTCTCAGAATTATATCCAGACGGCTCAGCAAATCCTGATTGGGAATCTGTCTATCTATGACTCGGGTGGAATCATTGATGCCAGTATACAAATACACGAGGTAGACCAAGGGTTGAATGTTCTTAAAGACAAAGTCGGCGACCACGACCTCAGCAGTCAGACCCCTGTCCTTCAATGAGCAGATTTCGGCATGTAGCACTTTGGCCTCAGTTATCTCTGAAAAGGTGGGAGACTCTACCCAGGTGGGGGTGCGAACATCTGGTTGCCTCCCTGACCGAGGGGGGAGAGATTTTCAATGATTTTCCATGATGAACCACTCAAGACGACATCTTTTAATACTATCCTTGAGGGGAATATCGAGATACTCCACTTCCTCCCCGGCGAAGCTCTAAACTTGCGCGGCCAACAAGCTGATGCTGCCGCCCAGCCATCCCGGGCCGACAGTGATAAAGATACTTCCAGAGTCCGAAGTGGGGGAGAATCCCAAGAAAAGCCTCACACAGATGTACAAAAAAGGCAACTTGTACAAAAATGGCAACTGGTGATGGGGCACACCCTGAGTTCCAATCGCTTTCCGAAGGGTGGTCTTCGTGCATGCCATGTTTCTATAAGAGGGGAAGAATACTTAGTACCATTTAAACATGATGCATGCATGATCCTACGATCATGGAATCAACTACTTATTGATCCCAAACATCCTACATATAACCTAGTAATATGCACTCTTTTCCCAACTTCTTAAAAGGGATGAAAAATATTCAAAGGTAAGTAGTTTAAAACCTTTTGAAGCACTAAGTAATGTCCAATGAAATGGGCATCGCTCCGATACCAGCTTTCAAGGAACCTCCCAATATATTAGGCCCACCTGCAGATATCCTTGTCCCAAAGAGCTTAGACAGTCATGCAGGTGCACCCAACAGCTCGATAGGTCCTGATTCCAGTATCTCCTTTACATCGCCCAAGAGCGTTCATCCCATATCGCTGATATTACATACCATCGGAGTAAAAGCAGAAATAGTTATAGTAACTTAGTTTACATTTGTAAGTACAATATAGAAAGAGTCATTATTACATAAACAGGTTCGAGTGCTTATACTTATTACATCACGGAAGGTAAACACCTTCCATAAGTTTTTCTTATTTTTCTTCCTCCAGCTTTGGGACAACCTTGGAGCAAAAGCAGCAAAACTCGACAGTTTCTTCACCTACAACAACATGGGTTCGAAAACCCTGAGTACGGAGTGTACTTTCACAAGTCTTACCCGACCAAAAGAAAAGACTCTCAAAGATATGCTGGCCTTTAGGAGTCAAGGATATCCTTCCCTAATCTAGATCAATCACTTGGTGGCACACTCGGATTTAAGGGGACAAACACGAGCACAAATCAAATGTGTGCTAGGATCAAGTCTCACACATATGATGACTCATGGTACAGAAACTAATGTCACATCTATACTATATAATAGGGGTTCTATACAAAATAACTAAATAACTACATCATACACAGACGACGATCCAGCAACCATAGTTGACTGGGAGACGACGACCTAGACCTCTCACGAACTCATCGTGGCATCCTTCATGCTCCTTATCTTGTGGTACCTGTCCTTGACCTGGGGGGATGTGAGTACAGCAAGGGTGAGCTCACATACGTTCATCGCTCAACAAGTTGTGGGGAATATGTGCATGAGCTCACCTACGGTGAGGGCTCATGTGAAGTGTAAGGCTTACCAAAGAAGATGGTTAAAGTTGAGCATTGCTTTTAAAGTTGGTCAAAATTTTATTAGTAGTTACTAAGTATAAGTAGATACCAACCCAATGAAATAAGAGATCACAATTAATAATAAACTCTCTATGCAATGAAAATGACAAATTAAGTTTAATTATATAAGTTAATCATGCGAGAGTCCTGAGTATCTCTTGACCATGAGCACGGCTGATATACTAGTTTTACACTCTTCAGAGGTTGCGCCCTTTACCCACAAGTTGTGTTACCCATTTGCCAAGGGATCGCGACTTCCAATTCATCTTTGCTAAGGAGACAAGGCATGGTAGCACTACGAGGCCTTTACAAAGTTCCACTAGCTTCAGAAAACCCGCTATGGTTTCTAGGAGAGTGATATACGAATCCCTCGTCTGAACAGCCATTGCAGCATGATCAACCCGAGAACCTCCCTATACTGACATCTCCCCTAACGCCCTTGCCCCTTTCGGGTAAGGTAGTCCTCCACTAGTTTTCCTAATTAGTCAGGCAAGGGCGTCCCATACCACCCTTGTGGTAGCACTGTTATCTCAAGTTAAGCTCCATGTTCCAATTAACACAATGATCTTGTCATGAACAATAATTAAAACAACAGCAAAATTGGAACCTGATCATAACTCAGATGTAACATTAATCCCAAAACCAATTAGAGCAATAGCAAGTCTACCCAATAGTTCATTTGTCTGCAAGGGGTGGGGTATACAAAACTAGGGAAACCTATTAGGTCTCACCAAATTATCCTGAGCATGTCACAGTGATTAATAGAGAACATTATTAGATAAAGAAGAGTGATCAAGGGCACAACTTGCCTTAGACTTGAGATCCCACCAACGCCCACTACCTTCACCACCACCACCAGCTCCACCAAGCTACATAAATATATGCATCTACTACTATTTGTAAGACCTAGATGTTACTATAGTTAGTGGTGGGTATGATACTATTTTCGGAGGAATAATAAGGTCTGATTGATCCTATGTGTTGCTAATAAATTATGCATCAAGCTAAGATTTTGTTTGTGCATATGTTTTGAAATAACATGGTTACACCCTTTTTCTACAAATCTCGAGGACGAGATTTCTGTTAAGGGGGTAGGATTTGTAAGGCCCCAAATTTGTATAAGAAAAATATAATAATAAAAAGAAATAAGTATATTGGTGATAGTTTTTCTAGAATTTTTGAAACCTTTGGAATTTACTGGAACATTTCCATTTCATAATCAATTAAGGGTACTAAATTAGTTAAATAACCAACAAATAGATAAAGAAAGGTTGATCTTCTGCTGAAGATTTGGTGGTAGTGCATTTAATGGAAAAAACATGAACTTGACCACCACTTTTAAATAAAAACATAAAATAGAAGATGAGAAAGAAATTGTAATAATCATTTATTAATTCTAGGATTAAATAATGATCAAGAGACCAAATAATAATATTAAACTCATTAGGATTTTTAATACCCAATTTGTAAGAATAAGAAGAGAGTTGATCTCCTTATATGCTTTGCCCTCTACTTATTGGAACATGTGAACAACCATATTTAATGTGAATAGTTAACTAATGACACCTAAATAATCTATGAATCATGTTGGAGTTTATTTGTGTGTGCATTTAATAATAATAATAGAAAGAGATTAATGTCCACATTTGGATTTAAGACCTAGTTTGCAATTTAGAATTTGGAGGGGAAGGAAAATACTATACGAAATAAAGAAAATAAATATATAAATAAATAAAATCCTTCCATACTAGTTTGTTCAATTTGTATAGTTAAATCTAGGTACAAAGTTCACAGAAAAATTTGGATTCAAAAGGGAGATTCAAAAATAAAAGGAAAAAGAAAACAGAAAAGAAAAGAAAAAGAGAAAGAAATTTGGAAGACACCACATGGGCCGAATTGCCCACTTCAGGCCTAATCGGTACTTCGTGCGGGGAGGCCCACGGCTCGCGCGCTCCGCCGCTCTGGTATCTGGTGCCTGCATGGCAGCCACGACCTGCGCTGAACCTAGGCCCATGCATCAGCGTGTTGTTCCAGTTCATCGCTCGAGCGTGTTTGAGTTCCATTCTCGGGCGCTAAGCAGTGGGATCCGGTTGCCAGTCTCCTTGACATTTTATTTTCCCCATCCTGTCTCTATCACGTGGGTCTTATTGACAGGGTCGTCGTCCTCGCACGCGTATAGGGGATGTTGTTGCGGAGCTGACTGATTTCGCTGGGGGTGAGTGCGTGTGGTGGGTTCGCACGAGGAGATCGGCTGGGACATGGAATCTACCCGTGTGCATAAAGGTCGAGCCAACCTCCGTGAGCCTTATCCCTAACCTTGAACCCCCATCTCTACCGTGAGCACCGAGCGAGGGAGAAGACGCCGCCACTAACGACATTGGTTTCCTCCACCGCTTGGACCCCCACCCGGTGTTTGATGGAGTCGGGGTACGTCCTGCGCCGTGACCGAGTGAGAAGATTGGCGCGGGGGAGCATCGGTGCACTGCGATTCGCTCGCCGGGTGGACGGGTCACCACGCGCCGTAGTCAGGCCCCGTGTGCATATTTTGCTCCCTGTAAGTCCATCGCTTGTATTTCAATCATCCTCTGCAGCGCATAGATCATCTCTGGTGGGTGTATTGGTGCGGGATGGCTTGGATTGCATGCGTTAGTGATGGCGTCACCGTGGACTAAGGGCGGCGCCGCCGTCAGGATGGCCTCGGGTGGAAAGTTAACTGTGAACTGTCGATCGAAGGCTCGACAGCTCAGATTAGAGGCTGAAAATGTTTCGAGGTCGGGCAATCTGAACCGTGTGATCTGAATGTGAAGGCTGTGATTGAAATCCGCCTTCATTAAACCCTGACCGCAGATCTCGGATCCGAGGGTAGTCAGTACATACCGCTTCATCGTGGGTTGATCTAATCTGATCCATCCAAATTTGATCAAATGGTCCACAATAGAAATAGTCACTCGGCCGAGGCAAATTAGCATATGAAACCCCTGAGAATTTAGGAATTAACCCGCGGTCTAGTCCTGTGCTCTCTGTGTCTTAGGAAGAATTACCTTGAGGCCTCTGTGTTTTCTGTAAATAGTGCGCCCAGTCCAGGAAACTAGAAAAATCAGGAAAATTAATTAGAAAAGGATTATCAATGTAAAAATAAACCCCTAGAATTGGTATAATTCATATGATGTCCAAATTAATCCATTCCAATTCCTATAATTTTATAATATTATTGTTTATCATTTAGTACCACTGTTTTGATATGAATGTCACATTAAAATTAATATCCTATTTAATCTTGTATCAAATATATACATAAAACCTTCAGAAAATCATAATTCCTTCATTTTAATTCCAAATTGACCCGTTCCAGTTGCGTTAGCTTCACATGAATATTTACTATGCAATAACAACATTTATTGTACCATGTCTCATTTTTTAGATCTTTATTTAAGTTATGTTGGTAAGTCTTGTTAGTCTGCTTATCATTATAATCTACTAGAATATGATCTATGGTCAATTTATAACTTAGATTAAAATTGAGATAATTATTTATAGAATACCCTCTCATATGATTTATATTAACCAATTTATAATATAGTTTAATATTTTAGTCACATAGATCTTCTATAAAATCATAACTCCTTAATCATAACTCCGATCTTAGTAGTTCTCGATCCCACGATCTCGTAGCGACGTGTAGATCATTATTATATAGTTTGCTCATATGTTTGGTGTGATGTTAATTCTATCTATACCATGTTTGTTTGTATTGCTATGACTAGTAGTGAGGTCACGAGGATCTGAAGAATCATCCTGTTACCTGGGATCTCAAGTCTCAGGCAAGTTGTGCCCTTGATCACTTCTATTACCCAATAACGTTCTTTAATTATCACTCATTCAGTGAATAGGTTTAATTTTGATGGGACCCAATAGGTCACCCTAGTCTGTTTATCCTTTTTACCTTATTTACCCCTGATTCACTTGGGTAGTTATGCTATTGCTTTATATATGGTTTTGGGATAATATTTTATTATATCCATGTTCCAATTATTCTATTATGTTATTTATGTTCATGTCAAGATCATTGTATTGTTTTAATTGGAACATGGAGCTTAACTTGAGAAACATGTGCCACCACAAGGGAGGAATGGGACCCCTTGGCTGACTAATTAGGAAAGCTAGTGGAAGACTACCTTATCCGAAAGGGGCAAGGGCATTAGGGGAGTAGCATGCAGGGAGGTTCTCGAGTTGATTTTGCTGCGATGGCGGTCAGACGAGGGATTCTTGCAAGTGCTCTTCCCATAAACTATAGCAGGTTTTCGGAAGCTAGTGGATCTTTGTAAAGGCCTCGTAGTGTTACCCTGCCTCGCTTCCTTGGTAGAGGTGTATGGGATTCATGACCCCTTGGCAGATGGGTAACATGACTTATGGGTAAAGGGTACAACCTCTGCAGAGTGTAAAACTGGTATACTAGCCGAGCTCACGGTCATGAGCAGTTCAGGACTCTTGTATGAATAAATTATGGAACCTAAATTCAATTTGTCACATGCATTGCATGGGATTTATTATCAATTTTGTTCTATTATTAATTATTATGGTTTGGTATCTACTTACATTTAGTAATTGCTAATAAAATTTTGACCAACTTATTAAAAGCAATGCTCAGTTTTAACCACAATCATTTATCAGCCTAACACTTCACATGAACTCCCACCTTTGGTGAGTTCTTGCACATAATTCCCCACAACTTGTTGAGAGATGAACATGTGTTGAGCAATAATAATAATAATAATAATAATACATTAATGTCCACATTTGGATTTAAGACCTAGTTTGCAATTTAGAATTTGGAGGGGAAGGAAAATACTATACAAAATAAAGAAAATAAATATATAAATAAATAAAATCCTTCCATACTAGTTTGTTCAATTTGTACAGTTAAATCTAGGTACAAAGTTCACAGAAAAATTTGGATTGAAAAATAAAAGGAAAAAGAAAACAGAAAAGAAAAGAAAAAGAGAAAGAAATTTGGAAGACACCACATGGGCCGAATTGCCCACTTCAGGCCCAATCGGTACTTCGCACAGGGAGGCCCACAGCTCGCGCGCTCCGCCACTCTGGTATCTGGGGCCCGCATGGCAGCCGCAACCTGCGCTGAACCTAGGCCCACGCGTCAGCTTGTCATTCCAGTTCATCGCTCGAGCGTGTTTGAGTTCCATTCTCTGGCGCTAAGCAGTGGGGTTCGGTCGCCAGTCGCCTTAACATTTTCTTTTCCCCATCCCGTCTCTGTCGCGTGGGGTCTTATTGACAGGGTCGTCGTCCTCGCACACGTATAGGGGATGTTGTTGCGGAGCTGACTGATTCCGCTGGGGGTGAGTGCATGTGGGGGGTCCGCACGGGGAGATCGGCTGGGACTTGGAATCTACCCGTGCGCATAAAGGTCAAGCCAACCTCCGTGAGCCTTATCCCTAACCTTGAACCCCCATCTCTACCGTGAGCACCGAGCGAGGGAGAAGACGCCGCCACTGTCGACATTGGTTTCCTCCACCGCTTGGACCCCCACCCGGTGTCCGGTGGAGTCGGGGTACGTCCTGCACCGTGACCGAGCGAGAAATTGGCGCGGGGGAGCATCGGTGCACTGCGATTCGCTCGCTGGGTGGACGGGTCACTACGCGCCGTTGTTAGGCCCCGTGTGCATATTTTGCTCCCTTTAAGTCCATCCCTTGTATTTCAATCATCCTCTGCAACGCATAGATCATCTCTTGTGGGTGTATTGGTGCGGGATGGCATGGATTGCGTGCGCCAGTGATGGCGTCGCCGTGGACCGAGGGCGGCGCCGCCGTCAGGATGGCCTCGGGTAGAAAGTTAACCGTGAACCGTCGATCGAAGGCTCGACGGCTAAGATTAGAGGCTGAAAATGTTTTGAGGTCGGCCAATCTGAACCTTGTGATCTGAATGTGAAGGCTGTGATTTAAACCCGCCTTCATTAAACCCTGACCGTAGATCTCGGATCCGAGGGTAGTCAGTACATATCGCTTTGTCGTGGGTTGATCTAATCTGATCCATCCAAATTTGATCAAATGGTCCACAATAGAAATAGTCTCTCGGCCGAAGCAAATTAGCATATGAAACCCTTGAGAATTTAGGAATTAACCCACGGTCCAGTACTGTGCTCTCTGTGTCTTAGGAAGAATTACCCTGAGGCCCCTGTGGTTTCTGTAAATAGTGCACCCAGTCCAGGAAACTAGAAAAATCAGGAAAATTAATTAGAAATGGATTTTCAATGTAAAAATAAACCCCTAGAATTTGTATAATTCATAGAAAATTCATATGGTGTCCAAATTAATCCATTCAAATTCCTATAGTTTTGTAATATTATTGTTTATCATTTAGTACCACTGTTTTGACATGAATGTCACATTAAAATTAATATCCTATTTAATCTTGTATCAAATACATAAAACCTTCAGAAAATCATAATTCCTTCATTTTAATTCCAAATTGACCTGTTCTAGTTGCGTTAGCTTCAGACGAATATTTACTATGCAATAAGAACATTCATTGTACCACGTCTCATTTTTTAGATCTTTATTTAACTTACGTTGGTTAGTCCTTTAATTTGCTTATCATTATAATCTACTAGAATATGATCTATGGTCAATTTATAACATAGATTAAAATTGAGATAATTATTTATAGAATACCCTCTCATATGATTTATATTAACCAATTTATAATATAGTTTAATATTTTAATCACATAGATCTTCTATAAAATCATAACTCCTTAATCGTAACTCCGATCTTAGTAGGTTTCGATCCCACGATCTCGTAGCGACGTGTAGATCATTATTATATAGTTTGTTCATATGTTTGGTGTGATGTTAATTATGTCTATACCATGTTTGTTTGTATTGCTACGACTAGTAGTGAGGTCACGAGGATATGAAGAATCATCCTGGTACCTGAGATCTCAAGTCTCAGGCAAGTTGTGCCTTTGATCACTTCTATTACCCAATAATGTTCTTTAATTATCACTCATTCAGTGAATAGGATTAATTTTGATGGGACCCAATAGGTCACCCTAGTTTGTTTATCCTTTTTACCTTATTTACCCCTGATTCACTTGGGTAGTTATGCTATTGCTTTATATATGGTTTTGGGATAATATTTCATTATATCCATGTTCCAATTATTCTGTTATGTTATTTATGTTCATGTCAAGATCATTGTATTATTTTAATTGGAACATAGATCTTAACTTGAGAAACACGTGCCACCACAAGGGAGGAATGGGACCCCTTGGCTGACTAATTAGGAAAGCTAGTGGAAGACTACCTTATCCGAAAGGGGCAAGGGCAGTAGGGGAGTGGCATGCAGGGAGGTTCTCGGGTTAATTTTGCTGCGATGACAGTCAGACGAGTGATTCTTGCAAGTTCTCTTCCTATAAACTGTAGCGGGTTTTCAGAAGCTAGTGGAACTTTGTAAAGGCCTCGTAGTATTACCCTGCCTTGCTTCCTTGGTAGAGGTGTATGGGATTCATGACCCCTTGGCAGATGGGTAACATGACTTGCGGGTAAAGGGTACAACCTCTGTAGAGTTTAAAACTGGTATACTAGCCGAGCTCACGGTCATGAGCAGTTCAGGACTCTCGCATGAATAAATTATGGAACCTAAATTCAATTTGTCATATGTATTGCATGGGATTTATTATCAATTTTGTTCTATTATTAATTATTATGGTTTGGTATCTACTTACATTTAGTAATTGCTAATAAAATTTTGACCAACTTATTAAAAGCAATGCTCAGTTTTAACCACTATCATTTATCAGCCTAACACTTCACATGAACTCCCACATTTGGTGAGTTCATGCACATTATTCGCCACAACTTGTTGAGTGATGAACATGTGTTGAGCAATAATAATAATAATAATAATAATAATAATAATAATAATAATAATAATAATAATAATAATAATAATAATAATAATAATAATAATAATAATGATAATAATAATAATAGAAAGACATTAATGTCCACATTTGGATTTAAGACCTAGTTTGCAATTTAGAATTTGGAGGGGAAGGAAAATACTATACAAAATAAAGAAAATAAATATATAAATAAATAAAATCCTTCCATACTAGTTTGTTCAATTTGTATAGTTAAATCTAGGTACAAAGTTCACAGAAAAATTTGGATTCAAAATGGAGATTCAAAAATAAAAGGAAAAAGAAAACAGAAAAGAAAAGAATAAGAGAAAGAAATTTGGAAGACACCACATGGGCCGAATTGCCCACTTCGGGCCCAATCGGTACTTCGCGCGAGGAGGCCCACGGCTCGCGTGCTCTGCCGCTCTGGTATCTGGGGCCTGCATGGTAGCCAAGGTTGGCCCACGCGTCAGCGTGTCATTCTAGCTCATCGCTCGAGCGTGTTTGAGTTCCATTCTCTTGTGCTGAGCAGTGGGGTCCGGTCGCCAGTCGCCTTGACATTTTCTTTTCCCCATCCCGTCTCTGTCGCGTGGGGTCTTTGTCGGTGTTTGGAGCCCGACTGCACACTTGGGGCTACCCCTCGTGGTGCTTTTGGGTAGGACAGTGTTGTTGACTGTAACTCAATGGTTAGTGCGAGATGCACGAGAGAAGACAGGCGATTTTCTATAGGTTCGGGTCGCTTTGAGTTGCGTAATACCCTACTTCCTAGTGTGGATCTTTATGTGGTAGGTTACAAGAGGAGTCTCCTATATGGAGAAGAGCTAGTGGGCTGAGTAGATGGTCGATGAGCAACTTGGGAATGAAGGGGTACCCCCTAGGCCTTATATATTCGACCGTGGGGTACTACATGCGTGTATAACAACAATGTATACCTAAGTAATAGTGAACCGACTGAACTTATCTTCCTATAATCTTGCAGACTTATCCTCATTTGGTTCTGACATCCAAGGATGCTGCGTGGGAAAATCGGATCGGAGCTGTGGATAGTGCTTAAATCTAATGAGCCGCTTGTGCTAGAGTCTGCTTCTTCGTCGCATCAGCCCCTTCCACCAGCGGCTCTCCCCTGGCCCACGAAGGGGTGGCCTTGCGAGATAATAGGTCCAAAGCCTTTCGCAAGGCCCTCTTGCCTTCTAATGGACATGAGGGATATCTGTCGCCCACAAGCCCCCAATCTTTGAGTTGACTTAGAAATAATTAGCCCAAAGATTCTAGGTCCAACTTGCGAATCTGTGGCTTGACTTCCATTCTGGCGATGGGTGCACCGAAGGTGCACCTACTGAGCATTTACTCCTGAACTTTAAGTGATTTCAGTAAAAATAGTCTTCTCAGAAGCCCTCATTCATTAGTGTCTTGTCATCGTGCCATGCTTTAGAAATCAGCATCTGGAACTTTGAGTAGGTTTTTTGAAAACAAACCACTCGAAAGCTTTCACTTCGTGCTTTAGAAATCAGCATCTGGAACTCAAGTAGGTTTTTTGAAAACAAACCATTCAAAAGCTTTCACTTCATGCTTTAGAGATCAGCATCTGGAACTCGAGTAGGTTTTTTGAGAACAAACCATTCGGAAGCTTTCACTTTGTGCTTTAGAGATCAACATTTTTCCCCTGGGATTAAGAATCTATTGGGTGCACCGGAGGTGCACCCAATGGGTGTAGCCCCTGAGCTTTGAGTGGATTTATGAAAATAATCTACTCAAAGATCTTCATCTTGTGCTTTAGAAATCGGCATTATATCTTCATCTCATGTTCCTGCGAATTCAAACAATATCATCTGCCTACTCCTTGTTAGGTTTGAAATTTATTTGATCGGTGACAGATTGGACGTCTGGTAGATAGCTCTTTATTGGTCTTCACTTCGCTCTGTGCTTCAATGCTTCTGCTGACTAGACTTGCAGTTCAGTAGCTATATTTGGATTTCCTTTGATCTCTATCGATCTCTTCCTTTTGTCTCAATACATTCATTGCGTATACTGTATGGATGTGACTTGTTCAGAAAATCTATTGAAAATTCCTAGTCACCCCCCCAATGGGTGTGACCAAGGGATGTCTTGGTACGCAGAGCGTTTAACACACTATCCTGGAGTAGTAACTTGATGTGGCCGTGGGGCGTAATCATATCGCCCGAGCAGTTGACCTTAGTCCAAATGGTGTCATGCTTCGCGAAGCGACATCTGCTGCCTGACTTGCTTTTGGGTGGTTTAAATTGCTTATTGAATATTTACGCCTGTTCGGCGAGCATGGTAGGAAATGAACAGTCGCCTCTATCCCCTATAAATAGCCTGCTTGCACTGTTGTTCTCTTCACACATCCTTCGATCATCTATTGCTTCTCTTCCAACTTCCTCTTCTCTTCCATTTGACCATGGGCAAGGACAAGAAGGAGCGGGGCTCGCCACGTCACTCCGACGACAAGCGGAAGCGCGAGCCGAGTCCTCCCTTGGAGGACTTTGGTGATTCCGAGTACTTGAAGGAGGAGGTTTCCTCCAAGTCCGAGGGATTCCCAAAGTACGCTTCCCCTCTGGCGTCGTCCGATGACTCGGACGACTCCAGGGGATAGCCGCCGAGGTGTGGACGTACATCCGGTCTATCGAGCACGCCGGGCTCGAAGGCTCAGATAAGTCGGAGGTCTCCTCGGACGAGGAGAACTCCTCCAACTCGTTCAAGGAAGGGAGCAGCGGTGATGGCGATGACGAAGCCGATGACAGTGGCAACGACGACAACGGAGGTGGTGGTGGCGACGACGGCAATGATGGCAGCAAGGGTGGCAGTGGAGGCAGTGACGATGGCAGGAGCGGCGACGACAAGGGCGGCAGCAACAGCAGGGTCAGTGGTAAGTGCCACTGGCTTAAATATTAGTATAGGTAATTAGTAGTAGTAGTATTAGAATAATGTAGTAGTTAGTAGTATAGTGTAGTGTAAGTAGTGTAGTAGGGTAATGTAATATAGTAGAAGGTAGGGGTAAAAAAGGCTGGCTCATAGTGAGTCAGTCTTTGAGTTTGTGTAACCCCCCTTTTTAATATAAATGAAGAACTTCCGGTGCTTCTAGTGAACGTTGTGTTCTTGCTACTTTTTCTGCATGCACACTTGGCAGTTCATCCATGCGTCTAACGTTCCCGGCGTTTTTAGAGCTAACCGCCGAGTGATAGCTGATGATCCCAGCGCTTTAGAGGTAACGCCAAATCGTGCTCAATGTTGTTGGCATTTTAGAAATAACCGCCGAGCGATAGCTGATGACACCGGCGTTTTAGAGGTAACCGCCGAGTCATGCCTGACTCCGTCGGCGTTTTAGAGGAAACCGCCGAGCGATAGATGATGACACTGGCGTTTTAGAGGTAACCGCCGAGTCATGCCTGACTTCGTTGGTGTTAGAGGTAACCACCGAGTGGTGCTTGACACTGTCGGCGTTTTAGAGATAACCGTCGAGTCATGTCTGAAGTTTTGCTTTCCCGAGTGATGACTTGACGTTTTTAGAAATAGCGCCTGACTCGGGAAAACCCCATTTATGCTCATGCCGACGTGCGCTTTTGATTTCTGAGCCCTAACTTCATATTTCTGCTTCGAACCAATCCTTAGCATCCCTGAGATTCCACTCCTCTTCGTTCCGCCTGTGAGATTGCGATGGCGCTGAAACGGGAGAGGCAAGGCTCCGTCATGGCAATCATCCCGCCCATCGACCCCAACAGTCAGTTGCCATTCGCGGGTAACCACATGTCTGTTATTTCAGAATATGATCTTCTTCACCTTGTTGATGTTAGGGTTTTACTTCCAAAAGAGCTCTGCTCTTGGCGGATTTGCCGCGGGGTCACTGTTCCGATGGAGGACACCCATGAGTCCGTCGTCTATGTTCCTTTTCTTATCCATGGCCTTGCTCTTTTTGTTTCTCCCTTCTTCCGTGGCCTCCTTGATTTCTATGATTTGAACTTGACCCACTTGAACCCTAATTCTATCTTGTAAGTTTCCATTTTTGTACATCTATGTGAGGCCTATCTCGGGATTCTCCTCCATTTTGGCCTCTGGAAGTATGTGTATTATTGTCGGCCCAGGATGGATGGGGGACAGCACCAGCTCGTTGGCGGCACAAGTCTGGAGCTGCGTCGCAGGAGGAAAACAAAGTACCTCGACATCCCCCTCAAGGATAGCCTCAAGGGGTGGTGCCTCGAGTGGTTCATTGTGGAGAACCACTGCAAGACCCTACCCCCTCGATCAGGGAGGCAGCCAGATGTCCACACTCCAAGCTAGATAGAATCTTCGACCCCTTTAGAGATAACGGAGGCAAAAGTACTGCTTGCCGAGGTCTGCTTGTTGAAAGACAAAGGTCTGACTGCTGAGGCTGTGGTTGCTGATTTCGTCTTCAAGAATATCCAGCCTTTGAAGAATAGGGCATACCTAGCTTATCTGTACAATGGCATCAATGACTCTACCCAGGCTACAAACAAGAGAATCCCCACAGAAGATCTGGTAATCTGACTAGATATGATCCTGAGGGGCAGAGTGTCAAATGCTGGTGCTCCTGTTGCCTATTCTGCCTGGAACCTGCCACCACCTAGGTCATTTTCCGAGTTTGTGTCCAATCCTCCTGCTCGCGATGATAGCCTGGGTCTTAGAGTGCAACCCTCTTCTAAGGATATTGAGGCTCTGATTGCCCCACTTTGGAGCCTTCCTGAGGATGAGAGGCAGACTCACTTTGAGATGCCGGCTAGCACTGACGACGCGGAGATAAATGTTGTGCTTAGTTTGCTGGATGGGGAATCATCTGACTTAACCCATGCCAAGCCAATGGCTATCACAGATGGGCAAGAAATTGGTGAAGTGGTGAAGGTCCGGAAAGCCGAAGGCACCCGCCCAAAGTGTCCATGCCGAGTGAGTCGACCGACTGCACTTGTTGTGGAAAAAAGGAATAAGAGGTGGCTTTGGCGACTGTCATGCCTGGACCAGGGCGCAGGTCCTTCTGCTCCATTTCCAGATGAGATACTAGCAGAGGCCCTTCCTAGAGTTGATGCCAAGGGTAGTGATCGTGCACAAGTTGTTATCTTCGTCTTCCATGAAGATGAAGAGGAAGAAGAAGAAGAAGTCCTGTTGATCCGTAAGAACAGCCGACATTATAAAGGTAGCGAGGGGGGACTAATATTCCTTCTCCAGCTCTGTCGACTCTTGTCAGTCTTTAGGGGCTATCGATAACAGATTTTGATCAAGCCCTTGAGGAAGTCGTCCTCGAGGATATGCTGTCAGAGCCGGCTGCCGATGATGTGATGGCTGTTTGTTCAGAAGTTCCAGACGGTGGACTGGAGGTATCTCGAGCGGTGTCTCACGCATCGTCAACTTTGGAGGGCAGTCTTCAATGCCACGATGCTGGCCCGAGTTGCCCGACTCCCATGGAGGAGACAAAGGAGCCCCTAGCCTTGGAGGTGGCTACTACAGAAGACCCAGCCCCCAAGGGTGGTGCCGGTAGTTACCTAGCCCCCGAGGCTGTTGCCTGTAGTGATCTAGCTCTGGTGGGTAGCGCAAGCTGCAACCCAGCCCCCGAGGGTGTTCAGGTGTGCTCTTCCTCCCATACCTCCATGGACGTCCACGTTGGGTCATCCCCACTTCGGTCCGATGGGGTGACGGCGGCGCATGCTCCCCAGTTTTGAACGAACAAGGCGCCTTAGAGGTCGGCAAGCTAGATGCGAGAAACCTGCTATCTGCTGGTGGGGCTGAGACCACCCCTGACAATGCCCTTCAAATTGATCCTGCTAATCTTTCCCCATCAAGCCATGACATGGCTCCTCCTACCTTGGGTCTGCCATCGTTCCTCTCCAATCTTCAGGTGAGTCAACTTCTTGCCTTTTATTATTCATATTAGTAAATTATCTTTCTGCTGCTTATCTGTCTTCGATCACAGGCTTTGGTTGATGGAATGTCTGCTCAACTGAGGTTGTGTGGTGCCACTGTCCCAGAAGAAGCTCTGTCTCTAATGAAGTGGAACCCATTGCTGCTTCAGAAATAGATTGCTGACTTGAAGACATCGAATGCTAGTTAGTGACCTAACAGCTTCCTTAGTTGTTTTTATTGACCAACTTGTTCTTAGTCATGCATCTCCTTTCAGCTGCATTGTCAGATATGGCCCAGCGGTGCTCTGATCTTGAGGAGAAGTATTCACGAAGTCGGGTTGAGTTGACCCAACAATGCTCCGACCTCAAGGAGAAGTATTCTCAGAGTCAAGCTGACTTGGCCCAAACCTCTGCTTCTTTGGATGACGCGCGTTCTTTGAATTCCTCCCTCAATTCTCAACTTGACTCTAAGAAGACAGCACATGAGGTAAACTCCCTTGGTTGACTTTGCCATGCTTATTGTTTACTAGGTGCTGAATGTTGCTTCTTGTTCGCACGAGAAGAAACGTGCAATCGCAGCTTCTTGTGATAATCTAGACAGGTTGTACCGTGACGCTAGCAACTCCTTGAATATTTTGGAATGGAGCCACCGCTTCACTATGTCGGACCTGGACCATCATCAGCACGAGCTGCGACTATCCCAAGCTGAAGTTCAGCGGCTTGGACAATTGTTATCATCCAAGGATTAACCATTACATATCTTCGTGCTTCAAAGAAACTTGTTGCACAGGAGCTAGAAGCTACTTAACTAGCTGTGAAAGCTTTAGAGGACAACTGTGTTGTTCTGAAGGCTCAGCGCGACAAGGCTATGGACAAAGCCATTCGTGCTAGGCGGATCTTGATGAGGAGGCCTAACATAGTGGTGCCTGACGACATTGTTGCCGACGTCAAGGCTGCACCCGATGCTTCGAGTCGTCCTTCCTCTTCTGTCGCTCCTGTGAAAGACACTGCTAACAAAGATGTTTCGATGCAGTGATGTCCTGCACAACACTCAATGTAATATGAATTCTATGTGGATGTGATGGTTATGTTCAAACTCGAATATTTTGCGAATTGGGTGCCAGAAAGTGCCCCTGATGCCAACAAGTAAGACATTCTTTTTATTCCTGGAGTGCTAATTGTTTTGCTGTTAGAGCATAGTAGTCACCCTAAACAGTTGTAAAAGTAAAGGTGTTACGCTGGTTTCAGGACGTTTTCCAATTTCAACCAATCACCTGGCTGGTAGGGCATAGTGGTCGCCCTGAGATAAGTGGATGTGAACATACCATACCAACTTAAGTCATTGTCGACTTAAGCCGATGGTTCCGTTAATAGTGTACAATGGTCACCCTAAGCTGAGTTAACGTGAGCATGTTGCACCAACTTAAGTCGTCGCCGACTTAAGCCAATTGCTCTGTTAGTAGGGTATATTGGTCACCCTAAGTCAAGTAAGCGTGAGCATGTTGCACCATCAACAGGGTATAGTGGTCACCCTAAGCCAAGTAAGCATGAGCATGTTGCACTGTCTTAGGTCGTCGCCAACTTAAGACGATTGCTCCGTCATTAGGGCATAGTGGTCACCCTAATCCGAGTAAGCTTGAGCATGTTGCACCGTCTTAGGTCGTCGCCGACTTAAGCCGATTGCTCCGTTAGTTGGGCATAGTGGTCACCCTAAGCCGAGTAAGCGTGAGCATGTTGCACCATCTTAGGTCATCATCGACTTAAGCCGATTGCTCCGTCAGTAGTGTATAGTGGTCACCCTAAGTCAAGTAAGCGTGAGCATGTTGCACCGTCTTAAGTCGTCGCCGACTTAAGCCGATTGCTCCGTTAGTAGGGCATGATGGTCACCCTAAGCCGAGTTAGTTTGTTGATTTCAAGTCCAATCGAATTGAAGTCAGCTGATTGTGGAGAGTTTGAAAGCCTTTGAAAACGAAAGCTTTGTTGATTATGGTGTGGCAGAACTTCCCAAGTTATTAGGCCCACATGCACCTGCCCTTATCTCAAAGACCTCAGACGGCTATGCACGTGCACCAAATAACTTAACAGGATCCGTCCGAGTGCCCCAAGGACACCTGATAAACCACTTACAACCAGGACCACAGGATTAAGTAAACACAAATCACACACCAACAATTTGCAGCAGAATTTCTTTATTACAAAAAGTTACAAGTTACATTGATTACATTATACAAGATCAGAGTGATTATAAAATAAATCCAAAGTATTTCACTTTGAATGATGTATAATTTTCATAAGTTTTAAATATATATGCTAGTTTAAGTGACCATCCTTAATTAGAAGTATAGGAGAAGTACTTAGACTTATAAGAAGAGCTGAGCCCACCGGCACTTAACACCATCAACAGTAGCACAAAGTTATAACCTAAAAAACAACAGGGAATAAAACCCTGAGTACGCAATTACTCAGCAAGGCTTACTCGACTAAAGAAAAGACTGTCAAGGGTATGCTGGTTTTAAAAGAATTCAAGGTAAGGCTTATCAAGAATCAAAGACTCTGTTTGCAGAAAAAGCTTACTATGAGTGGATCCTTAAAAATCCATTTTTTACATGTCAGGTTAAGTAAAATTACCTACATCTACAGTTCTTTCCACCCTAGTTCAAGCACTTGGCCTACACTAGCCGTCTTTTATCAACCCTTTAGTTCACTGGATTTCTACGTGTAAGTCAGTGACCAAGTCTTCATATCCAAGAAGTAACGGCGATCCGAATCGATTAGTACCCAGCTGGGGATCTCCAATCCCATGACACATGTAGCACTTAACCCTTGCATATGTCAACTTGCCACCGGGTTTCTTAAGACTAGACCAGGTTCACGCCAACCGAGAGCACAGATACACCACCGTCCAACCTCTTGCCACGGAGGGTACACGCCGCTCTCGCCATCTCTCCACTCCCATTGCGTGTTGGCCTTTCTGGTATTAGTCTGCCCGAGGCAAAGCTTACCCATGACGAGGCATGTGACCAGTTAAAGGGTCCTCGGTCAGCAGGCCCACATCGGCATGGTCCTTAATCGACTCAAACGGAGACACTACACCGAGACTCCCTTCTCGTGCAAGTCAACCGCCTGGTCTCAGCTTTATTATTTTCAACCCAAAGTTTGGTACCTGGCAGAGGTACATCTTTTTCGATGTCGAACCCATCACGGCCATGATAGATTCACCATCATGTTTTTTTTTTGAAAACTTCCCATCCAATCTGAAGCATCACTTTTTGTTTTAAAACAAAATATTTTGTTTTTCTAGAGCAAGGTTAAGCATCAAAAATCCTTTTCATAAAAGGGTAACAAGGAAGGGTAATCAATTTTCTAAGGAAGGAAATGCAGCAATTGTTTGGCACACAACTCCTATCACTTAATGCATCAAACAAGGTGATAAAGATTTTAAAACACAAGGAAAGGGATAATGCACTGGGGCTTGCCTGGATAACACTAGGTTAGTGTTGTTAGACGTTGATCACTTGACGACCATCCTTTGTCCTGGCAATTGATCAGGTTATCCATCTTCAGGTTCATCCATCAGCTTCACTATGCGGAGTAGTCCACCTGTTATGTCATCTTGGGGTCGACTTGGCTCTTCTTTCGCATCACGTGGTCAATTATCATACATAATTGAAATGCATGATGCACTTGAATGCATATAGACAGGAATAATACATGACTAATTATCGCTATACTGAAGAGGATTAAATTTTTAACCGCAAGGCATCACAACTTTCATAAGTAAATCCTATATACCTATGACTTAAAATAATCGATAGTAACATTTTAAATGACGTAGAATTACTACTCTAAACTATTATACACCTTATATCAGCTAAACACGATATCAACACGAATAAATTATACAGAAATCCAGATATATATAAGTATCACTAACGTTTACCAGCTAGACGATAGAAATACTTATACTACCCTTTACATTACTAACTGGACCATTCGTCGCAAATGACAAACTAATTTATGCGTACTTAAATTATACGTTCTCTAAGACATTCTTCGTAAATCCTACATTTTAGACCTCTTTCACCACACGACATCGACCACATCACCGTAGATGACCACTACCGGAATCCGAGCCTTTGCCGAGTGCCGGACGCTTTGCCGAGTGCCTTTTCTCGGGCACTCGGCAACGATGGCTTTGCCGAGAGCCGCACTCGGCAAAGCTCGGCTCTCGGTAACGAGCGTCTTTACCGAGCGTAGGACACTCGGTACAGGTCCACACTCGGCAAATACATGTTTGCCGAGTGTCAAACACTCGGTAAAGGGGGCTCTCGGCAAAGGGCCGTCAGCGGCCGTCCCAAAGCTGACGGCCGTCAGTCTTTGCCGAGTGCCAACCGTCGGCTCTCGGCAAAGATGCTTCGTTGCCGAGTGCCGCGCAGCTGGCACTCGGCAAAGGAAGCTTTACCGAGTGTCTTATCCAGACACTCGGCAAAGTATATTTTTATTTTTTTGATTTTGTCTCCCAAACTTTTTGTGGTATGTTCCTACACTATGTAGACCTACATGTATCATTTGTGGACAATTATAACATAGTTTTCAATCGTTAGTAGATTTAGTTCGTTTTTTGAAATTCTTCGGAAAATTCAAATTTGAACTGCAGGTCACTCGAAACTTGGAAAACCGTGCATGAAAAAATGATATTCATGTTACTTAGCATAAGTTACGACCGATTTCAGAAGCGTACCGGAAACTTCGAGCAACATGCTCACTAAACATGGCCGTCAACTTGGCATGCACATGTTTAAAAATTGTATAAAACACAAATAAAGTCAGAAAATCATGAAACTTGTCCACGTGTCATGATATCATATGTAGAGGCTGTGATAAAAAATTTAGAATGTTTGGAGAAAGTTGTGAGACACTATGTGTAGAAACCTTCTAGATTCACATTGAAACTCTATGATTTCATGTGTAGTCCTCTTAGGTTTCTACACATAGTGTCTCACAACTTTCTCCAAACATTCTAAAATTTTTATCACAGCCTCTACATATGATATCATGACACGTGGACAAGTTTCATGATTTTCTGACTTTGTTTGTGTTTTATACAATTTTTAAACATGTGCATGCCAAGTTGACGGCCATGTTTAGTGAGCATGTTGCTCGAAGTTTCTGGTACGCATCTGAAATCGGTCGTAACTTATGCTAAGTAACATGAATATCATTTTTTCATGCACGGTTTTCCAAGTTTCGAGTGACCTGCAGTTCAAATTTGAATTTTCCGAAGAATTTCAAAAAAACAAACTAAATCTACTAACGATTGAAAACTATGTTATAATTGTCCACAAATGATACATGTAGGTCTACATAGTGTAGGAACATACCACAAAAAGTTTGGGAGACAAAATCAAAAAAATAAAAATATACTTTGCCGAGTGTCTGGATAAGACACTCGGCAAAGCTTCCTTTGCCGAGTGCCAGCTGCGTGGCACTCGGCAAAGAATAGGGAAAGAGTCTTTGCCGAGTGTCGCCCAAGGGACACCCGGCAAAGACGGCTTTGCCGAGTGCCAGCGATCTGGCACTCGGCAAAGCTTATTTTAAAATTAAAAAAAAACTTTGCCGAGTGCCAGATCACGGGCACTCGGCAAAGCGCCCTACATACAACGGCCAGCGGGCATCTTCCTCACTCTCTCTCTCTCACTCACTCAACGCCGCCGCCGACGCCACGCCCTCACCTGTCGCCGCCGTGCCGTTCCTCGCGCCCGCGCTGCGCCGCCGCCGTGCCCCCTCGCCTGCGCCGCCGCCGCGCGCCCTCGCCCGAGCGCGCTCCCGTGCCCGCCGCCGTCGCGCGCCCTCGCCCGCGCGCGCTCCCGTGCCGCCGCCGCGCGCCCGCGCTCGCCCTCGCGCTCGCCGAAGCCGCGCCCGTCGTGCCCGCGCTCGCCGTGCCGTTGCCCGCGCTCGCCGTGCCGTGCCTACGCTCGCCGTGCCGTGTCCGCGCTCGTCGTGTTGTGCCCGCGCTCGCCCTCGCGCTCGCCGTGCCGTGCCCCTCGTCGTGTCGCGCCCTCGCGCTCGCCGTGCCGTGCCCGCGCTCGCCGTGCCGTGACTACGCTCGCCGTGCCGTGTCCGCGCTCGTCGTGTTGTGCCCGCGCTCGCCCTCGCGCTCGCCGTGCCGTGCCCCTCGTCGTGTCGCGCCCTCGCCCGTCGTCGTGCCCCTCGCCTAACCCCTCGCCCTCGCCCGTGCCCCCGCCGTTTCCTCGCCCACCGCCCCCGCCCGTGCCCCCGCCGCACTCCTCGTCGTGACCCCGCCGTTTCCCTGCCGTGCCCTCGCCCGCCAGGCGCCTCGCCCGCGACCCGTCGTCTCGCCCGCGCCCCGTCGTCTCGCCCGCGCCCCGTCGCCTCGCCCGTGCCGAAACCTCGAAGGTGATTACTTGATTTATGTTATACGTGTATGATTTATATGAAATGATTAGTTTTAATATTAAGTTAATTATATACGTGCATGATTAGGTTAATATGTAGTATTGTGGATTGCCGGCCATCGTGCCGTTGAATTATGCGTGGATGTCAGCCATCGTGCTGATAGTTTTATTTGCTGGATTTTGAAACCTCCCCGTGCAGGGGAGGTGCTGCCGAAATTTTCTGTTGCTAGGCTTTTGTATTAACAGACTTGTGTTTCTTTTTTACAGAGAAGATACTTGTCTTCCTAGCCGCTGCGGGTCTCCCTGCACCGCGTCCCGTCGCCACTGCACCGACCCGCCACAGCCCCACTAGCCTGACTCCACCGCCACCCTAGGTATAACCTCTACATCCGCATCATGGTCGTAGATCACCTAACCCAGTTAGGCGTCTCCCGTTCGAAAGTGATACGGTGTAGATATGCAGATCTTTGCATATCTACAAATGTATCAGTTTCGAATTGTCCACGTTTTTTGGACAGCCCGCGGTTGCGTAGATGGTGTTAGTTTCATGCTCTACTCCGGTCTGAGATAGAGTTTCGGCGTCACCTCCCTGTTGTTCTCCGGACAGTACACTCTCCCTGCCAGGACGTGTATCCGGAGAACAGCGGGGAGGTGCTACCGAAATTCTATCTCGGATCGGAGTAGAGCATGAAAACTAACTCCATCTACGCAACCGCGGGTGGGATTAGGACCTATCGTCACCTATTAGAAGGTAGGAACGTAGTGTACATGCATTACATGTCTATATTAAACTATACTCGGTTATATATGTTAGAGGATGGAGGACCGTGAGTGGATGTACACGGGCCGTAGAGGAAGGAACGATGTCACCACTGAATGGATTAGAAAGACCGATGATTTCGTGGAACGGGCATATGGCGAAGCTGCTAAAGGAGCGAGTCTAGTCCCATGCCCGTGCAGCAAATGTGACAACCGGAAAAGAAAACCAAAGAAGACCATGGTAGAACATATTTGGAAGAATGGATTTACGCTGGGCTATACTCGGTGGATATTTCATGGTGAAGCGCATCGTACGAGAGAAGAGGTGCTGAGACAACGTGTCGAGGATTATGACGCGGATGCGGGGGTAGCGGATATGTTGAACGACTATCAGGAGGCACAGTACACGGGAGGATGTATGGATGACGAGCCAGAGCCGACTGCAAAGGCGTTCTACGACATGTTCGACGCGGCACAGAAGCCCCTTCACGGCCAGACAAAGGTTTCTCAACTGGATGCCATTAGGCGTGTAATGGCGTTCAAGTTGCAGTACAGCATCAGTAGAGATGCATTCGATGGCTTGTTGACAGTTATTGGGAGTCTGCTTCCGGATGATCACGTTCTGCCAAAGAGCATGTACGAGGCACAGAAACTACTTCGTGCACTTAAGATGACGTATGAGCAGATTCATGCTTGTCCGAAGGGCTGCGTGCTATTTAGGAAAGAATACGCGGAGGCAAAGTACTGTCCCAAGTGTAATTCGTCTAGGTTTATGGAGGTAGACTCTGGTGATGGACATAAGAGGCAGCTCGACATCCCCTTGACAATCCTACGACACCTTCCGTTCATACCGAGGATCCAGCGTCTTTACATGACAGAGGAATCCGCGAAACAGATGACATGGCACAAAAATGGAAAACGATACAATCCTGACAAGATGGTGCACGCGTCAGATGGTGAAGCATGGAAACACTTTGATGACATTCACCGTGAGAAAGCCGAAGAGGCTCGTAATGTACGTGTTGCGTTGGCCACAGATGGGTTCAATCCCTATGGAATGAGCGCTGCCCCGTACACATGTTGGCCCGTGTTTGTTATCCCAATCAATCTCCCCCCTGGTGTGTGCTTTCAAAGGCATAATATATTCGTGTCGTTGATAATTCCCGGACACCCGGGGAACAAAATGGGCGTGTACATGGAGCCTTTGATCGATGAATTGGTACGTGCCTGGGAGGAAGGGGTATGGACATATGACCGAGCTACGAAGACAAACTTCAGAATGCATGTTTGGTACCGGTACTCCATGCATGACTTACCGGCGTATGGGCTATTCTGTGCCTGGTGTGTTCACGGTAAATTCCCATGCCCAGTTTGCAAGGAAGCTCTCAGGTTCATTTGGTTGAAAAAGGGTGGCAAATATTCGTCCTTCGATAAACATCGACAATTTCTTCCTGCTGACCATCCATTCCGCCTAGACATCAAGAACTTTACGAAAGGTGTCGTAGTGACAGACCGCCCACCTGCAACGATGACTGGTGCCGAAATTCGTCAACAGATAGATGGGCTCGTGGCCAATACAGAAGGTGGTTTTGTGGGATATGGTGAGCAGCATATGTGGACACATAAGTCTGGCTTGACTCGGCTCCCCTATTATGATGACCTGCTTCTTCCACACAACATTGACATGATGCACACTGAAAAGAATGTTGCCGAGGCACTGTGGGCAACAATTATGGACATTCCTGATAAGTCAAAAGATAATGTGAAGGCAAGAGTGGATCTGGCAGCGTTATGTGATAGACCAAAACTAGAGATGAAGCCGCCAAGTGGCGGAAATACGTGGAGAAGGCCTAAGGCCGATTTCGTCCTAAGCAGGGCCCAGAGGAAGGAAGTACTTCAGTGGATAAAGATGTTGATGTTCCCTGATGGATATGCAGCTAACCTGAGTAGGGGGGTGAACTTATCTACTATGCGAGTCTTAGGGATGAAGAGTCATGACTTCCACATATGGATTGAACGGATTCTTCCTGCGATGGTTCGAGGCTATGTCCCTGAGCATGTCTGGCTAGCGCTTTCAGAGTTGAGCTATTTCTTCCGTAAGCTTTGTGCAAAAGAGTTATCTCGGACCGTGGTTGCAGACTTGGAAAGATTGGCCCCCGTGTTACTGTGTAAGCTTGAGAAGATATTACCACCTGGCTTCTTCAATCCAATGCAGCATTTGATTCTTCATCTCCCCTATGAGGCACGAATGGGGGGCCCCGTGCAGGGACGTTGGTGCTATCCAATCGAGAGATGTCTAAAGACTATTCGAAAGAAATGTAGAAATAAATGCAAAATCGAGGCTTCCATTGCAGAGGCATACATTCTAGAGGAGGTCTCAAACTTCACAACAACTTATTATGGTGACAAACTGCCGAGCGTGCATAATCCACCCCCTCGTTACAATGATGGCGACAATGAATCGAACCTTAGCATATTTCGAGGCCAACTCGGAAGCGCAAGTGGCTCGACCACCAAGACCCTGACACATGAAGAGTGGCGGCATATCATGCTATACGTATTGACCAACCTTGAAGAGGTGACGCTATACATGGAACAATTTCTTCATGAATTCTGGCGTCGATCAAGGGACCCCACTCCACAGGAATATGACGCTCTTCTTAGAAAGGGTGCGAGAAATGGGTTGCCCGATTTCATTTCCTGGTTCAAACATAAGGTATGTGCTTAGTTTGTAAAAGAGATACGTCTTTAAACTCAATTTAGCGTCTTTTAACTTGCGAATACTTGCAGGGCCAAAGAGATCCGTCTATGAGTGCCGAATTGAGACAAGTAGCCAACGGCTTTGCTTATAGGGTCAAGAAATATTCTGGGTATGACGTCAATGGATACCGTTTTCGCACAACACACTACGACAAAAGTCGGCCCAATCGGAAAACAACGTGTTCTGGGGTCTTTACGCCGGGCCTTGACAATGTCGATTATTTTGGACGAATCGAAGAAATATATGAGCTCAATTTTTATGGTTCCAAACCTCTTACTCCAGTGATATTCAAATGTCATTGGTTTGACCCTCAAGTGACGAGACGGACACATTCTAATCTTGGGATAGTCGAAATTCGACAAGATTCCACCTTAGCAGGAGACGATGTCTATATCGTTGCCCAACAGGCCACACAAGTGTATTATCTCCCATATGCGTGTCAAACGAAAGAACATCTTAAGGGTTGGGATGTTGTGTATAAGGTATCGCCGCACGGGAGGTTACCTGTTCCTAACGATGAAGATTACAACTTAGACCCGGACACATATGATGGAGAGTTCTTCCAAGAAGATGGGCTAGAAGGGCGATTTGAGATAGACTTAACTGAAGCTATCGGAATGGACGTAGATATTGAAATGGTTGTTGATGAGGAGGAGGATGAGGTGCAAAATGATAATGACTTAGTAATCCTTGAAGGCAATGACATTACTGACGAACTTGCGTCTTCCGATGGTGTGGAGATTGAAATGCTTGATAGTGATGATGAGAGTTATGATCCGACTAACCCCGACACATATGAAGATTATTTTTAATCGATGTAATGCTATATGACTTTTTATTTCGCACCTGTTTTTAAATACATCTTTTTATATGTGCTTATTTGTTTACTCTTAATTGCAGGTGGTTGGACAAATATGGTGGGCGGTTTCCTGAGGAGGAGGAGGGGGAGGAGGAGTAGGACGGCGGACGATGCAGAGCAGGCAGCGCAACAGGACGAGGCAGAGCAGGCAGCGCAGCAGCAGGTGGCGCCTCAGGACGACGACGACCAGTAGCAGGACGACGACGACCAGCAGCAGGACGCCTCAGGTTCAGGCGGCTCTAGTTCGAGGAGCATCTACCTGCGAGGCCCCGTGAGTCTCCCTCAGCGTCCCATACTTCGGGACAGACGGCCGCTGATTCGGCCGGAAGGGGAGAGGTATGTAACTTTATGTTCTTCATTCTTGTTCATATTATGTGTTCAAAATCATAATATAAACTAATAATTTTTATTTATCACTTGGACAGGTCTTGGACGGTTTTGGATTATGCTGGGGGTCATCGTCGCCCCCCCCAATGGCATCCTCGGCCTGCTGTGCAGGGAACACTTCCCTGGACTTGTGGAGTACGCCGGAGTGACGGGCCCAGCCTTCACCTTTGACCACTACGCCGTCGCCCCCGATGCAGTAGACCGGGACGGCAGGGAATTCAATAACAAGGCAGAGCGGGTGAAGCAAGAGCTGTGGGTAAGTCTTAGTATAATGTAAAATATGTCGCATTCATTGCAAATTCTTGAAATAATGTATGGATACATCGTTTTTGTATGCAGGATTTCTTCAGATGCGATGCTGGATACGAGGCTAGGGCGGATGTGGTGGCCACCACGAGCTGTAAGAAGCTCGTTGTGGACATGCACTATGAGGCCCGCATCCAGGCCATCATCACCTACCACGGCTCCGTCCTTGGGGAGAAGGTGACCAAAACTCAAGCCCGAACCATGTCGTTGACCAGGGAGCAGTACCTGCAGGTAAAGTCATGCATGTTTGGTACCAGTACTCCATACATGAATTTTATTTTATCTTCTGATATGCACTTTACGTGTTTACTTTGCAGATGATTCCACATTGGTGCGCCGCACATCCTCTGTGATGGGAGCAGATGGTGGATAGGTGGTGTTCGGCTGAGTGGGACGAGGCGCACACAGCTAGCCGGGAACGGCGTTTGATGATGCAAGGCCCCTCCCACCACCAAGGCAGCCGGAGCCTGGGCCAATATGCCGAAGCATGGGTACGCCACCTTTTTTATTTAGATATATAGCACTAAGTTAGATATTATTTCTAACTATCTCGTTGGTTTTCGTTGCAATCGGTGTCACATGGTGGAAGGCCTTGCTCCACCTTCTCGGCCTATGCTATGGCCCATAAGGGTAAGGCGACGTCCGACGTCACCTACAACCCGGATGACGGGCCCGAGGCCTACACCAACCCCGCCGTCTACAGCCGCCTCCATGACTACACCGCCATGGCGCAGGAGGTCCATGGCCCAGACTATGATCCGAGCACCCAGCCGATCGACACCGATGTGCTCATGAGGGTCGGAGGAGGCAAGAGACATGGGCGGTACTGGATTGCCGACGGGGCAATCGACTCGTCCTCCACTCCCACTCTGTCTCAGGTGAGAGCAAGGAGCACGGGCTCGAGTCCAGCCATACGACCTCGGCACGACAGCTCACAGCATCGCATACCGCAACTCGAGGTTAGTGTAACTCGTCCTTCCTTGAGTTATATACCTACTCTTTGAGTTACTATAATGTTGGCTTGTAATATTACAGACCCAACTAGAAGAAGAGAGGAGGGAACGTCGCGAGATGGAGGCGAGGATGATGGTGGAGCGGGAGGCGGAGCGCCGGGCAGATCATCAGAGGATGGCGGAGATGTTCCAGTACATGCAGAGCCTTGGCGCCGCACAGGGCATCGCTCCGCCACCTCCATTGTTCCCTCCAGTTGACCCTGCTCTCTTCCACACTCCTGTGAGTATCAAAATTGTAGTTAGATGTTTGTAATGCATCTGGTATAACACATGCAATCTCTTCTCTGTGCAGGGCCAATCTGGGGCGGCATCCAACAACCCTCCGGAAGGGTTCAGCCCAACGCAGCCCCGGTCAAGCCGCCCACCTCCATGAGTGTTGTGTTTTCATTGTTTTAGACTTCTGTACTTGTGTATAATACTTATGTCTGTGTTTGATACTTATGTGAGAGCTTGCGACGTTAGAGACTTATGTTTGTGTTTGATACTTATGTTGAACATTTATGTTTGTGATGGATATTTATGTTTGTGGTGACGGTTTTATGTTTGTGTTGGCTATTTATGTCTGTGATGATATTTGTGATGTATATATGTGATATATATGTGATATCTTCTGTTTGTGTGGATGGAATACAAAAAACAAATAAAAAAGGTATATACTGGTCACTTTGCCGAGTGTAACACTCGGCAAAGAGGCTCTTTGCCGAGTGTCAAGGTCATAACACTCGGCAAAGAGCACAGACCTGGGCACCGGCTTAGGTTCTTTGCCGAGTGTTACGTCCCTGGCACTCGGCAAAGAGGTCGGCTTTGCCGAGTGCCACTCGGGACACTCGGCAAAGAACCTGACATGGGGACCCTCCCTGGCGGGTTCTTTGCCGAGTGTCCCAAGTGGCACTCGGCAAAGATGGATTCTTTGCCGAGTGCTGCACGGAAGACACTCGGCAAAACTAACTTCTTTGCCGAGTGTCACAGGGGACACTCGGCAAAGCCGCCGTCTCCGTCACTCGACAACGTAACGGCTGCTTTTCTTTGCCGAGTGCTCTCTGGCACTCGGCAAAGATCTTTGCCGAGTGCCCGATAAAAAGCTCTCGGCAAAGAAGGCTTTGCCGATGCACTGTTCACCGAGCCTTCTTTGCCGAGTGTAACACTCGGCAAAGCTTTTGCCGAGTGTTTTGAACGCTTCGCCGAGTGCTTCAGGCACTCGGCAAAGCGATTGATTCCGGTAGTGGACTTAGGTATCCTAATAAATATTATACCTACCCCACGACATACCTATGCTGAAGTCAGTAAGACTGATATAATTAGTATATCCAACAAATCCCTTCATCGAACTAATAATAAAAATAGCAATCCGACTCACCATATAATCATCACGATTATATACCTAGTCAGACCATTACCAATCTACTAACACGAATAACAAATTGGCTTACCCTGACCCATCCGACGAGATAGTCGGAAGAACAACGATGGTTTCTGGTTAGCGTCATTGATCACACACGTCTGGCGCACAATGCACACAATTTCTGTTCTTGACCAGATACCCTTGGAATTTATTTTGTCGAGTTGGTGACACATGGCCAGCACGACGATTTCCATTCGACGAAGACGATGGCATGAGGACTCGTCTGAGCTGAGGCGAGCGCGATCTAGGTACCACAGTAGCACGTCGACAAGTCCACGACAACACACGAGGTGGACGCGGCAACGCACGGCCCAACGATAAAGGGAGCGTGATGGCTGGTAAGCTGGGCTAGCTTGGATAGAGACAGCCGATGTGATGACCCTGGTGAATAGAAAATCGACGACCGCCGACAAAGGAAACAGGGGCGTGCTCGTCCGGCAGCTAAAGCCCACGCCAGACCAAGCAGAGTGCGCAGGACCATGGCAAAGTGAGCGCTCCCACAAAAGAACACAACCATGCAGACGCGACCACCGGTGAGGAATCTCAATGTTGAAGCTAGAGTAAGCAAAGGCGTCCGATCTGCAGAAACTGAGAAGGGGAAAATGGAGCAGGGTCGACGGCGTCCTGCACAGGAAGATGAGCGAACTATAGCCCGCGGCCATGGGAACGATGGACAACCGAGCAGAGGACGGCAACCTAGGCGAGCGTAGTAGGGACCAAGCAGAGGGAGCCGCTCGACATCAAGGGAAACAGGGGAAATCGGCTGCCAGCGTGGAGGCTAATCCCTGACGAGCATAGCAGGGGCGCGACCATGGGCCAAATACCGGAGAGCCGATGACACAGTAGAGACCGAGTAGAGGCCGAGCAGGGAAACTTCACGCGCGCTGGGAGGAGGGATAGGCGGCTTGGCGGCCGAGCGCCTGGGAAGAAGAAGATCTGGGAGCGGCCACCAGGGAGGCATGGCCGGTGTTGGAGGCGAGGGAGAGAGATGGGAGGAGCTGGGAAGCCGTGGCGAGGGAGCTCGGCGCGCAGGCTAGGCGAGCTCTAGGCTGGGGCCAAGGACACGCGGAGGGAAAGAAAAATAGGGACATGGCGCGAGCAGGGAGCGCGGGCCTGGACGAACTCTAAGTAGAACCATGGACGCGGCGGGGAAGCTCCCCGGCATCCACGACAGCACAGGCTCCCACGAGGCCCCCGCGGTGCAGACACCAGCGTGGCCAGGGAAAAACAGAAGTCGAGCGGTGCTAGAGGAAGATGGGGAGTGGAGGGGAGGAGCGCCATAGGGACGAGCTCGGGGCAGAGAGGAGCAACCAAGGGGAGAAGAGGAGGGAGCGGCTGGGCGGGCACCGGCAGGGAAGCACGGAAGCACGGCTGCCGCGACTAGCAGGGAGATGGGCGCGCGTGGCCATGGGAGAGAAGCAGAGGCCGAGCTGTAATGGATGGCTATGCCCGGAAGAAAGAAGTGCGGCTAGGAGATAAGGCTGCGGCCAGCACACGTGGGACAAGAGAGAAGCGGCTGCCGATTTTTCTCAGTGCTTGAGTGTTGGGAAGATAGGCGACGGCTTGAAAAAATTTGAACAGGGAAGCAGCGTGTAGAAGATTTTTCTCGCATTTTCACATTTTTCTTTTACTTTCCCTTTTTTATAAAGAAATTTATAGATATTTTGGGGTATAAAATAAGGGTCTACAAAATATATAGAAGAGTCGAACAAATAAGATAGACATCAACAATTAGACAGGATTTAATTTAGCGAATATTATTAAGTCAGATGAATTCGTACCGTTAGTTCACTTTTGAAGATTTAGATCGAGGCGAGAAGCAACGGACTGAATCAAACTGATTTCGGCTCTGATAATTTGTTCCGAAAACCTTGTTCGTCGAGTTCTAAATAAATTTGTTTGGGGATAAAATCATCAGAGTCGGTCGGGCTTCTGAATTCGTATCCGTTTACTCGATAGATTTTAAATAGGCACAGAACTCGCAAGCTTTCAGAACAATTACGTTCTGAAATTCACGAAAATTTTAGGAAGAGTCTAAATAGACAGAAACAGAGGCGATATTAAAATCACGATAAACGAAGATGATTAAAATTTAGCATTCATTTTATCCACTGATATTACGTGCTTAAATCCATACTCGTTGTCGAGCGGAATATAAACACCAGGGGTGTTACAGCCCTCCCCCCTTAAAAGAATCTCGTCCCGAGATTCGGAGCGAAAGACTCTTGAGAGTAGAGAAGCATGTAACCCATATCCATATCAGTGATAATCATAAAACAGTTCCAAGCAAAGGCGAGTGTCTCAGGAGTTTGTTTCTCTAGTGGACATAACATGTATCGCCTTAGGCTAATTTAGAAATGTCCACCCATAGAGACGATGTCTGCCAGTGGAACATATAAGGTTCCATGTGTGCAGTTTGCTTTTTCTGATGACACTGTACTATCTGAGTCTGTTGGGCGAGCAGTAGATATGCGATTTTACCCAAACAGCACTAGATGCAACCTCTTGGGTAAAACACATAGAAAGAGGTTTACCAACAAGTGGTTATGGTAAGTTCATAGCACATGAGATGAGTGTGGATGTCAAACAACATCACAGTTAACTCGTGTTAGCCAGAGAATCCAAGTCCAAGAAAAATGATAATGACTTGAAAAATCACCAGCGGAAGGATCTATAGATGCTGCCTTCGCAACCAATCCATTTTATCGAGCATTAATCATGGCTCGACTTGATCACACATGCTAGAAAAGCACACGTGAGGCGATCGAGGCATGACTAGGGCGATAATTAGGTGGTTATCGGTCGACTTAATCCCGATTCTTATAAACACTTCCTTAAGATGGGTTGTACAAAAGTGAGTTTAGACAACTCGACAAAACGATCTCTAACTCAACCTTTGTTCACAAAGCAATTACAAGTTAGTAAAAACCAACTTGTTGAACTACTTTTGACATTGAGTAGGTCCTCTTATTATCCTTCGGCAACCCAATGGTCGAGAGTTCACTCTTGTTAGCAAGAGATCATGCACTTGAGTAGAAATCCATTTGATCAGGTTATTCATCCGTTTCTGCATACGAGATGAACTGACTTGGTTAGGGAATGCACGAATTAAATAAGAGAGTGAATGAACAAACTCTTGCACCTCAGTAACAGGGAAAATCAATCTCCATTTTGAGAGTTAATCAGCTGTTTTCCAACACTAAAAAGCTTCAAGGCTTCACCTTTACACGAAGGACGTAAAGGGGACTTGTATGAGTAGTCACCACCAAAGTCAAGAGATAAGAGACCACACATGAAAGTGGTATGCCCTTTTGATCCAATGAAGATTATAGATGTTGCTTGATCACTTGACAAACAACATAGGAATTGTTTCAAGGAAAGGTCCACATGAGATAACCCATCAGGGTAGTTTCACAATGGATCATGACTAGAGACTTCGATACCATCAATGTGCCAAGCAACATAACATTGCATGTACATTCACAAGGGGCTCTCAGTTTCGCTGTGGCACCATAAGTCCTTAATCATGACACCATTACCGAACTGGCACCAATAATGAATCTCATGTAGCAAAAACAGATTGTGCCAAGATAACACATTAATATAGTCTCATCATGGATTACAACTACTAACCATGATACCAGCGCGTGCCATGCAGCGCATCCATGTGTCGATCGTCCACATGAGGCCCTCGGTTTCGTCACGACACTATCGATTGTAGTCATAACACCATTACTAGACGTAACCAATAAGAAATCTCACATGGCATGAATAGATTGAGCAAGGGTGACAATATACAAAGAGACTCTACCTGTCAGAATGGTTACAAGTAGAGAGCCAAATAGATCATGGCCCGACGAAATGAACAAGACATGGCCATAACCTAAACTTGATTAAAGGAGTATGATGGGAGACTGTTACTTCAGCCCCAACATATTTCTATCTCCATCGCAATGATTACAAGGTCAAGGATTAGTATCTGATTAGATAAGGAGGGAAAACAATCACAAGATTAAGTTGGTATGCCTTTGATAGATATGAGAAAATCAAAGGCACCAAATTCAAGAAAATGATCGAACATGTCTTTCCTAAGTTAGATTGATAAAGCAACATGGTGATCCTTACGAACAGGCAAACTGGATAAGGGACATCAGCTTGTGCCAATCGAATAAGGGCATGGTCTAAGATGGAAATATGACAACTAAAAGGTCACAAATTAAATAGCGAGAACACGGACTCGAGATCCTAACTTTAAGCTCATGCACATCTTGCATTGGATAAGGAAATTTATCCAAACATCCATTCTCATGAGTTTGGGCATGGAGTGATAACGAAAAATTCAAATTTGGGTCTAGGTTCACAAAATAAGAACATGGCCTAGTTTTGGGTTTAGGCAAACAAGCCACAAACATTCTATCGGCACGTCAAGCACAAGAGCAAAAACAATTTGCACTAATGGCCCAATTAAGAAAAACTGGAAGCCATCTAAACATGGATCTCTAAGACACCACATTATTTACAATCACTGGTTACTGGAATAAAGATGAGAGAAGAATTTTGGATGTATAGGTGACAAACATGATGCAACAATCTGGATGCATGCTCGTCTTATTCGTCCTCACAAGTTTTTGCCAATCTATTGTGGCAATAGCGTCCTATATCGGTGGCATACTTACGACTCTCTCGGTATTTTGCTAGTCGTTAGCTACAGATACGTTTTCGAGGTTAGTGTACCTACAGAAAATTCATCACAGCCCAATTTCCCATGATGCAAGATCCACACATGACAGTTTATCACAGTTTATACTCCATATATTGCTATATGGAGGCCAGCTCATCATTAAGCGCCGAGCCACGCATAGGCGTCGTTGCCACACTTTAACCATAGGGCAACTCATTATGGTAACTCACCTTCTTACCTGAGCGTAGGTGCGTCGTTACAAGTACATTACACTTCTCAGTATTCCCATGTCTGTATACCCACACACATCCATGGGGTACTGAATCCTAGAAAAGTAAATACTCCACATCGCAGCCTTCATATATACATATGTAGAACATGTATATAATCAAGCGCTTTTCATACTCTTCTCTAGACCGACGTTTGTTTGGTCATGCACTCACATCTCACCTTACCCGAGCGTCGATCCATTCAAAACATAATGGCCTCAAAAGTAACATTACACATGTATGCAATATTCCCCCAGTTGTGGGTTAGTGTTTTAAACTAAGCCACCTGTAGTCCTTAATTTAGGGCTTAATAGAGGATGTCGCTAGCATTATAGTTTTTTAAATCTGTTTTTCGAAACCAAACAATGTGTTTAGTTGAAAATAGGTTTTTCGAAACCAAAACTTTTGTTTTGAAAATACGTATGTGACCGTATATACTTGATCTTGCTCCGATACCAGCTATGGCAGAACTTCCCAAGTTATTGGGCCCACATGCACCTACCCTTGTTTCAAAGACCTCAGACGGCTATGCATGTGCACCAAATAATTTAATAGGATCCGTTCGAGTGCCCCAAGGACACCGGATAAACCACTTACAACCAGGACCGCAGGATTAAGTAAACACAAATCACACACCAACAATTTGGAGCGGAATTTCTTTATTACAAAAAGTTACAAGTTACATTGATTACATTATACAAGATCGGAGTGATTACAAAATAAATCCAAAGTATTTCACTTTGAATGATGTATAATTTTCATAAGTTTGAAATATATATATGCTAGCTTAAGTGACCATCCTTAATAAGAAGTATAGGAGAAGTACTTAGACTTATAAGAAGAGCCGAGCCCATCGGCACTTAACACCATCAACAGCAGCACAAAGTTATAACCTAAAAAACAACAGGGAATAAAACCCTGAGTACGCAATTACTCAGCAAGACTTACCCGACTAAAGAAAAGACTCTCAAGGGTATGCTACTTTTAAAAGGATTCAAGGTAAGGCTTATCAAGAATCAAAGACTCTGTTTGCAGAAAAGCTTACTATGAGTGGATCCTTAAAAATCAAAGACTCAAGGGTATGCTGCTTTTAAAAGGATTCAAGGTAAAGTTGCCTACATCTACAGTTCTTTCTACCCTAGTTCAAGCACTTGGCCTACACTAGCCGTCTTTTATCAACCCTTTCAGTTCACTAGATTTCTACGTGTAAGTTAGTGACCATGTCTTCATATCCGAGAAATAATAGCGATCTGAATCGATTAGTACCCAGCTGGGGATCTCCAATCACATGACATATGTAGCACTTAACCCTTGCATATGTCAACTCGCCACCGGGTTTCTTAAGACCAGACCGGGTTCACACCAACCGAGAGCACAGATACACCACCGTCCAGCCTCTTGCCACGACGGGTACATGCTACTCTCGCCATCTCTCCACTCACATTTCTTGTTGGCCTTTCTGGTATTAGTCTGCCCAAGGCAAAGCTTACCCATGATGAGGCATGTGACCAGTTAAAGGGTCCTCGGTCAGCAGGCCCACATCGGCATGGTCCTTAATCAACTCAGACGAAGACACTACACCGAGACTCCCTTCTCGTGCAAGTCAACCGCCTGGTCTCAGCTTTATTAATTTCAACCCAAAGTTTGGTACCTGGCAGAGGTATATCTTTTCCGATGTTGAACCCATCACAGCCATGATGGATTCACCATCAAGTTTTATTTTTGAAAACTTCCCATCCAATCTGAAGCATCACCTTTTGTTTTAAAACAAAACATTTTGTTTTTCTAGAGCAAGGCTAAGCATCAAAAATCCTTTTCATAAAAGTGTACCAAGGAAGGGTAATGAATTTTCCAAGGAAGGAAATGCAGCAATTGTTTGGCACACAACTCCTATCGCCTAATGCATCAAACAAGGTGATAAAGATTTTAAAACACATGGAAAGGAATAGTGCACCGGGGCTTGCCTGGATAACACTAGGTTAGTGTTGTTAGACGTTGATCACTTGACGACCATCCTTTGTCCTGGCACTTGATCAGGTTATCCATCTTCAGGTTCGTCCATCAGCTTCACTATGCGGAGTAGTCCACCCGTTACGTCATCTTGGGGTCGACTTGGCTCTTCTTTCGCATCACGTGATCAATTATCGTACCTAATTGAAATGCATGATGCACATGAATGCATATAGACAGGAATAATACACGACTAATTATCGCTATACCAAAGAGGATTAAATTTTTAACAGCAAGGCATCACAACTTTCACAAGTAAATCCTATATACCTATGACTTAAAATAACCGACAGTAACATTTTAATTGACGTAGAATTACTACTCTAAACTATTATACACCTTATATCAGTTAAACACGAGCGAATAAATTATACAGAAATCCTGATATATATAAGTGTCACCAACGTTTACCAGCTAGACGATAGAAATACTTATACTACCCTTTCAATTACTAACTGGACCATTCGTCGCAAATGACGAACTAATTTATGCATACTTAAATTATACGTTCTCTAAGACATTCTTTGTAAATCCTACATTTTAGACCTCTTTCACCACATGACATCGACCACATCACCATAGACGACTTAGGTATCCTAATAAATATTATACCTACCCCACGACATACCTATGCTGAAGGCAATCCGACTGATATAATTAGTATATCCAACAAATCCTTCATCGAACTAATAATTAAAATAGCAATCCGACTCACCACAGAATCATCACGATTATATACCTAGTCAGACCATTTACCAATCTACTAACACGAATAACAAATTGGCTTACCCTGACCCATCCGACGCGATAGTCGGAACAACGACGATGGTTTCCGGTTGGCGTCTTTGATCACACATGTCTAGCACGCGATGCACACAATTTTTGTTCTTGACCAGATACCCATGGGATTCATTTTGTTGAGATGGTGACGCGTGGCTAGCACGACGATTTCCATTCGACGAAGACGATGGCATGACGACTCGTCGAGCTGAGGCGAGCACGATCTTGATACCATAGCAGCACGTCGACAAGTCCACGACGACACAATGAAGTGGACGCGGCAACGCACGGCCCAATGGCTGGCGAGCTGGGCTAGCTTGGATAGAGACAGCCGACGTGACGACCATGGTGAATAGAAAATCGACGATCGGCGACAAAGGAAATAGGGGCGCGTTCGTCCAGCAGCTAAAGCCCATGGCAGACCGAGCAGAGAGAGCAGGACCATGACAAAGTGAGCGCTCCCACAAAAGAACACAACCACATAGACGCGGCCACCAATGAGGAACCTCGACGTTGAAGCTGGAGTAAGCAAAGGCGTCCGATCTGCAGAAACTGAGAAGGGGAAAATGGAGCAGGGTCGACGGCGTCCTGCGCAGGAAGATGAGTGAACTGTAGCCCGCGGCCATGGGAACGATGGACAACCGAGCAGAGGACGGCAACCTGGGCGAGCGCAGTAGGGACCAAGCAGAGGGAGCCGCTCGGCATCAAGGGAAACAGGGGAAATCGGCTGCCAGCGCGGAGGCTAGTCCCGACGAGCATAGCAGGGGTGCGACCATGGGCCAAATACCAGAGAGCCGATGGCACAGTAGCGACCGAGCAAAGGCCGAGCAGGGAAACTTCACGCGCGTTGGGAGGAGGGATAGGTGGCCGGCGGCCGAGCGCCTAGGAAGAAGAAGATCCGGGAGCGGCCACCAGGGAGGCATGGCCAGCGTTGGAGGCAAGGGAAAGAGATGGGAGGAGTTGGGAAGCCGTGGCGTGGGAGCTCGGCGCGCAGGCTGGGCGAGCTCTAGGCTGGGACCAATGACGCGCGGAGGGAAAGAAAAATAGGGACATGGCACGAGCAGGGAGCGTGGGCCTGGGCGAACTCCGAGCAGAACCATGGACGCGGCGGGGAAGCTCCACGGCAGCACAGGCTCCCATGAGGCCCCCGCGGTGCAGACACCAGCGCGGCCACGGAAAAGCAGAGGTCGAGCGATGCTAGAGGAAGATGGGGAGGGGGTGGGAGGAGCGCCATAGGGACGAGCTCGAGGCAGAGAGGAGCGACCATGGGGGGAAGAGGAGGGAGCGGCTGGGCGGACAACGGCAGGGAAGCAGGGAAGCTCGGCTGCCGTGGCTAGCAGGGAGATGGGCGCGCATGGCCTTGGGAGAGAAGCAGAGGCCAAGCGGCAATGGATGGTTGTGCCAGGAAGAAAGAAGCGCGACCAGGAGATAAGGCTGTGGCCAGCGCGCGTGGGACAGGAGAGAAGCGGCTACCGATTTTTCTCGGTGCTTGAGCGGTGGGAAGATAGACGACGGCTTGAAAAAGTCTGAACAGGGAAGCGGCGTGTAGAAGATTTTTCTCACATTTTCACATTTTTCTTTTACTTTCCCTTTTTTGTAAAGAAATTTGTAGAGATTTCGGGGTAAAAAATAAGGGTCTACAAGAACCTCCCTATACCGACAACTCCCCTACTGCCCTTGCCCTTCCGGGTAAGGTAATCCTCCACTAGCTTTCCTAATTAGTCAGCCAAGGGCATTCCATACCACCCTTGTGGTAGCACTATTTTCCCGGGTGGTCCTCCATGTTCCAATTAACATAATGATCTTTTCATGAATAGTAAATAACTCATTTTTAATAAAAGCATTATCATGAATAATGTGTATCTTAACACCCAAAACCACATAAAGCAATAGCAGGTACTACCCAAAAGTTCAGGGATAAACAAGGTATAAAGATAGCCAAACTAGGGTGACCTATTGGGTCCCAGCAAAATTAACCTATGCAGATCATAATGACTAACAGGAACATTATTGGGTAAATAGAAGTGATCAAGGGCACAACTTGCCTTCAACGAGCTCCTGCCCAGTATTTTCCACATGCTGAGCACCTAGATCCTCAGTTGCTTGCCCGTCTACTCGCAACAATACAAACAAACATGATACAATAGAAATTAACATCACACCAAACATGAGAACAGAATGCATGATAATATTCTACGCATCGTAACAAGATCGTAGGTTCAAGAATCACTAAATTCGGAGTTACGGTTAAAAAGTTATGATTTTCTGAATTTTTAGTGTTTGGTATAGAATAAACTAAGTGAATAATTTTAATATATGTTTCATGATAAAAACAAGGTTACCAGGTGATAAACAACATTAATATGGATTTACTACAACTAGAATGGATCAAAAAGGAATTATAATGAATTTCTTATGAACAAAACAATGTTCTAGAATTATTTTTATATAAGAAATTCAATTTCAGTGTATTTTCACGTAATTAATTAACTGATTGGACTGTGGCCATAAATTCCAGAGAGCACAGGGTTTAAACTGCAAATGCTAGGGACCTATTTGTACTGCACTACACACTATCTGGATGACAAGTTTATTTTCAAAAAGTCTAGGGGCTCTTTTACAAGGTTGCACGACCAATGGGGTACCGATTAATCCTGGCCGTCCGATCTCGGCCCATTGGACCAGATTAGCACAATGCGCTTTCTAACTCTACAACTCGCCCCGGTCGTTAGATCCGATATCAACGGAAGAAAAACGACCAAGCCCCGATCTGATCTAATCCCTCTATCATTGAATCAACAACCTTGATCTAATCTAACGAATCGGTATGCCTTTATCTAATCCTGACCACACCTCCCTAGATCAACGGTCAGGGCGCTTCCCCCCTTTTCCCCAGCGCGGAACACGGCAGCGCCCAGAGCCATACTGGTGGTGGCATCGCTGGACTCGGCCATGCTGTGATTCCGGCCCCGAAAGGTTCCTCCCAACGTATCTACATGATGCAGCGGAAAACTCGAAGCAGATCCGGGTTTTCTTACTTGCTGCAATAGTGCTGGTGATGCCGCCCACGACGTATGGCTGTCCTGCGGCGGTACTGTGATTCCGGTGAGAAATCATCGGCCACCTAGTGGTTCTCCCATTCCACAAAGTTAACCGGCAGCTCCACGGAGACGCGGTGAAGCTCCTCGCCCAGGCACAATGAACCCCACGCGGCGTCTACGCGTATCAGCAGCGGCGGTGGAAGAATCTCCCCTCTATTAATGGCGCTCATCGGCGGTGTCCTTTGGGCTCTAGGCACGGCGGCTAAGCTAGCAAGGCAAGAGGACCAGGCTCGTTTATATGAAGGTTAAGGGATCGACCCCCGAGAACTTGACCATACTGGAGTGCTTGGGATTTCCCTTGTGTGGCATGATTTCACCGAAGACGGAGACCTGGTCGCCTGGGCCCACGCGCAGGCGAACACGGGGGAGCAGGTGCTGACCACTGGGCCCGCCAACCTGTGACTGAAGACGGACATCACGCGCGCTCCCTTAGAAGCTGCAGTCTGGGCCCGCCTGTCGGCGTTGGTGAGCGCGGAGACAGGAGTTGGGCCGCACGCTTGAGAAGGTGAGGTGGGCTGGCCGAGAGGATATCAGCCCAGTATGCCTTTGTCTTTTTTGTTTCTTTTTCTTTTCTGTTTTCTTTTATTTTTATTTTTATATCTCAAATTTGAATTCAAATTTTGTTATGAATTTCACTCTTAGATTAAATGCACAAATCAAAGTGCCAGCATGAAGAAGTATTTCCATTATTTTATATTATTCTTTCTATTTATTAAGGAATTTACTAACTTGTAGGTGTGTATATATATGTATATGCGTGTGTCACATAGAAAGAAAATTTTCCATAAACATAAATTTTCTATAATCATCAAATACTCTAACTCCTTTATACTGTGATTTGGGTATTACATTTGCCACTTGATTGCAGAATGCTCTTAATGCTTTAGAATCAAACTAGGTGCCATTATCAAAAGTGAGGGGCTTCGGTACACCAAAGTGAAACATGATATTTTCTAGAAGAATTTTTGATTGTTGTTGAAGTTATTGTGGCAAAATTCTTTGCTTCGATCCATTTGGAGAAATACTCAGCTACCACCACATTGTATTTCAACTTTCCTTGCGCAGCTGGTGTAACACCCTGAATTTGGGGGTATAAAATTTCTTCTCTAATACCTACCAAATTTAGGTGTTACCTCTTTTCTTCCCTCTATAGATTTCTTTCTCTTCCATTTAGTAGAGGTTTGACTCTTTATTTTGGAGATGTATTAATGCTCTAGGAGAGTAAACCCTAAAGGGATGTGGAACATTGCATCATGCTGAGCCTAAACTTTGTTTTTGATTGATGCACATGTTTGAAATATTCAAATTAGTATTTGTGGTTGGATTAGTTTTGAATTCAAAAAAATGAGAAGTAAAAAGAAAAGGATTAGAAATTTGGAAATAAAAACAAAAGGCTAAGGAGCCCGAATCCCCTTCTCCCATGACCTTTTGGCCCATCCGGCCCACATCGCCCCGTGCCTGCCTCCCCTCCCCGCTCTCTTTGCCAAGCGGGCCGGGCATGTCTGTGCCACCACTTTCCCTTGGTGTGCGCCCTTCCTCTCTCTGCACGTGAGCCCCGCTTGTTAGTCACGCTACGCCCACGGCTCGCGTCGCGTCCGCGGTCATCGACCGGTGGGCCCTGCCTGGCAGCGGCTCACCCCGTGTCCCAGCCTGAACGGTTTCCCCGCACGGCACGCTCGCCCATATTGCCTTGGGCCCACCTACCATCCCCTCCCCTACACGTCGCCCACTCGCCATGGTCGGGCCTAGGGAGCATAAAACCCCCTCCCCTCTCCTTCCCGCGCGTGCTACCACCCCTGCCAACCACCCCGCGCCGCCACCCTCGCTATGGCCGTTACCGTCAACCGCCGATCATCGACGTCCGTGCCGCCGGAGCTCCGTGCCATCAAGCTCGCCGTCGTAACCCCACGGTGAGCCACATACTCCCTCTTCCCCCCTCTCTTTATCCCTCTGTCGTGGCCGTGATGCCCAATGGCTCTGCCGCATTGGCCACGGACCACACGCCCTGAGAGGGCCGCCCTCACCATCAGGCATGGCGGGCCATGCGCCTAACTCAGGGTTGAAGACAACCCTGACATCCGCGGCCCACCCAGCAGCCTCACTCTCTCTCCGCTCTCCTTTCCCCTCGTGTGGCCCCTGACCGGTGGACCCCTGGTCCCACACGTCAGCACCACGCACTGTGCCAACCCCCTCCCCTCCGCTTTGGGTCACCGCTTGGCGGGCCCTGTCCGTCAGCACGCTCGCACCTGCACTTGCCCCGTGCCGCTGACCAGCAGGCCTGACCCTACCGTGGCCCCACCTGTCAGCCACCCTGCGCCCAGGCATCCTGTCGCTCACTCCCCTGCCCCGCCCAAGCGACTGGCCCGTGGGCCCCACGCGTCACCATTGCGCCCCACCCTGGGTACACCAGTCAGGCGCCCGCATCTCGCGTGCCCATGTTCTGACCCGATGCTTCTAATCTTGGTCGTTGATCCAAGATCCAACGGCCGAGGAAGCCCGATACCCCTTCGGTTTTGCCATTTTGTATAAAGAACCCTCGGTTGCCTGGAATTAGAACCCGTCGTCCTTTATTCTTTCAGTCGAGCCCCTGGATTCTTATAGAAAGAGCCTCGGGCTTTAGTTTAATTAATAAAAGGTGCCTAATTTAGCGTTTTGTTTTCCAAAACTTGTAAATTTCAAATATTTTGCATATGAACTCCAAATTAGATGGTTCAAATTGCAAAATGTTTATACCATCATTCTCTATCTATTTAAATTATCCATTCACTATTTTCATGTCCCAATTTTATGGTTAGTCTTTAGGTTATTGTAAGGCTATATGAATTTTATTAGAAATAAAATAAAAGGGTAAAACCCTAATGAATAGTCAAGTGCTTAATTTGGTAGACTAATCCCCATTTATGGAGTGTTTGGTTTGAGGAATGATATAGTCCATCATCTTCTCACTCCTCACTTTTTTGTTTGGTTTGTGGAATGGAGTGAATTAATCCATCACCACCTCATTCCTCATATTTAGTTGTTTAGTACTAATATGTGGAATGGAGTCATCCCACCAAATTTGAGGAATGGACCCATGATGCACCACTTCATTTTGGACAGAGTGATTCATCAAACCAAACACCTCATTAATGTATGACCCCATCCCTAGAATAACTTTAATTAAGTAAGTAATTTATTAAGATAGACCTATTTAGGGAAGTAATTTACTGAGATAAACTTAATTAGAGAACAATAGACCCTTAAACATAGTGATCTACCCTAGAACCTAGAGTTAACTTGTGTATGTGTACTTTTCTACTAAACATGTGTGTGATCTGTTGCATATGTTTGGTGTAATGTTCTTTTATTATACGCCATGTGTGTTGAATGAATGATTACTTTGCGTAGACAATGAGCAGTCCGTGGTTCCCGAGTGTGTTGCAGGAGACTTTCCTGAGCAGCAATCTGGTCAAGGCAAGTGTCCTCTATCCCATTATGTCCTATTTACTTTATAATTCATTATCCCGCATACCATGATCAAACTAAGGATTGACTATTATTATGTTTTCCTGTCCTTGTTCACCCTTTGGAAATTGGCTTTTATGATTAGTATTATGCTTTGTCTTTCCTTTAATCAATAAACATGATTAGAATATTTCTGATATGATGATGTTATTCTAGATATGATGATGAACTTTTGATACTTAAGGACCTATTCATTGGATACCACCCGAGAAATAGTACAACCATGAGGGTGGAATGGGACGCCCTTAGCTGATGAATTAGAGGAACTTGAGGTGTAGTCGGCTTCGCCGTCATGCCCTCAATGGGGTCTGGACCTAGTACTTGCTCTGCTGAGGCTGGATGCCGAGGTTCTTTCGTGTTGTTTTTGTTAGTCACCCTTCCTGTGGGGGGAGGTAATTTGTTCATCAAACTGGAGAAACCTAACGGGCGGCTGTGACCTCTAAGGAATCTTTTAAAGGCTACGTAGTGAATCCCTGGCCATTCACCTCGGTAGTGAAGATTGGGTCTGTACAACCTAGGCTGGTAAGGGATCACGACTCGTGGGTAAAGTGTGCAACCTCTGCATAGTGTTAGAAAAACTGGTATATCAGTCGTGCTCACGGTTATAAGCAGCCTTGGGAGCTCCTTTGATTAGAGTAACTCTGGATACTTTTTATGATGACTCTTAATCATGAAGACTATCTTTATGGTATTTGGTATTTCCCCTTGGAGGGAGTGCCATTTGGATAATAACATGGGAGTATTCGTAAAACTTGGCTTTCTACGAGTAATAAATACCTGACCAACTAAAAGTAACTGCTTTAAGCTTAGCTCCAAATACAACTAGTCCACTTTAGCCAACCGGGACATTTGCTGAGTACATTGATGTGTACTCACCCTTGCTTAAAACACAAAACCCCAGGTTGTCCCCATTGCAACCAGTGCTCTGGAGAAGATGAAGGCAATGTGGAGGATTTTCAGGAGTTTTAGGACTTCGACGAGTTCTAGATTAGATTAGTGGCAAACCCCAGTCATCTGCCTATGAAGGTCTTATCGTACTACGATTCGTATTCGCACTTTGATAACGATTTAACTTAATGACTATGTGGATGTCTTGGACATCTTGATGTAAAAAAGTACTATTTCTTCTATTATTTTGAGCAATGTGTCATGATGTCCAATTATGTAATCGTTGTGTATGTGAATTTCTTATCCTGGCACGCACATGGTTCGCATTCGGTTTGCCTTCCAAAACCGAGTGTGACATAAGTGGTATCAAAGCCAAGTTGACTATAGGACAACTAACCTAGACTAGAATGGTCGCCTTAAGGACTATAGACCCTTATTCTCACCTTGACCCTTGGTGTTACTTCAAAAGTAGGTCATCTCGACCAATTCAATTTATACCCTTGCATACATACTCACCCTACAAAATTTTTATCTTATTTTGCTTTTAGTTTACTTGCTGGTCATATAGTTCTGTTCTCACTCTTGTGCTTACGACATCTTTTGTAGATGGCCCGTCTTAGATGCACTACATGTAAGTCGGTGATCCCTTTCCTGCCCTCTAGCCTTGTGTAGCGTCCACTGCGTAGCACGATGACAGGACAGTCGAGCCACTTCGAGACACCACACCGCCACCTGCACGAGGAGCAGGAGTGCCGATGCCAGGAGCGAGAGCAGCAGGACTCTTCCCCCTCGCCTTAGTAGAAGGTGGAGTCTTGGAGGCAGCCCTCCTTTGTGCCTCAGCTAGAGGTGCCCCCTGCACCACGACAAGGCACCCCAGCTACTAGAGGAGACCCCGACAGAGATGACGACGGTGGCAGTTCGAGCCACAGCATGGAGCCTTTGGAGGAGCAGGAGCCAGAAGGATGGGTTGCCTGACCCATCACTCGTGATGCTGCTCGCGATTGTTATTTCCACGATGCTGTCAACACCTTGTTGCATCGGGCCTTTGACCGACACACTTGGTCTATCGAGTACCATTGTGTAGTGTACCAGCATAGTCGCGGGTTATACCTGGACCAATGGGAGGCTACCTGCTTGGTGCGTCATCTGGATGATGATCTCCGAGGTGGAGGGCCCTACTTAGAGCATTATTCTATCACTAAGCGGGACACTGCCTAGGCAGCCATGCAGGATGCTACAAGACGTGCACTTTCGCAGTATTGTTCGTTGTTCAGTGGGGTGGCTGATGGTCTCGACATGAAATACTACCCCTGCAGCTCGACTGGCAGTTCTAGAGGTGTGATTGTCTCACCCGTTGGTGAGGGCAATCCTAGATTGAGTAGCATGGTCAATCTGGTCGTTGTGCTCAACACCGAGCTGGACCAGGCCCTTGATGAGTTGGGCAAGGCTTGGGCGGAGATTACGAAACAACATGTTGAGCGCGCGGAGCACCGCCATCAGGAGGATGGTTCCCCCGCACTATTGGGACTCAGCACCATTATCGCTCGTCGCCTCGTGGTCGGTATGCTTATGGCACCCCTGACTGCAGGACCTAGATAAACCTAGAGCCCTAGATCGCTAGAGTCGAAGTTTGTAATAAATGTTCAAGTCAGTGTCTCAGTCTTAGTCAGTCATAGTTAGACAGGGTAGTTTACTTATCATGTGTTTCTATGTTTGTCGTGGTGAACTCATGTTGAATTTGGATCATTGTAATGATTGTCGCCAAAGTGTGGGTGTCCCCAACAACTTGGTGTAGTTATTAATAAAGTTAGTCATTTAGTTGGGCAAACTTTTATTTCCACTTTCCTCTATCTAAGAAGTTGTGTTTGGTTGTGTTGAAAGTCAGTGAAGATGCTCATTTGTTCAGTAGTATGAAGACTTCTATATATCTTTTCTTATGCTGAAAGACTGTAGGATCAGTTCTGATGTGTGTGTGCCCCCGTAGATGTCTGACAATAGGCGCCGAGGTGGAAGGCGTTCCTAGTAAGAACAGCAAGCCCCACAAGATGAGGCACCCAAGCAGTTGCCTCCACCACCACCCCCAATGACAACAGAGCAGATGTTTCTCATGTAGACTCAGGCAGTTCAAGCAATTGGTCAGACCATGGCAGCCACGCAGCAAGTGCAGCAACAACCTCAACCTCAACCGCAAGTGCAGATGTCGTAGATGCCAAGAGACAAGCGTGCGAAGTTCATGAGAGGTCATCCCCCTGTGTTTTCCCACTCTGCAGACCCCATGGACGCCGAAGACTGGCTGAGCACAGTGGAGCGGGAGCTGCATACCGCTTAGTACAATGACCAAGAGAAGGTTTTGCCTCGTAGCATCCACCACTCGCTAGTGGGCCTGCCACCGCGGGCAGGATGCCGCAGCCCCGTTCCAGTGTGAACAGGATCGTGCGGGGGAGAAACAGCCCTGGTCGTTGATCCGGTGATGAGCGCACGATTGAATCTCAAATACCCCATCGTGATCGAAAATCGTAGTCGTGGATCTCAGATCTGTTGGTCAAGAACATATCGCGGGATCCTTTAATATCGAGCGTTGATTTTAGATCCGACGGCTGTGATGGGATCGGTCGCGTACCGACTCGGCTGAGCTCGTGGTCGGTCCGATTCAATCTGGCGGGGAAATTCGATCTGCTATCATAAAATCTCTATCGTCGATCTCCAATCCAATGACCGAGACTTCAATCTAATCTGCACTGTAGACTATCGATCCAATGGTCTACAAAAGCCCATACCCCTTCAACCGTCTACTTTTGCAAAAGAGACCTGGTGCTCTATATTAATCAACCAGCCGTCGACCTATGCGGTAAGATGATTACCTAGCAGTCCCTAAGAATTGCAAATAAGTCCCTAGAGCTCGATTTAATTATAAAAATGACTGAAAACTAAATTAATCCCTATATTGCTCATTTTAACTCAGATTTAGTCCGTTCAAGTTGCGTTAGTCTCGTATTAAATTTATCTACGCAATAACAACATTGTTTACAACATATTACTTACTTTTATATTGTTTATCCTATGATTATTGATTTATCTTGCTAATCAAAGTTAATTGTCCATGATTATAACCTGACTAAAATACAACCTATATCAAGTTATATATCGAATTAAAGTTTAATTTATTCTCACATGATTTGTATTAATTAACATATAATTTATCTTTTATTGTTTAATCACCTAAATCTTTGGAAAATCATATCCTCGTAACCGTAACTCTGAATTTAGTGGTTCTCGAACCTACGACCTTATAGAAACGCGTAGAATATTCTTACGTGGTTTGTTCTTATGTTTGGTGTAATGTTATTTTTATGTATACCTTGTCTGTTTGTATGTATTGCTACGAGTAGCAGCGAGGTTACGAGTCAAGGAGGACCAACTTGGTGAAGTACCTAGAAATTTGAGTTATAGGCAAGTTGTGCCCTTGATCACTCCTTTTTACCTAATAATGTTCGCTATTAATCAATGTGACATGCTCAGTTTAATTTGATGAGATCTAATAGGTTTCCCTAGCATTGTTTATCCCTCACCTTGCAAATAGATGAACTATTGGGTAGATTTGCTATTGCTCTACCTGGTTTTGGGAAACTAATGTTATATTATGATCATGTTCCAATTATGATGTTGTTTAATTATTGTTCATGATAAGATCATATTGTTAATTGGAACATGGAGCGACCACCCGGGAAAATAGTGCTACCACAAGGGTGGTATGGGACGCCCTTGGCTGACAAATTAGGAAAGCTAGTGGAGGACTACCTTACCCGAAAGGGGCAAGGGCAGTAGGGGAGTGGTCGGTGTAGGGAGGTTCTTGGGCTGATTTTTGCTGCGATAGCGGTCACACGAGGGATCCCTAGATTGGGGCTTCCTAGAAACTGTAGCGGGTTTTCTAAAGCTAGTGGAACTTTGTAGAGGCATCGTAGTGGTACCCTACCTCGCTTCCTTGGTAGAGGTGTATGGGGTCTGATAAACTCTTTGGCAAATGGGTGACACGACTTGTGGGTAAAGATGCACAACCTATGCAGAGTGTAAAACTGGTATATCAACTGCGCTCACGGTCATGAGTAGCTCGGACCCACAGATGATTAACTGATAGAATTAAACTTAATTTGTCATATGAATTGCATCATGGGTGTTGTTATTAATTTTGATCTATTACTTATTTGGGTTGGTATCTACTTACACTTAGTAACTGCTAATAAAATTTTGACCAACTATAAAAGCAATGCTCAGCTTTAACCATCCTCTTTGGTAAGCCTTACACTTCACATGAGCTCCCACATTTGGTGAGTTCATGCACATTACTCCCCACAACTTGTTGAGCAATGAACGTATGTGAGCTCACCCTTGCTGTCTCACACCCCCACAGGTCAAGAACAGGTACCGTAAGATGAGGCGCATGGATGATGCTGTGATAAGTTCGTGAGATGTCTAGCCCGTCGTCTCCTAGTCAACTTTGGGTTGCTGGATCGTTGTCTCCATATGATGTAGTTATTTATTTATTTTGTACAGAACTCCATTATATATAAATGATGTAACATTCGTTTCTGTACCATGAGTCATCATATGTGTGAGACTTGGTCCCAGCACACTGGTGATTATGTACGCGCCCGGGTCTCGGTGCCCCCTAAAACCCGGGTGTGACAATGACATAGATGAACATGAGGTTCCAACGGCCGCAATTAGGACTTTGGATATAGGCAATGTGCGACCACAACAACAATAAGTGTAAGATCAACCCTCTTCCTCAACTATGGTGTAGCCCCCAACTCATGATGAGGAACAAGTACATCACGATGATGGCATTGATCCAGGGGAGTACAAGAACAAGAAAGAAGGGAGGAGTACCACAGGCACCTCCAACCTAAGTCCGCACCAACATTCAAAGAGATCATCTGGTGGATCAAATTCTTGGTGACATAAACAAGGGAGTAACTACTCGTTCTCGTGTTGCAAATTTTTGTGAGCATTACTCTTTTGTTTCTTCTATTGAGCCTTTCAAGGCAGAAGAAGCCTTGCAGGATCCGGACTAGGTGTTGGCCATGCAGGAGGAGCTCAACAACTTCAAAGAAATGAAGTATGGAGTCTGGTGCCACATCCAAAGCAAAACATTGTGGGAACCAAGTGGGTGTTTGGCAACAAACAAGATGAGTATGGAGTGGTGACAAGAAACAAAGCAAGACTTGTAGCAAAAGATTATGCTCAAGTCGCGGGTTTGGATTTTGAGGAAATTTTTGCTCCTGTAGCTTGGCTTGGGTCTATTCACATATTACTAGCCTATGCTGCTCACCATTCCTTTAGGCTCTTTCAAATGAACGTGAAGAGCGCCTTCCTCAACGAGACAATCAAGGAGGAGGTGTACGTGGAACAACCCCCTAGCTTTTAGGATGATAGGTAACTCGACCATGTATATAAACTCTCTAAGGTGCCCTATGCACTTAAGCAAGCCCCAAGAGCATAATATGAATGCCTTAGAGATTTCCTTATTTCTAATGCTTTCAGGGTTGGGAAAGCTCATTCAACTCTTTTCACTAAGGTTGCGATGGTGATTTGTTTATATGCCAAATATATGTCAATGACATAATATTTGGTTCTACTGATCAAAAGTCTTGTGAAGAGTTTAGTAGGGTTATGACACAGAAATTTGAGATATCCATGATGGAAGAGTTGACTTACTTCCTCGGATTTCAAGTAAAGCAACTCAAGGAAGGGATATTTCTCTCTCAAACAAAGTACATCCAAGATATACTTAAGAAGTTTGGGATGAAGGATGCAAAGCCTACTAAAATGCCAATGGGAACTGACGGACACTTGGACCTCGAGGCGGGAGGTAAGTCCATAGATCAAAAGGTATAGCGGTCTATGATATGATCCTTGCTTTATCTTTGTGCAAATAGACCGGATATTATTCTTTCAGTTTGCATATGTGCTAGATTTCAATATGATCCCATGGAATGTCACCTTGTGGTTGTGAAGCATATTCTTAGATATTTAGTTCATACTCCTTACATTAGGCTCTGGTAAATCCTCGAGAAACACATCCGAAACTCTGATACTATTTTGATGGCTTCAAGCGGATTGACTGTCTCACTATGGGCAGCTATCTGGTGACAGCTTCCTTTCGTTGGTCCAGACAAGACCAACTCCACTGACACTTCCTCTCCTGATAAGGACACTAACCTCACAGTCCTCTTATCACACCTAAGGCCTGCTTGGTACTTGGTTACCCAATTCATCCCTAAGGATGACATCTATGTCTACATCCTAGGCACCCATTACTAATAGATCAGCGGGGAACTCTATCCCCCTTATTTGAAATCTTGCACTTGGGCAAAATTTATCTATTTGGGTCCTCCCACCTATTGAACTAACTCTCATAGGTGGGTACATCGGTGCTACTGGTATGTTGTGTCTTTCTACCCACAAAGCAGTCACAAAAGAATGCATGGCTCCAGTATCAAATAACACATTTGCAGAATGAGATTCGACTGAGAACGTACCAAGTGCCACTCCTGGGGTCTCATGAACTGTGTCAGCCTCCAAGTGGTTCACCTTTCCATTCTAGGCACGAGGTTGTCCACGGTTGTTGGGGGCTTGTTCTCAAATGCTAAGAATTAAGAACAAGGCAACATAGAAAATGTTAAGGGTTAAAGTCCTTCGTCCTCCAAGACATTATATCCTTTCGGGATATAAGGAATTTCGGACGAAGGTTACGAAGGACGTACCTTCGTAAACACAATAGCAAGGAACGAAGTATTCATACAGATCATAAGGTATGAAATAAACATTTAAATATTATCATAGAATCATCTCCATCTTTATTATCATGAACGAATATAAATGACTTCGAATTAAAAATGTACCTTTGGTTCTAAGGAAAGCAAAAGTACAGGTGTGATGCGAAAGCAAATGGCAGGTTCGCGTGAACAGTACGGGGGTACTGTTCATCTATTTATAGACACAGGACGCAGCCTGTGACAAATTACAATTATGCCCCTTACAAAAGTTTACAACATTGACTCAGACCTCTATGGATAAAAAGGCCATTCTATCTCTATGTCGGTTTGTAACGCCGAAGCTCCATGAAAAGGAACCTTCGGCCATCTCCTGGGGACAACTTCAGCCGAAGCTGCTTCTTCGTGCAAGACCTTCGGCGCAACGAAGCATGACCCCAACAGTAGCCCCTTTCGCAGTGCTAGATCGTTTTTCGTAACGAGCTTGACCCGTGAAAAAAGCCTCTTCAGCTTCGGGAAGCCGAAGGTCCAAAAAACACCTTCTCTGAGCTCGTTGCTGAGAAACGATCCGGTTTCCGAGCGCGTGCCAGGCCCACCTTGCAGAGTTACTGTTTGATCTTGGCGGTCCACTGCACAGCGAGTACAAGTGACTGCCCGCCTGGTGTAAAAATCCTGCCGCTTCGCCTTCTTACCTGCAGCACTATATAAACAGACGAGTAGGTGTGAAGTTACCACAGCATTCATTGCTATTTGCACTGTTTTGCTGCCAAAATTTTTAACTATAGCCGAAGCTTGATTCTCAGAATCGAACGAAGGTCCATCTCGACGTCTGCTTCGTCAGAAAGAAAGGCTTCGGGAGAAAAGGAAAAAGAAAAAGTATCTAACTTCCCCAAATTCAGAATCAGATGGCCAGAGTACGATCTACTGCCAGAGTTGCACGTGAAGGAGACGAAGCCGAAGGTTCGAATACTGTGCCCATCTCCAAAGCGATGCAGCGTTCCGGACTGGTGACTGTGGAAGAAATGCCTGCTGTTGAAGCAAACCCGACAACTGCCGAAGGAGAAGAAGAAAACATTGAAGGGACTGATCCCGAAGATGACTACCGTATTGCCATGCCCAGCAAGCCCAGTCACCTAGATTTCGGAAAGTCGACTGTTTCAAAGACTGATCTTTCCAAGATGGTGAAAGCAGGTTATTTCAGTGAAAATCAGAAGAAGCTACTTCGCTTCGGAGGAGAAGAAACCACCCCGAAGCCAGAGAAGGACGAGATTGTCATCTTCAAGAGCTTTTTAAAGGCTGGGCTGAGATTCCCTCTTCACGAGATTATTGCGGAGATACTGAAGAGGTTTGGTATCTACCTTCACCAGTTAACTCCTAACGCTATCGTTAGGCTTAGCGTTTATATTTGGGCCCTCCGAAGCCAAGCAGTGGAGCCATTTGCCGACAGTTTCTGTCGAGTTCATGAGTTACATTATCAAACAAAGGCCAGAAAAGATGGGCTACATGATAACTTCGGTTGCTACAATTTTGCCTACCGGAAAACCGCAAAGTTTCCTGTGATCAGCTACCGAAGCAAATGGCCGGCAGGCTAGAAATCAGAATGGTTCTATGTCAAGGTTGATGACGACAAGGAGAAGCTTGTGCAAAGTCCACTCGAGCTGATCTTCGGAGAAACCCGACCCCGCTGCAACATGACACCAGAGGGTCAAACACAACAGGCAATGGATGAATTCAGAATTATTGCAGAGCATATCGGTACCAGGGATCTGGTTCAAGAATTCTTGGCATTCAGAGTCTTCCCCACTCTGAAAGAATGGGAAATGCCAAAGTTAAAGGGGGAGAAGAAGGAGGGGGAACTTGTCCGGCTTCCCTATCACTTCAAATTCAAGAAATACTTTAAGAAGCCCTGCCAAGAGTGGCTGGACACAGTTGAGGTGATGTGTAATGAAATTCTTGGAAATTATTCGAAAAAAGAAGATCAACTGATGACAGCAGCCTTCGGCACCCGTCCGAAGCGAAGGCTGAACCGAGTGCTTGATGCCCTGGGCTTCGAGTACCCTGACTATGAGCAGCTGAACAAGGGTGCTGAGGGCCAAAAAAGAAAAAGAGTGGCCGAAACTCTGAACAAGGATGAAGAAAGACCAGCAAAAGAGAAGAAAATTCCCAAGAAAAGAAAAATATCAACTCCAAAGCGAAAATTATCCGAAGAAGAGGGGACCCCCACACCACCTTCTACCAGCGACGTGGAGGAAATTTTAAAGGTAATGACTGAACCCGTGCCCACGAAGCTAAGTCCCTTAGGGCCTCAACTGACGAAGCTTTTTCGAAAGGTGGAAGAGCCGGAACAAACGAAGATAACCAAACCAAAGCGGCAAAGAATTATTGCAGTGACCGAAGTTATCGATAAGACGCCGCCGAGGGCGTCAATTCAGAAAACGGCAGCTGCTGAAGACACAACAAACGTCGAAGTCGCACCTTCGGAGGTCGCGGCTACCGAAGCTGCTACAGCCGAAGATGTGAACTTAGAAACTACCATTGAGGACATCAACAAAATTTTGCAAGACATGGCTGCAGAAGAAGCTGCTGAAGAAACCATGGCCACAGTGCCTGGGAAGGGGAAAGAAATAGTCGAAGACACTTCGGATGACGAAGCCTACACATTTCAAAATTTAATTGGGCAAAAACTGTCGAAGGCCGAAATGGAAGAACTTAAGGACTATGCCAAATCTTGCGGCTACAAGCCAGGAGCTCTTCTATTTGGAGGCATTGATGACGAAAAATTGGGCTGCATTCGAGACCAAACTGGAGCTAAGGTCATCGGTACTTTATCAAAAAGTATCGGTTTCCCGAAGCTAGAAACAGATATCAGCCGCTACCGACGACAACATATCGTCGGCAGCTTATTTTATTCCAATTTCAAGGTAAACAACTTTTCTCTGACTTTTATTGTTTTTAATAATGGAAATATTCCTAACAAAGGTTGTTTATTTGCAGAGCATGCTTCTGAGCAAAGCTCTGAAGATGCAGCAAGACTTGGAGGACAAAAAACACGAAGCTATAATTGAAAATTTAGAGAGCAAGATAAAAGAACAATCAGCTATCATTGAAAAGAAAGACTTCGAGCTCCAATCAACCGAAGGCTTGCTGGCAGAGACCGAAGCTAAAATATCAGAATTGAGTTCGAAGCTTATCGGCCAATCAAAACAATTTAATCAGGAGAAGCTAGAACTTAATTCGAAACTTGAAGCCGAAGTCCAGGCCAACTCAGACTTGAAGAAATCACTAACAAGCCTTCAAGACAAGTGCTTGAAATTTAGCAGTAATTGTATTGAACGATTAAAAAAGATATTTTACTCTGTTGGAGCCAGCAGCGGGAAATTTAACCCTTCAGCGGAAAATTTACCACAAGCCTTCGATCATATTGAAGCTGAAGTCGAAGAACTTGACGAAGTTATAGCCGGGCACGGTGACTTCTGTGCCTGGGTAGCTTCTCGGGGTACCGCTGCAGCGTTCCTGAAGGCCGGCTGCGAGCATGGAAAAATCGTCAACAGGCCCAACTTCACCTTGTCTCCATCAATCCTGGACGATATTCCTGACCTCGCCCGAAGCATCTCAAATAGATTTATAAAAATGATATGGACAAAAGGCGGGCGAGAGAAAGCTGGAGACGAAGCTCGAAGTCATCTTGATCCAGTAAGAAATCATACTTTGTACTTACCTTCTCCTTCACGCTTGATTTTTACTCGCGATACCTTGATTCATGTAGGATGACGAAGGTGAAGATGATGCTTAAAATATGTCGCCGAAGCCGTCGCCGAAGCTGAAGCTTAGTGAAGATCAGTAGAAGTATACTATAGAAAAAACTCAGGATACCTTTGTAACAACTTTTGTAAATACAATTAAACTGTTCTCAAGGAACTTTGTACATACCTTGTAATATATTCTTACCCTTCTACTGAGGCGCTTTGATGTGGACGAAATCAGTATTTTGAGCCGAAGGCGAAAAAACACCTTCCCTTCTTTTCGTACACAACGAAGCATAGAAGACCACTTCTTCTTTTTGCCGAAGCTTTTCTTTTTTTTGTACATAACGAATCATAAAAGACCACTTCTTCTTTTTACCGAAGCTTTTCTTTTTTGTACATAACGAATCATAAAAGACCACTTCTTCTTTTTACCGAAGCTTTTCTTTTTTGTACACAACAAAGCATAAGAGACCACTTCTTCTTTTTGCCGAAGCAACCACTTAGGAACACAAATGCTATGAATGAATGCTTATGAATGCAAATGCTATGATGTAATGTGATGTGCGAATGAATGTCCAAAGCATATGTCCGAAGCCACACTCTCAGCCATTATTTCCTTAGAAACAACCACACATCAGCTCTGCATTCCCTTAGGAACGACTTTGGAGCTTCTTCGCCTTTTACTTAGGCGGTATAAGCTCTGCATTCCCTTAGGAACGTCTTTGGAGCTTCTTCGCCTTTTACTTTCGGCGGAATCAGCGTTGACTTTTCGCTGTGAGCTCTGCATCCCCTTAGGGACGTCTTTGGAGCTTCTTCTCTTTTTCAGTTTCGGCACTCGATGGTGCGTTCTCAGCTTTTTACATTTACATTCTTTGGGGGATTTTGCTCTTATAAAACTAAAAAAGGAAATTACATATGATGGCCCCATTAAAAACCTTTCTCCCCCTTTAGAAAGGAAAAGGGTGCCATGAAAAAGAAAAAGAAAAACATAAAAAGTTACATCAAGTTATACATAATATCTCCGAAGCTCATCTGCATTCCAAGATCTTAGAATTTCGTTGCCATCCATGTCCTTTAATCTGTACGAACCAGGCCTTGATGAAGATGCTACTAAGAAAGGCCCTTCCCATTTCAATTGTAACTTGCCCACTGTATCTGGGTTGGCCACTCTCCGAAGCACCAAATGTCCTGGCTCAATATTTTTTAGCCGGACCTTTCTATCTCGCCATTTGACTGTTTCAGCCTGGTATTTATTGATATTCTCCACGGCTTGAAGCCTGATCCCTTCTAAGGCATCTTTTTCCACAAGACAAGCATCTTCGGCACCTGATTCTGCCGAAGCTACCACTCTTATTGATCCAGCTTTAGCTTCTTCCGGAGTTATTGCTTCGTCACCGAATAATAACTTGAATGGGGTAAAGCCTGTAGACCTTGATGTTGTTGTATTGTGGCTCCACACCACTTTGGTCAACTGATCTGGCCACTTTCCCCTGGGTTGATTGAAGATTAACTTCATTATTCCTGTCATTATAATGCCGTTGGCCCTTTCAACGAGCCCATTCGACTCCGGATGCCTGACTGATGCAAAATGGATCTTCGTTCCAATTTGATCACAGAAATTTCTGAAAACTTCGGAGTCGAACTGCGTTCCGTTATCTACAGTGATGGCCTTCGGTACCCCGAAGCGACAGACAATATTCTGCCAGAAAAACTTTTGGATAGTGGCCGAAGTTATTGTGGCTAATGGCTTCGCCTCAATCCACTTGGAAAAATACTCCACAGCTACTATAACATATTTTAGATTCCCTTGGGCCGGTGGTAATGGACCCAACAAGTCAAGGCCCCACCTTTGCAATGGCCAGATGGGTTGTATCAGCTGTGTCAAAGACGAAGGTTGCTTTTGATCTCTTGCACATTTCTGACAACCTTCGCACTTTTGAACTAACTCCGCTGCATCCGAAGCTGCCTTCGGCCAATAAAACCCTTAGCGAAAAACTTTTCCAAGTAACGGCCTAGATCCAATGTGGGATCCACACAGGCCTGCATGTATCTCTTTCATTAACTCTATACCTTCGGTTCTAGACAAGCACTTGAGCAGTGGGGCACAAACTCCATGTTTGTATAGTTCCCCTTCTATCATGACATACGGACGAGCTCTTGCCTCTATTCTTTTATTGTAAGCTTCGTCATCTGATAAGAAGTTACCCTGAAGGTAAGAGATTATTTCAGTTCTCCAATCTTCGCTGTAAACAGGAGAAATGTTGAGGACTGCTCTTTCAAGGAGCTCTACTGAAGGTGCCTTTATTGTTTCGAAGAACACATCCGAAGGTAACGGCAGCCCCTGTGCTGCAGACTTGGCTAGCAAATCAGCATGCTCATTTTGCCCTCGAGGGATATTCTTGACAGAAAATCCTTCGAAGGAAGCTTCGATCCTTCGGACCGTGTCTAGGTACTTTTCAAGCTTCGGGTCTTTAGCCTTGCAACTTTTGTCAATATGACCCGAAACAACCTGAGAATCAGTTTTAAGAATCGCCCTTCTGATTCCCATTGCCTTTAGTTTCCGAAGACCCAGGAGCAGGGCTTCGTACTCAGTAATGTTATTTGTGCAGCTGAAGTCAAGTCTTGCTGCATAGCAAGTTTTAACCTTGGATGGTGAGACCAACACAGCAGCTGCACCTGCTCCGAAGGTTCCCCAAGAGCCATCACAAAACACTGTCCACACTTCGGCATCTTTATTTGCTTCTTCATCCTGAGCCCCTGGCGTCCAGTCGGCAATGAAATCTACCAATGCTTGAGACTGGATCGAGGATCTATGCACATAATCAATGTAAAATTCATTGAGCTCCGCAGCCCATTTTCCAATCCGTCCAGTAGCTTCTCTATTTCTCATGATATCCTTCAATGGCTGCGAAGAAGGAACAATAATGTTGTATGCCTGAAAATAATGCCGAAGCTTTCTGGATGCCATTAAAATGGCATACAATACCTTCTCCAGCTCTGTATAATTTTTCTTTGAGACACTAAGGACCTCAGATACAAAATACACTGGAACTTGCTTCTTGACTTGGCCATCAAGCTTCTCCTGGACAAGTGCCGCACTTACTGCTGAGTGCGAAGCTGCCACATATAACAACAGAGGAGCCCCTGGCGTTGGTGGAGTTAATGTTGTGAGATCTATCAAGTATTGCTTCAGCTCTTCGAAGGCTTTTTGTTGACTTGGGCCCCATTGAAAGACTTCAGCTGACTTCAGCACCTCGAAAAATGGTAAGTTTCTTTCTGCTGATCTGGATATAAATCTGTTGAGAGATGCCAGCCTTCCTGTCAATCTTTGGGCTCCCTTTCTTGTGGTTGGTGGCTCCATTCGAAGTATAGCTTCGATTTTATTTGGATTAGCTTCGATTCCCTTTGTTGAAACCAAGCATCCAAGAAATTTACCCTTCTTCACTCCGAAGACACATTTTTCTGGATTCAGCTTCAGACCAGCTTGTCTGAAGCTAGCGAAGGTCTCCTGCAGATCAGCAATATGATTTTCCTGCTTCGTGCTTTTGACAATAATGTCATCAACATAGGTCAACACATTTCTGCCTATCTGAGACTGGAGAACCTTCGCAGTCATTCTGCTGAAACTCCCTCCAGCATTCTTGAGCCCCTCAGGCATCCGAAGATAGCAATATGTGCCACTTGGGGTTATGAAGCTGGTTTTCGGCTCATCTTCCTTCTTCATCCAAATTTGATGATAGCCTGAGTAGCAGTCTAGGAGACTCATGAGCTCTGAAGAAGCTGCTGCATCGACTAAAGAGTCTATCCTTGGCAGCGGGAATTCGTCCTTCGGACAAGCCTTGTTGAGATCTGTGAAATCGATACACATTCTCCACTTGCCATTGGCCTTCTTCACCATAACAGTGTTAGCTAGCCACTCTGGATACTTCACTTCTCTGATAACTCCTGCACTGAGGAGTCTTTTTACTTCATTGCGAGCCCCTTCGGCCTTGTCATCAGACATTTTCCGAAGCCTCTGCTTTCGGGGTCTGAAGGATGGGTCAACATTGAGCGAATGTTCAATAACATCCCGATTTACTCCACAGAGATCATTGGCTGACCATGCAAAAACATCTTTGTTGTTGAATAAAAACCTTATCAAAGTTTTCTCCTGGTCTTCAGATAATTGCGAGCCCAACAGCACCTTCTGCTCTGCTATATCCTCACACAATAGCATGGGCTTCGGCTGATCTGCTGAAGCTGCTTTCTCCCTTCTAAATTTGTACTGTTCACAAGCTTCAGCTCCATCTATGTTATGGATTGCTTTGGAATCAGTCCAGCTTCCTTCGGCCCTTCTAGCAGCTTCCTGGCTTCCATGAATAGCAATAGGCCCTTGGTCCGAAGGTATCTTTATGCAAAGATAAGCTGGGTGAAGAATTGCTTCGAAGGCATTAAGAGTACCGCGACCAATGATAGCATTGTAAGGATACTCCATGTCAACAATATCAAACACAATTTGCTCAGTCCTTGTGTTGTTAACAAATCCGAAGGTTACCGGCATGGTAATTTTCCCAAGTGCTACAATCTGCCGCCCTCCGAAGCCACAAAGGGGGTGCGTAGCATCATGAATCTTGTCTTCAGGCTCCTGCATTTGTCTGAAGGCCTTAGCAAAAATAATATCAGCTGCACTGCCTGTATCAACTAGGACATTGTGGACCAGAAATCCTTTGATCACGCAAGAGATGACCATGGCATCATTGTGAGGATAATCCTTAAGCTGAAGGTCTTCCTGAGAAAAAGTAATTGGAATGTGGGACCATTTTGACTTGATGAAGGGTCCCTGCACTCCAACATGTTGCACCCTTCTCTGAGCCTCCTTCTTCTGCTTCTTGTTAACCGGCTCTGAGCAAGAACCGCCTGTTATCGGGAGCACCAGCTTCGAAGCCGAAGCAGCTCCAGCTTGATTGTTGAACGAAGCCATCAGCTCAGAAAAGTGGAAGTGAGTTCACCGGAGGTGGGCGCCAATGTTGGGGGCTTGTTCTCAAATGCTAAGAATTAAGAACAAGGCAACATAGAAAATGTTAAGGGTTAAAGTCCTTCGTCCTCCAAGACATTATATCCTTTCGGGATATAAGGAATTTCGGACGAAGGTTACGAAGGACGTACCTTCGTAAACACAATAGCAAGGAACGAAGTATTCATACAGATCATAAGGTATGAAATAAACATTTAAATATTATCATAGAATCATCTCCATCTTTATTATCATGAACGAATATAAATGACTTCGAATTAAAAATGTACCTTTGGTTCTGAGGAAAGCAAAAGTACAGGTGTGATGCGAAAGCAAATGGCAGGTTCGCGTGAACAGTACGGGGGTATTGTTCATCTATTTATAGACACAGGACGCAGCCTGTGACAAATTACAATTATGCCCCTTACAAAAGTTTACAACATTGACTTAGACCTCTATGGATAAAAAGGCCATTCTATCTCTATGTCGGTTTGTAACGCCGAAGCTCCATGAAAAGGAACCTTCGGCCATCTCCTGGGGACAACTTCAGCCGAAGCTGCTTCTTCGTGCAAGACCTTCGGCGCAACGAAGCATGACCCCAACAACGGTTATTTGCTCCTTACCGGGGGCATTGGGAGCTGACTGCTACTGAGCTGCTTTCTTTGAGCAATGCGATGCCCAGTGACCTTGTTCCCCATAGTGGAAACAACTACGATCTCCTCCTTGCACTGGAGCTGCTTGGTTGCTCTGATTGGTTGTTGGGGCAGGAAGGCGAGGTGCCTGGTTGTTCTGTCGTTGATACTGGTTTCCTCCCTGTTGGATGTTCTAGCGGTACTGTTGCTGCTGCCGAGGGAACTGCCTGTGATACTGTTGTTGGTGCTGTCGTTGATGATGGTGCTAGTGTCCTTGAGGTTGACCCTGCTTGAACTGCTGGGGTGGATTGCCTGAGAAACAGGGATGGTTGCTACTTCCAGCCTGCGGTCCACCAATCTTGCGCTTCTGGTCTTCCATCTCCTGGCGCTTCCTCTCAGTCATTATTGCTCTGTCGATCAGATGTTGGAAGGTAGGGAACGTATGGTTCATCAGCTGGTAGTGAAGGGGTCAACCAAACCTCTCAGAAACCTGTACTACCACTTGGCATCAGAATTGACATCCTTAGGTGCATAACGTGATAGTTGCAAAAAATTGTTCCTATACTCGCTGATAGACAGGGGCTTTGCTTCAGTGCCAGGAATTCTTCCTTCCTCACTATCATCAAACCTTCAGGCACATGGTACCAGCGGAAGTTGTCTCTAAACTCCTCCCATGTGATAGCTTTAGGGTCGGCATGGGTGGCGAGGTAGGACTCCCACCAGGACTAGGCTACTCCCCTTAGCAAATGGGGACCATACAAAATCTTCTCTCTGTCATTGCACCGAGCGGTATGTAGCTCTCGCTCGACTGTGTGCACCTAGTCTTCGGCGTCCATGGGGTCTGCAGAGTGGGCAAACATAGGGGGATGACCCCTCATGAACTCCGCCCGCTTGTCTCTTAGCATATGCACTTGCGGTTGAGGTTGAGGCTGCTATTGCTGCACATGTTGCATGGCTTCCAGGGTCTGACCAATCGCTTGAACTGCTTTAGTCTACATCAGAAACATCTACTCTATTATCATTGGGGGTGGTGGTGGCAACTGCTGCTGAGGTGCCTCATCCTGTGGTGCTCGATGCTCTGGCTAGGCACGCCTTCCACCTCGACGCATGTTGTCAGACATCTGTAGAAAGCATACACACTAAGCATACACACCTCGATGCCTTGCTGCTCTGGCTAGACATGCCTTTTAGCATAAGAAAAGATATATATAGAAGTCTTCATGACACATAACAAATGAGCATCTTCACTGGCTCTCAACACAGCCAACACAGCTTCTCCGATAAAGAGGAAAGTGGAAATAAAAGGTTCTCCAACTAAATTACTAATTTATTAATAACTATACCAAGTTGCAAGGGGTACCCACACTTCGATGACAATCATTACAAAGAGCCAAAACCATCATAAGTTCATCACGACAATCATGCCAACACATGATAAGCAAACTAAAACTAGCTAAGACTGATTAAGACTAAGACATTGACTTAAACATTATTACAGACTCCGACTCTAGCGATCTAGGGCTCCAAGTCTATCTTGGTCCTACAGTCAGGGGTGCCATAAGCATGATGACCACAGGGTGGCGAGCGATAAGGCTATTGAGTCCCAATAGGGGTGGGGAACCATCCTCCTGATGGTGGTGCTCCATGTGCTCAGCACGCATCTTCGCAATCTCCACCCTAGCCTTGCCCCACTCGTCAAGAGCTTGGTCCAACTCGGTGTTGAGAACGGCAACCAGGTTGACCATGCTGCTCAATCTAGGATTTCCCTCACCAACTGGTGAGACAATCACACCTACAGTACTGTCGGTCGAGCAGCAGGGGTAATACTTCAGGTCGAGGCTGTCAGCCACCCCACTGAACAACGAACAGTATTGCGAAAGCGCACGCCATGCAGCATCCTACATGGCTGCCTTGACAGTGTCCCGCTCAGTGATAGAATAATGCTCTAAGTAGACCTCTGCACCCTAGAGATCATTGTCTTGACGACGTACCAAGTAGGTAGCCTCCCATTGGTCCGGGTATAACCGTGACTATGCTGGTAGACTACACAACGGTACTCGATGGACCAAGTGTGTTGGTCGAAAGCCCGATGCAGCAAGGTGTCGAGACCATCGTGGAAATGACAACCGCGAGCGGTGTCATGAGTGATAGGTCGGGCGACCCATCCTTCCGGCTCCTGCTCCTCCAAAAGCTCCATGCTGTGGCTTGAACTGCCACCATCGTTGTTGTCTCCATCAAGGTCTCCTCCAGCAGCTGGGGTGCCCTATGGTGGTGCAGGGGGCACCTCTAGCTAAGGCACATGGGAGGTTTGCCTCCTAGACTCCACATCATACTGAGACGAGGGGGAAGAGTCTTGCTGCTCGCACTCCTGGCATCGACATTCCTGCCCCTCGTGCAGGTGGTGCTGCAGTCTCTCCAGGTGACTCGACTGTCCGTCACCGTGCGACGCAGTGGACGCTCCATGTCACACCCGGATCCAAAACCCGGGCGTGAGATAATCATCAGGTGTGCTAGGACCAAGTCTTACACATGATGATTCATGGTACAAAAATGAATGTCACATATTTACTATATAATAGAAGTTCCATACAAAACAAATAAACAATTACATCATAAGAAGACAACGATCCAGCAACCAAAAGTTGACTGGGAGACGACGGCCTAGACCTCTCACGAACTCGTCACAGAATCCTCAATGTGCCTCATCTTGCGATACCTGTTCTTGACCTGTGGGGGTGTGAGATAGCAAGGGTGAGCTCACATATGTTCAACACTCAACAAGTTGTGGGCAATAATGTGCATGAACTCGCCAAAGGTGCGAGCTCATGTGAAGTGTAAGGTTTACCAAAGAGGACGGTTGAAGCTAAGCATTGCTTTTAAAGTTCGTCAATATTTTATTAGCAATTACTAAGTATAAGTAGATACTAACCCAAATAAGTAGTATATCAAAATTGGTAACAACACCCACAATGCAATGCATATGACAAATTGAATTTAATTCCATAAATTAATCATGCGAGAGTTCTGAGCTGCTCATGACCGCGAGCACGACTAGTATACCAGTTTTACACTCTGTAGAGGTTGTATCCGGTACCCACGTGTATCCCATGTCGCTAGGGTTAGCTAGACCCTTAGACACTACCAAGGTGAATGGCTAGGGATCCACTACGAGACCTTTACAGTTTCTAGGAACCCCGCTAGCTTTAGAAACCCCGCCATAGTTTCTAGGAAGAGCAGTGCAGGAATCCCCCGTTTGATCGCCATCGCAACAAAATCAACCCGGGAACCTCCCTACACGCTTTCTCCCCTACTGCCCTTGCCCCTATCGGGTGAAGTAGTCCTCCACTAGTTTTCCTAGTTAGTCAGCCAAGGGCGTCCCATTCCACCCTTGTGGTGGCACGTGTTTCTCAAGTTAAGCTCCATGTTCCAATTAAAATAATGATCTTGTCATGAATAATAAGTAAAATAATAGTATAATTGCAACATAATCATAATGTAATATTAATCCAAAAACCATATAGAGAAATAGCAAAAACTACCCAAATAGTTCAGGGGTAAACAAGGTATAAAGATAACCAGACTAGGGTGACATATTGGGTCCCATCAAAATTAAGCCTATGCATAAATAAATGATTATAAAGAAAATTATTGGGTAAATAAAAGTGATCAAGGGCACAACTTGCCTAGGACTTGAGATTCCATGTACCAACTTGCTCTTCTGGTGACTCGAAACCTCGCTGCTAGTCGTAGCAATGCAAACAAACATGGTATATGCAAAACTAACATTACACCAAACATAAGAACAAACTGCATAATAATAATCTACGCGTCGTTACGAGATCGTGGGATTGAGAACTACTAAGATCAGAGTCATGGTTAAGGAGTTATGATTTATGGGAGATCTATGTGATTTACCTATTAAACTATGTTATAACTTTGTTAGTGTTAATCATATGAGAGATTCTTCTATAAATAATTAACTCAACTTTAGTTTTAATTATATCTTGACTAGAGATCATCTTTTAATCAAATTATAATTATGAACAGGTTAGATTTGATTTAGAAGAGCTAATCTAGTAGTCATATGATAAATAAATAATAAAGTATGTGACATGGTATAACTAATGTTATTACTGTGTAGTAAATATTTATACGAAGCTAACACAACTGGGACGAGTCAATTCGGAGTTAAAACGGAGATGTTATGAATTTCTGAAGTTTCAAGGGTTGGATAAAAAGAAACTAAAGTGCATAACTTTAATTTATGTTTCATAATAACATAAGGTTACTAGTTGATAAACAACATTATTATGAATTTAATGCAACTGGAATGGATCAAAAAGGAGATAAACTCATAGAGTTATGAATTTTCTAAAATTGGGACTTTATTTTCTTGCATTAAAAATGATTTCTTTATTTATTTTAATCAATTTCCGAGCTATTTGGACTGGAGCCACAAATACAGGAGGCCCAGGGTGTAAACTATAAATTCCAGGGCCTGATTATAGTTTCTGTTGAACTGAAGTGGACTGCGGGTTATTTTCCATTAAAGCCAGGGCTCTTTTATAAATCAGCACGGTCAAAGGGGTATGCTGCAATCTGGACCATCAGATCACATCCGCAAGGCCACGATTAGATTGCCCTAATTATGAACTGGCACACTTCCACAATCGTCAGATCAAATCTCAACGACATGAATTCAGTGCAACGAAAGGTTATCATGTTTCTAATCCTAGCCATCGCACATGAATCCGAGGGTCACGAGCCAATCTCCTATCTCCCAATGGACATACCATTGTGACTCTTATTCCCACGGCAGCGAGCACGCCGGAGTTGGCCATGCCGACGCCCGAGGTGAACCAAACGGTCCGAATCGAGTCACTAACTGATGCGAAGACGAGCGCTAACAAGATAATGAGGAACTCACCGGATTTTTGAGGCGTGATGTTGTTCGCCCGCAACACACCGCAAATCTAAGGCGGACGCCCACTCTGACGAGCAATTGGCATGCCACCGGAGGATCTTCGTGCCTGGAATATCTTCGACCATGCACAGGTACTCTCGGTGGCCTTCCATGCCCCCATATAGAGGTAGAATCGACGACGAAGTCTCAAATCGATGGCGGCGGCGACTTCTCTCCCTTTCTCTCTCCCCTCTGCTTGATTGATGGCGCTCTGCTCCACCCGATGGCTTCGTTGCTTCCTCAATGGTCAAGGGGGGTCGATTTATATACCCTAGAGGCGCAAGCAACTAGGTCTGTTTGATTCAATCTCTAACAAACTCTCCACTTCCTCCGTGCGGCGCGGCGAGATCCGGTGATGAAGCTTCTGCCCACCGGCCCACACGCAAGTGATAGCAAGGAGACATAGTCGTGCGGGGAGGCTGCCAAAGTGGGCCCAATCGACAGTGTCCGCAAGAAGAATTACAAACGCGCTGTTAAACTGAAAGGGGGGCGTGCATGTTGGTGCGCCTAGGGTTGATCGGGCCGCGACGGGGAGAACTTGGGCCACCAAGTGTAGTTTCGGCCCAGGCATGTGGCGGAACCGCCCGAATTATTCCAACTTAAGTGCCTGAGGCCCACCTTAGAGGCTAGACCACACTTAAATAGGAATAACACGTCAGTCCCTCGGATCTGGTCCGACGAGGCCACTAATAGGATCAAGTACCACGTACTCACTCGATGGTGAGGCACATAACAAATACAATAAAACATAAAACCATACATTAAGGAGTATTAAAATTATTACAATATCATCGGAGTTTTAGCAAAAGTAGTGATCATTGTTCGGAATGCAGCGGAATAAAACTAATGGTAAATAAACGGAGAGATGGGGAAACCTGTCCCATCACTCCTCATGCTTCTCCTCGGCCGAGGTAGGGTCCCACTCGACTGTCCAACCCAATGGCAAGGTGGACGGCCAAGTCACTCCAGCAACCATGTCATCTAGAGAACATGTAAAAAAAATTGTGCCACAGCAAGGCTGAGTATACTAATACTCAGCTAGACTTACCCGGTGTGAGGAGTCTACTCCTCTACCTATAGACATGCAGTTGTTTGGCTGAGGGGTTTGCTTTGCCAAAAGCACTAGCTGAGTCTAAAATAAAATCTTAGCTTTTCAAATTTTAGTGTGACTCTCTTAAGACTAAATGTTTACCTAGCTAATCATACATGGTATCAAACATTTAGCAATCAACATCTTTTGCCAAGTCAACCTATTTCCACTTGTTACTCAATGCAGTACAATGGATCAAGCAGTCTCATTAGCTGCGAGAAGCAGACGATTCAAATCGAATTTTTATTCTTGCAAGGTAAACCTAAACACACAACGTGGCGAGACACTCCATACCCACACATATCAACCGTCCCCATCGATTCCCCGTTAGTAGATAGGGGCTCACCGCCTTGGCGTACAATGCCTCACTGACCCCGACAGCCGTCGTGTAGTGACCGCACTTGTACCCACCATAACCGGAATGGGAGACCACGTCTCAGGTCGCGTGAGGAGGGCAATCTGCTGCCAGATTCACTCAGGTACTAGGCTTACCGATTTACCATATTTCTCGGCATATGCTTAGTACGTTCAAACGCTTGACACAGGTATCTGCACGTTAATCCTTATTCCAATTTCATCTCGTAGACCATGCATCCCCATGGATCCGTGTCCACAGACCATCATTATTCTGATATAAAAATGGATACATTCAATTCCTGACCTCGTGCGAGTGCTAGAAAAATCACTCGACTTCTACCGAGATCCCTAATTAGCAAAGCAGCTACTCGACCTAGCATACTAGTATCCATCACAAAGGAAATCCTGAGTTCATGCAACTAGGGTTTCAGTCAACTCCTACACTTAAGTGCACAGTACAAACCTACAAACATTAAGTGTAGTAAAATAGCATATATAAACGGTTATGCATAAAACCTAGGCTTGCCTTCCAAAGCTGGGGCAGGCAGATCCTCGATGGTAGGCTCTGGTGCTGGATCCTGGGCTACCTCCTGAGCAACTCCTTGCTCCGGCACGAGGATGTATTTCCCATCGGCGAGATTACAGTCTATCGAATGCATTGTATAAGATATATGCATAAAAATGATATGAACAATTGTAAAGGTTATGCATAGTAAAACAGTATGAAATTTAGTGTTTCTCTCTAGGGTTCCTTTTTGGGATATACTTAAGGGTTTTGTATTTTCATCTATTTCCCCCAAAGTTCCCCTTTCTCTTTCTACTGCTCCTTATCAAGCAGTTTTGAACCATCATGGTTAGTTAACATTTTTCAAAAATGTCATAAAAATTGCAGTGGGTAAGTATTGACAATTGTGGGTTCTTCTAAAATTTGAGGTGGAGATTAATTCAGATGCTTCTTGTGCAAAATTAACAAAAGTAAGGGTAAAAGGGCACTTTACACTATAGCTCTGATTTAGGTGAGGTCTCTGTACTAAATTATATTTTTGTCAAGATTCATAGGTGATATTAGGCCTCTGTGTTAAAAATCACTGAAAAGACCTACTGAATATGTAGTTGTGATTTTTTTAAAGTTTAATGCCAAAAAGGTACTTATAACTAACTTGTTATTTAAAAAATATCAAACAACAGAACTCATATTTTTCCTATATTCATAATAACAAAATATTAGTTATCCCAAGGCTGGGGGTGGTTTCTCCTCAGGATTATTTTTCTAAGATTTTCCTAAGTTTTCATTGTTTTCCTAAAATAAAAGGAAAGACATTTCTTTTGCACTAACAGAGGGTCTAATAAAATTTTCCAGTGAACTATACTAAATAAGTGAGCTAGCAAAAATGTGGTTGCCCCCTGGTTTACTATTTTTAAACAGATTAGTGAGTGATTAAGTACTTCTCTGATTTTTCTTAACCCCAGTCTAACAGTGTAACTATTTTTCCCTCTTTTATTTAGCTTTTGGCCAGAACACTATTTAATTCAAAACTCTAAATTCTTTTGCAACACATAGGCGGTTTTGTATTTTTCCTAAGTAGTTTACTTTATTTAGAATCTGGCAAAATTGGTTTGACTAGATTTGGTTGAATAGAACTGAAGTTATGAATTTTACAAACTCTGTTTATATTTAAAAGAGAAATGTTTAAAAGGTTTTCTGGAAAACCTGTTTACACCGAGGACCCTGGGCTTCTCTCAAAACAATTCTCTAACTTATACGCCTGCGCAACAATTCATTTGAGTCGCTGACACTTCAAAAAACCCCTGACTTCTTTTCCTTCTTCCCTGAGGTCCCTCCCCCCTTTTGAATAGTACCCGCGGAGAGAAAAAGGGTGGCGCGGCTTACCGGTGGCGAGGGAGGTCCGGTGAAGGGTGGGGTTGGCTTCGGGAAGTCCTTGCGGTCACGACGAGGTACGGCTCGACGACGGTGATGGCCCTGCCTAGATCTCACGTATAGCAGGGCTGTCAGCACAGCGCTAGCTGTAGAAGCTAAGAATATAGTCCAAGGAAAATCGAAGGGATTCGGAGGTGATAGGTCTAATCAGGGTCCTGAGAAGTGACTAAGGTTGGTAATCTGATCTTTCAATCTAAATCGTTCTTTGTCTCGCCCACCCTCCTACCCATTCAAACAGCCTGTCTTCATTCACCCTGCAATTGCCCCCACCTCTACAAATCAGCCGAGTGCCCCTGGTGCTCGTTTCCCCGCCCTTCCTAGTTCCTCAATTGGTTGCTTCAATTGTGGGAAGTCTAGTCATTTCATCAAAGACTACCCATATCCAAGGCAGAATAAATCCAACAATTAGCAGAACTTAGGGAACTCAAATCAAGGCAAGGGAAACATGGCAAATAATTCCGCGGGCAAGAATATTAAGAAGACTGGGCGAATATATTACACTCAAGTGGCCACTACACCGGAGGGAGAGCTGGTTATGATGGGTACGTTTCTTGTGGCCAATCACACAGCAGTCATTCTCTTTAATTCTGGTGCTTCGCATACATTCATAAGCAAGAAATTCGTGGAAAAATATTGCATTCCTTGCACTGAATCAAGGGAAGGGTTTATTATTCATTCACTTGGGGGACAAATATTTACTAAATAAGTGGCCTTCAATGTGCCAGTAACATTGGCTAAACGAGATTTTCTCACCAATATGATTGTTCTAAAAGGCCAAGATATAAATGTAATTCTGGGCATGAATTGGTTAGCCCAGCACAAAGCTATCCTCAACACTGACTTAAGAACCATCAGGTTGAGCTATGGCCATGAAGTGGTTCTCTTGTCCATCCCTGTAGCTATTCCAGCTAAACCAATTGGCCGAGTCTATGAAGCTATCATGCCGGAAATCCAAGATATTCTGGTAGTATATGAATTCTCGGATGTCTTTCCGGAAGATCTACCTGGATTACCTCCAGAAAGAGATGTAGAGTTTGTGATTGAACTAAAGCCCGGTACGGCTCCTATTTCTAGAAGGTCGTATCAAATGCCTCTAAATGAGTTGGCAGAGCTCAAGACTCAATTACAAGATCTTCTGGAGAAGGGATTCATTCGGCCCAGTTCATCACCTTGGGGATGTCCCGCAATCTTTGTTAAGAAGAAGGATCAAACGCTTCGAATGTGCGTGGAGGTCACAGTCAAGAACAAGTACCCTCTTCCCCGAATTGATATCTTATTCGATCAGCTTACCGGAGCTCAGGTATTTTCCAAGATTGACCTCAGGTCTGGCTATCATCAGATCCGTATCCGACCCGAAGATATACCCAAGACCACATTTACTACGAGTACGAATTATTGGAATATTTGGTTATGTCTTTCGGATTAACAAATGCTCCTGCCCACTTCACATATCTAATGAACTCGGTATTCATGCCCGAGTTGGACAAATTTGTGGTGGTCTTCATTGATGATATCTTGATTTATTCTAAGAATGAAGAGGAGCATGCTCAGCATCTACCTTAACACACTTAAGGGAACATCAATTATATGCTAAATTCAGCAAGTGCGCGTTTTGGCTGGAGGAAATCCAATTTCTGGGACATGTATTGTCTGCAAAAGGGATTGTGGTTGACCCCAGCAAGGTTAAGGATATTCTAGAGTGGAAACCGTCAACCACTGTGAATCAAGTTTGAAGTTTCCTTGGACTAGCGGGCTATTACTGCAGATTTATCCCAGATTTCTCCAAGCTTGTGTAGCCAATCACAAGTCTATTGAAGAATGATACAAAATTTAACTGGTCCTCAAGATGCAATGAAGCCTTCAAGTAGCTGAAGGTATTATTGACCACTGCTCCGGTATTAGCTCAACCAGATATAGAGAAGCCTTTTGATGTATACTGTGACGCATCAGGCAGTAGTCTAGGATGTGTCTTAATGCAAGAGGGCCGAGTTATAGCATATGCTTCAAGACAGTTGCACCGGCATGAGGAACATTATCCAACTCATGACTTAGAATTAGCTCCTGTGGTTCATGCCCTTAAAATATGGCGTCATTATCTGCTAGGAAATATCTATCACATATATACAGATCATAAAAGTTTGAAGTACATTTTACCCAGTCAGAACTAAATATGAGGCAGAGGAGATGGCTTGAGCTGATTAAGGATTATGAATTAGAAATTCACTATCACCCAGGAAAGGCCAACGTGGTGGCTGACGCACTAAGTCGTAAGACTGCCTGCCATTCTCTCACAGTAAGGATTCTGGACACCACATTATGTCAAGAAATGGAGAAGTTAAACCTGGGAATAATTCGACATGGAACCTTGAACCAATTAAAACTTGAGTCAATTCTTCTGCAAAAGATTATTGATGCCCAAAGAAGTGATAAGGGTATGAAACATATTCATGAGAAAATAAAGGACGGTAAAGCAAATTGTTTCAGAAGGGATAATCAAGGCATAATATGGTTTAATAACCACATAGTTGTGCCCAAGAATGAAGAAGTCTGCCAGCAAATTTTAGATGAAGCACATCTTAGTCGATATTCCATTCATCCCGGAAGCACTAAGATGTATCAAGATTTAAAGCAACATTATTGGTGGACAAAGATGAAGATTGAAATTGCATGCTATGTGGCGAAGTGTGAAACTTGTAGACATGTTAAAGCCATACATATGAAAACTGCTGGTCCATTGCAATCTTTGCCCATCCTGACTTGGAAATGGGAGGACATTAGCATGGACTTTATTGTGGGATTACCCAGGACAACTAAAGGATTTGACTCTATCTGGGTTATAATTGATCGGCTTACAAAAATAGCTCATTTTCTGCCAGTCAAGACATACTACCCGGTCATCACCTATGCACAAATGTATATTGCTCGTATTCTCAGTTTGCACGGGATCCCAAAAACCATTGTGTCGGACCGTGGACCGCAATTCATATCCAAATTCTGGGAAGAACACCACAAGGCTCTGGGTACTAAGCTGCTCCACGGTTCGGCATATCATCCCCAAACAAGTGGACATACTAAGAGAGTGAATCAAATACTCGAAGACATGTTGCGAGCATGCGTTCTAGAATTCCCACAGAAATGGGATGAATGTTTACCATTGGCGGAGTTTTTGTATAACAATAGTTATCAAGAAAGTATCAAGATGGTACACTTTGAAGCATTATATGGACGATGGTGCCGTACTCCATTAAATTGGTCTGAACCAGGAGAAAGGCGAATTTTCAGGCCTGATATAGTTAAAGAAATGGAAGAAAAAGTTCAACGAATTATACATAACTTGGAAAAGGCACAAGCTCGACAAAAGAGTTATGTAGACAAAAGACGCCAACCCTTGTACTTTTAGGTCCAAGATTATGTGTACTTGAAAGTATCACCTATGAAGGGTGTGACCCATTTTGGTGTAAAAGGAAAGCTTGCACCACGATACATTGGTCCGTTCTCGATACTTGAACAATGTGGGCCAGTGGCATATCGACTCCAACTACCCGAAACATTATCTGCGGTACACAATGTGTTCCATGTATCCCAATTAAAGAAGTGCCTTCGGATTCTGGATTGAACCGTTGAGATAGAAGATGTTGTCTTAGAACTAGACTTGACCTATTCAGAACATCCTATTCGTGTCCTGGATCAAAAGGATGGAGTCACCCGAAGAAGAGTTCTCAAATTCTATAAGATACAATGGAACCAACACAATGAAGATGAAGCTACATGGGAAACCCAAGACTTTTTAGAAAAGAATTTCCTAGGCTTTTTAGCTTCATGTAATTTGTGAGATATGTACAATTGTTGGAAAAGAGGAGTAGACTCCATACCACCCCTGCCTTGTACAAGAAATAAGGACATAAAGATATGACGCGTTTCCTTATCCACTACTTGCCCTAGGACTTTAAATCTCGGAACGAGATTCTTTTTTGGGGGGGAGGATGTAACACCCCTGGTGTTACTGTTACTAAAACTTGAGCATAACATCATGAGCATCACCATATCATGTGTTTGTCATACCTAGAGTGCATTCACTAGGTAAAAATTTCAAAAATGTTGCACTGATAAGACTTGATGTGTGGTTAACCCTAGTATAAAGTACTTAACCCCAAATCTGGGCCTATGGATATAAGGGAAGCCCAAATATGTGAAAACCTCAAAAGATATGAGGAATGATCCTAAGATATCACCTTTGATGGACTATTAGTGATATCAAAACCCTAGAGTACTAAAAACCCTGAAAAGATCCCTGAAAAACCCTAAACTGAAATCCTAGGGGGTTAAGTGCAAATTTAAACTTTTGGACTAAAGTGCAAAAACAAGGGTAATATAACACCACAAGCTATGTGCTTCCCACATTTAAGGATTTGCAAGTTAAAAAGTGGGATTTGGACTTAATTGCAAAAAGTACCTTTTTAACCCATATGCTTAAGTCAGAATTCAGTGCAATTGGAGCAACTTTGGAGCTCTATATCTTTTAATCCATGAAGATTCTGTTCTGGCTCAATACATCAAGATGATAGAGCCATGATAGGAGAACAAATTTGATTTAGTGACTAAGCACTGATGCTGAATAAAAATTAGAGATAAATAAGTTTGAAGTCTGGCTGTCAGACTAAGACTCTGTAATGTTCAGAGAAATCAGTTGTATAGGACCAACTTTAGGACCATGTGGAGCTCGATTTAAGGAGTGTTTAACTAAAACCTCTGTAACAAAGTTAAAGCTGGTTTGTAGGAGAGTAACTTTGATGCAGTCGGCTTGCTAGGGTATTGTACAAAAATCGGAGAACTAGTGCTATGAAGTTGTGCTGTCAGAAGCTTGTTATGCGAGTTGGGCTATTCTGAAAACTAGATTCAGAAAAGTATGGCCCCAGTGAAATGCAGTAAATTTGAGAGCACCAAATCTGAGAATCTATGCAAAATTGATCCATGAATTCTATAGTAAACTTGAAGACTGTTGTTTAGTGAACGATTTTTGTTAAGGGAGATTACCCTGTTTTTAACAAGAAATAAGAGAAAGAGAGGGTGAAAGGAGGTCGGTTGAGTGAAACACTAAAGATCAGAACGCAGGAAATATCTAAAGAACAACGAAAAGATCCGAGGCCCTGTAGATTTGGATGTACTCGAGTGAATTGGGGGAGGGATCGACCGCGGTAAGAGAACTTCGAGCCGTGTCATGGTTCCGCGAACCTAGCCAGAGCCTGACCGGAGATATTTCACCGGCGGCCACCGTGGCTCGGTTCTTTTATCACTGCGTCACTCACTCCGCCATTCTACCTCACTGTATTCCTTTGTTACATGGTCACCATGCGTGAACGATATGTTTCGTGGCCACCGATCGTTAGCCGGACCGCCGTGCCTATAAATAGCGCCATGAACCACGGCGAGATCCTCACAATTTCACCAGTGAGCTCAGTTGAAGCTAAAATTCACGAGATCCTCTCCACCTCTCCCCAAATTAGTTGTGCACGGTGAATCAGTAGCCCTTTGCGACCATATAGCCCCAACATGACCTCCTAATTTCACCAGAGCTCGTTGCGATGTCGTTTTCCCCCTTCTCAGACACCGGTGAGCACAAATTCTCCATGCTCCGTGGCCAGACAATCCTGGTATGGGTCTGCGCTTCTAAAGTATTGTTTTAGTAGCCCTATGTGCCCATGAAGCTCGTCGTGGCAACCATTTGACCAATACGGGAACGATTTTGTGGGAACGCGGGCTCGATGTCGCGTTTTCCGCTGTGCGCGTGGGTAGAGTGTTCTCTAAGCGTGCAAGCCAAATTGATGCCCATAATAGCTCGGGATAGGATAGAATTTGGTGGGGCAGGGATCAACGGGTGCTTGGGTCTCCCATGGCCGTGGCGCGACGAGGGGGTGTTTGTCCTCACCATCGTCCAGTGTCAAGGACCTAATTTTAAAAGACACAAAAGTTTGGGGGTCTAAGGGAAAGGTGTCAGTGACTCATTAAACCAGCCGAGGGCTTCTTCTCAAATGTTTGAACCTACAGGGGCTTTTGCGCAAAGTCCACCGCGCGGTCGTGGGCGTGCCCGGATTATGCACAGGCCTGGGCTGGGTGGGCCGGTGTCAGCCCAGTACTGTTGATAACTTTTCCTTCTTCTTTTTCTAAGAAAGTTTAGAAATCCATAAAGAATTCGAGAAAAATAATAAAAATATGAGACCAATTCTGTTGGACTTCTAAATTTCTAGAGTATTTAATAAAAATGGTTCCAAGATTTTTAGTCCAAACCAGGAATATGAAGTATTTAAAATAGCCAAAACCTAGTCTCTGGGAATTTTAGAAATTATTTAATGACTCCAAAAATCACCAAACTTTTTGGATAAGTTTAATATGATATTTAGATCCCAAAAGTGAAGTTTGACTTGATTTGGACATTGCTTGACTCCTAGATCCCAAAACCCTAGCCTTCTAGGTAATAAGTGCCTTAGGAAAATGAGATGTTGACCTAGAGAACCCTAGTTTTCCTGAAGAAACGTGAAGGAAGATTGTATTCAAGACCTAATATGATGTACCTTTATTATCATTGCATTTTCATAAACATCACATGAGCATTCAGGGTTATATATATGTGGTTATATATATAGAGAACGAGGAAGAAATAGTGGTTGAAGGAGAAGGAGCTACACCAGCACCACCTGAAGACCCACCTGCCGGGAACTGCTTTTATTTTGATATTTGTGGAGCAGAGCCCGACTCTCCTACAACTCAAGGCAAGCCCATGTGCATTTGCCACCTCCTTGCTATTTAAAATCTTTATCACTTGCTTGATGCATTAGGTGATAGGAGTTGTGTGCTAAACCAGTTGATGCATTTCCTTCCTTGAATCTGTTTACCATTCCTTGATTACCTGTTTTCTTAAAAAGGTTTTTCTGATGCTTAGTCCTGCTTTAGAAAAACAAATGTTTTGTTTTTTACAAAAGGTGATGCTTCACATTGGTTGGGATGTTCTCAAAAATAAAACTTGATGGTGGATCCATCATGGCCATGATGGGTTCAACATTGGAAAAGATGTACCTCAGCCAAGTACCAAACTTTGAGTTGAAAATAATAAATCTGAGACTGGGCGGGTGACTTGCACGAGAAAAGAGTCTCAGTGTAGTGTCTCCGTCTGAGTCGATTAAGGACCGTGTCGATGTAGGCTTGATGATTGCGGACCTTTTAACTGGTCACATGCCTCATCTTGGGTAAGCTTTGCCTCGGGTAGACTAATACCAGAATAGGATAACACGCAATTGGAGTGGAGAGATGGCGAGAGTAGCGTGTACCCTCCGTGGCAAGAGGCTAGACGGTGGCGTATCTGTGCTCTCGGTTGGTGTGAACCCGATCTAGTCCTAAGAACCCCGGTGGCGAGTTGACATATGCAAGGGTTAAGTGCTACATATGTCGTGTGATTAGAGATCCCCAGCAGGGTATTAATCAATTCGGATCGTCGTTACTTCTCGGACATGAAGACTCGGTCACTGACTTACACGTAGCATTCCAGTGAACTTAAAGGGATTATAAAAGATGGCTAGTATAGGCCAAGTGCTTGAACTAAGGTAGAAAGAACTCTAGATTCAGGTAATGACTTAACTTGCTAATAAAACTGGATTTTTAAGGATCCACTATTAATAAGCATTTCTGCAAACAGAGTCTTTGATAATTGAACAGCCTTACCTTGATTTCCCTCAAGCCAGCATATCCTTGAGAGTCTTTTATTTTGACAGGTAAGACTTGCGAAAGTACACTTCGTACTCAGGGTTTTCGAACCCATGTTGTTGTAGGTGAGGAAGTAGCAAACTTTTGTTGCTTTTGCTCTAAGGTGGTGCTAAAGGAAGAATCTCAAGAGTGAAGCCTCGGGAGCATGGTGTCCTCCTTTTAAAAACATTATACTTTTAAGCGGGAGGGGTTTTTGCCTCTCGAGTTCGTAATAATAGTACTTCTGCACTCTTATATCACTGGTATGTAATAATAACACTCTTTCTATATTTTAATGTAAATTAAGTTACTGTAAATGCTTCCGCTTATTCGTTCCTCTGATGTGTTGTAATATCTGCGTGACGGGTGAAACGCTCTTGGGAAAGGCAAAGGACACAGATACTGAACTTGTCGAGTGATTAGAAGCATCTATAGGGTTGTCCGAGGTCTGTTGGACAAAGACAACTGTAGGTGGGCCTAATGACTTGGGAGGTTCCGTCACAGCCATATCTTCTTTTTGCTTGTATTGGCTGATTCTCCATAAATCATCGGTCCTTCCTTATTTTCTTGTATGACGACATCTGTTGTACCTATTTTGATGACGTCTCCTTTTGTCGTTCTCTTAGAGGCTATTGATATATGCCCCCTGCTAGATTGGTCGGCCTTTGCGGGCAAATGGTATGGTAATCTTGTTGGACTTGTGGCTGGTGACTGGATTGAGGGGCACTCAATCGATCTTGTGCGGGATGTGCGACCCTGTCAAAAAACGGATGAATGGGGTGCCCCCTAAGCAGGGTAATGTGGCTCCCGAATGGATATAGTGGCATACCCGACATCTGATTCGGGACGTATGGTGGTGGGGGTATGTATGCGTAATGAAATGGCATGGGTGTGTATGGAGGTGGAGGTGTCCACGGAGGTACGTTAGGTCTTGATTGGACGTTATGACTTTCTGTCCTTTCCGATTGGTGAGGTGGTCCAATCGACCTTACCTGCTGTCACTCATAGGTGGGTGAGCGAGGTCGCTTTGGCGGCCGGTCACTTGGGCCAGCCTTCTTTTTCACATACTTAGACAATAACTGATCAAAGGTTGGGCTGGATTTAACCAGTCGACTAGCTGCCTTGGACGTATTAGTTTTTCACGTACCTATTTCTGATCGTCGTGGTTTAAAGGTACGGGGTCGTCGTGGCTCCTAAGCGTTGCTGGACTGTCCACTGGAATGAGCTGGACTGTCTAACGGTGTCCCGAACCGTCCGTGTCTATACGTCAGACCATCCACGATGCGCAGAACAGGTGCTCGTGCCTGGTTTCCTGCCTGCGCCTGCCCCAGTGTTGGAGGTAGTGATGGTAACTTTCAAAGTCTCCCCTCCATCAGGAGTCGTTTCTGTCACCACTTTCCTGCAAGAATTTTTATTATTTTCATCGGCCTTTCGTGCGTCGCCGATGATGATTTCCTTGCCTTTGCCCTTATCGTCTATGCTGGGCCGAATTAGGACCTTTTTGCCCTCAAAGTCGATCACATTCATTGGAAAGGGCTCGGTGTCCACCTGCATTTCCTAAAATTTTAATCGTCCCTCGTTAATGGCCGATTGGATTTGTCATCGAAGTACATTACAATCATTAGTGGCATGGGAAAAGGAGTTGTGCAACTTGCAATATGCGCAATGCTTTAGTTCGTCGGCGGATGGTACAGTATGATTTATCTTAATGTTGCCATTTTTATTAATTCATCAAATATCTTATCACATTTGCCAACATTAAATGTAAATTTAACCTCCTCTTGTCATTTCTTTTGAACCGGTTGTAAGGAGGAACAAGCCAAAGATTTGGCCTGCTTGGGCCAAACCATTTCGGCAGCGTAAACTTCTTTTGATTCGTCGTCTAAGCTACTCTGGTCACACTCTACTATATGGACGTTGTGACGAATCGTTTTAGCAGTTTCTTTGCTTCGGCTTTCACAAGTCAAAGCTCTCTGATGTAATTGTGCTAGCATGAAAAACTGGATGCCTTCTAATCTTTCTTTTAAATAATATCGCAATCCATTAAAGACTAATCCCGCTAGCTGTTTTTCTGCCAAATGAATTTAAAAGCATCGGTTTCTTGTATCCCGGAACCTCCGGATGTACTCATTAACTGATTCGTCTTTTCCTTGGTCACCTGGTCTACCAAATCTAACTCATAGTCACCAGAAAAGAAGTGATCATGAATTTTTTGTTCTAAATCCCCCATGACAAAATAGAATTAGGAGGTAATGTGGCATACCATGCGAATGCGGTTCCTGTTAAAGATAATGAAAATAAACGCACATGGAACGCCTTTGTGTCGGCCAACTCTCCTAATTGCGCTAAAAACTGGCCTATGTGTTCGCGTGTGCTCTTTCCTTGGTCACCCAAATTTTTTTGCGAATTCGGGTATCCTGGTTCCCTATGGGTATGGGTGGTGGTCAAATTGGCTGTCATAAGGTCTCTGATATAACTACCCCAAGGGACCACGATTACTCTGAGCTTATCTTGGAATGCCCCGGCTATTTCTTCCCTTACTATATCAATAGCAGCTGATGGGAGACCACCGGCTCTCTGGTCCAACATGGGTGAGGTTGTTTGGATATTAGTTTGTTGTCTTCCCCCCATTGGTTTGGGTTTTATGGCGCATTCATTTCCCTATGTGGCTCATAGGGGTGGTCGTTCCTTTCCGGCCTTCTAGGTGGGGCCGAAAAGTACTCGCCCACATGGGTTTGGAATGTTGTATTGTGGTGCTAGTGTGTTGTAGGATATGATGAGACGTTTAGCTAGGACGGATGAGAGTTTGGGTAACAATCCTCATCGAAAAACTCTATGTCGGACCGTCCAGTTAGATATATGGACCGTCCGGCGGTGTTCGCGGACTGTCCGGCCACATGGCCAGACCATCCGTTGTTGTATGTGGATCGTCCGTCGCTGTATCTGGACGGTCCAACTAGGTAGTTTAGGGTTTGCACAGTACGTGGTGGCTCGAGTGCATGTCTCAGTAATTCATTAAAAATGGGACTGACCACCACTGCCCGCACAGTCCACGCTCATGTGCAGACGGTCCGGACATGCATAGATCGGCTAATTTATCGTCGATGTGCCTAGGAGGTTGTGGTTGCTCAGGGTATGTGTCTATCGGCATCCCATAAAGGGGTTGTGACCGGTCGTGACAACCTGTAGCCAATGAATTACGTATGTTTCCCCCAATTCAATCTCGTGCGAAGGAAAATTTGCAACAGTAGATTTATCAAAACGCACGTACTAGCCTTCTATAATTTTTTTGCATACCCCCTATGATATTTTGCATTTATCAAAACGCACGTGCGAAGGAGCTTGTTTGTGTCGCTCACCTTGGGGGTAGTCGTAGTAGGTCAGAGCGAAGCCAGATCTGTCACCCATTGCCGAACAATTTTGTTGTTCTTGTCTACCTTGAAGTTGGCTAGGAATTTTGCTTTTGCTTTCTGGATCAGCTGCTCTTTGTGCTCCTCGAACTGAAGCTATTCGTCAGCCGACAAGGTTTCCCAAGTCGGCTTGATGATATTGCTGGGGGAGACGTTAGAGTTATCCCTTGAACCGGCCATTGAGGGCCGGTCTGATAGGTCTATATGTGATGTCCCCAGCGGAGTCGCCAAAAAGTGTGTTGGCGCCGATCCGGACGCCAATCACTGCATTGAGAACCAGCGGCGGTACGCTCTGCGTAAGCGCGGACGGTCCGCGGCCAGGGGTCGGACGGTCCGTGACCTGGCACAGAGGCTGGCTTTCCTACTTGACGGGCCGAACGGTCCGCGCGTGCGCAGGGGTGGCGGAGTTCGCCGGCAGCGCCTGGATCTCACTCTTGGGAGGGACCCCATCGGGGAGGAGAGGTTCTAGGCTTTGTATATGGTCGGCAGACCGACTTAGACAGCTCTAATCGACGTAGAGCCGAAGAGAAGCAGAGAATTTGGGGATTGAGAGGCTAAACTATAACTAAACTATAGCTACTCCTAAATGTACAAGATAAAATGCGAATTGTATTGGTTGTAGGTTCGATTATTTTCTTCTCAATCGGCCGTATTCCTCGGAGGGGGTCTGGACCCGTTATAAACCAATCTCCCGAGTTAATTCCACGAATTTAGCTAACAACAGTAGTAAGAAACTTAAAACCCTAACTGGGTCTGTGTGCACACGAATCGTCTACGCTACTGACGCGGACCGTTCGGCCTCCGTCCGCCCTGTCTATTTTGGTGCTCAACATAATCTACAATGTTGAATTCTACTGTTTGGAACCCAAAATTGCTAGTATGAAACTCGCAGCCAAAAATAAGAAACAGTTTTGTTCGGCAGCATGCAGTAGATCGAAGAATAATAATCTGCCTGCTGTGCGTGGTTGTTGGTTAGCGGTGCCCCCAGACTCCACTGTCTGGCCACCGCGAGTTGGATTAAACTATGCAAGGCAGCGTAAACAGCACGCAGTAAAGAAAACGATGAGAGAAAAAAATCATCATCAGTAACCGAGGCACACGCGGTACTACTATCTCTCTGTTTGATCTCAGGGAGCATGTCAGAAGCCGAAGTAAAATATTGCCCGTATGATAAACCTTTTATCTTTTGACCAATCCTCCGTGTTAAAATTCAAGTCAACAAAATGGCGGTGTTTATATATATATGGCCCCATACATGTATTTGAATTCCGCGGAATTTGATAGAGCGGTGCTAAAATTGGTCCTAGAGGTTCCAAAAACAGTTTGTTCCAAACCAGCTAGCAATTTGTTAGTTAGCTAACTATTAGCTCTGTAGTTCCAAATAGCATCTAAATGTTTATGTTGATACATGTTACATGCCTATACATGTTAAAGCCGCATTACTAGAAAAATATCTATGCATCTATAATACCATACTAGGTGAGTGTCCGTACTTTGCAACGGTAACATATAATATCATGGTAAGTTATGTACAAATATGTATTATATTGTTATAACAAAAGATTTCGTAATCCATTTGTGATCTTAGCTATATAGATTTTTTTATTTTAATTTAGCTATTTCACCAGTACAACCATCAGTACCATGCAGACTTCTTATATGATTTTAATAACATCATGCCAATTACAACATTTAAATGCTAAGACTATCATAATAAATTACAAACTTATACAAATCTTCAAGAAATATCAGAAGATCTTACAATTCGAACAGATACTCATTGATATATATAACCAGTATATCCCATTAATAAAATATCTACAAGTCATCATATGCTACATGTCTTTTATCTCATGTGAGCATCGTATTTCTATGCAACTAACTTATAATCAAACTTTTTGAGCACTTCTGTTTTCTGTCATGGAGAATCCTAAAAAATGATAGCAATTGCTTCCTCTACAACTTTCCCAATGACCCTTGCACGAAAACAGTATGAAAGCATATTTTTAAACAAAGAAACAACAAACAAAAGGTTTCATGAATACAAATAACTCGACCTACCAATGATTGGTCATGTTGGATTTTGAGCGAAAAAATTATTTGCATGGACCAGTTCCGATAATGGCAAGCATCTATGACCTGATTATTTTGGAATTTTCGAGGTCAATTCGTCCTAAACTCCAAGCCATAGACAGAATCACCACATTTGATTACAACTAAGCTGGATACCTATCATAAACTGAATCTACTCAACACCATCATCAAGAGCTCAAACTAAAATAGTTGCACATTTGCAGTGAATTATCCAAGTGCCTGCTCAAATAACATATATGATAAATGAAACTGGTTGGCATGTGTAGCAGATAGGACCCTAACCAGTATCCATCGAAATAGACAAGCACGTCACAATGAATGCGACGAAAGTAGATTCACTGATTCTGATGTACCTAATCATAAGACAATTCTAAGTTCGATCAAACACCATTGATAAGCATGTTTAGTGACACTCAAAAGTGGTGATTTAACAACAGGATATAAAAGCAAACTCAGTACTATAGAACTTCATAGGGGGCAGTAAACTACTGCATACTACGAAAAGAACACCAGCCTGTGGCTTGCCTACACAGTAGAAATGTTGGCTAAATAGTTGATGAGCTATTGACACATCCACTTTGCTCTCTAACAAGTTCTAAATCAGGACCAGGGCATCATGCATAGACAAAAGAGAGTGTCATAGTACATAAAACAATTGCAGGTGCAAAGTTGTCTCAATGTACCACTGAGCATAAAAGAAACAAGGGATGATTTGACATGAGAAATAAAAAATAAAAAAGTAAGGGCAGAAATTACCTCAACTGTCGAACTGGCAGGTTTCCTGTCTCCCATGCTCCCAACAGATAGCAAGAATTAAGAAGTTCGACACAACTCACTACATATAGCAAAGACACCAAGTTTTATATAGTAAGGGCTACAAGTGGTGACTACAATGTTATTATAAGAGAGCTTGGATACCTGATCTATGATGTCAACATTATAAGCCGAGCATAGTAAATTAGTACCCTTTCCAAATTATAATGTGTTTTGGCCTTTCTAGATTTGTAGCTTTTGTCACGCACCAAAATATAAGTTCTGTATATTACAGAGTATCTAGAAATACCAAAATGTCTTATAATTTGGAACGGTGAGTAACAAACATGATCAACCTTGTTCCTGATTTTCACACCATTTCCCCCCAAAAATCACCACTTATCTTAGCATATGATGGGGAGCAGAATTTACAGGGACGGTTGGGGCTGGGATCAGTATGTTACACAACTCCCCTAATTATCTAACTTAAGCGAAGCTTGTCTATCTTTAAAATTGACCTTTGGTAGGATAATCTTAGAAAGAATCATCCTCATCATTATTCCAAGGAGCATGCAAGTCTAATTCATTAACATGCTCGTGCTACTTCACAAGTTACTTAGACCGACATCAAAATAAAGTTCAATATGAGGATAGGAATGCCATCCGTCAATAACATAAGGAATAGAGTGTATTTCTCACTTTCATGCAGAAATACGAGTAGCATATTGGATAAACTGATTACCTTATCAGGATTGTTTTTGGCAAGAATTGCTCCAACAACACCTCCTAAAGATCTCCCAAAGATAACTATCATGGTTGTGTCAATTTCCTTCCTCTGAGCTAGATGATCAAGTGCAACCAATTAAACATGGTCTCTGTAAGAATTCATGAAAGTCGCCTAGAGGGGGTGAATAGGCAGAATCTGAAAATTATAAACTTAAGCACACACTACAAGCCGGGGTTAGCATTAGAAATAAAATCGAGTCTGAAAGAGAGGGCGAAAACAAATCACAAGCAAATGAAGAGAGTGACATGGTGATTTGTTTTACCGAGGTTCGGTTCTTGCAAACCTACTCCCTGTTGAGGTGGTCACAAAGACCGGGTCTCTTTCAACCCTTTCCCTCTCTCAAACGGTCACTTAGACCGAGTGAGCTTCTCTTCTCAATCAATTGGGACACTTAGTCCCCACAAGGACCACCACACAATTGGTGTCTCTTACTTTGATTACGAATGTCTTGGGAACAAGAAATGGGGAAGAAGAAAAGCGATCCAAGCGCAAGAGCTCAAAAGAACACGGCAAAACTCTCTCTTCTAGTCACTAATTGCTTTGAGTGGAATTGGGACTTGGAGAGATTTTGATTCAATCTTTTTGTGTCTTGTATTGAATGCACTAGCTCTTGTATTGAATGTGTTGGCTAAAAACTTGGATGCCTTAAATGTGTGGTGGTTGGAGGTATTTATAGCCCCACCTACCAAAATGGCCGTTAGGGAGGCTGTCTGTCGACGGGCGCACCAGATAGTCCGGTGCGCCACCGGACACTATTCGGTGCGCCAGCCACGTCACCCAACCGTTAGGGTTCGACCGTTGGAGCTTCTGACAGCTGGGCCACCGGACAGTCTGGTGGTGCACCAGACAGGTCCTATTCACTGTCCGGTGCGCCTTCTGCGCCTGCTCTGACTTTTGCCCGTGCAGTCCGCGCACTGTAGCGTTGTCAGCCGACCGTTGAACTCGACCGCTGCACTGTAGCCGTTGCTCCCGCTGGCACACCGGACAGTCCGGTGCTACACCGGACAGTCCGGTGAATTATAGCGAGGAGCGATTTCCAGAAACCCGAAGGTGGCAAGTTCGGAGTTGATCTCCCTGGTGCATCGGACACTGTCCGGTGGCACACCAGACAGTCCGGTGCGCCAGACCAGGGCAGCCTTTGGTTGTCTTTGCTCCTTTAATTTGAACCCTTTCTTTTAACTTTGTATTGGTTTGTTGTGAACCTTTGGCACCTGTGGAACATATATTCTAGAGCAAACTAGTTAGTCCAATTATTTCTGTTGGGCAATTCAACCACCAAAATCATTTAGGAAAAGGTTTGACCCTATTTCCCTTTCAATCCCCCCTTTTTGGTGATTGATGCCAACACAAACCAAAGCAAATATAAAAGTGCAGAATTGAACTAGTTTGCATAAGGTAAGTGCAAAGGTTGCTTCGAATTAAACCAATTTGAACTTTCATAAGATATGCATGGATTGCTTTCTTCTATTTTAACATTTTGGACCACGCTTGCACCACTAGTTTTGTTTTTGCCAATTCTTTGGAAATTCTTTTCAAAATTCTTTTGCAATAGTCAAAGGTATATGAATAGGATTGAAAGACGCATTTTCAAGATTTGAAATTTTCTCCCCTTGTTTCAAATGTTTTTTCCTTTGACTAAACAAAACTCCCCCTTAATGAAATTCTCCTCTTAGTGTTCAAGAGGGTTTTACCAATTGAGATAGAATTTCTTAGAGGAATACTAATTTCAAAGATACCAATTGAAAAACATTTAAAAACTTAAACTTGAAAAATTTTGAAATCGGCATGGTGGTGCGGTCCTTTTGCTTTGGGCTAATACTTTCTCCCCCTTTGGCATGAATCGCCAAAAACGGATACTTGTGAGTGAAATATGAGCCCTTTTACTTTCTCCCCCTTTGGCAAACAATAAATATGAGTGAAGATTATACCAATGTGGAGAGATGGCGGAATACCGACAAAGAGTAGATAATACCGATGGAGTTGAGTGGAAGCGTCGTCTTTGCCAAATACTTCATTTCCCTTTCAATTCTATGACTAAGCATGAGAATACACTTGAAAAAACATATTAGTCATAGACATAAAAGAGATATTATCAAAGGTATATGAATGAGCAATGTGTGCAAAGTATCAATCAAAGTTCCGAGAATCAAGAATGTTTAGTTTATTCCTAAGTTTGGTAAAGGTTTTCTCATCTTGTGGTTTGGTAAAGATATCGGCTAATTGTTCTTTGGTGTTAATATAGGCTATCTCGATATCCCCCCTTTGTTGGTGATCTCTCAAAAAGTGACACCGAATGGCTATGTGCTTAGTGCGGCTGTGTTCAGCGGGATTATCCACCACGCGGATTGCACTCTCATTATCACATAGGAGAGGGACTTTGCTAAATTTGTAGCCATAGTCCATTAGGGTTTGCCTCATCCAAAGTAATTGCGCGCAACAATGGCCTACGACAATATACTCGGCTTCAGTGGTAGAAAGAGCGATTGAGTTTTGTTTCTTTGAAGCCCAAGACACCAGGGATCTTCCCAGAAACTGACAAGTCCCTGATGTGCTCTTCCTATCAATTTTACATCTTGCCCAATCAGCATCTGAATATCCTAATAAATCAAAAGAGAATCCCTTGGGCTACCAAAGACCAAACTTAGGAGTATAAACCAAATATCTCAAAATTCTCTTCACAGCCCTAAGGTGAACTTCCTTAGGATCGGCTTGGAACCTTGCACACATGCATACGGAAAGCATAATATCCGGTCGAGATGCACGTAAATAGAGTAGCGATCCTATCATCGACCGGTATACCTTTTGATCTACGGATTTGCCTCCCGTGTCAAGGTCGAGATGCCCATTGGTTCTCATGGGTGTCTTGATGGGCTTGGCATCCTTCATTCCAAACTTAGTGAATATATCTTGAATTTACTTTGTTTGGCTGATGAAGGTGCCCTCTTGGAGTTGCTTGACTTGAAATCCTAGAAAATACTTCAACTCCCCCATCATAGACATCTCGAATTTTTGAACCATGATCCTACTAAATTCTTCACATGTAGATTTGTTTGTAGACCCAAATATGATATCATCAACATAAATTTGGCATACAAACAAGTCTTTTGCAATAGTTTTAGTAAAGAGAGTAGGATCGGCTTTATCGACTTTAAAGCCAATAGTGATAAGGAAATCTCGAAGGCATTCATACCATGCTCTTGGGGCTTACTTGAGCCCATAAAGCACCTTGAAGAGTTTGTAAACATGGTTAGGGTACTCACTATCTTCAAAGCTGGGAGGTTGCTCAACATAGACCTCTTCCTTGATTGGCCCATGAAGGAAGGCACTTTTCACGTCCATTTGATAAAGCTTAAAGCCATGGTAAGTAGCATAGGCAAGTAATATACGAATTGACTCAAGCCTAGCTACAGGTGCATAGGTTTCATCAAAATCCAAACCTTCGACTTGTGAATAACCCTTGGCTACAAGTCGTGCTTTATTCTTTGTCACCACACCATGTTCATCTTGCTTGTTGTGGAACACCCACTTGGTTCCTACAACATTTTGATTAGGACGTGGAACCAAATGTCATACCTCATTCCTTGTGAAGTTGTTGAGTTCCTCTTGCATCGCCAGCACCCAATCCGAATCTTTAAGTGCATCCTCTACCCTGTGTGGCTCAATAGAGGAGACAAAAGAGTAATGTTCACAAAAATGAGCGACTCGAGATCGAGTGGTTACCCCCTTATGAATATCGCCGAGGATGGTGTTCGCGGGGTGATCTCTTTGAATCGCCTAGTGGACTCTTGGGTGTGGTGGCCTTGGACCCTGTTCATCTTCCTTGTCTTGATCATTGTCATCTCCCCCTTGATCATTGCTCTTCTCTTGAGGTGACTCATCTTATTGATTTTCTTCTTCGTCATCTTGAGCCGGTTCCTCATTTTGAGTTGGTGGAGATACTTGTATGGAAGATGATGGTTGATCTTGTGCTTGTGTTGGCTCCTCGGATTTTTTAGGACACACATCCCCAATGGACATGTTCCTTAGCGCGACGCATGGAGCCTCTTCATCATCTAGCTCATCAAGATCAACTTGCTCTACTTGAGAGCCATTAGTCTCATCAAACACAATGTCACAAGAAACTTCAACTAGTCCAGTGGACTTGTTAAAGACTCTATATGCCCTTGTGTTTGAGTCATAACCAAGTAAAAAGCCTTCTACAGCCTTAGGAGCAAATTTAGATTTTCTACCTCTTTTAACAAGAATAAAACATTTGCTACCAAAGACTCTAAAATATGAAACATTGGGCTTTTTATCGGTGAGGAGTTCATATGATGTCTTCTTGAGGATTCGGTGTAGATATAACCGGTTGATGGAGTAGTAGGCGGTGTTAATCGCCTCGGCCAAAAACCGATCCGGTGTCTTGTATTCACAAGCATGGTCCTCGCCATGTCAGGTAGAGTTCTATTCTTCCTCTCCGCTACACCATTTTGTTGTGGCGTGTAGGGAGAAGAGAACTCATGCTTGATGCCCTCCTCCTCAAGGAAGCCTTCAATTTATGAGTTCTTGAACTCCGTCCCATTGTCGCTTCTAATCTTTTTGATCCTTAGGCCAAACTCATTTTGAGATCGTCTCAAGAATCCTTTTAAGGTCTCTTGGGTTTGTGATTTTTCCTGCAAAAAGAACACCCAAGTGAAGCGAGAATAGCCATCCACAATTATAAGACAATACTTACTCCCGCCGATGCTTATGTAAGCTATCGGGCCGAATAAATCCATGTGGAGTAGCTCAAGCGGCCTGTCGGTCGTCATAATGTTCTTGTGTGGATGATGGGCACCAACTTGCTTTCCTGCTTGACATGCGCTACAAATCCTGTCTTTCTCAAAATGAACATTGGTTAGTCCCAAAATGTGCTCTCCCTTTAGAAGCTTGTGAAGATTCTTCATCCCAACATGGGCTAGTCGGCGATACCAGAGCCAACCCATATTAGTCTTAGCAATTAAGAAAGTGTCGAGTTCAGCTCTATTGAAATCAACTAAGTATAGCTAACCCTCTAACACTCCCTTAAATGCTACTGAATCATCACTTCTTCTAAAGACAGTAACACCTAAATCGGTAAAAAGGCAGTTGTAACCTATTTTGCATAATTGAGAAACTGAAAGCAAGTTATAATCTAAAGAATCTACAAGAAAAACATTGGAAATAGAATGGTCAGATGATATAGCAATTTTACCAAGTCCTTTGACCAAACCTTGATTTCCATCCCTAAATGTAATAGCTCGTTGGGGATCTTGATTTTTCTCGTAGGAGGAGAACATTCTATTCTCCCCAGTCATGTGGTTTGTGCACCCGCTATCAATGATCCAACTTGAGCCCCCGGATGCATAAACCTACAAAACAAGTTTAGGCCTTGTTCTTAGGTACCAAACGGCCTTAGGTCCTTTCACATTAGAAACAAGCACCTTGGGTACCCAAACACAAGTCTTTGACCCCTTGTGTTTGCCCCCAACATATTTGGCAAGTACTTTTCCTGATTTGTTAGTGAGCACATCTGAAGCATCAAAAGTCTTAAATGAAATATTAGGTTCATTTGATGCAATAGGAGATTTCTTTTTGGGCATTTTAACATGAATAGAACGCCTAGAACTAGATGCCTCACTCTTATACATAAAAGCATGATGAGAGCGAGAGTGAGACTTCCTAGAATGAATTCTCCTAATCTTATCCTCGGGATAACCAACATGATATAAAATATAGCCCTCGTTATCCTGTGGCATGGGAGCCTTGCTCTTAACAAAATTGGACAATCTTTTAGGGGCATTAAGCTTGACATTGCCTCCCTGTTGGAAACCAATGCCATCCTTAATGCCAGGGCGTTTCCCACTATAGAGCATGCTTCTAGCAAATTTAAATTTTTCATTTTCTAAGTCATGCTCCTTAATTTTAGCACTAAGTTGAGCTATGTGATCATTTTGTTGTTTAATTAAAGCTAGGTGATCATGAATAGCATCAACATTAATGTCTTTACATCTAGTACAAATAGAAACATGATGAACAGTTGATGTAGAGGGTTTGCAAACATTTAATTCATCAATCTTAGCATGTAACATAGCATTTTCATTTCTAAGATTGGAAATAGCATCATTGCAAACATTTAAATCCTTAGCCTTAGCAATTAGTTTTTCATTCTCAATTTTAAGGCTAGCAAGAGAGGCATTCAATTTATCAATCTTAGCAATTAGACTAGCATTATCATTTCTAAGATTGGTAATTGAATCATCACAAATATTTGACTTCTCAACCTTAACAATCAAATTAGCATTCTCAATTCTAAGGTTGGAGATGGTGTCATGGCAAATGCTAAGCTCACTAGTTAATTTTTCACATTTTTCTACTTCCTGAGCATAAGCATTTTTAACCTTAACATGCTTCTTGTTTTCCTTAATAAGGAAGTCCTCTTGGCTATCCAAGATTTCATCCTTCTCATGAATAGCACTTATCAATTCATTTAATTTTTCTTTTTGTTGCATGTTTAGGTTGGCAAATAGAGCAAACAAATTTTCTTCATCATCACTAGAGTTATCCTCATCACTAGATGTAGCATATTTAGTGGAGGCTCTAGATTTTACCTTCTTTTTGCCGTCCTTTGCCATGAGGCACATGTGGCCGACGTTGGGGAAGAGGAGGCCCTTGTTGATGGCGATGTTGGCGGCGTCCTCGTCGGAGTAGGAGTCGGTGGAGCTCTCATCGGAGTCCCACTCCCGGCATACATGGGCATCGCCGCCCTTCTTGTTGTAGTACCTCTTTTTTTCCTTCCTCTTTCCCTTCTTGTCGTCGCCCCTGTCACTATCACTAGATAATGGACATTTAGCAATAAAATGACCAGGCTTACCATATTTGTAGCAAACTTTCTTGGAACGGGGCTTGTAATATTTCCCCTTCCTTTGCTTGAGGATTTGGCGAAAGCTTTTGATGATTAGCGCCATCTCCTCGTTATCGAGCTTGGAGGCGTTGATGGGGACCCTACTTGGTGTATAATCCTTCTTTTCTTCTTCCGTCGCCTTGAATGCGACGGGTTGCACCTCGGGTGTTGAGGTGGCGCCTCGCTCGATGATTTGTTTGGAGCCTTTGATCATCAATTCAAAGCTCACAAACTTTCCTATAACCTCCTCGGGAGACATTAGCTTGTATCTAGGATCACCATGAATTAATTGAACTTGTGTAGGATTAAGAAAAACGAGTGTTCTTAGAATAACCTTAACCATTTCATGCACTACTAGAAATATGCTTATTTAAGACGCACATTTTAAGACGGATATTTGTGCATTTTATAGAAGCGTCTTTTATTATATGGCGATGAGTAAGATAAGACGGTTTTTTGGAGATCCGTCTTTAATAAAGAAGTGTTTTGAGACAGTTACATCATAAGAAATGTCTTATATTAATTTAGGACAGATTTTTATTGAAAATTGTCTTAAATAAATATACCTTTTGAGTCATTAACATTGCAAGAATTGTCTTAGATTTTGGTTACTATATTAGACACTTCTGTATATGAAACCATCTCAAATAAAGATATTATTAGAGTCGTCTAGACACTACAAGACATATAGCCTTCTATGATGAATACCTTGTGACAATAGATCAAAAGGTCATAAGTCTCTCGTATTTATGACGTTTGGTAGGGGTTGATTGACTTCAGTGACGAAAAGGAAATGATCGTCATTAAGGCCAATGCAAAATAGTCATAAACATGGAAGATGTCATATTTGTGATGAACGCTCTTTTAGTTTCATGACAATTAGCTAGTGTCACTATTTTTTATGACAATGTTGGTCGTCATAAGTTCTCACATTAATTTCCAAAAAAGCAAAATTATAGACCCCACTACAAATAATTAGAGATGACAATTTTATCTGCAGATTCGGATATAATATTTGATCTACGGATATCGTTTGTGTACAACCTATGATAAAAATGGATCGATTTTGGTTTTTATATTTTACGCATGGGTCATGGGCGGATATCGAAAACAATCGAACATGGTTTTGATCTCAGTCCGGCTCATCAGCAGTACTCCACGGCCAGCCCACCATCGGTCCGTGTCCATCACTCACGGCTCACGCTCACCACCATCAGCATCTATTCTCTAACCCTAGACCATCATTCCCTAGTTCCCCACTCGCTAGTCCCGGCACCTGCACAACATAGCCGCTGCCATGCGTGCACGGCCGAGCCCCATCCAGGCGCGGCAGCGGGCGGACGCAGCCCCGGCGAGCCCCGGCCAGGAGCAGCAGAAGGAGGCAGCCCCTTCTGCATGGCGGCGCTCGTCCTCTCCGTCGTGTTGCTCCGCGCCATGCTCCGCGTCTCCATGGAGCCCTCGCTGTCCTGGTCGCGCGCGCGCCCGGCTTCAGACGAGACCGTCGTGCAGCAGTTCTGGTATGAGGGCCACGCGCGCATGCATCACACATCTCAAACGATGGACGGTGGCCATGGCCAGCCTCTTCGATGTTTGAGGAATCAGCTGCATGAACTAGAACGGTAACATGCTAACATTGTTTTCTTCAATCCACATTATTTTTACCTCTTTGATTTGCCCTGAATGCATCTTGTAGCTATGTATTCTGCTTATCTTAGTTTAGGCAGCCTGGCGATATAGTCTCGATGGGTAGGTCAGTGTTTTAGTTTCATGTTTATACATTATTAGATACAACCATCTATCCACCTCAATCAACCATGCTAGGGCATAGATAAATTATAGTAATGCATTCAATTAATCATTTCACATGTGAACTGAAACAACTGAATTAGTTCAACCTATACAAGCATGCAAGTGCATACCTGCTGTCCAGGTGGAAACCATAATTATCATTGAGCAAACAAACAAGAACATAAAAACATGTGTCACCGAATAAGAACCCATTTGTTTGACAAAGAGAAGGTGAAATATCCATCACATACTTCACTACAGTTTCCCCTTCTACCTTGAGCAATCCAGAAAGCTAACGGGTCTTCATTGTTGACCAAATGAAAAGCCATGATTTTGTTTGAGGGCAGAAGGACCAAAGGTCAATCAATAGCAGTTCAATGCTCTATCCAAATGAATTTTTACCAATGTATGTCTCTAATGCGTCAATACTTTAATTCACCGGCTAAACTAAAAAACAGTAATGCTACTGGACTTGGAGGTAATAACTGGAATTCTGAAAAATAAGCTTGTTAGACATGCCATTATCCTAATACCAAATTGGATTTACGATGAAAGCAACAATGACAAACACAAAAGGTACTTAAGTAAATGCACAATAAATTGCATTTTACAAGGCTATGCATACTGTTGTTTTTTAGACCAAAACTGCCCTGTTTTTCTTTGACATAATAAATGTACTTTTATTGTCCGAACCTTGCTGCCCAATTTTTTCAGATTTGACAAATATTCAGGGAAGGTTGCCTCTGAAAAACAAGGGAGCTCCAATGACAGAGGTAATTATTGAATAATTGTCTTGTCATCGAGATTGAGTACAAGTTGATAATTAAAACCTAAAATATGATCTGCACTGTCAATGCATGGCGAAAGTGTGGTGCTCCTCTCTACAGCCCTAAGGTTAGTACTTCCCTCCCCTTTAATACCTGCTTCCCCATCCTGCATTTCAATCTACAAAATCACCACTGCATCTTGCTCATCGATCTAAATCACCAGTCCATCTTCGATTTGCTGAGTTGCCTAGTCATTCCACATATAAATACGCCCGGTCACCACCGCATCCCTCGTGTCAACCTGCTACATCATCGCTGCATCCAGCGTATCAATCTAATTATGTCAACCTGCTACAATATGTGCTCTTTTGATCTGAGATAGCTCTTGTGCTTGGTTGCACATTAGATCATTCAGCTTTTTTCCCTGGTCGCCCACTTCCCTGGTGCTCGCCCTTGCACTTCCCTGGCCGGCGCCCCTCCATGGTCGAGCTCACCCCAGCAGGGAGCCCCTCCCATGGCGCCTAGTCCTCTTCCCATGTCGAGCTCGCCCAACCAATCGTCTCCATCGCAGGTGCTGTGTTCCCCTTCCCTTTCCTCAAGTTTGGTCCTTGGCGCCCAAGCTTCTATGTCCTTACAGCACGCACGCCGTTGCCCCTACCCCCATGGTCGGCCGACCTCGTCAGTGAGCCCCTGGCGCTACCTTGCAGCTCGCCCTCAAGCCTAGGGTCTCGCTGTTTTCCTTTGCCCCACGTGGATGTTGTAGCCGGGCTATGTCTCTCCCTGTCGTAGCACCCCGCAAATGTTTTGTTCATCGCCGGTGAGAGCTGATGTTTGTTCTCTTTCCAATTTGTATTGTCATCCTTTTCCGTATTATGATTATGTATGTTTATGCAAGTAAAATATGTGGAGTAAAAACCCTAGGTTTGTCGTGGAAGAGGAAAGTCCATTTGGCGCGCTCTAGGTGTTTGGCAAAAAGCTTAAACCAGAAATCGTCATCGCCCTTACACATATCGATTTGGTTTATGACATGGTGAGCCCCGTCACTATCCTTGCAAATTAATTTGGTGAATGGATGATTAGATGTTCGTGTCGGTGATGCTCTCATGATTACCAAGTATGGTTTTATAGGTTTGATGTTGTGATTTTGGGGAACTAAAATATTGCGTAGGATGAGTTTAGAATTTATGTCGATTATCCGACATGTCCTATTAGTCTTGTTGTGCTGATTGTGTTGAGGTGTTGAAGTCAATGATTTGCTTTAGGAGTCACCCAATCCATATTAGTGGTAAAATATGCAAGTGAGCCTCTTCTGGGGTAAGTAATATATATAGAGCATGATCATGTGAAATTTGTGTCTTAATCGTGATTGGTTATCACCTATCACTCATAAAAATACTAGTCCAAAACTGAATGTTTCCATATAGTGTTAAAATAATATCTATTATCTAATTAAAAGTAGAACTAGTAAATAATTAGAAAAGATTGAGTTCATGTATGTTTCTTGGAAAGCTTGGATTGTGCTTTGATGTAACTAGAAGTTCTATGACTAAGTATGATAATGTAGGGCTGAGTAGTAGTGGTCCTCCTCATAATCTTGTTTAGGTAATCAATTTAAATCTGATTCTACGATTAATGTGACAATGGCAACATGATCATTTGCTTCAAAGAGCGATGTATGCTTGTATTGATGAATAAATCTCCTATTAACATGTTTTGATTGAAGTACTTTGGTTGATGTCTAGGATACTCAGGTTTTATGTTTCTTCAGTCAGATATCATACACGAGTACAAATGAGATTAATGGTAAATGCATAAGGATAGAGTGATGTCTGGTTATTGTGGTACAATATTGTTAACTTACTTCACGCTGTATAAATATATACAATGCAGTTTTAGCCGAGTCCTGTATTTGAACAAGACATGCCTTACAACAAATTATTTATTGTTTTGTCATGCTACCTGATTGTTGTTCCTTTTTCTCCCTTTCTAAAATCTAGATTGGATAGGAGCTCCAAACGCGAGCCATAGACGGGAGTTGATGCCACTGGGCGATGGATGGTCGCATCCTCAGGACCTCGGCGTGCAACAGCAGCGGTAAGAACTCGCCCCCTTCCTCTCTGGTGGTAGTCTCACGATCTTCCTCCACTGCCATTGAACTTTAAAATGAGAACCAAAAGCACACTGTTTCTGGCCTCCCTATTAGGGGATTCCACGGAGAGACTCCTCTCAGGGATAAACCAAGTGGTATGTGCCTTGCTTGCGTTTTGTTTTGTCCCATTTTTAAAATTGAAACGAACAAACTGAGCCTTTTGTCATCTAAAATTTGTCTTGATTTTTTCCTAAAATTTACACGCGGTTTGATGCTCAGCCCTGAAGCTTTTTGTCATCTATAATATCTTCCTCGCCCTCGCAATATGTTCTGGTCATTCCTTGCAGCAAACTAAGACTAATTACTTTTTCCTTCTTTACAAATGACCTTTCAAGAACACTTAAATCTGTTTTGGACACTTAAATCAGTTGTGTGGTTACTTAACTGCTACTTTTCTTACTTTGATTTTTTGGTTGCTCATGGAGTCATGGTGCATATGCTCATGTTTGCAGGCTGTCATTTTTCTCATCGCCTACTTCAATAGCCTACAATATTAGCAGGTTAGTTAAAGATTTTTAGTGTGCTAATCTTTTCTTTTTGCAAATAGAGACTGCTCTAAAATAAATGATGGCTTATGTTTTTATTTCATTCGTATATTCCTCATCTGTCCTGTACCTGAATGTTATTTGTTTCCCTAATTATCACATTTCTCATCTGAAGTGATAGTTGTGCTGCAAATAGTCTCAGGATTACTTGATGATTGTATACCAAAATGTTATATGGTGCCCTATTTCATCGTTACGTTACCTACTGACCATTCAATATTTATAATTTAAGGTTAAACACATGGATCAATTTTTCTAAAGCTTATTTCAGTTATAATCTTTGTTGCAGTAGTCTATACACACTCAAATAAGAATTACATTTTGATTTTGCTATTTCACTACCTTGCTTTTTACTTCACAAGAAAAGATTGGCCGAGGTCCCTCATCTAGCGCAAGGATTTCTACTGCAACGATTGCAACACACACAGGTAAGAGACGTTCTATGCTCATCTCCTCTCTACTTCCTGTTGCTTCAGGTTTTGCCCAGATGGATGCATATTGTGTATTTGAATTGGATCAGGAGCGATTCAAATTTTAAGTATTATTAGTAAGTCTCTCTAGTATTGTATGCTTATGGGCTCTTCTTTTGGGCAACAAAGCAAAGAACAGTGGAGCAAGGTCCTTAATTTTCGTTGCACGTTGGAGATGGATTCAATTGAGCAACAAATCTTAATCCAAGTCAGAAGGCAATAACCACCATTAATTTCTTTTCTTCTCCTAACAAAAGAATCTTCTACGGATCTTACCAATTTCTATGATGACCCATGGAGGGAGATCAACTGTCATAACAAGATAGACCATCATAGAGCTGAGAACAAAATGCACTATAGCTTTTTGACCAACCCGATTCATTAACTCAAACTTCCAACTTTGAAGGTGATCTGCAATCTTGTTCTCTACATAAAAACATGATTACATTGATTCAACTCTGATCTGATGTTTGGCATTTGTTTTCCCTCTACATTAGTTTATCGTTATTATATTTGTATAGATTCATATTCTTGAGACTAACCTAATCAGCATTCTTTACATAATAATATTATAAGGAGGATTAATTTCATATACAATACTATATATAATGAGATGAATCATTTGGCCTTACGATATGTGTAAGAAATAATGCTTTGATAATTGGCAGCCTATCAAGAGTTTCATTAGTGTAGAACAATTTTTTTGGCTGTTAACATAGTGTATAACATTTGATGTCGTAATTTGTTTTGGAAGAAAATTTAATCTCAACTTAGAATTTTTTACCGACAGGTTTATGGTCTTTTAATATCTACAGGTTGTGGAAACTGAGATCATTATAACTCAAATGAGAGCTTGGCACTTAGCATATAGACGCCACTAGAATCAATCTGGAATTACTGTGAGGTAATTTTATATCTTGTTCTGTATGTTGGAGAATTAATAGCTAGCTAGCATATGCTTCCTTAATGATGTTTTCTTTTTCCATGCATCTTCATATTACCAAACCCTTTTCTTGCAGGAAAAACGGATATAGAGTGATAAAAGGCATTAATGTAAGTACTACATAAATGTACTACTTGTATTTTTTTAATAATCAATGCTTCAAAAGTCTATATAGATGCTGACTGGTGTCATGGTTTTTTCATTATTGTAAGTTTGTTACAAGCAAGTGCTTTCCCTCACACAACTTCACCTTTTCTTTGCATGTTTATTACTTTTGTTTGCTGGTTTTGACTCACAGCGAATTGTGTACGCAACTACTGTGGCATATCAGTGACCTTCCGAGAAGATACAATGGCGTTCTTAGTAGTAACGCTGTTTGATTTCTATAGTTGGAGTCATCAAACAGCTAACATTTACACTTGAACTGTTTGGTGAAATGCTTGGGAGAAAGAGGTCAGCAAGAATGGAGTCATGGAACATCGACAGGAGGGGTGCAGTAGCGGCAACTGATGTATCCCTTGAACAATCTGGTTTTGACAAGATGCAAATCAATCTAGTGTACACTGTATTCCACACTTGCACAAATTGTTTGGCTAATTACAAGATTATCTTAGTGTTTTGGTTTGGATTTAAGAGTACACTTATGTATGAAATATTGACTGGTACTCATCTATATTATATTAATTATATTATTATTAAATATATATGTCTGTGTATTTCTCTTTCAAATTATTATAATGTGGAATCTCAAAAATGAATATAAATGGAAGAATATATAGTAATTTAAGTCAATTTGTTTAAATCTTATTAAGACGGTTCCAAAAATGTCCAATATCGGTCTTCTAAATAAGACGATTTCCAAAATGTCCAATATATGTCACCTAAATAAGACGGTTTTCATATCGCAAGTGTTTATTATTATAGAATATTTTAGACAGTTTACTAAATAACTTGTGACTTAAAATGTTCGTATACTCGACGGTTGTTTAGAAAAAGTGCCTTACATAAAACATAATTCAAGACAGGTTATTGGACAAAATGACTTAAACAAATACCTTTTTTAGACGGTTATAAACTAAAAACGTCTTATATCATATCATTTTAAGACGGTTTGCAACCGTCTTAAATGTGGGACATCTTTTGCGACTCCATCAAATTTGGACACTTGAGAAACGTCTTAATAAGTGAAAATTAATCATCTCATATAACATGATCTGTAGTAGTGATGGTCATCCCATTTTGTGCTCTTGAGGTTGCGCACTTGGTTCACCAAGGTCTTGAGCCGGTTGTACATTGGTTGTGGCTCCTCCCCTTGGTTGAGCATGAAACGACCGAGCTCCCCCTCGATCGTTTCCCGCTTGGTGATCTTGGTCACCTCATCTCCCTCGTGCGCGGTCTCGAGCACGTCCCAAATTTCCTTGGCACTCTTCAACCCTTGCACCTTATTATACTCCTCTCGACTTAGAGAGGCGAGGAGTATAGTAGTGGCTTGGGAGTTGAAGTGCCGGATTTGGGCAACCTCGTCCGAATCATAATCTTCATCCCCTACGGATGGTACCAATACTCCAAACTCAACAACATCCCAAATACTAGAGTGGAGTGAGGTTAGGTGATGCCTCATTTTATCACTCCACATACAATAATCTTCACCGTCAAAAACCGGTGGTTTGCCTAATGGGACGGAAAGTAATTGAGTATGTTTAGGAATGCGAGGGTAGTGTAAGGGGATCTTACTAAACTTCTTGCGCTCATGGCGCTTAGATGTGACGGACGATGCGTCGAAGCCGGAGGTGGATGGCGACGAAGAGTCGGTCTCGTAGTAGACCACCTTCTTCATCTTCTTTTTCTTGTCGCTGCTCTGATGCGACTTGGTGTGTGAAGGGGATCCCTTCCCCTTGTTGCCGGACTCTCCCGATGGAGTCTTCCCGTGGCTTGTGGCGGGCTTCTCGCCGGTCACGACCTCCTCCTGAGCGTGATCTCCCAACATCACTTCGAGCGGTTAGGCTCTAATGAAGTACCGGGCTCCGATACCAATTGAAAGTCGCCTAGAGGGGGGTGAATAGGTGGAATCTAAAAATTATAAACTTAAGCACACACTACAAGCCGGGGTTAGCATTAGAAATAAAATCGAGTCCGAAAGAGAGGGTGAAAACAAATCACAAGCAAATGAAGAGAGTGACACGGTGATTTGTTTTACCGAGGTTTGGTTCTTGCAAACCTACTCCCCGTTGAGGTGGTCACAAGACCGGGTCTCTTTCAACCCTTTCCCTCTCTCAAACGGTCACTTCGACCGAGTGAGCTTCTCTTCTCAATCAATTGGGACACTTAGTCCCCACAAGGACCACCACACAATTGGTGTTTCTTGCTTTGATTACAAATGTCTTGGGAACAAGAAATGGGGAAGAAGAAAAGCGATCCAAGCGCAACAGCTCAAAAGAACACGGCAAAACTCTCTCTTCTAGTCACTAATTGCTTTGAGTGGAATTGGGACTTGGAGAGATTTTGATTCAATCTTTTTGTGTCTTGTATTGAATGCACTAGCTCTTGTATTGAATGTGTTGGCCGAAAACTTGGATGCCTTGAATGTGTGGTGGTTGGGGGTATTTATAGCCCCACCCACCAAAATGGCCGTTGGGGAGGCTGTCTGTCGACGGGCGCACCGGACAGTCCGGTGCGCCACCGGACACTGTCCGGTGCGCCAGCCACATCACCCAACCGTTAGGGTTTGACCGTTGGAGATTCTGACAGCTGGGCCACCGGACAGTCCAGTGGTGCACCAGACAGGTCCTGTTCACTGTCCGGTGCGCCTTCTGCATGCGCAGTCCGCGCACTGTAGCGTTGTCAGCCGACCGTTGAACTCGACCGTTGCGCTGTAGCCGTTGCTCCCGCTGGCACACCGGACAGTCCGGTGCTACACCAGACAGTCCAGTGAATTATAGCTGGGAGCGATTTCCAGAAACCCAACGGTGGCAAGTTCGGAGTTGATCTCCCTGGTGCACCGGACACTGTCCGGTGGCACACTGGACAGTCTAGTGCGCCAGACCAGGGCAGCCTTCGGTTGTCTTTGCTCCTTTAATTTGAACCCTTTCTTTTAACTTTGTGTTGGTTTGTTGTGAACCTTTGGCACCTGTGGAACATATATTCTAGAGCAAACTAGTTAGTCCAATTATTTGTGTTGGGCAATTCAACCACCAAAATCATTTAGGAAAAGGTTTGACCCTATTTCCCTTTCAATTCACAACAGGAGAAATGAGCGAAGTAAAACATGAAGGAACTAACAGACATGTGCATCATATGTGATCCCTTTCTGAGAAGGATAACCATCACTCTCACCATACCTACAAAGAAAATCACATTTACAAGTATCGCAAATGAAGAAAACAAGAACATTTAAACCCACAAAATATTGAGAGCTACAAGTTTGAATGGCATAAATATAATAGAAGTAAGAAAGAGCATGCCCTCTATAGGAAAGCATAAAAGCATTGCACTGTAGTCGCTGCATCATCAGTCGTGAACGATGTCTAACAGTAAAGGATTTAATAGAATGAGTCTGATAAAATTTGACCCAACATATGAAGTATGGTTTATATGTACATAGGGGAAAAAGGATACTGCCAGTATTTTCTTGGAAGAACATAATGGTTGGACCTGCATCAGAATGGAAGAGATCAAGAGAATGTTCATCGCAGGTCAAACAATCCATTCTCCTCCTTGCGATTCCGCATCAGCTTGATCTAGGACACTGACATCCATGACGACGTCTTGCTGGGAGATCATCATCATTGTAGGAAAAAATAAACAAACAAAGCAGACGTTAGGTTTCTCATCCTCCGCCACCCGGGAGCAACAGAAATCGATCTCCACTGACCACTTGTCAGGCTTGAAACACTTGTGCAGGATGCCAGAGAGATTTCCCTTGCTCTTGTGCATCTCCACCTCAGCCGCGTGGCACAGACATGTCTTCATAGCAGACCTCACATGGCATCACAAGGGGGTGGGTGGCGGGCATGGACCCTAGGACATTGTGAGCGGGGCAAAATGTTGTGTGGTAACCAGTTCTGATGTACTGACCAAGAAGAGAACAATATGCATACCTAGCAAAGTTTACCGTTGGCCTCAATAACATCAGACATGATTGAAATTTCATTGACCAACTTGTGATTGTGATGCAAAGAAAAGGGGGAAGTGGGGAGTACTTTCGATTTGGATCTGACCACCATGCTCTTTCTCCAATCTATGGGCAGAAAAAGGAGGTAGACAAATTAGAAGAGAAATTGCAAAGAAGCATAGATCGAGAAGCTGAAATCCTAGTCACTCCCTGAAGAATACGGTGGTCTGCTCCTGCACTGCATGCCCTCGGACGCCATCACCACCAGCCCGAACAGGCCGATGCCGCATGAGTCCGACGAGGAGGTGTCCTGCTCCACGCACGCGCACAGCCTGTGGGTATCATGCAGCCACTTGGGGTCCAGCTCCTCAACGTCCTCTAGGCTCTTCAGCACCTCGAACACAACCTCCATGTCCGTCTGCAGGGCATCGATGCCGTCGATCTCGCGTAGGTCGCCGGAGTCGATCTCCATGCCCACCAGCCGAAGAGGAGGATGAGGAGAAGGGACGAGGATCTAGGCCGTCGTGCAGGGGGAGAAGGGGATGACGGGCGGCGGGCGAGGGAGGAGGGTGAGAAGAAGGGGATGACGGGCTACCGGACGAGGGGAGAAGAAGCATGACCTCCATTTCCACATGTAGGGCATCGACATCGTCAATCTCGCACAGACCACGGAAGCCGATCTCCACGCCCGCCAGCATGACTCGGCCCGCCGGAGCCGATCTCCACACCTGCCAATCGGGAGGAGGGTGAGAAGGGGTGGGGATCTGGGCCACTGCGCGGGGGTGAAGAAGGGGACAACGGGGGTGGGCCAAAGAGTAGGATTGCATCATGGGGTGGGCACTCCTCGACCACCGCACGGAGGCAGGGGCACCCAGCCCTTGCCCTCGCCCCCGTTCGCCTCACCATGATGTGCGTCCGCCAGACTCCCCGCTGCCTCGCCCGTGTTGCCATGACGCGCGCGGTTCACGGGGGAGGACGTGCCTTCCATGTAGATCGAGCTATCGGAGACGCGCCTTCCATGGAGAGAGCGGGGCAGGGTACCCAATCCACGTGAGCATCGCGGACTCGCCTTCCATGGAGAGCGGGTTGTCACGGGCGTGGAGAGAGTCGGGGCGACGATTCGGGGCGAAGGTCGCGCCTTCCATGGAGATCGGGCTGTTGCGGACGCGCCTTCCATGGAGAGAGCCGGGGCGGCGATCTGGGGCGGAGGACGTGCCTTCCATGGAGATCGGGCTATCGCGAACGCGGAGAGAGCTAGGGTGGGGTTTAGGGACGACGCGAGCATCGCGGACTCGCCTTCCATGGAGAGCGTTGATGGCAGGGAGCAGAGGGGGAGGAGGGTGGGGGATCCGCGGCACGACAACCTTCCTTAACGGGCGCATGCGCGTTGATGGCGGATCGGCAGAACCGTGCACCAAAAGATTGTGGACGCCTACAGTAGCATCTTTTGTAGTAGTAGATATATGCGATCCACAAAAGAAAATGGTTTTAATCTTCTCTCTCTAGCTATAAACGATTGTATTTACAGCGCCGAGACCTCTCCTTCAATTTGGAGTATCTTAGGAGGATGAACTGAATCAATCTGTCACGGCAAACAGATGATGATCAAATCTCTACTACTCCTTAAGAGTCTACCGTAGGCGTCCACATTTCTATGGTTCTGCCGTCTTCCCCACGCGCCTGCCATCTCCCTCCACCCTCCCGCGCTCCCTCCACGCGGATCCCCACCCTCGAATCTGAGCCCTGGGCAGGCGCCCTCTCCCCCGCGGCAATCTCGGGCCCTCGGCAGGCGCCCCCTCCTCCGCGACAATCTCCTCTCCGGGGTCCCCGTCATCGACTTCCACCTCCGCGAGCTCGCCGCCACCGCGGGTCCCACGCACCCGGCAGCCGTCGCCAAATCATCTTCCACCATCAACGCCGCCGCCACGGAGCTGCTCGACCTATCGCGGGACTTCTCCGACTACTCCAGCTTCAACTCCGACATCTCTGGCGAGCTCGAGCACCTCACTGTCGCGGCGGGGGCGACACCTAGATCTGACGCGCCGGACGCGGCCGCCGTGGATCTGAACGACGTCGAGTCCATGGATCTGTCGGCAGACGCGGGTCTGCTAGAGCATGTGGAGCCGTTCGTGCTAACGTGCGTGCAGGCGCTGGGGCCCGACGCCGGGTCGGACGCGCGGCCGCGGCCAGGATATGCGTGCTGGCGACGCACCGCTCCGACATCCGCGAGCTGATCGGCGTGTCGGGTGCCATCCCTGTGCCGCTGCTCCGGAGCACCGACCCCATGGCGCAGGAGAGCACGGTCACCGCACTGCTCAATCTCTCACTCGAGGAGCGGAACCGGTCCGCCATCATGGAGCCTCGGCAGGCGCCCCCTCCGCACGGATCCCCACCCTCAAATCCGAGCCCTGGGCTGGCGCCCTCTCCCCCTCAGCAATCTCGGGCCCACGGCAGGTGCCCCCTCCTCCACGACAATCTCCCCCGCGCCCTCGGCAAGCGTCCTCTCCCCCGCGGCAATCTCCCTCGATCCACGGCAATCTCGGCGCGTCCTCACCGAGGACGTCATGGCAAGCTCCCTCCCCCGCGCCCTCGGTAAGTGCGTCCGCCTCAGATCTGTGTCCCAGCCATCTTCCGCCCTGCTTTGTATGTCACGTCAGATCGCACCTGCTTTGTATATGTCATTGGTCCTTTTTTCTCTTCCACCGTTTCTACCATCCCTGTGTTTCGCTGTGCTGTGTTCCATGGTCTCGATTCCTCTCCCTCGACACTGTCTCGGCGCTGCCAGTTCGACTCCCGTTTCTTCTTTACGCGACGCAGATTAGTGGTCACATAGTTCGTCTTCCTGCGACGGCTCAATTCACAGAGGCACGACCCGCCTCAATTGTATTGCCCCACCTCGCATCCAATCCTATCTGCCATCAGTGCTCAGTACCAACTCCTACCAAAATCGAGCCCTAGCCGCTACTTGCCATGTGGTGCTTCGCCGCAGTGCTCCAAATCTCGGCCGCCATCAGTGCCTCCCCAATTGGAGGAGCTCGGCATCGGCCACGGTCCCACCGCATATCCCCCATCCACCCCCGAATTGGCAACAACATGATCTTAGTAGTACGTATTTCCCCCACACCTCGCCCTCCATCCACATCCCCAAATAGCGCGCCTTCCTGGAATTAGTCGAGTACAAAACTTGGTTCTTAAGGGAGGCCACACACGAGACCACCAAGCCAGGTGATGTTGTTCATTTTGCTATACATGTGACTTTCGAACGTCCTTGCAGGAGCCTACTTCTCAGTCGACAACTGGGTCGTCCTGCTGAGATCGTGTCGCTCCTTTGAGCCACCGCGGTATGTTCTATAAAATTTGTGTGCCGCCATGGTATGTGTTTTATACTTTTGTGGAACTAATTCTGCATGGGAAGGATTTGCTACTCTGATTAATGCCTGAAACTGATAATAATTTCATGCGCTGGTGCCTTTCATGTTTTGTTAATTTAAAAATCTCAGCAACACTAAAAAATGCACCCTCTTGTAGAAATCCTTGCATTGTAAAGAAATATAGCTTTTCAATGACCATTTCACCTTTTTTGTATCCACCATTTCTACATTTCACAAGTTCCAGTGAATAGGTGATAGTTGTGATTTTAAGGTGGTTGAAAATGAAGGTAGGAGAAGGGGCACATAAATCTGAATGATGCATACTTAAGTGGCACTTTTGCCTCTATCAGATTTTAAGGTGGTTGAATTTGCCTTAGTTGCATGCTCAATATTTTTTAGTGAGCTATATGCACCTTTGAACGCGGTGCTCCTCCTGGAGCTTAATCACAAGGCGAGTGGTGATGTCTGTGTCTGCTACAGCTGTTAAGGGCAACCGATAGGTGAGCTCATTAAGCTTTCATTATCGAGGCGGTTTACATGTACATTCAACATATTTTTGTGTCCTATTTTATTTCATAATAGATGGAGGCATTTAAATACATTCATGAACTTAGAGTCTCTAGTTTGGAAATTGGTGTGAATCTAGAGTAGTGAATGCACACAGTTTGATAGATTACTAAAAGGTTCTTCAAAATTTCGCCAAACAATGCTCTAAACTTACTTTTGATTGTTGTTTGTGTGATTTGTAGCAGTGTTCTTCAATGGAAAGAATATAATAGTTATACCCTTTTTAAAAAGGATAAATCATCTAAAGTCCGCAAAGCGACTGGATCCTTTATGAATGAAAATCTCAGAATATGTGGCCAAGAAGTGGTGTATTTTATCTGACTATTCCATTCATTCATCTTTCCATTTAATGCTGCAACATTCTCCTTGCAATTGAATTTATTGTTTGCTGTAGGTTGGAAGGAACTTGAAATATTTGCCAGCACGTATTTTTGGCTATTGTCTCAATAAGGTTGAAACTGTCGACTGTACATGAAGGTACCTGTTCCATGGCGTTGTTAATTTGGTCTAGCTATAGATGAAGTGACTGACTCCATGGGCATGTGGTTTACCTCCCTGTTGGGCAAATATCAGGCTGAGACAAGCTGGCATGGTTGTAGACTGCGGCAAAGATTGATGAGTGATGACTGATGAGGAACCAAACAAATGGTGAGTTCATTATCTAGCTAGGATGTTACTGTTTCATTATCTAAAAAACTCGCTACAGAGCTCACTTCAACTTGTGTTTTCCTCTTTGGTTTAATTTGTTTCTAATTTCCTCCTAGCTCTATCTGATATGATAATCACTATTGTGTCATTGCCTTGATGCCTTTTAGCTCTATTCTCTACTACTCTTAAGCAAATAGTGTAGGTGTCCACACCTGGTGTGGTGCACGATTCTGCCTCCCATGACATCCTCAGCTCATTCCCACGTCCGCGGTTGCTAATTTCCTTCGGCTGCCCTGCGTCGACCTGCTCCTCTTGACGCCTTACTGCCATGGTCGTGATGTCAGTGCTGGCAGCCTCCTGCGACGTCGCGACGTCCTGTCCATTCTGGCTTGCAGCGTCGGCACGGTGTTGTTGAGCCCCCCAGACCCCGTTTCCCCTTTCTGTTGTCTCTTCAAATTCACGTCGTGCTCTGCTTTTGGCGAGAATTGGGGTTATAGGAATCAATAAATCGCATAGGTGGTTTTGGATAATGCGGCTCTTGGGTTGGGGAAAATAATTTTGGCTGACGTTTCTTTTGTTCATGGTAACAAATCGCAGCTCTAGAGTTGGAAATGCTGGACCTCCATTTTTCTGTTTAGTGTGTGCACTGCATAGACAATCTAAACAAATACACCTTGATGAGTCTCTCGTTCAAAAATAGGTTGCCTCAACTCTCTGATGGTGTCTGTGACACTGATATATGTTTCTATGTTGTATGTGTGTGTAGGAGAGTAGGGCACAACTTGATTCAATCCATGTTGAATCATAGAGGCTGTTGCGAGTAATACATACACATCATCTGCACATGAGTATAATTTAGATGGTGAGATTTTTATATCTGTTCTCATTTTTGTTCATTGTAGTATAATTTTTTTCAGAGGTTGTTCTCATTTATCTATCCTGTAGAGGATCTGCCTTCATAAGATCGAGGTTCTACAAAAGTACTGATTTTTTTCTGAGGTTTCCATAATTTCATCCCAATCCACTTCCCACACACAATCATGAACCTTAAACAATGTTTTCTTTTCTTTACCTTGGATTTTAGATCAAATCCTTCTTTTGAAGACAGTAATGACAATGATGTTGTTCCAAAGCTCGCGGTTGTTGTGGCTGAGCATTTGCATGTGCCTCAGTCTAAAGAAGTGACGCTTGATGATAAAGACTTGAGGGTTACGAGTTTTCATTAAATCCATTTGACTTGATTATGTTATGTAATATCCATGGAGTTTAAATTGGTGTTGTAATGGCAGTATGGTGCTGAAAAGGAGCTTGGAGCAAATGGCCACAACCTTGACCGGTGTGATAGTGTTCAAGAGGATGAGGTGAGCATTGTTTTATCTATGGTTTCCTATGGATTCTCTTCCATATTGTGCCTTCTTGTGTGCTATTTTTCCTTGGCTATAATTCTATCAAAACATTTCTTAAATAATCTGTATCTAAAACATTTTTTAAGATTATAGATCGTTATCAAATACAATTGTAATTCCAAGGGTGAAATCTATTGGCCTCTGAATTTGATTTAAGTTAAGAAGATTTTTCAAAAATGAGTGAATAACGAACCTGTGACAGAGGTTCTAAAACTATAGTAGTACTGTTTGTTTTTTATTGAGTATCTACTAATTACAAATTTAATTTTGTATGTTCTTAACTAATGGAAACAAACAATTCTGGTTTCAAAGGTGGAAATTATTCGTCTACACATGAACTTCGTTAGAACATTTTCAACGAGTCATAAAAATCATTTGTCAAATTTATGATAATATTCCAACTCTAAAAAGTGTATGGAGGGATTTTGTTGCCTTTTCTATTAATACCGTCGAATAATTTTCTTAAAAGCAAAAGAAGGATGGCGGCAGGTTACATGAGATGGTAACAAAATGGAAGAAAACCACCCACTAATGTAATTCAGACCATATGTGGAAAGATAAGTGTGCGCCTCCTGTTTTCACAGTAAGTGACAATTGGGAGTTGGTATACAAAACTGTTGGTGAGTGGGTTCCCCTCTTACAAAAAAACTGAGAATTAGGTATAGTGAAGGTATTGCATGTTCTATTTTAAATACCAGAACGTTGTCTTGCTTCCATTTCAATTTGATCACAGCTTTTGGGAACTTAACAGGAAGCTGAAAGGAGCAAGACAATGAGATAAAACCACTCGCATTGGAGAAACTATGATGATATAAACGAGGACGCCCTCAACTCCAGATGGTGGGAGGTGCGTTTGCGCGCATTGCGATACTACGCCACGGCGCTCGACGCCGTGTGGAGACCTCCACACAAAGGGATGGCATGGTTTGATAGAATAGCACAACGCTGTATAGTTTCCTATTTCTATTTTGATATGTTTATCAAGTAGTCAGGCTTCTAAACTGGAACACTTAATTAGCTATACACATTCTGTTCTATGGTTTTGCAGCCCAAGGCGGAGGAGATGTTCACGCGGGAGATCCGCAACTGATCTGGTGACTTTGGTAGTGCCATTGCCATTGCCATTGTTCGTTCGAAACTGATCTGGTGACTACCTGAGTCCATTGGTCCCTTCAGGATCGGAATAGTTGCTTTTCTCATCATTGTTTACTTCAGCTAAATCTCAACTTCTTGAGATCTTGTTTGTAATAGGGAATATTATCAGTGGAAGAGACTGGTGAATCAAAGGTCGTCAACGCTAGATGGAGGCAAAGTGCCTGCTGCATTGGGCCACCATGTTTTTGGTGCGGGCTGTTCCTCACGGAACCAACATATCTACAGATATTTTTCATCTTCTCATCAAGGGAGTATATGGGTTGGGAGCAAGGTGTGTTGAAGTATCATACCCATTCATTGGTTTGGTTTACTTGCTATTCTTTTGTAGACTACAGAGATGATCTGACTGTTATTTTGAGATGCTTATTCCAAACAACTTGGCGATGTGCTTTACATTAGACTTCCAATCATTATTATTTTAAGTAAGTTCCTATTCTAGGTTCTACATGACCTACCAGGGTATGTAAAAATTGTGGAAGTGGGTCCACGAGATGGTCTACAGAATGAGAAGGACATCGTGCCAACACCTGTAAAGGTTGAGCTTATACGAAGATTGGCCACATCTGGATTACCTGTTGTGGAGGCAACGAGTTTTATATCTCCAAAATGGGTACCTCACGTATAGTGCTTTACAAAATCTCTGGAGAACATTCAGATTAAACACATGTTTTATCTACACCTATTGTACACACTGATTTTCTCAGGACCCTGATTTACAACTTGGGTTTTTCTTCAATGTGTAATTGAATTTTCATGGAGCAGACAGGACTGAGGCTGTTTCATCCTCTTCTGCTGCGGGATGGGCGGGGTCATCACCGTGGCGTCACTCGTGGCGTCTCGTGCAGTAGGGACGACAGCGGGGAGCTATCAAGATGGGTTACCTCAAGACGGACGAGGAGTTCCTCAAGAGGGGCGAGAGCAGGGGCACATGCTGCATGATAGCCCTTCTCCGAAAGGGTAGACTGGTCGTCTCCAATATTGTAGACTGTCGTGTGGTGCTCAACCAAGCAGGGAAGGCAGAGGTGCTCACCTCTGACCATCGGGCCTCCCAAGAGGATGACAAGCAGAGAATTGAGAATTTGGTATGCCTAGGATGTCATATCCCTCCTCCTTTCTTTTGCAAACTCTGCTAATGCAATTGAACAATGCACCGTAGCTGGATCGGCTAGATGATTGAGCAATTAATTAACAATCAAGAATACATGAACTATACATTGTTGTGCAATCTCGCTTATGTGCTTTGCTCATTTGCTTTTTAGGGTGGATTTGTGGTGAATTACCATGGGACATGGCGAGTCCAAGGCTCCCTGGCAGTGTCTAGGGGCAATGGGGATGGACACCTAAAGCAGTGGGTTGTGGCTGACCAAGAGACTAGGACGCTCCTCGTCGACCACCAGTGCAAGTTCTTGATACTTGCTTCTGATGGCCTATGGGGTAAGATTTATAATCAGGATGCAGTTGACCAAAACTCTAGGCATTAGCACTAACAGAGACCGGTGGAAGGCAGGACTTTGCTGCCTAAAGTTTCCATGCATGAGTCAGCGCTATTTTTGGGTGTTTAACATTCATTCTTTGTCATAGAACCATTTGTTATATTATTAGATGTAATTAGATCTATTTGATTCATTCTTCGGCAATATTTATTGAGATAATGCGGGGTGATCTCTCGCTTCATGATCCATTGACTGTAAAAGGCGATTTGCCTATGTCATTACAATGATATATTCTATTCATAGAAAACTTACTATGTTTTCGTTTTGTATCCTTTTTAATCCTAAACTGAGAACACTAACCGCATGTATACTAAATACAATAGACAAATCTCTTTTGAACTTCTAACTTTAAATGAATAGCTCACCAAATTATGTTCTAGAGTCAGCTCCATAATTTAACCCTTTCAGTTTTTTCTTTGTTTGCACAATGTAATTGATAATAAATTTTATTGCCTATATTTCTTGTACATAATAACAACATTCAGCTTTCAAAGTTCATCATGAAGTAATGTCCGGAGCTGCGAGAATGGCGCCATATAGTATAAAAAGGAGCTACTATTTGGAAAAGTCTTATACTTATCAGAAGTAAGTTTTTGATCCTCCATTTTAGTACAGATTTTGTGATTCCAGATCTGTTGACCTCAAGCCAGATTGTGATCCTATACTTTGAAATGAACTGCTTGAGCTGTAACAAAAGACATAAAAGGATTGAGTGTTCACTTGTTTCTATGGTATTCATTAATGAGTGTTTGGTTTAATGAATCATCTTTTCTGATTTAGGTTGTCCTATTCTCTATGGTATGTAACTAAATAGCCTATACAAAAGTTACCATAATGGATCAGATCTTAACGGAAATTGTTTGTGAATATCTATCTAGCTTCTGGAGTTCTATTAAGCCTTCATTTATCTTCTAACTAGGCAGAGGATCGTCTCATTTACCCTTTAGCTGAGAGCATGTCCATTTCACCTTCATCGCTTGGAGCATGTCCATTTCACCTTCATCACATTAGTAATCATGTACTATCAGGACATAATCCTTCTCTGCAAAGGAAAGGCTTGGCACACCATTGTTTTAGTTATTATGATCTGAACAAACCATTTTATATATGGAGCTCGTGGCAATGGCAGCCCCGCAACACGACGATGGAGCTCGTAGTGCGCTCAGGCTCGCGCTTCTTTGCAACAATGCATTGTTCTCTATAAGGGCTCCCGTCACTATTGCGTTCACGTTGTCTGTCGCAATTGGAGGCTCGTTAATTTGTGTTTCGTCGTAACGCACGGGCACATACCTAATATATTTATATGTACTAATAATACAATAATTAAGTCTCTCTATCTTTGTTAGTTGATGACCTAGTAGCGTGCGCGCCCTACAAACCGGGACGCACGACTTCCTGCTTTGGGTGTGCAGGTAGGCAGGCAAGCAGGGGAGTCGGGAATCAAGGGCCTGTCACGTACGACGTCACGCAGATCCCCGCTAGATCGCCTGCTGTCCCGCTCTCGGTCCCGCCCATTTCTTTAAACCCAACTCGCCCTGCCCACCAAAAAAGCGGAGCGCGTGGGCACGGCACGGTGGCGCTCGGCGCGCGGCGGGCCGGCGGCAAAATCTGCCTGGCGCCGCGTGGAGATAAATAAAAAGACAGCCGCAGACCATTGCGCACGGTGCGGCGGCGGGCGGCGTTGGGTCGTCAGAGGCAGAGAGAGCACTCACCCATCGCGTTGGCTGCGTCAGGGCCAGGGGGTTTAATAATGCCCAGACCGTTAGGAATTCCTCTGAAAAGGCCAGCCGGAATGAACATCGCGGCGGCCAATCATCACGCGTTCACGCTGTGTATAGTCGCCCTCCATTCTCGTATCTGCATATCAAATGTTTCGTTCGTCGAGAGGGTCTTGTGTGGTTTGGTGTAGTACACAAAAAAAAACAACTATATCTGTCTTATAGGTCCTGTTTAGAACATCTCTAAAGATAATAACTAGCCGATCTAATTATTAGCTACAACACAAGGCTAACAATCAGTTCATTAGCTGGCTTATGGGTGTTTGAATTCACTAAAACTAATAGTTAGCTGACAAAAAAATTATTAGTGAAATTAGCTAGCTAACAAATAACTATCTAACTATTAACTAATTTACTAAAAAATAGCTAATAGTTAAACTATTATCTAGTTTGTTCGGATGTCTTAACTAATTTTAACGCTAACTACTGGTTCTAATACATTCAAATACCTTTTTAATCTAACTAATATTTTTTTAGCTGCTAACTATTAATTCTAGCCAAGGTTCTAAAACCAGGCCATGCATAATATCAGACTGTCGCCACGGGAGCTACAGTTGACGTCACCCGCGAGGAAATACGAGACTTACTACTACGACGGTGTATATAATAAAGTACTTATACGCGTAGTTCTACTGACAGACGAGACGAGAGAGAGGCTGAAAACCGGAGAGAGAATGAGTATATTTTTTATATTATAAATGGGGTGTTTTGGGAGCGTGCAGTGCAGGATCGTTGGCGGCGTGGCAGGCCTTCCGCCGCTGTCGCTTTCTCCCCCGGCCTCTTCATCACTCACCTCAGTACCTCACCACACAAAATTAAAGCAAGCTCAGCTCACTTGAGCTCCTACTACCTTCCGTTCCGCTCCATCCTTCCCCTCCCTCTCCTCTCCTCTCCTCTCCTCTCCTCTCTACTCCCCCTCACTCGCGGTCACGCCAAAATTCTAGGGAACCCCCACTACGCCTGCACGCGCCCACTAGCTAGCCACCTTAGATCGGTCGATACAGCTAGCTATACCCGCTAGCTGCACCTCTCGCTGCCGCCGCCCGGCCGGGCCGCGCGAGACCGCTCAAAATTCGCGCGCACCGCCACGCGTCGCGGACATGCTGCGGGCGGCGGGGAGCAGCTAGCAGGTAGCCGGGCACGGCACGGGCGATCCGGCGCGCGATCCGCCGCTGCCCGCGTGGGCGGCCGCCTATGGATCTGGCCGCATGGCGGGCTTCCCTCTAGGCGGAGGAGGCCACGGCCGCGGCGACCACCACCACCCTCACGTGAACCCTTCCTCCGGCTCCGGCTCCGACTCCGCGGCCGCCGCCTACCTCTACACGGCCGCCGCCGCGCCGCGCGGCGGCTTCCAGCTATGGCCGCCTCACCCGGCACAGGAGCACCACCACCACTTCTACGCCCCCAACATCATCCGCTTCGCCGATGACCCCGCCGCAGGCTCCTCGCGCGGCGGCAGGGGCTCCGCCAGCGGCGCCGGCGCGGGCACCATCAGCTGCCAGGACTGCGGAAACCAGGCCAAGAAGGACTGCGTCCACATGCGCTGCCGCACCTGCTGCAAGAGCCGGGGCTTCGACTGCCCCACCCATGTCAAGTCCACCTGGGTGCCCGCCGCCAAGCGCCGGGAGCGCCAGCAGCAGCAGGCCACCGGCGCCGCCGAGCCCTCCAAGCGCCACCGTGACGCCGCTACCGGTGCCCAGCCCTCCTCTACCACCGCCACAACCACTTCCTCGGGTGCGTATTTTATAGAGAAGCTATAAACTGCACTTGCACGTCTTCAGTAGCAATGGGCAAGCAATTCGTCGTCTTTTAGCTAACTAGCAGCAGCTTGCTAATCGATGGACACCACATTCTTGATTGATCAGGGGAGCAGCAGCAGATGGCGGTGGTGGCGGAGCGGTTCCCGCGGGAAGTGAGCTCGGAGGCGCTGTTCCGCTGCGTCCGCCTGGGCCCGGTCGACGAGCCCGACGCCGAGGTGGCGTACCAGACCAGCGTCAGCATCGCCGGCCACGTCTTCAAGGGCATCCTGCACGACGTCGGCCCGGACCCGTCGACGGTCGCTGCGGGCGGCGGCTTCCGCCACGCCACCGAGGGTTCCTCCCCTAGCACGGCCGCGGCGGGCGAAGGCAGCGTCGTGGGGCCCGTCTCGTCATCGGCTGTGGTCATGGACCCGTACCCGACGCCCGGCCCGTACGGCGCCGCGCATTTCTTCCACGGCCATCCGAGGTGATGATCAAACGGCCACCATGATTGACACGGCTAGCTAGCCTAGCTGATGGGTTTCGTTCCCTTTGGACATGCCATGCATCTTTCCATCCACTGCTTCAATATTTGCTTTACTGGAGGGATTATCGATCGTCACCAAATTGTTACTAGTAGCTTTTATTTGTCTCCGTCCTCCATCCCTCTTCTCTCTTACATTCTCAATGATCGATGCATAAACTGATGAGCACCATTCATCACTGTTTCTTTCGGATCAGTTGTTACTGTCGCAGTAGCTAGCCCATCAGGTTGTTGCTAGAAGTAAATATAAAGCTTGGAGTAGCTAGCTAGGAAACTGTGTTCATCATGATTCAAAGTTTAAAACCTGACAGTTAGGTAATCTGATGCTGGTGTTCCTGGGGAAGAGTGGGCTATATATCTTGATATTGATGCTCTTGTCATTGCTTCTTCATCCTTTCATCTTTGTTCAATGGTCGTGATGATGCTGTCCCCTGGTGGTGTCAGGAAGATATATAGATTGTTGGGGCTTAAGAAGGCTTCTTCGCATATTTGCTCAAGTATATACAGTACTACTGCCCTCTTCCTTCTACTACTCCTGTGTGTCTGTCTATTCCATAGGGAGTCACACCTTTGCAGCTTTGCTTTAGCTTTTCTCTTCAAAAGCTGAACCCTAGTTTCCTATCTAGTGGCAACTGCTAGATGATTCTTAGTTGGAAAATTTGGTAGTATGAATGATAGGAGTACCTGTGTATGTCATGGTCAGTAGAGAGAGGGGGAGTGAGAGGAGTGATGATTTCTTCCAGTCATCATATGCTCAAGGAAGAAGGCAGGTGGAGTCAGATATCTATGTCTCGAGAAGAATCAAATGACGAGACGCTTGGGGAGAAAAAAAAAAAGAATGCTAGTCACTATGCGCTTGTACCAGTCCTGATTAGAGCGTTACCAATGTTTCCTAGTTTGGTATTTGAAAACAGCTTCGCCACTGTGGGACTGGGATCCCAACCTATATTCCGATCCATCATATCTCATCACATCTCCAATCCAATTGCCATTGTCCCACCCACAATTTAAGTGTCATTTCAACCAGTTACATTTTCTATACGCAGTTGCACTTGTTGAAGTTCTGTCAGCACATAACTAATTAATTTAGTACATAATGTAATTGTAATAATATTATCGTGGCCCAAAAAGCCATGCTGGTCATTCTCTCTTTTTCCTGAAATCATGGGAGATTCAATATCTGCGAACGTCGTTCTCCCTTTTCCACATTTTTTTCCTGTTTTTTAGGATTAGTGGAGTTAACTGAAAAAAAAAATCAAAGTCAAACATTGTTTTGATACACCACTAAAAAGATTACAAACATTGTTCTCGATACACACCACTAAACATTGTGATATTATTGTTACCTTGCAATGTTTTGAAAACATTACATTTTGCCTTCAGTTTCCTAAAAAACATATTCTTAGTACAATGACGGCAATCAAGTATTATTGGTCTGTACCTTGCACTACCTTGCACCGCAAATATGCGTAGTGTAGGGTATTTGTGAGAACTCAATCATCATACGATTATTTATTGCTAACCTTCGACTTCCATTCAGTATTATATAATTTAATGTGTATGGTTAACCGATTTGCATATGCAATAATACTGATGAAATTTCAAACTTCATCAAGAAAAGATTCATTATGCTTGATTAAGGACTTACTGCTTCAAAATAATGTGTATTTCTATATGTGCTATATTTATGTTTTTGATGATATGGTATTGTGTGCATATATATACACCTGAATTATATTTATTTTTTTTCTACATTTGCATTGCATCAATGTCTGATTATGGGTTGTTCATTATGAATAAAAATGTTAGCGCGGGTGTGCCCTACTTTAAGATAGTATTTGTCTTCTTAGGATTTTAGAACTGCTGGTAATATATAGATATATTTATTTTCCTTTCCTAGGTTGCCAATGCAACGTTGAATGTTCTGAAAATTGTCTTCGTTAATGCTCTTGCAGTATAAAAGCTTATAATCTAGAATTCTCTGACATGGGCATTTTCCCTTCTGTTGATACTATGCATTTGTCGTGTAATTAATATGCGGTATTGAACTTGTAGATAGGTCGGATATGTATGAAGATAGCTGCATTAACCGATTATTCTCAGCTTTGCTAAGAAGATAATATTAATTTTCAAAAGGCTGCAACTTTTTGGCGAGATTCGTTCCAATTTAAATAAGCGCAATTGCTCCCATATATTTATTTGGACTACCTAGATTCAATGGTTCTAAAACACGTACTGGAACTTGATAGTACAGCTGCTCCTTAATTTCCAGAAGATATATATGAATTCAGAGGTTGTTTGGTTTTTGGGAACTAATTTTTAGACACTTGATTTTATTCTATTTTAGGTCATAAATTACCAGATACGAAAATTAGAACTTTATTTTAGTTTCATATTTCGTAATTTAATAACTAAAAAATGAGGGACTAAAAATTAGTCTCTAAAAACCAAACACCCCTCAGTTTGATGAGCCTTATATATATATATATATTCAATGCTATAAAAACTTAGAGATGTTTTATGTTTTGTGAGACACACTGTAGTGTGCTTATGTTTACATTTCTGTCAAATTGATGGTCGTCGATTGTGTTTACTACTGCTGATGGTCTATAATTTTAAGAACACTGACAATTCTGCGGGAACATGAAGCAATAGTTTGGAAAAGACATTATTTGACCTCCAGGCACACTATGCTGGCTGACCTTTATTTCGCTATCCTGTTAATATCTGTTACTTAGACAACAATGCTAAGGCCCTGTTTTAATCTCACATGATAAATTTTAGCTTCATACTAAACTTTAGCCATGTAAATTGAAGTGCTAAAGTTTAGCTCCTTAGGGTGTTTAGGACTACTCTAATAAAGTTTAGCACATTGGAATAAAAAGACACATATGTCCCTAATGCAGAGAGAGGAGGAATGAGGTTGCAGGGTATAGGTGGAAAATAGGGGTTTCCCTGACCCACCTTTAACTCTTTTTAGCATCCCTTGAGCAGCTTATGATATAATATGTGCTAAATTTTATCACATCACCATTAGCTCTCCTGTTTAGATCACTAAATGGCTAAAAGTAACTAAAAAAGCTGCTAAAATTTATCTAGTGGGATTGAAATAGGGCCTAAATCTGCAAAATTGCGAAATTTACATACAGTTAGTCATATATAACCACCCCATTACATATGTACTTGTTTGACGGATCAGATGCTCAGCTAATTGTATACATGCGTGTTGCCTCTTGAAATTATAGAGGAGCTAATTAAGGCTAAGCTACGAGCGATACCTGTAATTTAGTTTCTCATCAGTAAAATTGTCCAAACTATTTATGCATGCGTGTTGCGAGATTGCTGTGTGGTGAGCACAAAGTGGCATTTTTAAAGAGATCAAACTATATATATGGTGTATGTTAGCTTTCGAAACCTTTTCCCCTTTGTGAGAAGTACTGAAGATAAAACGTACGGCACGCGAATTCATTGGTTTCTTAAAAAGTAAGCACACTCTTGTTCATCAAATAAATAAAGTATTCCATATTTTTTAGCTAATTAACTAGAAGTCACAATCAAGGCACATGGTGATTCGGCCTAATCTCTTTGGCTTTGGTCAGTTCTTTTCAATCGAAAAGGCTAGCTGGAACAATATAATCGTCAGTAACTCCCTTGGAAGTTTGCTAGAGAAATTTCATTCGTACGTTTTCGATTCTAGCTGGATCATGCATATATACTAAATAAGTCAAAAGTTTGTTAACTGTTCATATAACATTGTGCTGTAGTATATGTAATCTTTGCATGCATATAGTGTTAACTGTTCATATAAACCTTTTGATAGCTTCTACTGAGACTGATTGGACCTAGGACCATTGTATATTAGAACAATATACATACAATGGTATATATATTGTTTATCTGTACGTAGCACCGTCGGGTATCTTGTTCTAATCTGTCGTCGTCACACACGTATCTTAGAAAGCCGCAAATGAACCAGTGTTTTATTGTATATAAGGCTTCTTTCTTCACGCCGCATCTTATTTGGACATTGATACATATGGTTAATAAGTACAGCTTAGCATCTAATTCGCTCGATCCTTTTAGGCTAATTTTCTGCCTTTATTTTTTTCTTCTTCTCTACAACCATTACACGTACAAACTATTTTTTACAATAGATATTTGTACAAGCATTACGCTTTGGTGATTATTTGTTAGTTTTTTTAACCAAATTGTACAAGAAGCATTACATGATATTTGTACGAAGAACGCGAAAGATGTTCGCCACAAATTCCTGAATCGAAAATGTTAGACGCCCCAAATAATCTGTGCTTTTTATATATACATATCTGCATGGGGCACGTGTTGTGTGTACAATACATGAATTTGTATAGTAGTGGGGTTTTTTTTTTTTTGAGCGTGGACGAAGCATGTGGATTGAGCCCACATGCATATGTCACAACAACGCATGCAGGGTCCACTATATATGTACAACCTAGACATGACGGCCGGAATAATGTGTGTGTGTCGTCGTCGTCGTCGATGGGATAATGCAGAATAGTTGCGATCGATATGATGTACGGGAGTCTCGCCACACACCCTTTTTACGCCGTTCCGCTGTGCTCTAAAAGGAGGGAAGCATAGGAGGGCAAGAAGGGATGCGACGGATGCTAGCTGCAGAGGCACGGTTAGCGAAAGACACACAGCACACTGTTCATCCATATATCCTTTTTCCAGTAGGGTGAATGCTGCTGGTGTCCGTGTTAGAGGTTGCAGCACGGTTAAACTGATCTTACGTACATTGCATGTAGGAAGGAGTACGTGTGTGGGTGTCCAGTATATATATTTTACATCGCCGCATATATATGGTTATTGTTGGAGAAATATGATTCGACACACACGTACTGTATTGATGGCTTAAAGAGAGAGAGGGCACATGCATGGCGCAGGACGCGGAAGCTGCAACTGCTGCATATGCGTCCAGCGTGCTGTCCTCATCTTTATCGCCGTCGCTACAGTGCAGCATGCTCCCAATCCAGAGGTTCTCTCTCTCTACTCTTTTTATCTGCTTCGCTCTCACCTCGATCATGAGAGATGAGGTAGAGAGAGAGAGAGAGAGGAGGCAGAGACGACCTAGAGTCTAGCTCTCTAGAGAGAGAGAGAGAGATAGGGTGATGGGGCAGGTCCAGATGCAGATGCAGGCATGAGCGCTGCAGCTATATCTACTCCTACGAGCTAGAGCTCTAGTACTAGCCCAGCCGCTTAGTAGGGGGTTCTTCATGATGGGGAATCCTTAGCTTAGGCCCCGTTTGGTTACCCCAAACTAAAGTTTAGCCCCTGTCCAATCGAATGTTTGAACCTCCGTTTCGGGTATTAAATGTAGTCGGATTATAAAACAAATTTGTCAGCCGAAGATTAAAAGACGAGACGAATCTAGTCCAGTTGGTTGGGTCTATATTTCATACTCCTATTTGAAAGTCAAACGTTTGATGTGACCCGGGCTAAACTTTAGCAGGGGCAACCAAACACCCCCTTAGTAGATAGAGGGTAGCTAGGGTGGGGAGAAGGAGGAGGAGGAGGGAGGGGGAGGGAAGGAATGGCCATTGTCGCCGTGCCCTGCCGGCATGCATGGTCCCAAAATAGGACGTTTGTCGAGTTGGCGGCCGGCGCGGCGTAGACGAGTCACGTGCCGCGCGCTCGCTCGCTCGCCGAGCCGCTGCCGCCGATCGACGGGATCAAAGACCTCGCCGCGCGCGCACACCGCAAAAATCCAGGATTTTACAGGGTCTCGTCGTCGTTTATATGCTTGCAGCTGCAGGGATGCATGGACCTTTCGCTTTCACTCGCCCCCGGATCCATCCGCTTGGGCTCGGGCCCAGAGCTCCTGGTCAGATCGTTGTTCCCTCCTTTCCTGCAACCGGATCGAGTTCATCATCAGTGCCGAGATAGATGCCCCTGCATGGTCACCATCGCCTCTGGTCCAGGATCTATATATATAGACCGGTCCATTACATTGCTTGCCTGTTCCCTCACACAGCCTAGCTCAGTAGTAACTGTTCTTCATGGCGGCCAAGTGCGCCATAACCACCAGTACTAAATCGTCAGTACTTGTAGGACGATCGACTGGTCGAGAGAGAGAGATATATATTAACTGCCAATTAATTTGATAGCCTGATCGACGTGTACTCGAGATCTTGTGGCAGATCGACGATGAGATGGAGATATATATTGAGAGCATCAGTTCGTGCGCTTTCGTTCGCCTACAGGGCGTGGACTAACTAGTTTAACAGGTTGTAGCATCGATTCACCTTCCAGGACGCGCAATATCATATCGGATTTGGATCCCCATTTTAGCTAGCATCGATTCACCTTTGCAGGGGTGCAGTTGTATATGACGATATTGGATGGACGTCGATCCCTATTTCCGGTTCTTTAGTTGGGGACCTACAGACCAGGTCAGCGCGCGGTAGCTTATATATAGTACTTTGCCACTCCTACTTTCTTGTCTCCGACAAGCATATGTATGGCTGCCGTTGCGCGTGGCGCAGGAAAGTTCATGCATGCGCGGTGCGTTCTCTCTCTATCTTTGCACGTTCATATAACTAACCGAATCTCACCTCACATATTCCATTCATAATATGCTAGAAAAATTATGTATGCCATTTAAAATATTAAAAAAATATTTACACGGTAAATAAATAATTATAGTAATCTTATTATGCTAGTGATATACAATGATAAAATTATTTAATGTTAAAAAGACTAATTGTAAATACATTACATTATTAAGATTTTTATAGTCCAAGTGTCGTGATATAAAACCCTGGGCCCTTATTCCACAAGTCAGCAAGGAGAGATGTTCTAGGCAAATCATTCCTGGGCCATTAACCTTAGCCCTACCCACAGGGTACTCCACAGGTCGAACCACAGGGGTCGAACGAGGCAAAAAACTGGCAGGGGGTTGGAGGAGCTGGTCAAGATCCACTCGAGTGAATTCGGCAAACTCAGGCTAACTGCATCGCCAGCTTTATCTGCATCGCCAGAAGAACCTGTCGCTTTTTCACTCATGACCTACGTCCCTTATTAGGCCAAAGCCTACCGAGGAGCTCTATGACCCCCGCATGGGAAATAGGACCTATGAGATACGAAGAAGGAATATCGGCATAGGGGAAGATATAGATAAAACCTGATAATGATGACCATCTAGGGCACCCGTCACTGATATAGATCGCGCCATCTCCACAAGGGATAAGATTAAAGGACCCACGTGAGGAAGAGCACTAACATACGATAATAGTTATTGAAAGACGAATCTTTTTTACCTTTTCACGCTCCCTTCCGGGACAAAGCCATTGTAAAGAGGCTCCTTTCTTGTATTATGAAAGGAGGGATCAGCCTCATGAGGAGACATAACACTGCAGTAAGATAGAAACACATACACCACACATAGACTTGGAAACTCTCCCTCTCTCGTCTACTTGTAATCCACTACTGCGAGCAATCAGGTGCTGGTAGCGCAAGCCATTGAAGACTGGAGTAGCAACATTCAGTCCAAACCAGTATAACTCTTGCGTCCACCGCACACACCATCCAGGCATAAAACGCACCTACACAAAGTTACTCGTTAGTGCTAGTTCGAAACACCGACACCAAGATACAAATATAGCTAATATAAAAAAGATTTAGAGTCCAAAATACAAATATACTTGGTATATATAATTGTTTAAATTAGTGTATAATATTCAACTAAGTTTCATAAACATTCAACTACAAATGTTACATTAATTTCTTCTTTATTCTATTTAATTTTTTGAGCACACATTCATATAGGTATTCGTCCAAAATGACAAATTTAATTTTCTTGGTATATTTACTATTTTATACCGGTTAAATAAATTACTGGATACCTAATTATAGAAATTATAAAATAGCATGTCAATGTGGTCAAAGCTTAACATATATTTTTTATTCTTAAAAAGTATATTTTTGTTAATGAATATTCTTAGAAGGTATATATGTGCTATGCTTATAAATACTTGTAACATGTTTTTTATCAATTATAATCATATCTAAAACAAATTGATAATCATTATGACGCTTGTTCCTAGTCTTGTGAGTACCCAAATGCGAATATGAATTCGAAGTATTCGTTTTGTATTTGTATCCAATAATATTCGTATCCATATCCGTATTTAAATTAAAATGTGGTAAATAGCGACATCCGAATTCGTATCTATATATATTTATCCAATCTGAATCCATTCCTAGTTGCGAGGAGGCCTTTCTTCTTTCTGTCCTTTCGTTTGTGCCTATTAGGCTATGACCGATAAATCATGTATATAGGTATGCAAAACACTGTTTTACACTTTAGGCTGCATCATTTATATATTGAAGTTTGAAATAAGAGACGGAGATGATTAAGCTGCTGAAGATAGCCTTATACAACTAGTGATATTTTAACATATTCTATAATAGGTAGAAGATATTTTCTACAATGAAAAGTGTGTAGCCGTATCTGGTAAAAGAGAGACTCAACTATTAAAGTAAATGATCACTAGGCACACTTATTTGGAGACCACCGTGTCCATAATCACGCTCAAATGAGCGAAGGCCATACCTTAGAAGGATGCCTCCGCTCTAATGAGCTGCTTAACTTCACTATGTTATAGGCTCTCTCCAAATATCATCTATACATCTTTTCTTATATGTAATTTCTAATACATTGTAATACCTTCCCGTCACCCCTTCCCTTCATTCACCTTTGCTTATTTCCACACATTTTAATGGTAAAAAGCTACAAATATGTACAAATGAGATTTCAATTGTGGTTGTTACCTCCAAACCCCACATTTACACACACCTAGCTAGAAAACACATATATCTTTATGTTTTATACTCTATACTCAAGCATAAATAGAAACCATAGTAACATAAGCACCTAACTAGTATTATACTATAACTCAGTTATTTAACATTTATTTATTATTATTTTGAAATTTTAAAAAATCATACAATACTTGTACTACCATAATATGCATTACTATCATGTTATGGGGCTTCGCAAGGAAACATCATGACTAAAGTATAGATAGAGCATAGTGCTCCCTTTATATAAAGGAAGCCCTTATATATACAACGAGATTCCTTGTCTCTGTATATATACAAAGAGTATATAGAGGAGCCATTGAAAAACTATGCTCCCCTTATATATGATGCGAGAGATTTACGATGGAGCTTGAAGTAAGTATTAGGATACCCCATCCCAACATTGATGACTAATATGCTAGGTCACATGAAGGCCTAGAACGACTACTATTGGGGGTGTGCCTCTGCCGAAGGTCCTCAAACTAATGAATCTCCACCATCCTCAAGTTGTTTCAGGAATGATAAACTGACCTTCAGCATAACAATCTCCATGGTTTAAGGAAACAAGTGGTAGCTTTGACATCAATACTTAGATGAAGCACCTTGGAGGACCTGAAGCGTGTGATCAAGAGACGAAGGGAGATTCAAGCTGTCACGGAACCTCCCAAGGTATTAGGCCCACCTACTGATGTCCTTGTCCTGAGGACCTCAGACAGCCATTCAGGTGCGCACAATGGCTCGGTAGGTCCGGTTACCTTTATCTCCATCATATCGCCCAAGAGCGCTCAACCCATCACAGACATTAAATATCATCAGAGTAAGCGGAAATGATTACAATAACATAGTTCACAATCATAAGTGAAATATAGAAAGAGGTGATTATTACATAACTGGGCATTGAGTGCTTAAACTTATTACATCATCGGGAGGCAAAACACCCTCCCCTGGTAGGTCTTAGTTCTCTTCCTCTTTCTTTGGAACCACCTTGGAACATAAACAATAGAACTCAGCAGGTTCCTCACCTACAACAACATGGGTTTGAAAACCCTAAGTACGGAGTGTACTTTCGCAAGTCTTACCCGTTAAAGGAAAAAAGACTCTCAAGGATATGTTGTCTTTTGGGAATCAAGGTAAAGCTTATCAAGATTCAAAGACTCTTTTTGCAGAAAAGCTTAATATGAGTGGATCCTTAAGAATTCCTTTTACTTATCAGGTTAAGTAGTTACCTGCATTTAGATTTCTTTCTATTCTAGATCAAGCACTTGGCATATACTAGCCTTCTTTTATCATCCCTTCAGTTCACTGGTTGCTACGTGTAGGTAAGTGACCAAGTCTTCATGTCCAAGAAGTAATGGCGATTTGAATCGATTAATATCTAGTTGAGGATCTTAAACCACACAACATATGTAACACTTAACCCTTGCATATGTCAACTTGCACCAAGTTTTCTCAAGACTAGAATGGGTTCACGCTAACCAAGAGCACAGATACTCCACCACACAGACTCTAGCAACGGAGGGTATACGCTACTCTCGCCATCTCTCCATTCTCATTGTGTGGTGGCCTTTCTGGTATTGGTCCGACCGAGGCAAAGCTTACCCATGATGAGGCATATGGCCAGTTAAAAGGTCCTCGATCATCAAGCCTACATCGACTCGGACCTTAAGCGACTCAGACAGAGACACTACACCGAGACTTCCTTCTCGTGCAAGTCACCCACCCGGTCTCATCTTTATTATTTAAAACCCCAAAGTTTGGTACCTGGTAGAGGTACTTCTTTTCAGATGTTGAACCCATCATGGCCGTGATAGATCTACCATCATCAGTCTTTTCATTGTAAAAATTCCCATCCCATGTGAAACACCATCTTTTTCAAAACAAAGCCTTTTGTTTTCTATAGCAGATTAAGCATTAGAAAACTTGTTTAAATAAAACAGGCAAACAAGGAATGGTAACCAATTTTCTAAGGAAGGAAATGCATCAATTAATTTATCACACAATTCCTATCACCTAATGCATCATATAAGGTGATAAAGATTTTAAAACAACAAGGATAAGGGATAATGCACCGAGGCTTGCCTTGCGTTGCAGGAGTTTCTGTTTCCACACCGCAAATGTCGAAGTAAAAGTTGTTCTCTACTGGAGGATTCTTAGTCTGGGAGACAACCTCTTCCTCTACTATGGTTTCTTCCTCGTGTTCTATACATGATAATACATGTACATGAATGTTTATGCTATGTCATGAATATGCAGTTACATAATAGAAATATAGTAAGTTGCATCTTGAATACAACTTTCCTTCACGGTACAGACCAATCACTAAGGTTTTCTAGTTAGGCATTCCTTTAGGATTAGTATTAAGTAATTAATCCTATGAAGCTAGTTATTGGGTTTTTCGTCAAATAGTGTCCAAATTATTTCAAACTTCACTCAGGGGCTCTAATCATCATATTAAGCCTACTCAAAAAGTTTTATGATTTTAGGAATTATTTAACTATTTCTAAAATTCTAAAAGGCTTGGTTTAAGCACCTTTAAATGTTAAAAAGTTCGAGGGTTGGGATAAAAATCTTGGAATTATTTATATTAAATACTATTCGATTTTAGGAATCTAGCACAATTGATTTCATGATTTTACCAATTTTATACTATTTCCTATGAATTTCCCAAGTTGTCAGTAAAAAGAAAAGAATAAAATGTGAATAGTAACGGGTCATATCTAGCCCGACCGGACCACGGACAGGTGGAACTTGCCTGCATCCGCGCCCGTGGGTTTGGTTTTGCACAAAGGGCCCTAGCCATTTGAATAACCAGTAAAGAGTCCCTGAACACCATTCCTATATCTCACTAACAATCGCATATAGGCCCCCATGCTTCTATTTCTTCATGATTCAAGTCCCCAACGACGCTCTGGTCGGATAATTGGCTTGAGACACGAATTCTCGCCGGTGGTGACCTATTCCGGTGGTGTCGAGTACACGAACACCAACACGGATGCTACCCGAACAAACTAACGGGCTTAATTCGGCCAGAGTGTCAATTAATTTGTAGCTGTCCGTGATAGTAGCGGAGCAGGATCACCGACGTGCTCGTTCCTGTTTACCCAAGCCGGTCACGTTCAATCCAGAGGCTCGGAATGAATCATTGGCCTACTAGGACTACGGTGCTCACGCAAACTTGGACAGAGACAACCAGGAACGGCCGGTCGACATGAGCTATGTCCACGGCGGCGTTCTCGGGTGACAACGCGCGTTCCTAAGCTATGGCGCGGTAGCGTTCAATTGGCCGAGACCAGGAGTTTCACTACCACTAGAGGGTGTAAAAACATGGACCAGAGGGACGTGAACGAACTTGAGAATGGCTGGCCACGGCGTGATGCCTCACGGCTGCGTTTCGGTCGATTTTGGGGAAAATTCGGAATTCACGAGCTATGGTGGATGATCGGAGGCGAGGAGTGGTGCACTGGGTTCGTAACAGAGAGACGAAGCAAGGGGAACACTAAATTTATAGAGGCTGACTTCTGTTGCTCCAAATTTTGGACGAAGGGGAGCTCACGGTGATGAAAGGGTGAGTCACTGGAGATCGTTTTCCCTGGCGCTCATTGGGGTAAAGACCCAGGGCTGTAAATGGCCATCCACCATGACTTACTGCAATGTGGTATGATGGCGTATAGCGTGGCATGATCGGGGTAAATGGCGGCATGTCGGCGATGGTCGCGCGACCATGTCATCGGGCAAGTGGGTACAGTGAGACCAACCGGTGACAAGGCTCGAGCTCATCTCTATGCTGACATCTTTTACCCTTTGGTGTTATCCACTTCATCCTGCACACGAATCTTACTGGTGAGCGTGGACCACCGCGCGGGTTCATCGGCGACGGGTGCACTGCAACTGAGATCTTCTTCAGATACTGTTCATTCTGCATTTTCCTTCGAAACTATCTGAATGAGCAAGTTTGGGTCACTTTTACTTCGATTTTCATTCAACAAACCACTAAGTCGACTGTATCAAAGTTGTTCCCCATAAACCAGCTTCAACTTTGTCATAGAGATCATAGTCATTTACTCACTAGATTAAGCATAATTTGGCTCCAAAGTTGATCCGATGTAACTGTCAGTCTGATTTCAGATTAAAATTCGACCGACAGCCCGATTTCTAGGGCATTTTACTCTAATTTGTGTACCATTCTTGGGCTAGGTCACTCAATCAAACTTGGACTACTATAGTAGCTCTACAACTTTGGTGTGGTGACTTTGACAAATTTCTCATGGATCAAAAGATAGAAAGGCTTGAAGTTGGCCTGTTACCACTACTTTTCAGAGTTTAGCATATGGGTGCCCTTGGTTCTTTTGCAATTTACCCCAATTTGCTCCACAAAACTTGGAAATCCCCAAGCATGAAAGTTGCTTAACTTTTGTTACTGTACCACATTGATACATACACTTTTGGCTAAAAGTGCATAGAACTCAAAATCACCCATTAGGGCACTAATTAGGGTTTTAGGGTTTCAATTAGGGTTTTGAGTGTTCTAGGGTTCAAGTGGCACTTAAACTCTCTAAGTTTAATCTTTCTTGAACATTTCTACTATCTTTTGAGATTATCCTGTAGTGCTCATTACCCAAGGCCATAGGTCTCTAATCCTTAAAGAGAGATACTCTAACCTAGGGTCAGAAATCCCTTTTTACCAAATCAGAGCATCACATCACATGTTTATATTGAAATTTTTGACTAGTGGATGCATCCTAGGTGTATCATACATAATGAAATGTCAATGCATATGATGTCATGCTAAAGTTTTAGTTCTCGTAACACTAGGTGTGTTAACTACTTTCCCCCATAAAAGAATCTCGTCCCGAGATTTAAGGCTCTAGGGTAAGTAATGGAAAAGGAAACACGTCACAACTTTATTTCCTATTTTCTCTTACAGAGCTAGGGGTGGGTGTGGGGGTTTGTTCTAACTTTATAATAAGGTACATAAACTTTAATGGTTACAGGAGGCTAAAAACTTAGGAAAATGTTTTTCTAAGAAATCTTTAGACTCCCATGTAGCTTCTTCTTCCGTGTGTTGGTTCCACTATACTTTATAAAACTTCAGATTTCTTTTTCGAGTAACTCGGTCTTTCTGATCCAAGACTCGGATGGGATGTTCTGAATAGGATAAATCTAGTTCCAAACTAACATCAGACATATGCATAGTTTGATCAGGGATCCGAGGACACTTCTTCAATTGGTGTTGGTGACTTGTTCTCAAATGCTAAGAGTTAAGAACAAGGCAACATAAAAAATGTTAAATGCTAAAGTCCTTCGTCCTTCGAAACATTATTTCCCTTCGGGGAATAATGAGTTCTTGGACGAAGGTCACAAGAGACATACCTTCGTAAACGTAATAAATAAAGACGAAGGATTTATGTAAAGCACGAAATATGAACTGAACATCATCATAAAATCATTTCTATTAATCATGAAAAGATAGAAATGATTTTAAATTACAAATATACCTTCGGTCTTGAGAGAAGGTAAAAATACAAGCGTGACGCAAAAGCAAATGTCCAGTCAGCGTGAACAGTACGGGAGTACTGTTCATCTATTTATAGACGCGGGACGCAGCCCACGTAAAATTACATTCATGTCCATTACATTTTACCAATGACTTATGGAAATCTGTTAAGGTTCACGTAGTCTTTTCATCTTTAAGTCGGTTCCCTCCTTTGCTGTCGCGACGAAGCTTCCCTGCGTACAGCTTCGGCTGTGCACCATCCTTCGCAGAGCTTGGTAACCAACTCGTCCTTCGTCAGGTTCAGGCTTCGTCCTGACCGTGCTTCATATTCATGATTTTGAGTTCGAAGGTACCTGTCCACATAATCCACTTGGAAAACATTGTCAAATCATGTTTTTGAGGACCTTCGGAGGACGAAGGCCCCCAACAGTAGCCCCTCGCAATATTAATTTGTTAATGATAAATTTAGATTGCGATATGGACGAAGGCCTTGAGCCGAAGGTCCGAAAAAACACCTTCCCTTTGCTAGAATAGCAACATTCACTGACAAGCGGGGCCTTTCAATTTTCAACGCCCTGGGCGTATAAATAAGATCGCACCGCAAACTCATTTGGTACGCACACTTGCCATCTGCTTCGGCCCACTAAAATTTTTAGCTCTTGTGCGCTAAGATTTACTGGTGTTTTTGATTTTGAAGCTTCGGCATCGGGAACAATTTTTTAGCGTTTCCGAAGATGTCTGAAGGCAAGAAGATCCCTGCTGAGACGAAGCTAAGTCTCGAGGAGGAGAAGAATCTGGGGTTCCTGATAGCGATGGCAGAGACCAATACAGAGAAAATCACCAAGGAGATTCTCGAAGGTTTGTCCGAAGATACTGATGACAGCGACAGCTTTGATGTAGAAAGTGGTGGGGAAGAGGCCGAAGATCGACCGTGGCGACCAAGCCACACAGTTTTTGGGAAAACTACCATCAAGCAGAGTCACATTGATAATATGAGGGGACGATATTTCCGAGACATATCTATTGTGAGAGCTGATGCTGGAGAAAAAACTTCTCCCACCCCCGAAGAAGATGAAGTTGTGATCTTCCGAAGCTTTCTCAAGGCTGGGCTTCGATTCCCCCTGAGCAGCTTTGTTGTTGAGGTACTAAGGACATTTCAAGTCTATCTGCATCAAATCACTCCCGAAGCCATCATAAGAATGGGGGTGTTTGTCTGGGCTGCGAGGAGCCAAGGTTTGGAACCAAACGCTAAAAGCTTCTGTAACATTCATGAGTTATTATACGAGACGAAGCCCTGGGGAAAGGAGCAATACCACAACAACTTTGGGTGTTACAGCTTCGGCGCCCGCTCCGGGTCAAGCTGCCCTGTGCCGACCTTTCGGAAGAGGTGGCCCGGAGCCTGGATGACTGAATGGTTTTATGTGAAGAATGACCTAACAGCTCAAGAGAATGTGAAGAGTATCATTATGCGCCCAATCTGGCAGCGCTTCGGTCTTCGAAGGCCGAAGGTCGAAATGGACGAAGCTGCCGAAGAGTGCCAAAGGGCCTTCGGGGTAGTCTGCTCGTTTATTGGGACAAGGGACTTGGTCCAAGAACACATTGCCTTCAGGGTATGGCCACTTGCAGAAAAGTGGGAAATGCCGAAGGAAACCATCAAAGAGTCCGACGAAGGCGGACTAGTCAGATTAAAATACACATTCAGATATGGGGACAAATTTGTTGAACCTGATGACGACTGGCTGAAAAGTATTGAAATATTAAGTGACGAACTTCTCGGAGCGTACTCGAAGGCCGAGAACACTGCACTATCAGCGGCCTTCGGAGGCCGAAAGAAGAAAAGACTCAACCGTGTTTTTGACGCAATCGGGTTTGTTTACCCTGACTATCGTTATCCCATTCGAGGACAGAAAAGAAAAAACACAACCTCTGCAGAAGAAGAAGCTGCAACTGCTCCTAGCGAGCCAGAACCGAAAAGAAAGAGGGTAAAGGTCCTCACACATCGGCCACGCTATATTGAACCAGCTTCGGTGCCTAAGTTCACCGGAGAAACTTCTTCGGCTACCGAAGCTGAACAGCCAACCTTGCTGACAGAATTTGCAGAGATGGCCGAAGCGCCGTCCACAGAAAAAATGGAAGAAGCGAAAAAACCGACTAAGGAAAAAACATCAGAAATTTTGAGTCCTGCAGCAGATGTCGAGACAGGAAAAATCCAAAAGGGTCCAACGGTGACCCCAAAAAGGAAAAGAATGGTAAACGTACTAGACGTCTTGGAGACAATTAAGTCTTCAAGTACAACTCCAAAAAAGAGTGCTGAAGTTGCCGAAGCTTCTACTGAAGCTTCGACGCAACAAGCTGAAGCCGAAGCTAGGCCTTCAGAGCCCTACAAGGGGCAACCTCTGGAAGCCGAGGCAATAAAAATACCAGAACCAGTTTTAATTGAAGAAACTGACACTGCCATCCCCGAAGCGCCTGCCAGCATGTGTGATTACATCATACGACATGCTTCGGGGAAAAAACTATCTGCAGAAGAAACTCATGAAGCCAACCATTACGCGAAGGAGCTAAAATATCTGAAGGGGGCAGTAATATTCAATGGGACGAATGAAGATGACTTCTTATACTGCCTACCTGATAATAAAGAACTTTCTGTCTGCCGAGAAATGGCAAGAAGTATAGGCTTCCCGAAGCTCGAAGCTGGATTAAGCGCCATGTCTAAAGAGGATCTTGCAGACAGTCTTGCATACAATAGCCTAAAGGTACGGGAATTAAGCGTTTGAAAAAACTTTTTTATTACGTAATTCATTCGTTTATTCTTATATGGATTCTTTTTCGTATAGGGCTTAATTTTAAGCAACGCATTGAGAGCCCAAAAAAGCGCCGAAGATGAAAGCTATGAGATTGCATTCAACAATTTGCGCTCCGAAGTTATCAATTTGAGAAACGAAGCTCTAGAAAAGGATAAAATTCTGCTTACACTGGTTGATAAAGTGAAGAAGGACGAAGCTGCTTCAAAGGCCCAGGCCGAAGCTCAAAAACGTGAAATTAAAGACCTTCAGAAACAGCTAACTAGAGCCAAAGAGGAACGTGCGCTTGAGGAAACGAAACGAGAACTTAGTGATTTTATGGTCAGCAAATTGGAGTTAAGTGTTAAAAAGCTTCGTGCTTCTCAGAGGGATTGTTATGTTAAATCTGTAGAATGCGTGAATAAAATTAAAACCAGCTTCGCCAGCGTGGGCGCCTTCTCCAGCGAAGAGAACTTCTCTCAAGGGAATCCCGAAGGTCCACTGGAATGGATTAGTCACGAAGCAGAAGCCTTCGAGGAGATCCTGAACAGCCGCGGCGACATCTGCGCTTTTTTGGGCGCCAGAGGAATTGCTTCTGTCTTAGAGAAGAAAGGTTGCGAACATGTAAAATTCTTAGCTCAGTCCGAAGCTACCTTATCTTCCGAAGACATCAAGGACCCCTCGGCCGAAGCAAGCGTGGTTGGTGGCAAATTTTTCACTGATATCTGGAACGACGGCGGCCGAGGGATGGCGCAAGAAATCATCCAAAGGAGCGAAAAAGGCATCCATGACGCCAGGAAAGTGGCAGAAGCTGCCGAAAGAAGTACAGAGCCCGAAAGGCAATTAGGTACCAATTAGTCGCTCTTATTGTGTTGTAATTTTTATTTCAAACTTTGCTCAAGGTTTGTAAAAGTAATGAAGAAATGTTCGCTTCCCTCAGAAACTGCTGGATCAACCGCTGACCCTCATACAAAAGGAGATGAGGAAATTAAGCAAATGGCCGAAGCTATTATGGATAAAGTTGTTGATCAACTTCTAAATGAGGTCGCCGAAGCAGTTTTAAAAGAAGACTAGATGCTATTTAGAAAAAACATATAATGTGTAATCTATGTAACACTTTGTACATTTGAATGTAATATACAAGTTTCTTTTCATTATTCAATTCTTTACGATGCATGAAACTCTACATACATACCATTTTTGAGCCTTCGGCGAAAAAACACCTTCCCTTCTTTTCATGCTTCGTGAAGAAAATATTCTCTGTTAAAACTGTTCTGATAAGTCACATCCATGCTTCGTAAAAGCATTCTCCGAAGCTATAAAATTTCGATATCGCTTTCTCAAAGCATTCTTCCGAAGGTCGATACTGTGTACCCTTCTCTTGCAAAATGCAATATGATGTATGATGCTTATGTTATGCAAAATGATGTGATGATGTTATGTTATGCAAATGACCTTTGTTCCGAAGGTATACACAAAGTTTATTGGTAAGCTCTGCATTCCCTTAGGAACGTCTTTGGAGCTTCTTCGTCTTTTACTTAGACGGTATCAGCGTTGACTTTTCGCTGTAAGCCTCCCTTAGGAGCTTCTTCGTCTTTTACTTAGACGGTATCAGCGTTGACTTTTCGCTGTAAGCCTCCCTTAGGAGCTTCTTCGTCTTTTACTTAGACGGTATCAGCGTTGACTTTTCGCTGTAAGCTCTGCATTCCTTTAGGAACGACTTTTGAGCAGAAAACTTACACTGCGCTCCCTTTGGAACGGCTTTGTGCGACTTCATGAACTTACTCTGCGTTCCTTAGAACGACTTTCTGTTAATCCGAAGGATTTTTAATATTTCGAAGGTCCTCCTTGTTAACACAAAAACTTCATCCACTTAATCCTGTGGAGAAAATAGATTTTCCTTGTGGGAAACAGCGAAATTATTACATGGAAACGATCAACGTTTTTTGCTACAGAAAATAGAACTGAATGGAAAAGACTGCTATCAAAGGTAGGATATATGTCAATAAATGTGCTTCGACTCTGGCACAGTGCTGTTGACTGTGCGAGCTTCGGATTGTTCTCTGAAGTCCCTTTGATGTGGAGCATATTGACTCCCTTCTGGCTGTTGACCCTGTTGCAATGGAGGTGGAGGCGGGGGCTGTTGCCAGGAAGCTTGAGGTTGACTTGCCGAAGCTATAGAAGCTGCAGGGTGGTTGTCTATGTACTGTGGGATGTAAGGCGGATGATACGAAGCAGTATGCATAACCTGCTTCGGCTGAACTTGTTGAGATGTAGCTTCGGCTATCTCCTTTTGCTTCTGGATTGTAATATGGCACGTCCTGGTGGTATGGCCCTTGCCTTCTCCACAGAACAAGCAAAACAGCCTCCTTGGCTGATCTCCAAACCTTCCGCCGAAGCCCCTGGCGCCTCTGCCTCTTGGAGCTGGTGGCCGGAAGGAAGTTTGTTGTTGCCCCGAAGCCTGTGAGGAGCACTGCGGTCTGTTCTGCTGACTCCCCTTATCATCATTCTGAGTGGAGCTGTGGATGGACCGGACATGCCTCGGGTAGTATCTTCCTCCGAAGCCCCTGGTCATTTCAGAAAATCTGAAGGCCTCCTCCCTTCTTTGACGAAAGTCATTGTCAGCACGAATGTACTCATCCATCTTTTGGAGCAATTTCTCCAGGGTCTGAGGAGGCTTCCTAGCGAAGTATTGAGCTGCAGGCCCAGGACGAAGCCCCTTGATCATGGCTTCGATAACAATTTCATTGGGCACCGTTGGCGCCTGCGCCCTCAAACGTAAGAACCTTCGGACATACGCCTGAAGGTATTCTTCATGGTCCTGAATGCACTGGAACAAGGCTTGAGCTGTGACCGGCTTCGTCTGAAATCCTTGAAAGCTGGTCAGTAACATATCCTTCAGCTTTTGCCATGAAGTGATCGTTCCTGGCCGAAGGGAGGAATACCAGGTCTGAGCAACACTCCTGACGGCCATAACGAAAGACTTCGCCATGACTGCAGCATTGCCCCCATACGAAGACACTGTTGCTTCGTAGCTCATCAAGAACTGCTTCGGGTCTGAGTGACCGTCGAACATGGGAAGCTGGGGTGGCTTATAGGATGAAGGCCAAGGTGTAGCCTGCAGCTCAGCGGACAAAGGAGAAGCATCATCGAAAACAAAATTTCCCTGATGGAAATTGTCATACCAGTCATCTTCGTTGACGAAGTCCTCCTGATGAAGGTCTTTCTGCTGAGGCCTTCTGTTTTGCTCATCATGGGTAAGATGGCGGACTTCCTCAGAGGCTTCGTCTATCTGTCGTTGCAACTCAGCTAGCCGGGCCATCTTCTCCTTCTTCCTTTGCACTTGTTGATGTAAAATCTCCATATCCCTGATTTCTTGGTCTAGCTCTTCCTCCTGAAGTGTCGGGCTGACGACCTTTCTCTTCTGGCTTCGAGCCTCCCGAAGAGAGACGGTGTCCTGGTTGTGGTCCAGCGGTTGCAGTGCTGAAGCCCCAGCCGCTGAAGCTTTCTTCGGTGCCATAGCGAAGATCGACAGCTTCCGAAGGTGTTCAAAAGGCTCGAAGTGGAAGTGAGTTCACCGGAGGTGGGCGCCAATGTTGGTGACTTGTTCTCAAATGCTAAGAGTTAAGAACAAGGCAACATAAAAAATGTTAAATGCTAAAGTCCTTCGTCCTTCGGAACATTATTTCCCTTCGGGGAATAATGAGTTCTTGGACGAAGGTCACAAGAGACATACCTTCGTAAACGTAATAAATAAAGACGAAGGATTTATGTAAAGCACGAAATATGAACTGAACATCATCATAAAATCATTTCTATTAATCATGAAAAGATAGAAATGATTTTAAATTACAAATATACCTTCGGTCTTGAGAGAAGGTAAAAATACAAGCGTGACGCAAAAGCAAATGTCCAGTCAGCGTGAACAGTACGGGAGTACTGTTCATCTATTTATAGACGCGGGACGCAGCCCACGTAAAATTACATTCATGTCCATTACATTTTACCAATGACTTATGGAAATCTGTTAAGGTTCACGTAGTCTTTTCATCTTTAAGTCGGTTCCCTCCTCTGCTGTCGCGACGAAGCTTCCCTGCGTACAGCTTCGGCTGTGCACCATCCTTCGCAGAGCTTGGTAACCAACTCGTCCTTCGTCAGGTTCAGGCTTCGTCCTGACCGTGCTTCATATTCATGATTTTGAGTTCGAAGGTACCTGTCCACATAATCCACTTGGAAAACATTGTCAAATCATGTTTTTGAGGACCTTCGGAGGACGAAGGCCCCCAACAATTGGGATATGTGGAACACATTATGTACAGCAGATAGTGATTCTAGCTGCCAAAGTTTGTACGCAACTTGCCCACATCGTTCAAGAATAGGGAACGAGCCAATGTATTGGGGTGCGAACTTCCCTTTAACCCTGAATCGACTAACACCCTTCATCGGTGATACTTTCAAGTACACATAATCTCTGACTTGAAAAATCAATGGTCGACGTTGTTTATCCGCATAATTCTTCTGTCGTGCTTGAGCTTCTCTCAAGTCATTATGCATTGAACCTTTTCTTTTGTTTCTTTAACTAAATCAGGCCTGAAAAACCACCGTTCTCTTAGTTCTGACCAATTCAAGGGTGTTCTACATTGCCGTCTGTACAAAGCTTTAAACAGTGTCATTTTAATACTCTCTTGATAACTATTATTATAAGAAAATTCTGCCAACGACAGACAATCATCCCACTTTTGTGGAAACTCCAACACGCAAGCTCGTAGCATATCATCCAGTATTTGGTTTACTCTTTCTGTTTGCCCGCTCTTTGAGGATGATAGGCTAAACTGTGGAGCAATTTAGTGCCAAAAGATTTATGCAGCTCTTCCTGAAACTTGGATACAAATTGCGGTCCTCGATCTAACACTATCATCTTTGTAACTCCATGCAAGCTGAGAATACGAGCAATATATAGCTGAGCATAGGTAATAACCAGGTAATATGTTTTAACTGGAAGAAAATGAGCTGTCTTTGTAAGCCGGTGCACTATGATCCAAATAGAGTCATATCCTTTAGATAACTTGGGTAATCCCACAACAAAATCCATACTTACATCCTCCCATTTCTATGTTGGGATAGGCAATGATTGCAAAAGTCCAACAGTTTTCATATTCACTGCCTTGACTCTTCTACAAGTATCACATTTGCCCACATAGCGAGCGATTTCAATCTTCATTTTAGTCCACCAATAATGTTGTTTCAAGTATTGATACATCTTAGTACTTCTAGGATGAATAGAATACCGATTAAGATGGGCGTCATCTAGGATTTGTTGATGGAGTTCAGCATCCTTAGGCACCACTATGTGGTCTTTAAACCATAACACTCCTTGGTCATCTTTCATAAAACAGGTAGCTTTGTGGGCTTCCATTTTCTCATGAATATGCTTCATACCCTTATCAATCCTTTGAGCATCAATAATCTTTTGTTGAATAACTGACTCAAGCTTCAAAGGCATCAAGGCTCCTTGTTAAACTATTTCCAGATATAGTCTTTCCATTTTTTGACATAAGGTGGTGTCAGGCAATCCCATAGTGAGGCAATGACAAAATGCTTTACGACTTAAAGCATCAGCCACCACATTAGCTTTTCCTAGATGATAGTGAATCTCTAGGGCATAGTCCTTGATTAGCTCGAGCCATCTTCTCTGCCTCATATTTAACTCTGACTAGGTAAAGATGTATTTTAAACTCTTGTGATCAGTATACATATGGCATACATTTCCGAGCAGATAATGACGCCAAATTTTAAGGGCATGAACTACTGCAGACAATTCCAAATTGTGTGTTGGGTAATGTTCCTTATGCTGACACAGCTGTCTTGAGGCATAAGCTATTACTCGTCCTTCTTGCATCAGAACACATCCAAGCTCAATGCTTGATGCGTCACAATATACATCAAACAACTTCTCAATATCGGTTGAGCCAAAACCGGTGCAGTGGTCAATAATGTCTTCAACTATTCAAAGGCCTCATTACACTTAGGAGACCAATTAAATTTAACATCATTCTTCAGTAGCTCCGTGATAGGTATAACAATTTTGGAGAAATCTAGGATAAACCTGCGGTAATAACTAGCTAGTCCATGGAAGCTTCTAAGCTAATGTACTGTGGTAGGAGATTTCCATTCTAGAATATCCTTAACCTTACTGGGATCAACCACAATCCCCTTAGCGGATAAAATATGCCCTAAAAATTGGATTTCCTCCAACCAAAACGCGCACTTGCTGAATTTAGCATAAAGTTGATGTTCTCTTAAGCGACTTAAAACAATCCGGAAATGTTCTGCATGCTCCTCATTCTTGGAATAAATTAGAATATCATCAAAAAAGACCACCACAAACTTGTCTAATTCAGGCATGAATACCGAATTCATTAAGTATGTGAAATGGGTTGGAGCATTTGTTAATCCAAAGGACATAACCAAATACTCAAATAATCCATATCGAGTTGTGAAAGTCGTCTTGGGTATATCCTCGGGTCAAATTATTATTTGGTGATAGCCTGATATGAGATCAATTTTAGAAAATACCTAGGCTCCAGTAAGTTGATCGAATAAAAGATCGATCCGGGGAAGGGGATACTTGTTTTTTATGGTAACTTCATTAAGGGGTCGGTAGTCCACACACATTCGTAGGGTTTGATCCTTGTTTTTGACAAAGATGGCTAGACATCCCCATGGCAATGAACTCAGTCTGATAAATCCTTTCTCCAACAAGTCTTGTAATTGCGTCTTTAGTTCTGCCAACTCATTGGGGGGCATAACTTTCTAGAGATAGGAGTCGTACTAGGTTTCAACACAATCATAAACTTTACATCCCTTTCTAGGGGTAATCCGGGTAAATCTTCAGGAAATACATCCGGAAATTCGCACACAACTGGGATGTCTTGTATCTCTTGCACTACGGCTTCAAAAACTTGTCCAGATACTTTGACTGGGACAGATACAGGAATAGGCAACTTGATTTCTTCTTGTCTATGACTTAGCTGAATAGTCCTTTGATCGACATGGATAATAGCCTTATTCTTAGCTAACCAATTCATGCCCAGAATCACATCTATGTCTTGCCCCTTTATAACTATCATATTCGTGGGGAAACTATATCCGGCTAAATTCATGGGTACGTGGAAGACTACTTCCTTAGTAAAAATTTGACCCCAAGCGATTGAACAACAAGACCCTTCTTTGATTCAACACTAGGTATGCAATGCTTCTCAACAAAAGTCTTGCTCATGAAAGTATGTGATGCATTAGAATAAAAAAGAATGACGGCGGGATGATTGGCAACAAAAAACGTACCCATCATCACCGGCTCTCCTTCCGGGGTGGTAGCTACTTGAGTATAGTAGACACGTCCAGTTTTCCTTGCTTTTTTACCTACCTAGGTGCTTGCCATATTTCCCTTGCCTTGAGATGTGCTTCCAGAAGCCTGTTGGAAATTGGATTTATTTTGCTTTGGATAGGGACAATCCTTAATGAAGTGTCTAGACTTCCCACAGTTAAAGCAAGTGTTAGATGAACTAGGTAAGCCGGGAAATGAGTACTAGGGGCACTTGACTGATTGTTTTGAGCAGGGGCAGGAGTGGGACGGATGAAAACTGGTTGCTTGAAAGGATTGGCGGGTGGATGAGGAAAAGAGTGATTTGGGTTAAAGGGATGGATCACCAACCTCGATCGCTTCTCGGATCCTTCACCCCTTCACGGCCATATCTCTTTGTCTTTTCCTGCCCCAAATTCTTGGCTTCCACCGAAAGCGCTGTGCTTATGACCATGATGTAGGTGAGATCTAAACAAGTAGCCATCTTTTGTTGTAGTCGATCATTCAGGCCTCTCATGAAACAATTCTTCTTTTTCAGGTCCGTGTCCACTTGCTCTATAGCATACTGGGAGAGATGGTTGAATTTGGCGAGGTATTGCATCACCGTGTCTCCTCCTTGCTTTAAGCGAACAAATTCTTCCAATTTCATCTGCAAAACACCATCTGGAATGTAGTGGTCCCTGAATGCTTGCTTGAACTCTGCCCACATAAGAAGATGTCCTTTAGGTTGAACCGCCACAAAGTTTGCCCACCAGGTACTGGCGGGACCTTTCAGTTGCTGGCCAGCGAACAGGGGCTTCTCGGTCTCTAAGCACCGAATCAATCCAAATTTCTGCTCCATGACCTGAATCCGTTCGTCCGCCTCCAAAGGTTCTTCTGCCTTGATGAAAATAGGGGGACGAGTTGCTGAAAAGTCCATATATGTAGTATCTCTATGGGCCTAGTATTGACCTCTGCCTCCCTGCTGATGAATTTGGTTCCCAGCTATTTCTCGAAGAAAACAAGTGTTATCAGCAGTGGCATTGATTAAGGCAGCGATAGCCTCTACCAGCGTGGGAGGTACGGGCGATGGGTTTAGAGTTTCCTTCCCACCACGGGATGTTCCAGCCCCATCCTGAGCACGAGTTCTGGACGACATCTGAAGAAGAAAATATACTTGATTATTACATGCCACGATTACACAACTTCTGTTACATTATTCCAAACTTGTTCTAATTATACATATTCAACTTATACAACTCACTTTTCCATATTTAGATTACATAAGGAAACCACATACTACTACACTAATCTCGTCATCCATGTCCTTGGCTACTCCCGCTCCACTGCTAGCTTCGGGAGAACAATCATCGTTCATGGAAGGAGGGGCTCCAAAGAGATCCGCGCACGTTCAGATGCAACTGGTCATACAACACGTGCACTTCCTCGTGCAGAGTGTTGTTAAACGCTTGCAGATTTTTCAGGGCTACACTTAGCTCTTCCACCCGAGCTCGGGCATTTGCCTCGCAATCCCAGGCTATAGATGATGAATTTACAGCCCAGTCAATAGCCCTGTTCCGCTCCACAATCTCCTGTTGCAAATGGTCAACCTCTGCTGACAACTCAACAATGCGGCGGCTATCATGCGCATGCTCCCTACTTCCATTGCACAATTCCATCATTAGACGTTCAACTCTGGCTTCCAGATCCCCTATGGGATCATTACTGCCACTACTGCTCCCCTCATGTCGAGGAGCCAACTCGTGCTGAGGTATGCCCTGAGGTCCAGTCGCCTTCCGCTGGGTAACCTTTGTGCGTGCCATGTCTCTATAAGAGGGAAGATTACTTAGTATTGTTTAAATATGATGCATGCATGACCTTGGATTATGGAATCAACCTCTTGTTGATCCCATACCTCCTAGGTATAACCTATTATTTGGCACTCTTTTACCCGACTTCAAAAGATAAGTTGCTATAAGAAAGGACCAAGGTAAGAATGAAAGAATGTTCAAAGGTAAGTATTTTAAAATCTTTTGAAGCACTAAGTAATGTCTAAAGAAATGGGCTTTGCTCCGATACCAACTACCATGAAACCTCCCAAGGTATTAGGCCCACCTACTGATGTCCTTGTCCTGAGGACCTCAAACAATCATGCAGGTGCGCACAATGTCTTGGCAGGTTCGGTTACCTGTATCTCCATCATATCGCCCAAGAGCGCTTAACCCATCACACAGACATTACATATCATCAGAGTAATTAGAAAGGATTACAATAACATAGTTCACATTCATAAGTGAAATATAGAAAGAGGTGATTATTACATAACCGGATATTGAGTGCTTAAACTTATTACAACATCAGGAGGCAAACCACCCTCCCCAGGTAGGTCTTAGTTCTCTTCCTCTTTCTTTGGAACCACCTTGGAACAGAAACACCAGAACTCAATAGTTTCCTCACCTACAACAACATGGGTTTGAAAACCCTGAGTATGGAGTGTACTTTCACAAGTCTTACCCGTCAAACGAAAAAGACTCTCAAGAATATGCTGGCTTTTGGGAATCAAGGTAAAGCTTATCAAGATTCAAAGTCTCTTTTTGCAGAAAAGCTTACTATGAGTGGATCCTTAAGAATTCCTTTTACTTATTAGGTTAAGTAGTTACCTGCATCTATATTTCTTTCTATTTTAGATCAAGCACTTGGCCTATATTAGCCATCTTTTATCATCCCTTCAATTCACTGGTTGCTACGTGTAGGTCAGTGACCAAGTCTTCATGTCCAAAAAGTATCAGCGATTCGAATCGATTAATACCTAGCTAGGGACCTCTAACCACACGACATATGTAGCACTTAACCCTTTCATATGTCAAATCGCACCCGGGTTTCTCAAGGCCAGAATGGGTTCAGACCAACCGAGAGCATAGATACTCCACCATCCAACCTCTTACCACAGAGGGTACACACTACTGTCACCATCTCTCCACTCTCATTGCGTGGTGGCCTTTCTATTATTGGTCTGACTGAGGCAAAGCTTACCCATGATGAGGTATGTGGCCAGTTAAAAGGTCCTCGATCATCAAGTCTACATCGGCTCAGTCCGTAAATGGCTCAGACGGAGACACTACACTGAGACTTCCTTCTCATGCAAGTCACCCGCCCGATCTCATCTTTATTATTTAAAACCCTAAAGTTTGGTATCTAAAAGAGGTACTTCTTTTCAGATGTTGAACCCATCACAGCCGTGATAGATCCACAACCATCGGTCTTTTCTTTTTAAAATTCCCATCCCATGTGAAACATCATCTTTTTTCAAAACAAAACCTTTTGTTTTCTATAATAGACTAAGCATTAGAAAACTTTTTAAATAAAACAGGCAAACAAGGAATGGTAACCAATTTTCCAAGGAAGGAAATGCATCAACTGTTTATCACACAATTTCTATCACCTAATGCATCATATAAGGTGATAAGGATTTTAAAACAACAGGGAAAAGGGATAATGCACTAGAGCTTGTCTTGTGTTGCAGGAATTTCTATTTCCACACCGCAAATGTTGAAGTAAAAGTTGTTCTCCGCTGGAGGATTCTCAGTCTAGGAGACAACCTCTTCCTCTACTACGGTTTCTTCCTCGGGTTCTATACATGATAATACATGTACATGAATGTTTATGCTATGTCATGAATATGCAGTTACATAATAGAAATATAGTAAGTTGCATCTTGAATACAACTTTCCTTCACGGTACATACCAATCACTAAGGTTTTCTAGTTAGGCATTCCTTTAGGATTAGTATTAAGTAATTAATCCTATGAAGCTAGTTATTGGGTTTTTGGTCAAACATCGTCCAAATTATTTCAAACTTCACTCAGGGGCTCTAATCATCATATTAAGCCTACCCGAAAAGTTTTATGATTTTTGGAATTATTAAACTATTTTTAAAATTCTAAAAGGCTTGGTTTAAGCACCTTTAAATGTTACAAAATTCGGGTTTGGGATAAAAATCTCGGAAATATTTTTATTAAATAGTACTCGATTTTAGGAACCTAGCAAAATTGGTCTCATGATTTTACCAAATTTCTACTATTTCCTATGAATTTACCAAGTTGTGAGTAAAAAGAAAAGAATAAAACATGAATAGTAACGGGCCGTATCCACCCCGACCGGCCCACGGACAGGCGGAACGCGCCCGCCATCGCGCCCTCGCGAATGGTTTTGTGCAAAGGTTCCTGGCCATTTGAATAACCAGTAAAGAGTCCCTGAACACTATTCATATGTCTCATTCACAATCGCATATAAGCCCCCGTACTTCAATTTCTTCACGATTCAAGTCGCCGACGGCGCTCCAGTCGGATACTTGGCCGGAGACGTGAATTCTCGCCGGCCGTGACCTATTCTGATGGTGCCGAGTACATGGACACCAACACGGATGCTACCCGAACACACTCACGGGGTTAATTAAGCTAGAGCGTCATTAATTTGTAGCTGTCTGCGATAATGGCAGAGCTAGATCACCGACATGCCCGTTCTGGTTTACCCGAGCCAGTCACGTTCAATCTAGGGACTCAGAACAAATCAGTGACCTATTAGGACTATGATACTCACGCAAACTTGGACGGAGACAACCAGGAACGGTCGATCGACATGAGTTATGTCCACAGCGGCATTCCCGGGTGACAACGCGCATTCCCTAACTATGGCGCGGTAGCGTTCAATTGGCCAAGACTAGGAGCTTCACTAGCACAGAACGGTGTAGAAACATGGATCAGAGGGACGTGAACGGACCTAAGAACGGCTGGCCACGGCGTGATGCCTCACTGCGGCGTTCCAGCCGATTTTAGGGAAAATCCGGAATTCGCGAGCTATGGTGGATGATCTGAGGCGAGGAGTGGTGCACTGGGTTCGTAACAGAGAGACGAAGCAAGGGAAAAGCTCAATTTATAGAGGTCGGCTTCGGTTGCTCCAAATTTTAGATGAAGGGGAGCTCATGGTGATGAAAGGGTGAATCACTGGAGCTCGTATTTTGTGGCGTTCACTGGGGTAAAGACCCAGGGCGGTAAATGGCCGTCCACCATGACTTACTACGACGTGGTATGGAGGCGTATAGCATGGCACGATCAGGGTAAACGGCGGCATGACGGCGGTGGTCGCGCAACCACGTCGCTGGGCAAGTGGATACGGTGAGACCGACCGGTGACAAGGCTCAAGCTCATCTCTATGCCGAGATCTTTTACCCTCTGGTGTTATCCACTTCATCCTGCGAACGAATCTTACCGGCGAGCGTGGATCACCGCGCGGCTTCATTGGTGATGGATGCACTGCACTTGAGATCTTCTTTAGATACTGTTCATTCTGCATTTTCCTTCGAAACTTTTTGAAAGAGCATGTTTGGGTCACTTTTACTTCGATTTTAATTCAGCAAACCACTTTGATGAAACATCAAAAATATCTAGCCATTCCAAGGAAACTTTTGATGCCACAAGCATCCTTTGGTGTTTTCCGGTTCAAGATATGTGCTACTTTCTTTGGGTCTATAGCCAATCCATCTTGGTCTATAATATGACCTAAGAACAGAACTCATGAATCCAAAACTCACATTTGCTTAGCTTGGCATATAACTGGTGCTCTCGAAGCCTTTGCAACACCAAGTTCAAGTGCTCAACATGCTCCTCACTTTGGGAATATATGAGAATATCATCGATGAATACCAGAACAAACTTATCTAGATAATCCATGAACACACTATTCATTAGGTACATGAAGTAAGTTGGTGCATTTGTCAGACCAAAGGACATCGCATGTACTTGTCTAGACCATACATGGTTATGAAGGTTGTCTTTGGTATATCTAAACATCAGATCCTTAGCTAATGATAACCTAGCCTTAAATCTATCCTGCAGAACACACTAGCTCCTCTGAGTTGATCAAGCATGTCCTCTATTCTGGGAGTGGATACTTGTTCTTGATCGTGACTTCATTCAGAACTCTATAATTTATGCACATCCTCTTAGTGTCATCCTTCTTCTCAAAAAATAGAAATAGAGTAGCCCAAGGTGAGGTTCTTGTCCTGATATAGCCCTTCTCTAGTTTCTCATCTATCTGCTTCTTGAGTTCCACTAACTCTGGTTAGGACACTCTGTAGGCTCTTTTGGAGATGGGGGTAGTGCTTAGGACTAGTTCTAAAGCGAAATCAACTCTCGCTCGAGGTGGCATGTCTGGTAGCTCTTTAGGGAATACATCCAAGAACATGGACACAAACTTGGATAGCCTCGAGTGGGGTGGTCTCCGTGTTATCACTCGTCAACTAGTAGCACTCTCCTCTTTCTGGTTAAGTCATACTTAGTTCGGCCACAATCTATTCTCTAGACGGGGACATCAATTTTATGGTTCTCTTATCGCAACTAATACCCACTTGGTACTTTTCTAGCTTATTCATCCCTAGGATGACATCTATCCCATGCATACCCATTACTATTAAGTTAGCAGGGAACACTATCCGCCTTATTTCCACTCCTACATTAGGACATATTTTATCTACTCAAACTCTCCCACCAACCAAACTAACTCGCATTGGTGATGCCATTGCTCTTACTGAAATGTTGTGTGTGTCTACCCATGTTGTGGGAACAAAATAATGTGTTGCACTAGTATCAAATTACATAGTTGCTAGATGATATTGGACTAGGAACATACCTAGGTCCACATTCAGTGTTTCCTTGACTGTCTCGGCCTCTAGGTGGTTCACTGTTCTGTACTGATTACGTGATTGGCCACGATTGCCTACTGCCCGTTGTGGAGCGTTTTGCCTTGGCGGTGCATTGGGAGCTTACTACTATTAGGGTGTCATCTTCTTGGCATCGTCCAGTGACCCTGTTTACCACAGTGGAAACATCCTCTTCCTTCTTGAGCTGGTGCTGACTGCCCACCCTACTTGGTTACTTGGGCAGGGAGTCGAGGTGCCTAGTTGGTCTGTCACTAATACTGGTTGCTCCCTTATTAGTTGTTCTGATGATAGGGCTGTTGAGGGTAATGTCGTGGAAACTGTTGTTAATTCTGACATTGATTATACCATTGATATCCCTATGAGTGGCCATGCTTGCACTATTGTGGATGGTTGCTTGAAAAGCGGGCGCAACTGCTGCTTCCTAGCTAAGGCCCATTCAGTTACACTTCTGATCCTCCATTTCTTTACACTTCTCTGTGTCATGATTGCTTTGTCGATCAATTGCTGAAATGTAGGAATGGTGTGATTCATGAGTTGATAGTTAAGAGGGTTTACTAAGACCCTCATGAACCAGTATTGTATCTTTGCATCTGTGTTGACTTCCTCAGGTGCATAGCATGATAGCTATAGAAATCTGTCCCGATACTTGCTCAGTGACATAGCTCCTTGCTTCGGGGCCAAGAACTCCTCTTTCTTCACAATCATTAACCCTTCTAGGACATGGTACCTTTGGAAATTATCTCTGAATTCGTCCCAAGTGATAGTCTTAGGGTTTGCGTGGGTGGCAATGTAAGACTTCCAGCAAGGCTGTGCAACTCCCTCAGATGGTTGGGACCAATGTAGAATCATTTCTTTGTCATCGCACTAGGCAATATGAAGCTCTTCTACTACACGAAGCTAGTCCATAGCATCCATGGAATCTGTAGAGTGGGAAAGGTGGGTGGATGTCCTCTCATAAATTTGCCATGCTTGTCATGTGGCATCTGAGGTCAGTGCACTTTCATAGGCTGCAAAGGTTGTTGGTTGGCTTGTTGTAGGGTGGCCTTGGCCTGACCCATAGCTTGCAGTGCATGGGTTTTCATCTGAAGCATCTGCTTGACAGTCATTTGGGGAAGAGGTGGTGGTGGTAGAAACTGTGGTTGTGGTTCCTCCTAAGGTTGGGGTCGCTGCTCCTATTAAGCACGCCTGCCTTCTCTTCTCCTAGCATCAGCCAACATAAAAGGGTAATCATATCATCAACATTGATCTTGCAACTTTTAGCTTAACAGAAGGTACACATGATTCTTATGATAACTGAATGGATAGACATTGTTTTCACTGACTCTCAACATTGATAGGCACAAGCTTCTCAGATAAAAAGGGAAGTAGAAGTAAATGTTTTCCCAACTAACCAATTGCTTTTTATTAAAAATTACTAGCTAGACCAAATTGTGGTGGAAACCCACACCTTGGTCACATTCATTACAAAGACTCGAATCATCCATGAGTTCATCTTAACAAACATTAAAACATCAGCTAAGCAACCTAACCTAATCAACTAAGACTGACTCACGACATAAAGACTTTATTACAGACTCCAGCTCTATCGATCTAGATACCTATCCTGGTCCTATAGGTAGGGGAACCATACATGTGATGTCCACTTGGTGGAGAGTGGTAGGGGTGTTGGATCCCAGTGCAGGTGGGGGCCTCTAATGAGGACATCAATATCATTGATACAACCACACCAACGACCCCTTCACCATTCTTAGCTAATCAAGGACCAATGACACGAGCTCGTGCACGTAAACTTAATTATCAGGTGAACTCGTTCCGTGCTATTGAAGCTAATTCTCCTTCAAATGAGGTACTAAAGCATGGCGATAACTTTATTATGCTTAGGTGTTTGAGAGTTGAACCATCTTGGAGTGGAAAAGGTAACAATGCAATAAAAGTTGTTGGATCGAAGGGGATTTCACAATTGCAGCAAGCACCTAATTAAATGGAGCATATCTTTCAACTCCCAAGGTAGTTTAATACAAATAAGTACTCTAGCTCCATGGTGAGTACGGCGACCAGGTTGGCCTCAACGCTCAAGCTAGAATTTCCTTCACCAACTGGTGAGACAATCACGCTTCTCGCACTACCACTCTGGCGGCATGGGTAGTATTTGATGATAAGCTCATCAGTTACCTCATCAAACATAGCACAATAGTGAGAGAGGGCACGTTGTGTAGTAACCTGCATGTCAGCCTTTGTATTCTCCCTCTTTGAAATGGAGTAGTGCTCTAAAATAGCTACTGCACCCTGTAGCGCACCAAACAAGTGGCCTCCCAACGGTTGGGGTGTCTCCTGTGGCTGTGCTACTAAACCATGTAGCGATACTCGATCAACCACGTCTGTCGACTGAGAGCTCAACGTAGTAGGTCGTCGAGCATCTCATGGAAGTGCATCATGGGTAATGGGTCAAGCGACCCACTCCTCTGGCTCCTCCTGTGAAAGCTCAACGTTGTGGCTGGAGTTGTCTTCGCCGTCTCTGAAATTATCATCGGGGTCTCCTCCTGCAGTAGGGGTACCCTAGGTCAGTGTAGGGGGCGCCTCTCGCTGAGGGGCAGGGCGCTTGGTAGACTCCCCTCTTGATAAGCTAGGTTGGAAGAGCCATGCTGGTCCATCTCTTGTTGCTGATGCTCCTGCTGCTCTCACAGGTGTTGGTGGAGCCTCTCCAAATGGCTCGACTGGCCTGACACCATCAGGCAAAAGGGACACTCAACAAGGCGAGGCGACGGGTATGGGGGATAACCGCATTGCAAGCAATATGTCTAACACGGGCCACCTACAAAAGATATTGTAAGAATAAGAGTAAGAGCAGATCTAGTGAGACAAGTAAATAAAGCATATATAGAATTAAAATAAAATCTTTTAACAAGGTGTTATAAATATAGTAGCATAACATAGAATTAGTCAAGATAACTAACTTTTGAAACAACACCAAGGGTCAAGGTGAGGTAGTGGTTATGATGAGGACATCACTCCCATACTAAATGTAACACCCCTGGTGTTACTGGCATTAAAACTTGAGCATGACATCATATGCATGGACATTTCATTTTGTTTGTCACACCTAGAATGCATTCACTAGGTAAAATTCCAAAACAATTTGTGATGTGGTGACTTGAAGTGTGCTTAACCCTAAGGTAGGGTACTTAACCCTAGGATTAGGGCATATGGTAGTAGTAAGACAAAATGAGTAAAGTCTCAAAAGTCATTGGAAATGTTCACAAGATATCAAATTTGATAAACTTAAGTGACACAATAACACAAGAGTGTTCAAAACTTTAGAATAAACCCTAAAAAACCCTAATTTGTACCCTAGGGGGTAAATGCAAATTCTATGCACTTTTGGACCAAAGTGCAAATATCAAAGTGATAGAACATAAAAACCAAGTAACTTTCACATTGGAGTATTTTCAATTAGTGTGGAGAAAATGGGACTTATTTGCAAAAAGGCCCAAGAAACCCTAAGTGATTAAGTCTGAATTTCAGTGTGATTGAGGCAACTTTGGAGCTTTGTATCTCTTAATTCATGAAGATTTTGCCCTAGGTCAATACATAAAAAATGTAAAGCTATGTTAGGAGTACAACTTTGCTTAAGTGACTAAACATTGATGCTATATAAAAGTTGGAGATAAATAGGCTTGAAGTCTGGCTGTCAGTCAACCCAGGAACTGAATTCTGACTAACAATGAAGTCAGATGAACTTTGAGATCAGTTTTGAGTAGGATCTAGTGACTGTTCGATTGTGGGTGCTATAACAAAATCAAAGATGGATTATAGGGCAACAACTTTGCTACAGACGGATGATCAAGTTGCCATACAAAAATTGAAGAACAAAGCGCTTCGGTTTGCTCAGTCAGAACAATGGATGAAGAACGCCATAGTACAGTAACCTGAATTAGATCCCAGGTTCAGTGAACATCGCCGCCGGTGACCCTTGTGCCCTGATTCACGCTGGAGCTGTGATTCATGCCCGGTGACGTGCGGATAACTTTGCGGGGTGAAAAGATCTTCGCAGTGGCTGAGGACGGGGCACTGTGGCCGCCTATTGCCGTACCCACTTGCGTCGCAACGTGGTCGCACGGCTGTCTCGGTGATGATTGCTGTTAACCCGAGCATGCCATGCTCCTACCTTGTTACCACGTCGTAGTAGGTCGCTATAGGTGGCCTATCTATTGTTTGAGTCGTTGCTTCAGTGTATGCCACGGTAACTCACGCCAGTGAACTCCCCCTCTCTCTGGGCGCCCGCGTGTCTTCCCCCAAATTGGACGCCACTGTTGTTTGCTTCTATAAATTAAGCGATCAACCAACTCCGCTAGGTTATTACGCACCCAGTGAACCAGCCCACGCCTCCAATCGTCCACCATAGCCCCTCAATTTTGGATTCTCCCCAAATCGGGTTTCCGCGCCGCCGTGAACGTCTCACCGTGGCCAGCCGTCTACGGGTTAGTTCATGCCTTTCTATTTGATGTTCTAGCCTCCCTTAAGTCTCCCTTTTGCTCATAGACCCGTTTGATTGAGCTAGACCTCACTGAATCACAAAAACACCTTGGCTTGTCTCCGGTTTTCACCGCCGTCGTGAGTAGACAAAATCTGAGCCGGATTTGTGCAATTTATGGAGGGATTAGGGTCGCCTGGGGTAGGATTTGGTGTTAGCCGAGTTAGGGCACCGGCCATTGCTTGTTCCGGCCAGTACAAGTTCGTCGGAGGCATGTTCGTCGCTGTTCACCGTCGTGGACGTGGCGCAGCAAAGAAACAGAAATACAGGGGCCTAAGTGAGAATGTCAGCGAGACAATGAATAGTGGCTAGGGATTCTTTACTAATTTTCAAATCGTCGGGATCCTCTATGCAAAACCACTAGCACGGGCGCGCGCGTGGGCGCGTTTTCCCCGTTGGTGGGCTGACTCGGGCTGATTTGAGCCCAGTACTGTTTAATCTTTTTCCTTTTCTTTTTCTGCCAGGCTTAGGAAATTTATAGGAAATTCTAGAAAAATGATAAAAATATGGGACCAATTTTACTAGACTCCTAAATTCCTCTCATATTTAATAAAAATCGTTCCAAGATTTTTAATCCCAACCATGAATTGTTTAGCATTTAAAAAGGCCTAAACCTAGTCTTAGGAATTTTAGAATTAAATTGATAACTCCAAAAATCATAAAACTTTTTGTGTAAGCTTAGTTTAGTGATTAAAACCCTTGAGTGAAGTTTGACATGTTTTGGACATTGTTTGCTCCCCAAACCCAAAACCCTAGCTTCGTAAGGTAAAACTAGCCTAACCCTAATAAGGTACTAACTCAGAAAACCCTAGTGACTCAGGTGTACCGTGAAGGAAAGTTGTATTCAAGATACAACTTGAAGTGTTTCTATTATAACTATTGGGGGCCTTCGGCTTCCGAAGGTCCTCAAAAACATGATTTGACAATATTTTCCGAGTGAAACATGTGAACAGGTATCTTCGGAGTCAGGTTGCGGGTGTACAAGAGCATGGTTAAGACGAAGCTTGACTGGGATGGAAAGAGACCACGACGAAGGATAAGACGATCACGAAGCTATGTGCAGAAAAGCATCGGCTGACGGCGGAAAAGAGGAACCGACTTAAAGATGAAAAGTCAAATTAAACCTCGAAGGATTGATATAAAGTTATTGATAAATGTAAAGGGCATCAATGTAATTCTACACGGGCTGCGTCCTGTGCCTATAAATAGATGAACAGCACTCCCGTACTGTTCACGCTGACTGGTACTTGCCTGTGCGTCACGCTTGTACTTTTACCTTCTGTCAAGCCGAAGGTACATTTGTAATTCGACATTATCTCTATTTTTCCATGATGATATAATAAAGTTATATTAATAATGTTATGTAATTATTCATGTCATCTTTCATGTTCCGTATGCTTCGTCTTTCATTAATGTATATTGTGATGATGAAGGTACGTCCTTCATGACCTTCGTCCAAAGATCGTTATATCCTAAGAGAAATAATGCTTTGAGGGACGAAGGCCATTAACCATTAACTTCTTTTTGTGTTGCCTTGTTCTTAATTCATAGCATTTGAGAACAAGTCCCCAACATTGGCGCCCACCTCCGGTGAACTCACTTCCATTGCTTGAGTTTTGAACAACTTCGGCAAGCATCACCTTCGTCATGCCGCCGAAAAAAGCTTCAGCGACAGGGGCTGGTACTTTACAGCCGCTGGATCCCAATCAGGATGTCCTTTCTCTCAGAGAGGCCCGAAGCCAGAAGAGGAAGGCTGTTAGTCCAACACCTCCGGAGGATGACCTGGATCAGGAGATCCAAAACCTAGAGATCCTTCAGCAACAGGTGCAACGCAAGAAGGAGAAGATGGCTCGTCTAGCTGATCTTCAGAGACAGATAGACGAAGCTTCTGAGGAGGTTCGTCATCTTGTTCAAGATGATCAAAACCGAAGGCCCCCACGCAGAGAGCTTCATCAGGAAGGCTTCCACAATGAGGATGACTAGTATGAAGATTTCCATCATGAAAATTTTGCTTTTGATGATGCTTCTCCTCTATCAACAGAGTTGCAGGCTACTCCATGGCCCCAATCTTACAAGCCACCCCAGCTCCCCATGTATGACGGTCATACAGACCCGAAGCAATTTTTGATGAGCTACGAGGCAACCATATCTTCGTATGGTGGCAATACTGCAGTCATGGAAAAATCCTTTGTCATGGCCGTCAAGAGCGTTGCTCAGACCTGGTACTCTTCTCTTCGGCCAGGGACAATTACTTCTTGGCAGAAGTTGAAGGATATGCTGATAACTAGCTTTCAAGGGTTTCAGACGAAGGCAGTCACTGCTCAAGCTTTATTTCAGTGTACCCAAGACCACGAAGAATACCTCCAAGCGTATGTCCGAAGGTTTCTGCGCCTGAGGGCACAAGCGCCAATGAAATTGTTATTGAGGCCATGATTAAGGGGCTTCGGCCGGGACCTTCAGCGCAGTACTTTGCCAGGAAGCCACCACAAACGTTGGAGAAGCTGCTCCAGAAGATGGATGAATACATTCGAGCTGACAATGACTTCCGCCAAAGAAGGGAGGAAGCATTCAGGTTCTCTGAAATGACCAGGGGCTTCGGAGGAAGATTTCACCCGAGGCACGTTAGGTCAATTCACAACTCTGCTCAAACTAATGATCAAGGGAGTTAGCAGCAAAGGCCACAATACTCTTCACAAGCTTCGGGCCAGCAGCAAAGTTCTTTTCGGCCGCCAGCGCCAAGGGGCAGAGGTGCCAGGGGCTTCGGGGGAAGGTTTGGAGACCAACCAAGAAGAATTTATTGCCTATTCTGTGGTGAAGACAAGGGCCATACCACCAGGATGTGTCACGTTACCATCCAGAAACAGAAGGAGATAGCAGAAGCAGCAGCGCAACAAAGTCAGCCGAAGCAGGTCATGCATACTGCTTCGTATCACTCGCCTTATATTCCAGAATATGTAGGCAACCATCCTGCAGCTTCTGTCGCTTCGGCAAGCCAACCCCAAGCATCTTGGCAGCAGCCTCCGCCCCCACCACCAATCCAACAAGGCCAGCAACCAGAAGGGAGCCAGCGAGACTTCAGGGAGGGGTCCGAAGCTCGCACAGTCAACAGTACTGTGCCAGAGTCGAAGCACATCTATTGACAAATATCCTACTTCAACAATAGCTTTTTGTATTTTCGCATTCAGTATTACTTTCTTTTCAATAAAAGAACAATTATGAGAAGTTTAGGTCCTTTTTATAAAGTTTTCATTTTCTTGTAACAGTTTTGCTTTTTATCATAATGAAAATATATCTTCTTCATAGACTTGAGTTGCCGAAGTATAAGAATTTATGGTGGCAAGGAGGACCTTCGAATTGACAAAAGTCGTTCCTAAGGGAGCGCAGCGTAAGTTTGCCGAAGCTACGAAAGTCGTTCCTAAGGGAGCGCAGCGTATGTTTTCTGCTCAAAAGTCGTTCCTAAGGGAATGCAGAGCATACAGCGAAAAATAAACGCTGATACCGCCTAAGTAAAAGGCGAAGCGCGAAAAGTCAACGCGAATACCGCCAAAAGTAAAAGGCGAAGAAGCTCCTAAGGGAGGCTTACAGCGAAAAGTCAACGCTGATTCCGCTGAAGTAAAAGGCGAAGAAGCTCCTAAGGGAGGCTTACAGCAAAAAGTCAACGCTGATTCCGCTGAAGTAAAAGGCGAAGAAGCTCCTAAGGGAGGCTTACAGCGAAAAGTTAACGCTGATACAAAAAGATTATGTGCTCTATTGCAAGAATCACAAATACCATTTTGCATAGCATAACATCATTACATCATTTTGCATAACATAAGCATCATACATCATATTGCATGTGACACAAGAAGGGGATACATCATTGATCTTCGGAGGATGATTTGAAAAATTGAAAATTATGCTAATGCACAAAATAAATTTTGAAGAAGTATAGTTTCATCAGAGCAAGCAACAAAAAACTTTTTATAGCTTCGGAGAATGTTTTCACGAAGCTTGGATATTCTTCATCAGAGAAGTATGGAAATTGTTGTCTAAAAATTTCTCTTCACGAAGCATGAAAAGAAGGGAGGTGTTTTTTCGCCGAAGGCTCAAAAAACGGTATGTATGCAAAGTTTCATGCATCGTAAAGAATTAAAATATAAATAGATTATATATTACATTTAAAGTTACAATATATTACACATCTTTACACTTCAAATGTTTCTACAATAGCATTTAATCCTCTTTAAGTACTATCTCTGCAGCTTCGTTCAATAGTTGGTTGACAACCTTGTCCATAATGGCTTCAGCCATTTTTCTAATTTCATCGTCCCCCTTCGGGTGGGGGCCCGGAAATGTCTCAGCAGGTTCTGGGGGAAGAAAAGATACGGCTATATTACTATTACAAACCGAGAGCAGAGTCTGGAATTAAAAATTACAGCATAATAAAAACCACTAATTAATACCTATTTGCCCTTCGGGCTCTGTACTTTTTTCGACAGCTTCCGCTATTTTTCTAGCATCGTGGATGCCTTTTTCACTCCTTTGAATAATTTCTTGTGCCATTTCTCGGCCGCCGTTGTCCCAGATATCAGTGAAAAATTTTCCGCCGATCATGCTTGCTTCGGGTGAGGGGTCTTTAATGTCTTCAGGGGACAAGGTAGCTTCGGACTGCGCTAAGGATTTTACATGCTCACAACCTTTCTTCTCCAAAACAGTAGCAATTCCTCTAGCACCCGAAAAAGCACATATGTCTCCGCGGCTATTCAGGATTTCTTCGAAGGCCTCAGCTTCGTTACTAATCCATTCCATCGGACCTTCGGGATTGCCCCTTGAGAAATTCTCTTCACTAGAGAACGCGCCAACGTTGGCGAAGCTGGATTTTATTTTCTTAACGCACTCTATGGATTTAACATAGCATTTTCTCTGGGATGCACGAAGCTCCTTAACACTTATTTCTAAATGATTGGCCAATTGATCACTAAACTCTCGTTTTGTTTCTTCAAGTATACGTTCTTCTTTAGCTCTAGCTAGTTGTTTCTGAAGATCTTTAATTTCACGTTTTTGGGCTTCGGCCTGGGCCTTCGAGGCAGCTTCATCCTTTTTTACCTTGTCTATTAGTGTAAGCAGAATTTTGTCCTTTTCCAGAGCTTCGTTTTGTAGCCTAATAACCTCTGTTCGAAGGTTGTTGAGAGCAATGGTGCAGCTCTCGTCTTCAGCATTCTTTTATGCCCTTAAGGCATTGCTGAGAATTAAGCCCTATTCAAAAAGAATGAATGGATTTACACAACAGTAAAGGATTCATTCAAAATCCACAAAATTCAAAGTTTACAATCTTCGTACCTTTAGACTGTTATATGCAAGACTATCCGCAAGATCCTCCTTCGTCATGGCGCAAAGGCCAGCTTCAAGCTTCAGAAACCCCATACTTCTAGCCATCTCCCGACAGACGGATAATTCTTTGTTATCTGGGAGGCAGTATAGGAAATCTTCTTCGTTCGTCCCATTAAACACTAGTTCCCCCTCCAGATACTTTAATTCTTTCGCATAGTAATTAGATTCAAAAACTTCTTCTTCCGATAATTTTTTCCCCGAAGCATGACGCACAATATAATCATATATTTTTGGAGGATGCTTCGGGGGTGGCAGTACCAATTTCCCCAATCAGAATCGGTTCTGTTATTGCTGCTTTTTCAGTTCCTAAACTTGCCTTTGACATTTTTTCGACCTCCAAAGGCCGTATTTTGGTGGATTCCGAGGGCCCAGCTTCAGTTTTAGATTGCTGCTTTGAAGTTTCAGCAGTCTTCTTTGGAGATGCGCTTGGAATTTTAATTGTTTCCAAAACATCTAGAACATTAACCATTCTTTTTCTTTTTGGGGTTACTGCTGGCCCCTTTTTAATTTTTGCTGCTTCAATTTCTTCTGAAGGATTTGAAATTTCCGATATTTTCACTCCCTCAGCTGATGCTCTCGCTTCTTCCATCTTGGCTTCTTCCACCTTTTCTGTTGCTGGCACTTCGGCCATTTCTGTGACTTTTGGCAGCAGGGTTGGCTCTTTAGCCTCGGTGGCCGAAGAGGTCTCACTGGTGAACTCAGGCACCATAGCTGGTTCAATATAGCGTGGCCGGTGTGTAAGAACTTTTACCCTTTTTCTCTTCGGCGCTGGCTCGCTAGGAACAGCTGCAGCTGTTTCTTTCGTAGAAGTTGTACCTTTTCTTTTTTGTCCCCGCACTGGATAGCGGTAGTCGGGGTAGACAAACCCGACTGCATCAAACACTCGGTTGAGTCTTTTCTTTTTCCGGCCTCTGAAGGCCGCTGATAATGCAGTATCTTCGGCCTTCGAGTATGCCCCAAGCAATTCATCACTTACAGTTTCAATGCTCTTTAACCAATCATCATCTGGTTCAACGAATTTGTCTCCATACTTGAATGTATACTTCATCCTGACTAGCCCACCTTCGTCAGTTTCTTTAACAGTCTCTTTCGGCATTTCCCAATTATCTGCAATAGGCCATACTCTGAAGGCAATGTGTTCTTGTATCAAATCCCTTGTCCCGATAAAGGAGCAGACTACGCCGAAGGCCCGTTGGCATTCTTCGGCTACTTTATCCATTTCTACCTTCGGTTTCCGGAATCCGAATCGCTGCCAGATGGGGTGCATGATGATAACCTTAATATCTTCTCGAACCTTCAAATCATTTTCTACATAGAACCATTCTTTCATCCATTCTCCGGGCCATCTCTTCCGAAAGGTGGGCACGGGACAGCTTGATCCAGAGCGAGCACCGAAGTTGTAGCAACCAAAGTTGTTATGATACTGCTCTTTACCCCAGGGTTTAGTTTCATATAACAATTCATGTATATTGCAAAAGCTTCTCGCACTTGGCTCTAGACCTTGACTCTTCACAGCCCAGATGAAGATTCCCATTCTTATTATTGCTTCAGGGGTAAGTTGATGAAGGTAGACCTGATATATTTTCAGAACTTCTACTACAAACTTGCTTAAGGGGAATCGTAGCCCAGCTTTTAAAAAGCTTCGGAAAATAACAACCTCATTATCTTTGGGGGTCGGCGTAGTTTTTTCTCTGTCATCCGCCCTCACGATGGATATATCTCGAACGTATCTCCCCTTCATGTTTTCAAGGTGACTTTGCCCAATAGTTGATTTTCCGAAGACTGAATGACTTGGTCGCCATGGCCGATCTTCAGAATCTTCACCCCCGCTATCTGCATCGTAACTGTCACTCTCACCAGTATCTTCAGATAAACCTTCTAAAATCTCCCTTGTAATCTTCTCCGTATTCGTCTTCGCCATTGACTCAAGAAAACCCAGATGCATCTCTTCAGAAAGGCTCAGCTTCATTTCGGCAGCAACCTTCTTCTCCTCAGACATTCTTTCGGAATTTTTGCCTCTCGCTTCCGAAGCTTAAAACTAGGGAGGCAACCAAATATTTGTAGGCAGAAAACTGTTTGAGCAGGAAAAACAGATGGCAAGAGAGCGTGCCCAATAAATTGTGGCGAACCCGTATTTATAAACCTATTATGTCGGAGACTGGAGGGCCCCATTTGCCAATGACTGTTGCTATTCTAGCAATAGGAAGGTGTTTTTTCGGACTTTCGGCTTATAGCCTTCGTCCATTTCACAATCTGAATTTATCATTCTAACAAATTAATATTGCGAGGGGCTACTGTTGGGGGCCTTCGGCTTCCGAAGGTCCTCAAAAACATGATTTGACAATATTTTCCGAGTGAAACATGTGAACAGGTATCTTCGGAGTCAGGTTGCGGGTGTACAAGAGCATGGTTAAGACGAAGCTTGACTGGGATGGAAAGAGACCACGACGAAGGATAAGACGATCACGAAGCTATGTGCAGAAAAGCTTCGGCTGACGGCGGAAAAGAGGAACCGACTTAAAGATGAGAAGTCAAATTAAACCTCGAAGGATTGATATAAAGTTATTGATAAATGTAAAGGGCATCAATGTAATTCTACACGGGCTGCGTCCCGTGCCTATAAATAGATGAACAGCACTCCCGTACTGTTCACGCTGACTGGTACTTGCCTGTGCGTCATGCTTGTACTTTTACCTTCTATCAAGCCGAAGGTACATTTGTAATTCGACATTATCTCTATTTTTCCATGATGATATAATAAAGTTATATTAATAATGTTATGTAATTATTCATGTCATCTTTCATGTTCCGTATGCTTCGTCTTTCATTAATGTATATTGTGATGATGAAGGTACGTCCTTCATGACCTTCGTCCGAAGATCGTTATATCCTAAGGGAAATAATGCTTCGAGGGACGAAGGCCATTAACCATTAACTTCTTTTTGTGTTGCCTTGTTCTTAATTCATAGCATTTGAGAACAAGTCCCCAACAATAACTGCATATTCATAACGTCACATGAGCATTCATGTATATGTATTGTTATGTATACAAAACGAAGAAGAAGTAATTGTCGAAGAAGAAGAAACTGCACCACAAGCTGAGACTCCACCTGCCAGGAATAGTTTTATTTTGATATCTGTGGAACAGATCCTGAATCCCCTACAACACATGGCAGCCCTGGTGCATTTAACCTTTCCTTGTGTTTTTAAACTCTTTATCACTTGAATTGATGGATTAGGTGATAGGAGTTGGGTGATAAACAATTGCTGCATTTCCTACCTTGGAACTGTTTACCATTCCTTGATACCTGTTTTACTTAAAAGTTTTCTGATGCTTAGTCTTGCCTTAGAAAACAAAATGGTTTGTTTTTTAAAACAAAGATGATGCTTCAGATGGGATGTGTAGTTTTCAAAATAAAAGTATTGGATGGTGAATCCATCATGGCCATGATGGGTTCAACATCTGAAAAGATGTACCTCTGCCAGGTACCAAACTTTGGGTTTTAAATGATAAAGATGAGACCGGGCGGATAACTTGCACGAGAAGGAAGTCTTGGTGTAGTGTCTCCGTCTGAGTCAATTAAGGACTGTACCGATGTAGGCTTGCTGATTGAGGACCTTTTAACTGGCCACAGGCCTCATCTTGGGTAAGCTTTGCCTCGGGTATACCAACACCAGAAAGCCCAACACGCAATGGGAGTGGAGAGATGGTGAGAGTAGCGTGTACCCTCCATGGCAAGAGGCTAGACTGTGGTGTATCTGTGCTCCCGGTTGGCGTGAACCTAGTCTGGTCTTAAGAAACCCGGTGGTGAGTTGACATATGCAAGGGTTAAGTGCTACATATGTCGTGTGGTTGGAGATCCCCAGCTGGGTATTAATCGATTCAGATCGTCGTTACTTCTCGGACATGAAGACTTGGTCACTGCCCTACATGTAGCAATCCAGTAAACTAAAGGGTTGATAAAAGACTACTAGTATAGGCCAAGTGCTTGAATTTGGATAGAAAGAACTCTAGATGCAGGTAACTTTACTTAACCTGACAATAAAACTGGATTTTTAAGGATCCACTATTAGTAAGCATTTCTACAAATAGTCTTTGATGTTTGATCAGCCTTACCTTGACTCCCTCAAGCCAGCATATCCTTGAGAGTCTTTTTCTTTTATCGGGTAAGACTTGCGAAAGTACACTCCGTAGTCAGGGTTTCCAAACCCATGTTGTTGTAGGTGAGGAAACAACAGAGTTCTGCAGTTTATGCTCAAAGGTGGTATCCAAGGAAGAGTCGAAGCAGTGATCGTGTGCGCGGGAGGATGCTGACCTCCCGATTTGAAAACACTAAACTTTTGTGCGGGAGGGTGTTTTGCCTCCTTGGTTTGTAATAATACTTATGCACTCATAACCCTGGTATTGTAATAAGTAACACTCTCTCTATATTTTATTAACACTCCCTCTATAAGTAACCCTGGTATAGTAATTCGCTTCCGCTATTTCTTTACTCCGGTTTTGTGATGAAATTTCTGCGTGACGGGTGAAGCGCTCTTGGGTGATGTAATGCGGATTAAGAGTACCGAACTTGTCGAGTGATTATGTGCACCTACATGGTTGTCCGAGGTTCTTAGGACAAGGACATCTGTTGGTGGGCCTAATACCTTGGGAGGTTCCGTCACAGCATGGTATTGGAGCGAAGCCCATATATTCAGATATTACGTAGCACTTCAAAAGAATTTTCAAACACTTACCTATAAATATTCTTTCATTCTTACCTTATTACTTTCTGGTAGTCCCTTATCTTGTAAAATCGGGTAACAGAGTGCAATATATGTAGGAAGTGGGGGATCAATGAAGGTTGATCCCATAACTATTAGATTATGCATGCATCATATTTAAAACTATACTAATAAATCTTCCCCTCTTATGGAGATATGGCGCGCACTAAGACTACAGCATAAATCGACTGGACCTTAGGGGGTGCCACGACATCAGTTGGCCTCCCGTCATGAAGGGAGTAGTAGTGGCAGTAATGACCCAATTGGAGACCTGTAAGATCGGGTGGAGCAACTTCGGTCAGAACTACGCCATAGGAATAGGGCACTTGAGCGAGATAGCCATCGCATTGCGGAGCTATCAGCCGAAGTGAGCCGCCTACAGTATGAAATTTTAGAACGCGATACGGCCATCGACTGGGTCGTCAACTCACGCTCTTTCGCTTGGGATTGCGAAGCGAAAGCTCTTGCTCACGTGGCAGAACTTAGCGCGTCCCTCGAAAACCTACAGGCGTACTGCAATACTTTACATGAAGAAGTGCATGTACTGTATGATCAGCTGCACCTAGACGTGCCACCAAATGTTGCTACAATGGGAGCCGAACCATCAAGAATAGCTAATGAAGGACCTGATGGGGAGTTGGACCTTTTTAGGCCCCCTCCTTCCCTAAACCTTGCTGATGAATGGTCTCCTGCAGCTGCCAATGGAACAACAAAGGATGAAGAAGACTAGAATAGTATAGTCTAAGTATTGTACTTATGTAAAATAAGTAATGAAGTCAAGTTGTGTAATGGAGTCTGTATAATTATTACATTTCAGTAATGTAATATGATGGTGCATGTTGGCATGTTATATTTTTTTCCCAAATGTTTCTTTGCCTCAGATGCCATCCCAGACTCGAGCACATGATGGTGTGGGAACATCCCACGGTGGGGATGACACTCCCAACCCGCCGCCGGTACCACCTACTTTGGCCGAGGCTATCGCTGCCCTGGTCAACGCTACCTCTAATAATACGCGTTTTTTGCGTGAGATGGCAGCCAACCAGTTTCAACCGCATGGAGGAAGAGCTCCTCCACAAGGACCGCGAGATACTACTTACCTGGAATTCTCTGAGACTCGACCGTCGCTCTTCGTTAAAGCAGAGGAGCCTTTAGAAGCCGACGAATGGGTGAGAGTAATGGAACAAAAGTTTGGGTTGATTCGATGCACGAAGACGCAAAAGCCCTTGTTTGCCGCACAACAACTAAGAGGGCCTGCCAGTACTTGGTGGGCGAATTTTTCCGCAATTCAGCCTATTGGCAGAGGACTGAAAATCCTCGTGTCACCAGTTCAAAATCTGGTTTGTGGCACAGAATAAAGGATCTACCATCAGGTTACCTAGGAGGAATTCAAGTTGGCATTCCAGGAGCATTATGTTCCGGAGGGTGTGCTCTAGATGAAACTAGTAGAGTTTATCCGGTTGAAGCAAAGAGGGGATACGATGATGCAGTATCTCAATAAATTCAACCACCTTTCCTAGTATACCATTGACCAGGTGGATACAGACCTGAAGAAGAAGAACTATTTTCTGAGGGGACTCAATGACAGGCTTTAGCGGAAGATGGCGAAATGTTTGGACCTTACCTACAGCAGGGCTATCAGTACCGCACTGGTAGTTGATGCCAAAAATGCAGGAAACGGAAAATCAAAGGGATATGCGAGTGAGAGGTCAAATCAAGGACCTGAAAAGAGAACAAGGTTGGTCATCCGACCTTTCAATCAAAATCGTTCTTCACCTCGCCCACCTTCATATCCATTCAAGCAGCCTGTCTTTATTCGTCCCACTACTGCCCCCGCTCCTACCAATCAGCCGAGTGCCCCTGGTACTCATTTCCCTGCCCTTCCCAGTTCTTCAGTGCTTCAACTATGGAAAGTCCGGACATTTCATCAAGGACTGCCCATATCCGAGGCAAAATAAATCCAACTCTCAGCAGACCTCTAGGAACTCAAGTCAAGGAAAGGGGAACACGACCAACACTTCAACAGGCAAGAATTTCAAGAAAACTGGGCAGGTCTATTGTACCCAGGTGGCGACTACACCGGAAGGCGAACCGATGATGATGGGTACGTTCCTTGTTGCCAATCACCCAGCAGTTATTCTCTTCGATTTTGGTGCCTCACATACCTTCATAAGCAAGAATTTTGCGGAAAAGCATGGCATAAATTGCACTGAATCCAGGGAGGGATTTGTTATCCACTCACCTAGGGGCAGGGTATTTACTAAGGAAGTAGCCTTCCACATACCGTTAACATTGGCTGGACGGGAATTTCCTACAATTATGATTGTTTTAAACGGGCAAGACATAGATGTAATTCTGGGCATGAACTGGTTAGCCCAGCATAAGGCCATCATCAATATGGACTTAAGGACCATTAAATTAAGCCATGGTCATGAAGAGATCCAATTGTCCATCCCTGCAGCTACCCCAGCCAAAGTATCTGGACAAGTTTATGAGGCTATTGTACAGGAAATCCAGGATATTTCGGTGGTATGTGAATTCTTGGATGTCTTTCCTGAAGACTTGCCTGGGTTGCCTCCTGAAAGGGATGTGGAATTTGTGATTGAACTAAAGCTCGGTACGGCTCCTATTTCTAGAAGGTCGTACCAAATGCCACCTAATGAATTGGCATAACTCAAGACTCAACTATAAGACTTGCTTGAGAAAGGGTTCATTAGGCCAAGTTCATCACCATGGGGATGTCCAGCAATTTTCGTCAAGAAGAAAGATCAGACACTACGAATGTGCATGGACTATAGACCCATCAATGAGGTTACCATCAAGAACAAGTACCCTCTTTCTCGGATCAATATCTTATTTGACCAACTTACTGTGGCTCGGGTATTCTCCAAGATTGATCTCAGGTTAGGTTATCATCAGATCCGCATTCGACCCGAGGATATACCCAAGACCGCATTCACTACATGGTATGGGTTATTTGAATATCTGGTCATGTCTTTCGGATTAACAAATGCTCCAGCCTACTTCACATACTTAATGAACTCGATATTTATGCCCGAGTTGGATAAATTTGTGGTGGTCTTCATTAACGACATTCTAATTTATTCTAAAAATGAGGAGGAGCATGCAAAGCACCTGCGAATTGTGCTAACGCGCTTAAGGGAACATCAGTTGTTTGCCAAATTCAATAAAAGCGTGTTTTGGTTAGAGGAAATCCAGTTCCTTGGACATGTATTGTCTGCTAAAGGGATTGCGGTCGATCCTAGGAAAGTCAAGGATATTCTAGAATGGAAACCGCGTACCACAATACATCAAGTATGGAGTTTCCTTGGACTGGCTGGATATTACCGCAGATTCATTCTGGATTTCTCCAAGATTGTTAAACCTATTATGGGTTTATTGAAGAATGATACAAAGTTTGATTGGTCCTCAAAATGCAATGAAGCCTTCGAGCAGCTGAAGGTGTTGTTAACCACTGCCCCGGTGTTGGCTCAACTGGATATCGAAAAACGTTTTGATGTGTATTGTGATGCTTTAGACAGTGGACTCGGATGTGTCCTAATGCAAGAGGGCCGAGTCATAGCTTACGCTTTACGACAACTACGCCGGCATGAGGAGCACTATCCAACTCATGATTTGGAATTAGCTACAGTGGTTCATGCCCTTAAGATATGGCGTCATTATCTGCTAGGAAATATATGCCATGTGTATACGGATCACAAAAGTTTGAAATATATCTTTACCCAGTCAGAACTGAACATGAGGTAGGGAAGATGGATTGAGCTAATTAAAGATTATGACTTGGAGATCCATTATCACCCAGGAAAATCCAATGTGGTGGCAGATGCATTGAGTCACAAAGCTTCTTGTCATTGTCTTACGATACGGACACCTAACACCACCCTATGTCAAGAAATGGAAAAGCTGAACCTGGGCATGATACAACAAGAAACCTTGACGAATTTGAAGCTTGAGTCAATTCTTCTATAAAGAATCGTTGATGCCCAAAGAGCCAATAAGGGTATGAAGTACATTCATGAGAAAATGGAAGCCGCCAAAGCAAAGTGCTTCAAAAAAGATAGCCAATGAGTAATATGGTTTAAAGATCGCATAGTTGTGCCAAAAGATGCTGAAGTCCACCAACAAATCCTGGACGAAGCCCATCTTAGTCGATATTCCATTCATCCTGGGAGTACTAACATGTATCAAGATTTAAAACAACACTATTGGTGGACAAAAATGAAGATTGAAATCACATGCTATGTGGCAAGATGTGATACCTACAGATGTGTTAAGGCAGTGCACATGAAGACCACTGGACCATTTCAATCCTTGCCCATCCCTACTTGGAAATGGGAAGATATTAGTATGGACTTCATTATGGGATTACCCAGGACAACTAAATGATTTGATTCTATCTGGGTCATAATTAACCGGCTTACCAAGATTGCCCACTTTCTTCTCGTCAAGGTAAAGTATATAGTGGCCACCTACGCGGAACTCTATATTGCTCATATTCTTAGTTTGCACAGAGTTCCAAAAACAATAGTGTCGGACCGGGGACCACAATTTGTATCCATGTTCTAGGAAGAGTTACACAAGTCCTTGGGTACTAAGTTGCTCCACAGTTCGGCTTATTATCCTCAAACAAGTGGACAAACTGAGAGAGTAAATCAAATACTTGAAGTTATGCTGCGGGCATGTGTCCTAGAGTTTCCACAGAAATGGGATGAGTGTCTGCCATTGGCAGAGTTTTCTTATAATAACAACTATCAAGAAAGAATTAATATGGCACCATTTGAAGCATTGTACAGGCGACGGTGTCGTACACCCTTAATTGGTCTGAACCAGGAGAACGATGGTTTTTCAGGCCTGACATGGTCAAGGAGACAGAAGAAAAAGTTCAACGGATAATACACAACGTGAAAGAAGCACAAGCTCGGCAGAAGAATTATTTGGATAAGCGATGCCAGCCTTTGGTCTTTCAAATTAATGATCATGTATACCTAAAAGTATCACCAATGAAGGGTGTTAGCCGATTTGGGGTAAAAGGGAAATTAGCACCCCGGTATATTAGCCCATTTCTTATTCTTGAATGATACGGACCTATGGCATAGCGACTTCAACTGCCAGAAACATTGTCTGCAGTACATAATGTGTTCCATGTATCTTAATTAAAGAAGTGCCTTTGGATTCCTGATCGAACCATTGATGTGGTGGATGTTGCTTTGGAACCAGATTTGACTTATTCAGAACATCCCTTTTGAGTTCTAGATCAGAAGGACAGGATCACTCGAAAAAGGACCCTCAAGTTTTATAAGGTATAATGGAACCAGCATACTAAAGATGAAGCTACCTGGGAGACTCAAGACCTCTTGGAAAAGAATTTTCCTAGGTTTTTAGATTCATGTAACTTGTAAGATGTGTACATCTGATTGTAAAGTCAGAATAAACCCCATACCACCCCTGCTCTATTAGACAAATAAGGAAATAAAAATGTGACATGTTTCCTTTTCCACTACTTACCCTAGGATCTTAAATCTTAGGACGAGATTCTTTTATGCGGGGAAGGATGTAACACCCCTGGTGTTACTGGCATTAAAACTTGAGCATGACATCATATGCATTGACATTTCATTTTGTTTGTCATGCCTAGAATGCATTCCCTAGGTACAATTTCAAAACAAGTTGTGATGTGGTGACATGAAGTGTGCTTAACCCTAGGGTATAGTACTTAACCCTAAGATTAGGGCATATGGGTAGTAGTAAGCCAAAATGACTAAAATCTCAAAAGTCATTGGAAATGTTCACAAGATATCAAATTTGATGAACTTAAGTGACACAAGAACCCTAGAGTGTTCAGAACTCTAGAATAAACCCTAAAAAAAACCCTAATTTGTACCCTAGGGGGTAAATGCAAATTCTATGCACTTTTACACCAAAGTGCTAATATCGAAGTGATAGAACATCAAAAACCAAGTAACTTTCACATTGGAGGATTTTCATGTAGTGTGGAGAAAGTGGGACTTATTTGCAAAAAGGCCCTAGAAACCCTAAGTGACTATGTCTAAATTTCAATGTGATTGAGGCAACTTTGGAGCTTTGTATCTCTTAATTCATGAAGATTTTGCCCTAGGTCAATACATCAAAATTGTAAAGCTATGTTAGGAGTATAACTTTGCTTAAGTGACTAAGCATTGATGCTATATAAAAGTTGGAGATAAATAGGCTTGAAGTCTAGCTGTCAGTCAACCCAGGAACTGAATTCTGACTGACAGTGAAGTTAGATGAACTTTTAGATTAATTTTGAGTAGGATCTAGTGACTGTTCGATTGTGGGTGCTATAACAAAATCAAAGATGGATTATAGGGCAAAAACTTTGCTGCAGATGGATGAACAAGTTGCCATACAAAAATTGAAGAACAAAGCGCTTTGATTTGCTCGGTTAGAACAATGGATGAAGAACGCCATGGTACAGTAACCTAAATCAGATCCCAGGTTTAGTGAACATCGCCGCTGGTGACCCTTGCACCCGGATTCACGCCGGCACTGTGATTCATGCCCGGTGACGAGCGGATAACTTCGCGGGGTGAAATGATCTTCACCGTGGCCAAGGATAGGGCATTGTGGCTGCCCAATTGTTGTACCCACTTGCATCGTAATGTGGCCGCACGACCGTCGCGGTGATGATCGCGGTTAACCCGAGCATGCCACGCTCCTACCTTGTTACCACGTCGCAGTAGGTCACTATAGGTGGCCTATCTATCGTTTGAGTCGTTGCTTCAGTGTATGCCACGGTAACTCATGCCAGTGAACTCCCCCTCTCTCTGGGTGCCCGCGTGTCTTCCCCCAAATTGGACGCCACTAATGTTGGCTTCTATAAATTGAGCGATCAACCAACTCCGCTAGGTTATTGCGTGTAACACCCCTGGTGTTATTGTCACTAAAACTTGAGCATAACATCATAAGCATTGACATATCATGTGTTTGTCACACCTAGAGTGCATTCACTAGGCAAAAATTTCAAATAAGTTGTCTTGATGTGACATTTCATGGGTAAAACCCTAGAGTAGGGTACTCAACCCTAAACTGGGCTCAGAAGAGTGAGCAAAGCCTAAATAAGAGAGAACTTCAAAACTTATTTTTAAAGATCATAAAAGGTCAACATTAATGGACTTAAGTGGCATCAAAACCCTAGAAGTACCAAAAATCCTAAATAGACCCCTAGAAAAACCCTGGACTGGAACCCTAATGGGTTATATGCAAAATGTGCACATTTTGGACCTAAGTGCAAAAATCATGGTAATAGGGTGTCTTAAGTCATATGGTTCACATCTTTGGAGATTTGCAAATGAAACCATAAGTTTTGGGCTTATTTGCAAAAAGACCACATTTGTGCTCCAATGGCTAAGTCCGAATTTCAGTAAATGGGATCAACTTTGAAGCCCTATATCTTCCAAATTATGTGGAATTTGCCTAGGGTCAACACATCAAATTTGTAGAGCTATGTAAGGAGAACAACTTTGCTATAGGGATTGAGCCTTGGTCACATGAAAAATTTGGAGTAAAAAGAGCCCAAAGTCGAGCTGTCAGACTGCCTTACGTCTGAATTCAGACTAACAGTGAAATTGGGCAATCTTTGGACTGGAATTCAACCATGATCTAGTGAGTGTTTGGCTATGGTTGCTATAGCAAGATTGTAGCTGGAACAATGGGTAACAACTTTATTACAGGCAGATTATCAAGTTGTTATGTAAAGATTTGAGATCTAGGCCCTGCAAATTAGGATGTCAGGTGCACTGAATAGGAATTCCATTGTACAGTACTAAAAAAGATCCCAAATTCAACCCCCTTTCGCCACCGGTGATCTTGCATCGGGTTTCTCATCGCTGTTGCGATTTGGGCTTAGCAAAGTACCGGATGTGGCTCAGGGTGGTAAAGATCGTCGTGTGGATGAACTTGAGCTCCTGTTCACTCCAGCCATCATGTCCCGCCGCGGATGATCACGCTGGCATCAGCGGCGTTCGCCGTTATCCGGTTTGGCTACATGCCTCGATGCTTTACCACATCGCGGTGAGTCACCATAAACCGCTCCTTAGTCCTGGCTCATGCCGGTAGGTCTACCACGGTGAAGGCCACGAATCACCGCGCCAGTGACTTAGTTCCCCTCTCGACCGCCAGCGCATTTCGTCCAAATTGATCACCACCGCTCACGCACACTATAAATTGACGGCACAGTCTGCTGCGTTGGGTCATCACCAAGCCAGAGCACCCGCTCCAGCCGTCGATTAGCCACCACAACTCTCCAATTTCCCATTTCCCCCAATTCTATTTCCGCCGTCGTGGTAGTGTCCTCACCATGGTCAGCGAATCCCATGACTGTTCATGCTTCCTGCTCTCTTGTTTCAGCATCCTTAGGTTCTTCTGATGCTCCCTGACCCCGCCAATTGGACTAGGACCACTTAGATTGCCGGGAACGCGTTTGATTACCCGTGGTGCCCGCTGTCACCGTGGACAGAGCATGTTAGAGCTCCGACAACAAAATTAGTTGAGGGGAAACACTTGTTAGGGCTTGAATTAGGTCTACGCCGAAGTAGAGCACCGGTCGTTGTGTGAATCGGCCAGTGTAAGCTCGCCGGAGTTGGTTCCCCGCCGGGCGGCGTCGTGGACTACGTGTTGTGAAGAAATCAGAATGCGGGGGTGTTTCTGTAAGTGTCAGCGAGACAGATGAATAGTGGGAAAGATTCTTTATAAAAAATTCAAACCGCTAGGGTTCCCTGCGCAAAATGGGCAGCGCGGGCGCGCTTTCGCCATTAAATGGGCTGACTCAGGCCAAATTCAGTCCAATACTATAGAGTCTTTTTCTTTTTTCTTTTATACCAGAGCTAGAGAATTTCAAGAAAAATTATAGAAAAATGCTAAAAATACCAGACCAATTTTACTAGGCTCCTAATTTTCTATAGTATTTATTAAAAATAGTTTCATGATTTTTAGCTCCAATAGGGAATTATGGGATATTTAAAATAGCCAAAACACATACTTCTGGAATTTTAGAGAGTAATTAATAATTCCAAAATTCACCAAACTTTTTAGGTAAACTTTAAATATTATTTAGAAGCCTTGGGTAAAATTTGGTATGATTTGAACTATGTTTGGTACTTAGAACCCAAAACCATAACCCCTGCCCTATGAACTTCACTATAGACTCCAAAAACCCTAGTTTCCTGGAGATCCGTGAAAGAAAGTTATATTCAAGACATTAGATAATAAACTTTTATTATCTTTGCATCTTCATGAGCATTCATGATTATATATGACTATGTATAGAAAACAAAGAAGAAATAGAGGTTGAAGAAGTCAGGACTACACCACCACCACCACCACCTAAAGAACCTTAGGCAGGAAACTGCTTTTACTTTGATATCTGTGGAACAGAGCCTGATTCACCTATCACACATGGCAAGCCCCGGTGCATTTGCCACCTCCTTGTTATTTTGAAGTCTTTCTCACTTACTTGATGCATTAAGTGATAGGAGTTGTGTGCTAAACCAGTTGCTGCATTTCCTTCCTTGGATTTGATTACCTTTCCTTAATCCCTTGATTTACAAAAGGTTTTTCTTATGCTTAGCTGTGCTTTAGAAAAAAATGTTTTGTTTTGACAAAAGATGATGCTTCAAGTGGGTGGGATGTTTCCAAAGATAAAACTTGATGGCGGATCCATCATGGCCATGATGGGTTCAACATCGGAAAAGATGTACCACTATCAGGTACGAAACTTTGGGTTGAAATGATAAAGCTGAGACCGTGCGGTTGACTTGCACGAGAAGAGAGTCTCAGTGTATTGTCTCCGTCTGAGTCGGTTAAGGACCTTCTCGATGTAGGCTTAATGATCGAGGACCTTTTAACGGGTCACATGCTTCATCATGGGTAAGCTTTGCCTCGAGCAGACTAATACCAGAATAAGGTAACACACAATGGGAGTGGAGAGATGGCGAGAGTAGCGTGTACCCTCCGTGGCAAAGAGGCTGGACGGTGGTGTATCTGTGCACTCGATTGGCGTGAACCTAATCTGGTCTTAAGAACCCCGGTGGCAAGTTGACATATGCAAGGGTTAAGTGCTACATATGTCGTGTGGTTGGAGATCCTTACTGAGTATTAATCAATTCGGATCGCCGTTACTTCTCGGACATGAAGACTTGGTCACTGACATACACATAGCATTCCAGTGAATAAGAAGGGTTGATAAAAAATTGGCTAGTATAGGTCAAATGCTTGAACTAGGGTAGAAAGAACTCTAGAACTGAGGTAATGACTTAACTTGCTAATAAAACTAGACTTTTAAGGATCCACTATTAGTAAGCATTTCTGCAAACAGGGTCTTTGATTTCTGACAAGCCATACCTTGATTCCTAAAAAGCCAGCATGTCCTTGAGAGTCTTTTACTTTGACAGGTAAGGCTTGCGAAAGTACACTTCATACTCAGGGCTTTGTCCCATGTTGTTTTAGGTGAAGAAGCGGCAAACTTTTGCTGCTTTTGTTCAAAGGTGGTGCCTAAGGAGGAAAACCAAGAGTGAAGCCTCGGGGAAAAGTGTCCTCCGTCAAAAACTTTTGTTTAATGTTTATCGGGAGGGGTTTTGCCTCCCAGTGATGTAATAATAATACTTCAGCACTCCTATATTTTAACTCTGGTCTGTAATAATACTACTCTTTCCTGTTTTAAATAAAGTAAGTTATTGTAACCGCTTCCGCATTTTTGTACCTCCGATGTGTTGTAATGTCTGTGTGGCGGGTGAAACGCTCTTGGGTATGGTAAAAAATGCAGATACCGAACTTGTCAAGTGATCAGGGGCACCTACATGGTTGTCTAAAGTCTGTTGGACAAGGACAACTTTAGGTGGGCCTAATGACATGGGACGTTCTGTCACAGCTGGTATCAGAGCAAAGCCCATCTCTGCAGATGTTATGAGGCATTTTCAAAAAGAATTTTCAAAGACTTATCTAGAAAATTTCTTTCATTCTTATCTAACTACCTTCTGGAATACTTGTAGTAAGACCAGATAGTAGAGTGCAATGTTTAGAAGGTTGTGAATCAACAAAGGTTGATTATGTAATTATGCATGCATCATACTAAAAACTATATTAATAAGATTTTTTCCCCTTAGAGATATGCCGCCGCGCACAAGGAAAACCGTGCGCAAATCCACCGGACCAATTGGCGTGCCTCGGCACCAACTAGCCCCAAGGCATGAGGATAGTAGTAGTGGTAGTAATGATCCTATTGGTGATCTAGAAGCTCAGGTAGAACGGCTTTGATCGGAGTTACATCACAGAAAAATGTGTGGGTCGAGGATGGTCAACGAATAAATGAGTTAAGAGCATCTGCAAGATCAGCTTAACGAACGGGATTTAGCACTCAATTGGGCTGTTAACTCACGTTCACTTGCTTGGGCCAAGGAAGCTAAAGCTCGAGCCCATGTGGAGGAGCTTAGTACGGCTATGGACAACTTGCAGGTGTATTGTAATACACTACATGAGGAAGTTCATGAGTTGTATTCACGACTGCACCCTGACGTACCTGTCGAACCTGTCGGAATGGGAGCCGGACCTTCTGGAGCAGCGGGAGAAGCACTTGGAGGGGAATTGGACCTTTTCAGCCCCCCTCCTTCAAAGAATCTGGTGGATGAATGGTCTCCTACACCTGACAGTGAGGCTACCAAAAGTGATAAGAAGCTAGAGTAGTGTAGTATAGAAATAGTGATAATGTGTAATAGGTAATGTGATCTTGTTGTAAATTTGAGTCTGTATCATTACCCTTTTAAGTAATGTAAAATGGATGGTTTGCTTTGGCATATTATATTTTCCAAATGTTCTTTGCCTCAGATGACGTCCAGGACTCGTGGACAGGATGGTGCGGGAACCTCCCGTGGGAGGGAAGCTACTCCTAACCCGCCACCAGTACCCCCAACTTTGGCTGAGGCTATTGCTGCCTTAGTCAATGCAACAACCGATAACACCCGCTTCCTTCGAGAAATGGCGGGACAACAATATCAGCAGCAAGGCGGGCGAGCGTATCCGCAAGGACCCTGCGAAACTTCATATTTGGATTTCTCAGAAACGTGTCCCCCGCTATTTGTCAAGGCTAAAGATGCCCTTGAAGAAGATGAATGGATTCAGGTTATCGAACAAAAGTTTGGGCTCCTCCAATGTACGGAGACTCAAAAGCCCTTATTTGCAGCACAGCAGTTGCGAGGCCCTGCCAGCACTTGGTGGGGAAATTATGTGGCTATCCAGCCTGCTGGCCATCAAGTTACCTGGGACGAATTCAAACTGGCATTTCGGGAGCACTATATTCCAGAAGGAGTGCTCCATATGAAACAAGAAGGATTTATGAAGCTCAAACAAGGTGGAGATACTGTCACACAGTATCTCAACAAGTTCAACCATTTGTCCCAATATGCTATTGATCAGGTCAATACTGACCTGAAGAAGAAAAATTGTTTTATGAGGGGCCTTAATGATCGGCTGCAGCGGAAAATGGCCACCTTCCTCGACCTCTCATATAGCAGGGTTGTCAGCATGGCACTGGCAGTTGAAGCCAAATTTGCAAGCCCAAGAATATCAAAGGGCTATGGAGGTAACAGGCCCAACTAGGGGCCTGACAAGCGACAAAGGCTGGTGATCTGACCTTTTAATTCGAACCGCTCTTCACCACGTCCACCCTCCTACCCCTTTAAACAACTTGTCTTTATCCGCCCCGCCACTGCCCCCACCTCAACAAATCAGCCGAGTGCCCCTGGTACTCGTTTCCCCGCCCTCCCAAGCTCCTCAACAGGCTGCTTTAATTGTGGAAAGTCTGGACATTTTATCAAGGACTGCCCATATCCAAAGCAGAATAGATCAAATAACTAGCAGAGTTTAGGGAGTTCCACCCAAGGCAAGGGAAACCTGGTGAATAATAAAGCGGGCAAAAATCTGAAGAAAACCGGGCGGATTTATTATACGCAAGTGGCCACAACACCGGAAGGAGAACCTGTCATGATGGGTACGTTTCTCGTGGCTAATCATCCTGCAGTTATTCTTTTTTATTCTGGTGCTTCACATACATTCATAAGCAAGAAGTTTGTGGAGCAATATTGCATTCCATATGATGAATCAAGGGAAGGGTTTATAATTCATTCGCCTAGGGGACAAATATTTACTAAAGAAGTGGCTTTCCATGTGCCCGTAACATTGGCTGAACGGGACTTTCCCACCAATATGATTGTTCTGAAAGGCCAAGATATAGATGTAATTTTGGGCATGAATTGGTTAGCCCAGCATAAAGCTATCCTCAACATTGATCTGAGAACCATCAAGTTGAGTTATGGCCAGGAAGAGGTTCTCTTGTCCATTCCAGTAGCTACTATAGCTAGACCATTTGGCAGAGTATATGAAGCCATCATATCGGAGATCCAAGATATTCCGGTAGTATGTGAATTCCCGGATGTCTTTCCAGAAGATCTGCCCGGATTGCCTCTAGAAAGAGATGTAGAATTTGTGATTGAGTTGAAGCCCGGTACGACTCCTATTTCTAGAAGGTCGTACCGAATGCCTCCGAATGAGTTGGCAGAACTCAAGACCCAATTACAAGATCTATTAGAAAAGGGATTCATCTGACCAAGCTCGTCACCATGGGGTTGTCCAGCCATCTTTGTCAAAAAGAAGGATCAAACACTTCGGATGTGCGTGGATTATAGACCCCTTAATGAGGTTACCATCAAGAATAAGTACCCTCTTCCCCAGATTGATATTTTATTTGATCAACTAACTAGAGCAAGGGTATTCTCTAAGATTGACCTCAGGTCGGGCTATCATCAGATCCGTATCCGGCCCGAAGATATACCAAAGACCACATTTACTATGCGGTATGGATTATTTGAATATCTAGTTATGTCCTTCGGATTAACAAATGCTCCTGCCCACTTCACATATCTTATGAACTCGGTATTCATGCCTGAGTTGGATAAATTCGTGGTAGTGTTCATTGATGATATTTTAATATATTCCAAGAATGAAGAGGAGCATGCTTGGCATTTATGGATCGTGTTAACGTGCTTAAGGGAGCATCAATTATATGCTAAATTCAGTAAATGCGCATTTTGGCTGGAGGAGATCCAATTTTTGGGACACGTGTTGTCTGCTAAAGGGATTGCGGTTGACCCCACTAAAGTCAAGGATATTTTGGAATGGAAACCACCAACAACGGTGCATCATGTCTGAAGTATCGTTGGACTGGATTGTTATTACCGTCGATTTATTTCATATTTTTCCAAGCTTGTGAAGCCAATCACAAGTTTATTGAAGAATGATACCAAATTTAATTGGTCTTCGAAATGTAATGAAGCCTTTGAGCAGCTGAAAGTGTTATTGACCACTGCTCCGGTATTAGCTCAACCGGACATTGAAAAACCATTTGATGTGTATTGTGACGCATCAGGTAGTGGTTTGGGCTGTGTTCTAATGCAAGAAGGCCGAGTGATAGCCTACGCTTCAAGGCAGTTGCGCCGGCATGAAGAGCATTATCCAACTCATGACCTAGAATTGGTTGTTGTTGTTCATGCCCTGAAAATATGGCGTCATTATCTGATGGGGAATATCTGTCATATTTATACAGATCATAAAAGCTTGAAGTACATCTTTACCCAGTTAGAGCTGAATATGAGGCAAAGGAGATGGCTGGAGCTGATTAAAGATTATGAATTGGAGATTCACTATCACCCAGGCAAGGCCAATGTATTGGCAGATGCACTAAGTCGTAAGGCTTCCTGTCACTGTCTTATGATGAAGACTTCTGACATTACATTATGCTAAGAGATGGAGAAATTGAACCTGGGAATGATTCAACATGGAACTTCAAACCACTTGAAGCTTGAGTCAGTCCTCCTACAAAGGATAATTGATGCACAAAGAAATGATGAGGGTATGAAACACATTCATGAGAAAATGGAGGCCGGTAAAGCCAACTGCTTCAGAAAAGATGATCAAGGCGTGGTATGGTTTAACAACCGCATAGTTGTGCCAAAGAATGAAGAGATCCGCCAGCAAATTTTAGACGAAGCACATCTTAGTCGCTATTCTATTCATCCCGGAAGCACTAAGATGTATCATGATCTAAAGCAACATTATTGGTGGACCAAAATGAAGATCGAGATTGCACGCTATGTGGCGAGATGCGACACTTGCAGACGTGTCAAGGCCATACATATGAAAACTGCTGGTCCATTGCAATCGTTACCTATCCCAACATGGAAATGGGAGGATATAAGCATGGACTTTGTTGTGGGATTGCCTAGGACAACAAAAGGGTATGATTCTATTTGGGTTATAATTGATCAGCATACGAAAATTGCTCATTTTCTGCCAGTCAAGACATATTACCCGGTCCTCACTTATGCAGAACTGTATATTGCTCGCATCCTCAGTTTGCACGGTGTTCCGAAGACAATAGTGTCGGATCATGGACCTCAATTTGTATCCAAATTCTGGGAAGAACTTCACAAATCCTTGGGTACTAAGTTACTCCACAGTTCGGCCTATCATCCTCAAACTAGTGGACAAACTGAGAGGGTAAATCAGATACTTGAAGATATGTTGCGAGCATGTGTTCTGGAATTCCCACAGAAATGGGATGATTGTTTACCATTAACAGAGTTCTCATACAATAATAGCTATCAAGAGAGCATCAAAATGGCACCCTTTGAAGCTTTGTATGGGCGACGGTGTCGTACTCTGCTAAACTAGTCTGAACCAGGTGAAAGATGTTTCTTTAGGCCTGATATGGTAAAGGAAACAGAAGAAAAGGTTCAACGAATAATTCATAATTTGAAAGAAGCCCAAGCTTGACAGAAGAGTTATGTAGACAAGCGACGTCAACCCTTGCACTTTCAAGTTGAAGATTATGCCTACCTGAAAGTTTCACCAATGAAGGGTGTATCTCGTTTCAGGGTAAAAGGGAAGCTTGCACCTCGGTACATTGGTCCTTTTCCTATCCTTGAAAGATATGAACTAGTGGCATACTGACTCCAATTACCCAAAACATTGCCTGATGTGCATAATGTGTTCCATGTGTCTCAATTAAAAAAGTGTCTTTGGGTTTCAGATCGAACCGTTGATGTGACAGATGTTGCCTTAGAACTAGACTTGACATATTCCGAACATCCTATTTGAGTCTTGGATCAAAAGGACAGGATTACCCGAAGGAGAACTCTCAAGTTTTACAAGATACAGTGGAACCAACACATGGAAGATGAAGCTACTTGGGAAACTCAAGACTTTTTAGATAGAAATTTCCCAGGCTTTTTAGCTTCGTGTAAATTATAAGATGTGTACATTTGTTGTAATAAAAGAATGAACCCCATACCACCCTGCCTTGTACAAGAATAAGGGAATAAAAGTGTGAAGCATTTCCTTTTCCATTACTTGCCCTAGGATTTTTAATCTCGAGACGAGATTCTTTTATGGGTGGAAGGATGTAACAACCCTGGTGTTACTGTCACTAAAACTTGAGCATAACATCATAAGCATTAGCATATCATGTGTTTGTCACACCTAGAGTGCATTCACTAGGCAAAAATTTCAAATAAGTTGTCTTGATGTGACATTTCATGGGTAAAACCCTAGAGTAGGGTACTTAACCCTAAACTAGGCTCAGAAGAGTGAGCAAAGCCTAAATAAGAGAGAACTTCAAAACTTATTAGTAAAGATCATAAAAGGTCACCTTTAATGGACTTAAGTGGCATCAAAACCCTAGAAGTACCAAAAATCCTAGAAAAACCCTGGACTGGAACCCTAAGGGGTTATATGCAAAATGTGCACATTTTGGACCTAAGTGCAAAAATCATGGTAATAGGGTGTCTTAAGTCATATGGTTCACATCTTTGGAGATTTGCAAATGAAACCATAAGTTTTGGGCGTATTTGCAAAAGGCCACATTTGTGCTCCAATGGCTAAGTTTGAATTTCAGTAAATGGGATCAACTTTGAAGCCCTATATCTTCCAAATTATGTGGACTTTTCCTAGGGTCAACACATCAAATTTGTAGAGCTATGTAAGGAGAACAACTTTGCTATAGGGATTGAGCCTTGGTCACATGAAAAATTTGGAGTAAAAAGAGCCCAAAGTCGAGCTGTCAGACTGCCTTAGGTCTGAATTCAGACTAAGAGTGAGATTGGGCAATCTTTGGACTGGAATTCGACCATCATCTATTGAGTGTTTGGCTATGGTTGCTATAGCAAGATTGTAGCTGGATCATTGGGCAACAACTTTGTTATAGGCAGATTAGCAAGTTGTTATGTAAAGATTTGAGATCTAGGCCCTACAAATTAGGCTGTCAGGCGCACTGAATAGGAATTCCATTGTACAATGACTGAAAAAGATCCCAAATTCATCCCTCTTTCGCCGCCGGTGATCTTGGACCGGGATTCTCGTCGCCGTTGCGATTCGGGCTCAGCAAAGTACCGGATTTGGCTCAGGGTGGTAAAGATCATCGTGTGGATGAACTTGAGCTCATGTTCACTCCGGCCATCGTGTCCCACCGCGGACGATCGTGCTGGCATCACCGGCGTTCGCCGTTATCCGGCCTGGCTACATGCCTCGATGCTTTACCACATAACGGTGAGTCTCTGTAAACCGCTCCTTAGTCCTGGCTCGTCGCTGGTAGGTCTGCCACGGTGAAGGCCACGAATCACCCGCCAGTGACTCAGTTGCCCTCTTGACCACCAGCGCATTTTGTCCAAATTGATCACCACCGCTCACGCACACTATAAATTGACGGCACGGTCTGCTGCGTTGGGTCATCACCAAGCCTGAGCACCCACTCCTGCCGTCGATTAGCCACCACAACTCTCCAATTTCCCATTTCCCCCAATTCTATTTCTGCCGCCGTGGTAGTGTCCTCACCGTGGTCAGCGAATCCCAGGTCTGTTCATGCTCCTTGCTCTCTTGTTTCAGCATCCTTAGGTTCTCCTGATGCTCCCTGACCACGCCAATTGGACTAGGACCCCTTAGATTGCCGGGAACGCGTTTGATTACCCGTGGTGCCCGCTGTCACCATGGACAGAGCGTGTTAGAGCTCCGACAGCAAAATTAGTTGAGGGGAAACACTTGTTAGGGCTTGAATTAGGTCTACGCCGAAGTAGAGCAACGGTCGTTGCGTGAAACGGCCGGTGTAAGCTCGCCGGAGTTGGTTCCCCGCCACACGGCGTCGTGGACTACGTGTTGTGAAGAAATCAGAATGCGGAGGTGTTTCTGTAAGTGTCAACGAGACAAAGGAATAGTGGGAAAGATTCTTTATAAAAAAATTCAAACCGCTAGGGTTCCCTGCACAAAATGGGTAGCGCGGGCGCGCGCGCTTTCGCCAGTAAATGGGCCGACTCAGGCCAAATTCAGCCCAGCACTATAGAGTCTTTTTCTTTTTTCTTTTCTGCCAGAGCTAGAGAATTTCCAAAAAAATTATAAAAAAATGCTAAAAATACCAGACCAATTTTACTAGGCTCCTAATTTTCTATAGTATTTAATAAAAAGAGTTTCATGATTTTTAGCTCCAATAGGGAATTATGGGATATTTAAAATAGCCAAAACACATACTTCTAGAATTTTAGAGAGTAATTAATAATTCCAAAATTCACCAAACTTTTTAGGTAAACTTTAAATATTATTTAGAAGCCTTGGGTAAAATTTGGTATGATTTGAACCATGTTTGGTACTTAGAACCCAAAACCATAACCCCTGCCCTATGAACTTCACTATAGACTCCAAAAACCCTAGTTTCCTGGAGATCCGTGAAAGAAAGTTATATTCAAGACATTAGATAATAAACTTTTATTATCTTTGCATCTTCATGAGCATTCATGATTATATATGACTATGTATAGAAAACAAAGAAGAAATAGAGGTTGAAGAAGTCAGGACTACACCACCACCACCACCACCACCTAAAGAACCTTAGGCAGGAAACTGCTTTTACTTTGATATCTGTGGAACAGAGCCTGATTCACCTATCACACATGGCAAGCCCCGGTGCATTTGCCACCTCCTTGTTATTTTGAAGTCTTTCTCACTTACTTGATGCATTAAGTGATAGGAGTTGTGTGCTAAACTAGTTGCTGCATTTCCTTCCTTGGATTTGATTACCTTTCCTTAATCCCTTGATTTACAAAAGGTTTTTCTTATGCTTAGCTGTGCTTTAGAAAAAAAATGTTTTGTTTTGACAAAAGATGATGCTTCAAGTGGGTGGGATGTTTCCAAAGATAAAACTTGGTGGTGGATCCATCATGGCCATGATGGGTTCAACATCGAAAAAGATGTACCACTATCAGGTACGAAACTTTGTGTTGAAATGATAAAGATGAGACCGTGCGGTTGACTTGCACGAGAAGAGAGTCTCGGTGTATTGTCTCCGTCTGAGTCGGTTAAGGACCTTCTCGATGTAGGCTTGATGATCGAGAACCTTTTAACTGGTCACATGCCTCATCATGGGCAAGCTTTGCCTCGGGCGGACTAATACTAGAATAAGATAACATGTAATGGGAGTGGAGAGATGGCGAGAGTAGTGTGTACCCTCCATGGCAAGAGGCTGGACGGTGGTGTATATGTGCTCTCAGTTGGCATGAACCTGATCTGGTCTTAAGAACCCTAGTGGCAAGTTGACATATGGAAGGGTTAAGTGCTACATATGTCGTGTGATTGGAAATCCTCACCTGAGTATTAATCGATTCGGATTGTCGTTACTTATCGGACATGAAGACATGGTCACTGACCTACATGTAGCATTCCAATGAATAAGAAGGGTTGATAAGAAATTGGCTAGTATAGGTCAAGTGCTTGAACTAGGGTAGAAAGAACTCTAGAACTCAGGTAATGACTTAACTTGCTAATAAAACTGGACTTTTAAGGATCCACTATTAGTAAGCATTTCTGCAAATAGAGTCTTTGATTTCTGACAAGCCATACCTTGATTCGTAAAATGCCAGCATGTCCTTGAGAGTCTTTTACTTTGATGGGTAAGACTTGCGAAAGTACACTTTGTACTCAGGGCTTTGTCCCATGTTGTTTTAGGTGAGGAAGCGGCAAACTTTTGCTGCTTTTATTCAAAGGTGGTGCCTAAGGAGGAAAACCAAGAGTGAAGCCTCGAGGAAAAGTGTCCTCCGTCAAAAACTTTTGTTTAATGTTTATCGGGAGGGGTTTTTGCCTCCAAGTGATGTAATAATAATACTTCAGCACTCCTATATTTTAACTCTAGTCTGTAATAATACTACTCTTTCTTGTTTTAAATAAAGTAAGTTATTGTAACTGCTTCCGCATTTTCGTACCTCCGATGTGTTGTAATGTCTGCGTGGCGGGTGAAACTCTCTTGAGCAAGGTAAAAAAATGCAGATACCGAACTTGTCAAGTGATCAGGGGCAGCTACAGGGTTGTCTGAAATCTGTTGGACAAGGACAACTGTAGGTGGGCCTAATGACTTGGGAGGTTCTGTCACATTACGCATCTAGTGAGCCAGCCCTCACCTCCAATCGTCCACCATGGCCCCTCAATTTGGGATTCTCCCCAAATCGGGTTTCTGCGCCGCCGTCAACGTCTCACCGTGGCCAGCCTTCTACGGGTTAGTTCATGCCTTTCTGTTTGATGTTCTAGCCTCCCTTAAGTCTTCTATTGCTCGTAGACCCGTTTGATTGAGCTAGACCTCACTGAATTACCAAGAACACCTCTGCTTGTCTCCGGTTTTCACCGATCTCGTGAGCAGACAAAATCTGAGCCGAATTCATGCAATTGATGGAGGGATTAGGGTCACCTGGGGTAGGATTTGGTGTTAGCCGAGTTAGGGCACCGGCCATTGCGTGTTTCGGCCAGTACAAGTTCGCCGGAGGCATGCTTGTCACCGTTCACAGTCATGGAAGAGGCGTAGTAAAGAAACAGAAATACAGGGGCCTAAGTGAGAATGTCAGAGAGATAGTGAATAGTGGCTAGGGATTCTTTACTAATTTTCAAATTGTCGGAGTCCTCTGTGCAAAACCGTCAGCGCGGACACACGCATGGGCGCGTTTTCCCCGTTGGTGGGCTGACTCGGGCTGATTTGAGCCCATTACTGTTTAATCTTTTTCTTTTTCCGCCAGGCTTAGGAAATTTATGGTAAATTCTAGAAAAATGATAAAATATGGGACAAATTTTACTAGACTCCTAAATTCCTCTCGTATTTAATAAAAATCGTTCCAAGATTTTTAATCCCAACCATGAATTGTTTAGTATTTAAAAAGGCCTAAACCTAGTCCTTTGGAACTTTAGAATTAAATTGATAACTCCAAAAATCATAAAACTTTTTGTGTAAGCTTAGTTTAGTGATTAAAACCCTTGAGTGAAGTTTGACATGTTTTGGACATTGTTTACACCCCAAACCCAAAACCCTAGCTTCCTAATGTAAAACGGGCCTAACCCTAATAGGGTACTAACTCAGAAAACCCTAGTGACTCAGGTGTACCGTGAAGGGAAGTTGTATTCAAGATACAACTTGAAGTGTTTCTATTATAATTGCATATTCATATTATCACATGAGCATTCATGTATATGTATTGTTATGTATAGAAAACGAAGAAGAAGTAATTGTCGAAGAAGAAGAAACTGCATCACAAGCTGAGATTCCACCTACCGGGAATAGTTTTTATTTTGATATCTGTGCAACAGATCCTAAATCCCCTACAACACAAGGGAAGCCCCAGTGCATTTACCCTTTCCTTGTGTTTTTAAACTCTTTATCACTTGAATTGATGCATTAGGTGATAGGAGTTGGGTGATAAACAATTGCTACATTTCCTACCTTCGAACTGTTTACCATTCCTTGATACCTGTTTTACTTAAAAGTTTTCTGATGCTTAGTCTTGCCTTAGAAAACAAAATGTTTGTTTTTTTAAACAAAGATGATGCTTCAGATGGGATGGGAAGTTTTCAAAAGAAAAGTATTGGATGGTGAATCCATCATGGCCGTGATGGGTTCAACATCGGAAAAGATGTACCTCTACCAGGTACTAAACTTTAGGTTATAAATGATAAAAACGAGACTGAGCGGGTGACTTGCTCGAGAAGGAAGTCTCGGTGTAGTGTCTCCGTCTGGGTCGATTAAGGACCGTACCGATGTAGGCTTGCTGATTGAGGACCTTTTAACTGGCCACATGCTTTGTCATGGGTAAGCATTGCCTCGGGCAAACCAATACCAGAAAGGCCAACATGCAATGGGAGTGGAGAGATGGCGAGAGTAGCATGTACCCTCCATGTCAAGAGGCTGGACGATAGTGTATCTGTGCTCTCGGTTGGCGTGAACCCGGTCTGGTCTTGAGAAACCCGGTGGCGAGTTGACATATGCAAGGGTTAAGTGCTACATATGTCATGTGGTTGGAGATCCCTAGCTAGGTATTTATCAATTTGAATTGCCGTTACTTCTCAGACATGAAGACTTGGTCACTGCCCTACACGTAGCAATCCAGTGAACTGAAGGGTTGATAAAAGACGGCTAGTATAGGCCAAGTGCTTGAATTTGAATAGAAAGAACTCTAGATGAAGGTAACTTTACTTAACCTGACAATAAAATTGGATATTTAAGGATCCACTATTAGTTAGCTTTTCTGAAAACAGAGTCTTTGATGTTTGATCAGCCTTACCTTGACTCCCTCAAGCCAGCATATCCTTGAGAGTCGTTTTCTTTTGTCGGGTAAGACTAGCGAAAGTACAATCCGTACTCAGGGTTTTCAAACCCATGTTGTTGTAGGTGAGGAAACAACGGAGTTCTGATGTTTCTGCTCAAAGGTGATACCCAAGGAGGAGCCCAAGTAGTGATCGTGTGCGCAGGAGGATATTGACCTCCCGATTTGGAAACACTAAACTTTTGTGCGGGAGGGTGTTTTGCCTCCCTGGTTTGTAATAATACTTATGCACTCATAACCCTAGTATTGTAATAAGTACCACTCTCTCTATATTTTATTAATTATGTTATTGTAATCTGCTTCTGCTATTTCTTTACTCCTATTTTGTGATGTAATATTTGTGTGATGGGTGAAGCGCTCTTGGGCGATGTAATGAGGATACAGAGTACCGAACTTATCGAGTGATTATGTGCACCTACATGGTTGTCCGAGGTCCTTAGGACAAGGACATCTGTAGGTGAGCCTATTACCTTGGGAGGTTCCATCACCCTAACAATGCATGGACCAACAACATGAGCATGTGCACGAAAGCTAAATCTCCAGGTTCGTTCTAACCTAGTCAATTGTGTTTTAGAGCTTACGCTTGGTGCCATGGATGTTTTAATGATTAATAACTTTGGAGACGACCATCAAGGACTTGGGAAAAGGCCAAGGTGTCGAGGAGGAGCAGCAAGGGCGTCCACAACAGGAAGGAGATCAAGTCCGACTCGGCTGCAATTCCATATCGGGTTACAGGACCAGTCTACACTAAAATGGACGTCCAGGATGCATTCAGACTCTGATTGCGACAGACTTGATACGGCTAGAAAGATAAGAAGATTATCCAACCAACCCAACAGGTCCCATCTTAAAGTGCATATGCAATCAACGAGAATCATCGAAACAAGTCAGCGCTCAGATTCTGTTTTGGTGCTGCGACACCGCCTATTGGGCCATTGGGCCGTGTATCCTGTTGGAGCCCATTAGGGGTACCTCCATGGGTTGTGCATGCCCCTAATCTCTATTTTAACAGCAGTTGCCACCACATTAGGGTATGAGTTTTGCTTAGATCATATCTGTCATCGAACAATATCGTCGTTCATCTTTTTCTGAGACCCCTCCTCGTGATCAATGCAGTTTTCATTGTGTTCTTCCTGTTCTTGCTTGTGTTCTTGTTTGCGCTTGCAGGGGTAAGCCTTCATGAAGAGATCACTCATGTGGCACGAGGGATAACCAACGAAGCAGTGGTGTAGTAATTCTGAGGATCTGTTCACTTAGAGTCTTGGATCATCAACGCTCAGATCTCTGCCCAATCAAGTTATCGTACCTCACGAAAGATCGGGCCTCGTCTTCTATCAATGAGTTATTTGTATTGGAATTAAATATGTTTGGGATCCTGAAATTTTAGACCAATCATTTTTCGGGTCATTATCTCCCAGTTTCGTTTTCCAAAATAGGCGATCCATATATCTAAAAGAAAGAGAATAAAGAGATCTACAACTTTCATGTTGTGAGTTTTTGTGTTTCAGGTCGCTATATTTGTCAAACAGTCTATTGAAGTTAGAGCAGAAAATCTGTAACAAACAGACGAGAAATTTTTTTGTACTCTTGAGATGTATCTTGTTTTTACAGCACTTTTGTGAAAAAAGAGAATATAAAAGGCAAGTGCACAAAAAACCGCACAAAACATTAAAAAATCAGAAAAAAGAGAAAAAGTGTGCGCATAAGCAGGAACACCGTTGCTCTATGCACCTCTTTGATTCATCTTATTTCCATCTTGTTTCCATGTTGTACCTAGATCCTTGTTACCTCCTTTGTGTCTTTCTCTAACTATTCTAATATATTCTCTAGGCCAATAGCTAGGACAAGTACTTTGGACACTTATTCAGCATTGCTATCTGTTACTGACTTGTGCGCCACAAATATATATTAGTGAGCCTTCCCAAAGCTCCACCTTTCTCTCGAATAGAACAGGTAATCCTTTACAATCACACCCACACTCTTTGAGCTATCACACCAGCCACCGTTTGCCACCTACAGTGCTGGTAAGAACCTTGTAAGAGCGGGGTAAGACGCTTCATAACTTATGTTCTACCACCATCCTTAAGAGTAGTTGTAGGATTCACACCTTTTGCTTGTTGCTTTGTTTCTGTTTTGTACTAAAAATGTTAGGAACATTTCATCTAGAGATCCATGACATGATGATAGCTATGTGTGATGCACTCAACATGAACACTAAAAGGTTGAAGAGAGTTTCAGGAGTTGTTGAATAGATAGACATGATGGAGACTCGTCTACCACATCCTATAATTTCTTCGGTAGGTGATTCTATTCATGCTTTTCCATCCTATGATGTTATAGATGCTGAAAAATATATTGAATGGGAAACTAAGATAGATTGTCTTTTTGTATAATATTTTATGTATCAATAGAAAAAGATAAAAAGGCAACTAGTGTTTTGACCCATTCTGCTTTATCTTGGTGGGAGTCCTTAACTCCATCTAATAAACCACAAACTTGGGCTAATATGAAAATGCTTATGAGAGAATGATATGTTTCTTCCAATCATGTCATGCCTTCAAATAAACTTGAGGTACCTTTATTACATTATGATTGTACTAGTAATTCTTGTGACAAAAAAGAGTTGTGTGATGATTCTTCTATTACATATATGCCACAACTTATGCACAAACTTGATATTTTTTCTTCCAATCCTGCTAATTGTGCTTTTAGAACATTCAATCCTATAACTAGTGTGCATGTTGAGCTAAAGTTATCTTTTTTAAATACTTTGGGCTATATTGAATTCGATGTTCTATGTAATCTAAATAATTTAGAGGAGAAACTTTCTTTTAGTGCTGATTTGTCATGGTTATCTAAACATATATATCATGTTATTGGTAGATATAATTGGGAAGGAGAATATATGGTACATAGAGTATATATTTGTTCAAATATGAAATCTTCTTTTGTCATGAAACAATATGATCAATTAGAGGGCTATGTTAAAGCTAACAATATCATGTCCAGTTCTATTTGTCCTTCTTTGTATGTTTTACAACAACAGGGTCAACTTCAAGAAGGGGAGCAAGGTTGGATGACACCAAGCACTACATCAACACCTTTTGCAGGCACCAATGACTTTGAGTTGAGGATGACTCAAAACCAAGAAGGGGAGAACGATGAGTACATGGATGTCAACTATATGGTTAAGGCCCAATCAAACATAGAGTCCCAAGCTCAAGTGGAGTTGAAGTCCAATTTATTAGCGAATCTGGTTTGAACTGCTGGAGTGGGTCTCGCGAAAATGGATGCCCATGATACATACTAACTCTGTTTTCGATGTTCTAGATATTGTTGGAAAGCTAAAAAGATAATCTTTCCAACCCAACTGATCCCACATAAATATATTGTTGGAGCTAATCAAAATCATAATAGCAAGATGATGTCCAGAATTGGCCAGAAACTAGCTGTGCCTGTCTTTGGGCCTAAAGGCCTTGTACATTCTAGGGTTGCTCGGCCACCCTCTTGGCCACCGCCTAAGTCGAGGACGACTCTAATTCATGTGGGGGAGGATGATGAGGACATCACTTCCATACATACAATCCATGGACCGACAACACATGCATGCGCACGAAACCCACATCTCTAGGTTCGTTCTAACCTAGTCAATTGTGTTTTAGAGCTTACGCTTGGTGCCATGGATCTTTTAATGATTAGGAACTTTGGAGAGGACCATCAAGGACTTGGGAAAGTCCAAGATGTCAAGGAGGAGCAGCAATGGCATCCACAACAGGAAGGAGATCTAGTCCGACTCGGCTGCGATTCCATCTCGAGTTATAGGACCAGTCTGCACTAAAATGGACGCCCAGGACTCATCCAAACTCTAATTGTGATGGACTTGATATGGTTAGATGGATAAGAAGATTATCTAACCAACCCTACTAATCCCACCTTAACATTCGTCCAGAGTCAATGGGAATCGAGAAACAAGTCAGCGCTCAGATTATGTTTTGGTGTTGCGACACTGCCTATATGGTCGTGTATCGTGTTAGAGCCCATTAGGGTGTTGCGATACCTCCAGGGGTTGTGCACACCCATAATCTCTATTTTAACAGCAGCTGTCGCCACATTAGGGTTTGGGTTTTGCTTAGATCATATCTGTCATCGAACAATATCGTCGTTCATCGGTTTGTGAGACCCCACCTCGTATTCAATACAGTTTTCATTGCGTTCTTCCTATTCTTGCTTGTGTTCTTGATTGCGCTTTTAGGGATAATCCTTCATGGCAAGGTCACTCGTGTGTCTTGGGTGATAACAAATAGAGCAGTGGTGTAGTGATTGCGAGGATCCGTTCGCTCGGAGCCTTGAATCATCAACGTCGAGATCTCCACCCAATCAAGTTATCGTACCTCACGGAGGATCGAGCCCCATATTCTATCAGGTTAGTAGTCCTTAAAATGGCCAATGCTACTGTAAGTTAGCGGTCCTATAGTTAGCATGCCTTTGATACCACTTATGTCACACCCAGTTTTAGAAGGCAAACCGAATGCTAACCATGTATGTGCTAGGATCAGAACTCATGTACACAACGATTACATAAATGATTCATCATTGCATAGTGCTCTAATAATAATATAAAGAGTATTCAAACTTATTACATAATGATGTCGAAGACATCCACACAGTCTTAGACTTCACAATGATCAAAGTCCTTAAAACGGAACATGGCTAAGATAAAAGGCCTTCCATAGGCAACTAACTGGGGGATTACGCTAATCTAGATCTAGAAATCATTGAAGTGCTAAAACTCCTAGAAGTCCGCCTCGTTGCCTTCTTCTCCTAAGCAGTGATTGGAATGTGGACAACGTGGTGTTTTGCGTGAAAGTAAGGGTGAGTACAAATCAATGTACTTAACAAATGCCCCGTTTGGCTGAAGTGGACTAGCTTTATGTGGAGTTAGGCTGATAGCAGATGCTTTTACTTCATTAAGTTTTATCATTAGTATAAGCCATACTTTAATATTAATTCCAGGTTATTAACCCATGAGACATCTCCACATCGAGGAGACATCAAAATTTGTAACCATTTCCATTATAATTAAAACCATCATCATAATTGTAACTAGTGTATCTCTAATCAAAGTAAATCCCAAAGCCACGCTTAACCATGAGTACGACTGATATGCCAGTTTAATAACCATTTGCAGAAGTCGCACACATTATCCATGATTCATGATTCCTTTTGGCTTGGCTTGTATAGACCCTTAAACACTTCCAAGGTGAGTTGACAAGGTTTCACTATGTAGCCTTTACAAAGATTCCCCAAAGGTATAGCTACCCATTAGGTTTCTCCAAGTTTAGTGAACACAACACCTCTCACCAATGGGGGTGACTAACAAAACCAAATGAAAGAACCCCTGTACTCAGCCTCATTAGAGCAAGCACTATGCCCTAGACCCAATTGATGGCATGAGAGTGATGCAACTACACCTCAGGATCCTCTAATTAATTAACTTATGGCGTCGCCTACAACCCTCATGGATGCATTGTTTTCTCAAGTTGTCATTCGATGAACTAGTCCTTACAGAGAAGTACTCAGGACAAAGCCTGAGCCTCCTTGATATCACAAATTCATAAATAAAACCTTAGAAACATCATGCTAGATAAGGTAAACCCAAATCATAATTAATTGTATCACATCATGCTCATTAATTAATTTCAAGCACTAGCATAAAAGCTACTCATCACAGCCCAACCCAAAAAGGTAGCAAGGATAAGGTAAACCAAATGCTAGTCAATCCTTAGGTTGAATCATATTGTGCTGGAATGTAAGTTCTCATGTGAATAGGACATAATAGGTCAGAGGACACTTGCCTTCGCTAAATAGTTCCTCAGGTTCTTCTCCTGCACCTCCTCGGACTCCACAAATGAATCATTATCTGTGCGATTGCAAACATACATTCAACATATTTGAAATAGAAAGGATCAATAGTGTCGGTGTTTGTGATTCGACTGTGCACCATGGGTTTACCCTTGTGATGCTTTTGGGTAGGACGGCGTCGTTGTTTGCAAATCGATGGTTCATGCCACAACACGCAGGGATGACTCACAGACTTATACAGGTTTGGGTCGTGTAGAGTTGCGTAATACCCTACTTCTTGTGGTGGTTTTGGTATTGATATGAGGATTATAGGCTAAGAGTTGTGAGTAGGTGGGCTAAGATGAGATGAAATGGTTGGGGTCCCTCTCGATCTTATATACACGACCAAGAAGAGTTATCCCATTACAAGGTGTGAGTTCTATCTCCTCGCTTATCTCCCTCTTTGTCCCAGATGTATCCCTACATATCTGGAGTCCTCTTCATCCATCTATCGGAGTTATCGCCGAGGGTTTAGCCTATCGGGTGTGCCCAACTGCTCCACCCGATATATTCGTGCTCCTGTGGCGCTTAACCCGGGCGTCGGTCTTCACCGGCTTAGATCGGGCTCATCCAGCTAGGCTACACCTTGCTGGCCCATCCTGTAGGACAACCCAGTAGAAGGCCAGTCAGGCAGCCCATGACACGTTTTCTTGTTCATGAGGACTCGAGGGATATCTATCCCCCACAAGCCCCCGAGGCTGAAGCCAACTTTTGAGAGTGATTGGCTCGAGACTCTAAATGAGAATAAAGTCCATTACTTCTTCTGAGCTTCTCGAAGGTCGTTTTGCCTTATTGCCTTATCCGTTGGGTGTAGCCCCTGATCTTTGAATTGATTTGAGTATTAATCAACTCAAAGGTCTTCACAAACTGCTTTTGTGTTTAGCACTTTCTTCTGGCCCTTGTTTCCATTGGGTGTACCGGTGTAGCTCCGACTTTGAATTAATTTGAGTACTAATCAACTCAAAGGTCTTTACAAACTGCTCATGAGTTCAGTATTTTCTTCTAGCCCATGTGTCCATTGGGTGGGTGTTGCCCCTCAGCTTTGAGCTGATTTGAGTATTAATCAACTCCAAGGTCTTAACAAACAGCTTTTGAGTTCAGCACTTTCTTCTAGCCCTTGTGTGTGCACCCAATGGGTGTAGCCCTCGAGCATTGAATTGATTTGAGTACTAGTCAACTCAAAGGTATTTACATGCTTCTTTTGAGTTCAGCATTTTCTTCCAGCCCTTGTGTCCATTTGGTGCAATGTGGGTGCACTCAATGGATGTAGCCCCCGAGCTTTGAGCTAATTTGAGTACTAATCAACTCAAAGGTCTTCATGGACTGTCTCTAGAAGGTTCTAATTTATTATGGTGATCGCGTCTGACTGATGTTTATCTAGTTGAGTTTGCTCTAGCTGAGACTATTGCTGACTGAAATCTGGCCAAGTGAGTCCAATCCAATAGAGATCAGGCTGGATGAAACCTAGCCAGGGTTTTCAATGCACCTGCTGATTTGGTTCTGATCGATAGAGGTCCGGCCAATCTCAGTTTGACTGATCTTGAATTTTGTCGTTTTGCGTTTCCTACTTACATCTTGTGGATCACACTTCTTCAGATAATCTTGAAAAAACTAGTTTGTACAACCAATGGGTGTGTACAGCCAGCCCTAAAGGATGTCAGTGGTCTTGTCCAAAAATAGTAACCTGATGTGACGGAGAGGAAATGATGTGTCTGAGCTGTTGGCATTACTCCCTTCTGGTGCTGTGTTACACCAATGGGTGTTAGCGGTCTACGCCCTCTTCTTGGAAACTTAAGCGGCTATTGAAGTCTTCGCGACTGTTCATTATATAGGAGGGAGGCGAGAGGTCATCCCCTGGCCTTCTTTAAATAGACTACCTGCCTATGTCCGTTTCCTTCACTTGCTCTTGCTCTTCTTCTCATTCTCCTTCTTCCACTCACTAGAACCGCAATGATCGACAGAAAATGCGGCAAGGGCAAGCGTGGCAAAGGGGAATGGAAGCGAAAGCGTGCTCCGACTCCCCTATCAGAGGACTTTGGTGACTCAAAGTTCTCTGAGGAGAACTTATCCTCTGAGGGAGACGACTCCCCGCCACCGGCTCTGCCTTCATCCGTGACTCGGACGACTCGATGGGGCTATCGGCGATAGAGCGGGCCTACATCCGATTCGTCAAGTGAACTGGGCTCGAGGGATCAGATGAGTCGGAGGAGGAGGACTGCAGCTATGGCGGCAATGGGAGCCGCTACGAGGGCGGCAACAGCGGTAATGGAGGTAGCGCGGGCGGCAGCGGTGTGGGCAGTGGCGACGACAGCGGCTACGACGGCAGCGACGAGAGCGAAGGAGGCAATGGTGGTGGTGGCGGCAATGTTAGTGGCGGGGTGCCACTGGCATAAGTATTAGTATAGTGTAGTAGTAGGTAGTGGTAGTTGTAGTTGTAGTCATAGTGGTAGTAGTAGTAGGAATAGTAGTGAAGGGATGACGAGTGACAGGGCCAGTTCATAATGGACCGCCCCTTTTCCTTTTTAATGAACCCTTTCTAACGAATGAAACCCTTTGTTTGTTGTGTCTGCATTGCATTTATTATTCTATTCGACTTATGTTTTGCTTGAAAACCTCAGCGCATGAGCTCAACTGACTCTTCTATCTGACTAGCTCTGTTGATAGGCCCGACTGAAATCTTCGTCCGACTTACTTTACTTGGTTGAGGTCTGGTCTGAGTTACTTGTTTATATCAATGCGCCCAACATAGTGTGCGCCTATACATTCTCGCTGATAGTTTTCTGGCTGTGAACCCTTACTCTGCTTTTTCTGCCGCAAACAGTATCCTAAAACTCTTTTTCTCCCTCGCGATAGCACTTGATTCCGCTCATTCACGAGGTCTAATGGGGCCTATGAAGAAGAAGCAAGGGGCCGTTGTGCATGTCATTCCCCAATTGACCCCAACAACAAACTTTCATTCTGTGGTAACTATCCTTCCGTTGTTTTTGAATCCGATCTGCATCATCTAGTTGAAATTGGGGTTCTGCCGCCCAAGGAGCTATGCTCCTGGTGGGTCTAGCAAGGGATCACCGTCCCAATGGAGGAGACCCTTCAGTCAGTGGTTTTTGTTCCTTTTATGGTCCGAGGATTAGGTCTGCCAGTTTTTCCTTTCTTCCGTGGCCTTCTCGATTTCTATTCTCTCAACTTGACTCATTTGAATCCCAACTCTGTTCTCCAAATTGCTATATTCGTCGGGTTGTGGAAATACCTTTATCATTGCAAGCCTAGAATGGCCGGGGGGCAACATCAATTGGTTGGTGGTGCCAGTCTGGAAATCCGCGGGGTAGGAAAGCCAAGTACCTTGATATCCCTTTGAAGGATAGCATCAAGGGAAGGCACTTTGAGTGGTTCATGATGGAAAATCATAACAAGTCGCTGCCTGCTCGCTCTGGGAGGCAGCCTGATGTTGGCGTGCCCAGTTGGATAGAGGCCCCAACTGACTTGAAGGTTGGCGAAGCTAAGATTCTGCTAGCCAAGGTAGCTGAGTTGAAAGACCGGGGTCTAAGTGTTGAGGCCATAGTTATTGATTTTGTCTCCAAGGACATTCAGCCTCTGAAGGATAGAGTTTACCTTACATATCTGTACACTGGGGTCAACGACTCTTCCCGAGTTACAAACAAACATATATCTGAGGTGGATGTCATGAAGCAAGTTGAAATGATGCTGACAGGTGATGTTTCAAATGTTGGCGCTCCTCGCTCTTACTCCACCTGGAACCTTCCCCCGCTTGTAAGCTTCAACTATCTGTACTTTTGTTCAGCCAAATCGTTATGTGCCTTGTCCTCACTATGGGATTTTGTTGCTATAGATTCCTTTTCTGAGTGTATATCTAATCCGCCCGTCCAAGAGGAGGATGGGAGTCTAGGCCATAGAGGGCGACCTTCTCCCGATGAAATAGAGGTCGTACTTGCTGCGCATAGGAGTCTGTATGAAGATGAAAGACAACCCACTTCCTGATGCAAGCTGCTACTGACGATTCTGAGATTGAGGTTGTTCATGTATGTTGGCTGGAGAGTTGTCTGAGTTTGCATGAGTTGAGTCGGGGAATGGTGCTCCCGAGCACTCGGGTGTAGGGGAAAAAAGAGTTAACAGTCCCGAAGGTGCCTGTCGCAAGCAAACATGCCAAACAGACTCTCAGGCGAGTCTGTCGAGCTAAACAAGAAGAAAAGGCTTCGTCGTTCGTCGGACCTAGAGACAGTGACTGCCCCAGTCGTGTCGAGCCTTGATAACAACATGACAAATGCTGATCTGTAGGACGTTGTGGAGGCTTGTAGTGGTATGAGGGCTAGCAGGTACGTGGTGGAAGAAGGGGATGATGATGAAGAAGAAGAAACACTCCCCTTGGTTCACCGAGAACGGTGAAGTAAAGCTTGTGGCGATACTTCAAGCCTTGCTTCTATAGGGATAATGAATATCTGAGGCTTAACTCTATCCGCCATGGATAGCATGCTGGAAGAAGCTATTCCTGAGGATTTTTTGCTTGAACTTCCTGAGATCAGAGTTGTCGACGTCTATGTAGAGTGCCCGGACGACATACCTTCTGCTGGCTTGCTGGCTAGGCCAAAGGTAAGCCTGCCAGTCTGCCATGACTCTCCAGCCCTCGAGGGTGCTCTAGCCCCCGAGGATGCTCCATCCTCCGAGGGTTGTCCAGCCCCTGAGGGTACTTCGGTCGGCTCCTTCTCTACTACTTCAATGGATGTTCATTTGGGGTCATCGATGCCCCGGACTAATGATGTCGCAGTGTCAAGTTCTGATCTGCCCGTTGGTCTAGTTGGCACTATCACCTTATAGGTCGGTGACCATGGTACTGAAGACCCAATGGGTGTGCCTGGAGTTGAGATCTGACTGGGTGTTGCACTTAGCTTGGATTACCCAGTTTCTTCGATGCTCGGTTCTGCTCATGATGTGGCTTCTATCAATGTCCTTTCTTTTGAGAGCGTGGTGGCACTCCCGGCCTTAGGATTTCCCTTGTTCCTGTCGAACCTACAGGTATCTGTTTCTTGTGGTTCCTTACTTCTATCAATGGATGTTCTCTTTGCTGACTTCTATATCTACAGAGCATCCTGGACTTGGTGGCCACTCAGCTAAGATCATACAGTGCTTTTGTGCCTGAGCAGATTTCTTCCCTATCGTAGTGGAGCCCCCTTTCTCTTCAAGAACAAATAGATGATTTGAAATATGCCAACGCTAGTGAGCTGGTTGACAATCCTTCCTGTTAGTTTTTCTTTCTGTCCATATCATAGATGGTTGCTAATTAATTTTTCTGCTTTGACTCGATGATGTTCTGATGCTAAGGAGAGGTATGGTCAAGGTCAAGTAGAACTTGATCATGTGACAATGTTTCTTGATGGTGCCCATACCATGAACTCTTCTCTGCATGCAGAGCTTGACTCAGAGAAAAAACTCATGAGGTAACCCACCGAGAACTTCAAGTCGCCTATTTCATGCTTTCGACCAATTATCAAAGGTTCTCCCACCCATGGGAGGAGATGCAGAAGCTTCTTGACTCCCGAAACAACCTAGATAAATTGTACCGGAATGCCACCATCTCCCTTACCACCCTAGAGAGGAGTCATCGTTTCACCATGGATGAGTTGGTGTGCAAGAGGAACGAGTTGAAGGAGTCCCAGGATGAAGTGTTGATGCTTAGTGAGTCTTTGTCTTTGAAGGATTAGGCTATCAAAGAGCTCCGTGCTTCGAAGAAGCTGGTGTCGTAGGACCTAGAGGCTACTCGCCGAAATATCAAGGTCTTGGAGGACGACCAAGAGATCATGAAGGCATGGTGCGATAAGGCGATGGACAAGGTGATCGGAGCTGGCCACATCTTCATGTAGAGGCTCGGCGTCGTGGTGCCTGAGGACATTGTGGAGGACATTCTTGCTGCGTCAGGCACTTCGAGTAATCCTTAGGCCTCTAGCGGTCCCGCAGACAATGCCTCTACCGATCTAAGGCATTTCTGACTTAAGCTGATCGCTCCGTTAGTAGGGTATAATAGGCACCCTTAATTTTGTAAGCGAGAGTGTGTTGCACCAACTTAAGGCATTTCCAACTTAAATCGATCGCTCCGTTAGCAGGGTATAGTAGGCACCCTTAGTTTTGTAAGCGAGAGCGTGTTGCACCGACTTAAGGCATTTTCGACTTATGTCAATCGCTCCGTTAGCAGGGTATAGTAGGCACCCTTAGTTTTTTGAGCATCATCTTGAAGGTGATTGCCATGGAGTCATCATTTATCAATGTCGCACCCCCTACCTGGTGTGCTAGCTATTGGTGTTTGTGATCCCACCATACACCATGGGGTTACCCTCGTGATGCTTTTGGGTAGGATGGTGTCGTTGATCGTGACTCGATGGTTTGTGCCGTAGCATGCAGGGATGACTCACAGACTTATACAAGTTTGAGCCGTGTAGAGTTGTGTAATACCCTACTTCCAGTGGTGGTTTTGGTATTGATATGAGGATTACAAGCTTAGAGTTGTGAGTAGGTGGACAATGGTGAGATGAAATGGTTGGGGTCCCTCTCGGTCATATGTACACGACCAAGAAGAGTTATCCCATTATAAGGTGTGAGTTCTATCTCCCTGCTTATCTCCTTCTTTGTCGTAGACGGTATCCCTACATATCCAGAGTCCTCTTCATCCATCTGTCCTAGTTACCGCCGAGGGTTTAGCCTGTCGGGTGTGCCCAACTGCTCCACCCGATATATTCATGCTCGCGTGGCACTTAACCCGGGCGTCGGTCTTCGCCGGCTTAGATTAGGCCCAGCCAGGCTACACCTTGCTGGCCCATCCCATAGGACGACCAAGTAGAAGGCCTGTCAGGCGGGCCATGACACGTTTTCATGTTCATGAGGACTCGGGCGATATCTATCCCCCACAAATAGACGATACAAAAGAGTAAGCCATTAAAACATGCAACGTGACATAAAGCTCGCTTCTATGGTCATGCGAGAAAAAGAATCACGGAAATCGGAGATACAGTTGGAAAGTTATGACCTTCAAAAGATTTGCGCGATTAACACACAAAACTATATTTCAAATGCATAATGTGTTGCACAGAATTCGTAACATACAAATAATTAATTTAAAACTAATGCGACATACGAGAATCACTACTCAACATTGCATTTACACTAAGTAAGTATTAATAGCAGCACGCGAACAGCGACGACGACGCGCACCCAAAAACATGTGGACAACGGGTGAACAGCGGTGCGCATGGAGCCGGGCTGGCCGATGGGATGTGGGCGTGCGGCATGGCAACACACGCACGGCATACAAGGGCGCAGTCCATATAGCGTGTGGCCCGAAAGTGTTAAGTGTAAACTCAGTGGCAAAGATAGTTGAGAGAGACAGAGAGAAAATGAAAAAACTATTGTTTATTGTAGTGACATGATTGTTTATATACAACTCTATACAGTGGTTCCCAAGGGGTGTGTCCCTTGGGAATAACTGTCATGAGAGGGTTTGATCACATGCACTATATTTTGTAACACTCCCCTTGATCAATCCAAGTCCATTTGATCATCTGCAAGTTGTCTTCCAATATATCATCTCCTCAAAAACCCTGTGGGAAAAATAAGGAGTACACAATGTCTTTTGGATAATGAGAAAATCTCATTTGAACTCCAAAAGGAAAATATGCTTGTAATCATCATGCATAAAAACCCTTGTGGGGAAAAGTCAATGATGAAGCATATAGCTTAGTTGATATTACGTCATTAAAAACTTTGGATGAGAAAACCTCAGGAAGGCAAAACTCATACAAAGAAAAGAGTGCAATATGATGGATCAAACAGGTCAATTATCATGGAGAATTACTCCCCCTGAACTTTGCAAGTACTTAAGCCTTCTCATACCAATCCCCTCAACACATTTCCGGAACGTGGAATATGGTAGAGATTTTGTGAATAAATAAGCAAGATTATCACAAGACTTTGTTTGCAAAATGTTTATATCTCCATTTTCCAAAAGTTCATGGGGATAAAACAATTTTGGAGCAATATGCTTATTATTATTACTCTTGATATAACATGTATCCATCTGAACAACACAAGCTGAATTATCTTCATAGATAATAGTTGGTGAGTCAATAGAACAAATACCACAAGTTGTGAGTATATGATTACCATTCTACGAATCCATACACATTCACGTGATGCTTCAAATAATACAATTATTTCAGAATGGTTGATGGACATGGTCACCAAAGTTTGTTTAGACGATTTCCACGAGATGGCAGTTCCACCTTGTAAAATACGAATCCTATTTGCGATCTACCATTGTGGGGATCAGATAAATAGCCAGCATCGGCATGCCCAATTAAATTAGGATCATTACTTCTTGTCATACCCGAATTTAAGGGACAAAGCCGGGTGCATCTCATATATGCGCCAAAGAAGACAACACATATAATAACAGAGTGTATCGAGGTAAATGTCACAATATAATCAGAGTACTTATTACATAGAGGAAGTCTTACAAAATAAAAGATAAATATAAAACAAACTAAAGTCCATCCTTGGCGCTCTAAAGTCGACTGGGAGACGCCACCTAGACCAAGTCAAACTCCTCGTTGTGTGGCTCCTCTTGAACCACCTGTTCTTCTCCTGTGGGGGGTGTGAGACAGCAAGGGTGAGCTCACACATATTCATCGCTCAACAAGTTGTGGGGAATAATGTAACACCCCTAGTGTTACTGGCACTAAAACTTGAGCATAACATCATGTGCATTGACATTTCATGTTGTTTGTTACACCTAGAATGCATTCACTAGGTAAAGATTCAAAACAACTTGTGATGTGGTGGCTTGAAGAGTGCTTAACCTTAGGATAGTGTACTTACCCTAGAATTAGGGCATGAGGGTAGTAGTAGCCCAAAATGAGTAAAATCTCAAAAGACATGAGAGATGTTCACAAGATATCAAATTTGATGAGCTTTAGTGGCACAAAAACCCTAGTGTGCCCAAACCATAAAAACAAAACCCTAGAAAACCTTAATTGGAACCCTAGGGTCGTAAATGCAAATGTATGCACTTTTGGACCAAAGTGCAAATATCAAAGTGATAGCACAACAAACCAAGTAACTTCCACACTGAAGGATTTTCATGTAGTGTGGAGGAAATTGGACTTATTTGCAAACGTACCCCATAAACACTATATGGCTAAGTCTGAAATTCAGTGTGTTGAAGTCAACTTTGGAGCTATGTATTCCTCAATTCAGGATGATTTTGCCCTAGGCCAAAATAGCAAACTTGTAGAGCTATGTTAGAGGTACAAATTTGATTAAGTGATTAAGCCCTAGTCCTACATGGAAATGGGAGAAAAATAGACATGAAACTGGTCTGTCAGTCGACTTTGACATTTGAATCAGGACTGACACTGATCTAGGGCTGATTTTGGGAGCTATTTTAAGTATGATCCAGTAAGTATTTGTGTATGATTGCTATAACAAAATCAAAGCTGGATTATAGGACAACAACTTTGTTACAGATAGATTAAGTAGTTGCCACATGAAAATTAACGATCAAGGCTCTGCAAATCGCTTTGTCAGGCGCTCTGATGGGACTTCTGATGGTATAGTGACCTGAAGAAGAATCCAGGTTCAGTGAACTCACCGCCGGTGACCCCACGCTCGGATTCGCGCTTGTCGCCGCGATTCGTGCTCAGTGCAAAGTGGATAACCAAGGGGAGTAAAAGATCTTGGCGCCCAAATAGGCTCGGACCCTAGTCACTGGATGGTTCACCGTACCCACTTGTCCTACGACTGGCCGAGATGATCCTCGCCGGCGTTAGCCGCTTGCCGCCCGTGCGCCACATGCCTAGGAGCATTACCACGTCGCAGTGAACTGTAGTAGGGAGTCCGTCCATCGCCGGTGGCTTAGCCACGGTGAAAGCCATGATAGTGCTCGCGCCAGTGACTTCCCCTATCTCCGACCACCAGCCCGCTTTCTCCAAATTGGATGCCACCGCCGATAGATTCTATAAATTGAGTGATCAACTCGGTCCGCTAGGTTATTACACATCCAGTGCACCCGCTCTCAACTCCGATTAGTCACCGAAGCTCGCGAATTTCCATCTTCCCCCAATTCTATTCTCTGCGCCGCCGTGAACCACCGTGTCGTGGACCGCCATTTCCAGGTCCGTTGTCATCTTCATTACCCTCATTTCTACACCTCTCAAGCTATGGATGCTTGTCGACTCGAGCAATTGGGCTAGACCGCACCCAATCACTGGGAACACCTCGGTTTGTCCTTAGCGTTCGCCGTCGTCATGGGCAGACAAGCTTCGGCCCAGAACTATTCAATTAACGGAGGGCTTAGGGTCGCCACGGGTAGAAACAGGTGTTAACCGAATTAGGGCGTCAGTCTTTGCGCATCTCGGCCTGTTCAAGTTCACCGACGGGCGCGCTCACCGTCGTTCACGTCGCGGACTTGACTTTGTATAGAAATAGAAATAGGAGGGGCTTTGCGCAAATGTCAGTGATACATAGGAATAGTGCTGCGACCTCTTTTTGGATTGTTCAAATCGGCAGGGACCTTTGTGCAAAGACGACAATGCAGGCGCGTTTCGCCTGGACATGGGCCGGTTCGGGCTAATTTTAGCCCATCGCTGTTCATCATTTTCCCTTTTCCTTTTCTGTCAGGCTTAGGAAATTTAAAGAAAATTCTAGAAAAATGATAAAATCATGGGACCAATTTTACTAGACTCCTAAATTCCTCTAGTATTTAATAAAAATAGGTCCAAGATTTTTAGTCTGAACCCAGAATTATTTAGCAATTAATAATGCCTAAAGCTTGTCTTTTAGAATTTTAGAATTCATTTAGTAGCTCCAAAAATTATAAAACTTTTGTACAAGCTTAATTGAATAAATAAGAACCTTGGGTAGAGTTTAACATGTTTTGGATATTGTTTGGTCCCCAAACCCAAAACCCTAGCTTTCTAGGGTAATATTTGCCTTATCCTAATAGAGTACTGACTCAAAAAACCCTAGTTACCGAGGTGTATTGTGAAGGAAAGTTGTATTCAAGATACAACTTGATGTATCCCTAATATAACTACATATTCATAGCATCACATGAGCATTCATGTATATGTATGGTTATGTATAGAAAACGACGAAGAAGTAAGTGTCGAAGAAGAAATTGCACCACCAGCTGAGACTCCACCTGCCGGGAATAGTTTTTATTTTGATATCTGTGGAACAGATCCTAAATCCCCTACAACACAAGGCAAGCCCCGGTGCATTTACCCTTTCCTTGTTGTTGTAAATTCTTTATCACTTGAAATGATGCATTAGGTGATAGGAGTTGAGTGCTACACAGTTGCTGCATTTCCTACCTTGAAATTGATTACCATTCCTTGATACCTATTTTGCTTAAAAGTTTTCTGGTGCTTAATTTTGCGTTAGACAACAAAATGATTTGTTTTAAGCAAAGATGATGCATCATGTGGGAAGGGAGTTTGCAAAGAAAAGAATTGATGGTGGATCCATCATGGCCATGATGGGTTCAACATCGGAAATATGTACCTCTGCCAGGTACCAAACTTTGGGTTTTAAATGATAAAGCTGAGAACGGGCGGGTGACTTGCACGAGAAGGAAGTCTTAGTGTAGTGTCTCCGTCTGAGTCAATTAAGGACTGTGTCGATGTAGGCTTGCTGATTGAGGCCCTTTTAATTGGCCACATGCCTCATCATGGGTAAGCTTTGCCTCGGGCAGACCAATACCAGAAAGGCCAATATGCAATGGGAGTGGAGAGATGGCGAGAGTAGCATGTACCCTCCATGGAAAGAGGCTAGACGGTGGTGTATCTGTGCTCTCGGTTGGTGTGAACCCGGTCTGGTCTTGAGAAACCCGGTGGCAAGTTGACATATGCAAGGGTTAAGTGCTACATATGTCGTGTGGTTGGAGATCCCCAGCTGAGTATTAATCGATTAGGATCGCCGTTACTTCTCGGATATGAAGACTTGGTCACTGCCCTACACGTAGCAATCCAGTGAAATGTAGGGTTGATAAAAGATGGCTAGTATAGGCCAAGTGCTTGAACTATGGTAGAAAGAACTCTAGATACAGGTAATGACTAAACCTGGTAATAAAACTAGATTTTTAAGGATCCACTTCTAGTAAGCATTTCTGCAAACAGAGTCTTTGATTCTTGAATAGCCTTACCTTGACTCCCTCAAGCTAGCATATCCTTGAGAGTCTTTTTATTTTGTTGGGTAAGACTTGAGAAAGTACACTCCGTACTCAGGGTTTTCGAACCCATGTTGTTGTAAGTGAGGAAACAACAGAGTTTTGCTGTTTCTGTTCAAAGGTGGTACCCAAGGAAGAGCCCCAGCAGTGAAGTTGGTCACGGGAGGATGTTGGCCTCCTACTTTGAAAACAATAAACTTGTGTGCGGGAGAGTGTTTTGCCTCCCTGGTCTGTAATAATACTCTATGCACTCGTAATACCTTGATTTTGTAATAATAATACACTCTCTATATTGATGAATGTAAATTAAGTTATTGTAATTTGCTTCCGCTTATTCTTACTTCCGATGTGATGTAATATCTACATGACGGGTGAAGCGCTCTTGGGCAAAATGATGAGGATACAGTTACCGAACATGTCGAGTGATTATGTGCATCTACAGGGTTGTCCAAGGTCCTTAGTACAAGGACAACGGTAGGTGGGCCTAATACCTTGGGAGTTTCCATCACAGCTGGTATCGGAGTGAAGCCCATCTTCTCCAATATTACGTAGCACTTCAAAAGGATTTTTAAACAATTATCTCAAAATATTATTTCATTCTTGGCTTACCACTTTCTGGTAGCCTCTTATCTTACTAAGTCGGGTAACAGAGTGTAATTTATGTAGAAAGTGGGGGATCGACGAAAGGTTGATTCCATAATTATTAGATCTTGCATGCATCATGTTTAAAAATTATACTAATAAATCTTCCCCTCTTATGGAGGTATGGCGCGCACTAGGAAAATAGCGCGTAAATCAACAGGACCTCTAGGGGTGCCACAACATCAATTGGCCTCCCGGCATGAAGGAAGTAGTAGTGGTAGTAATGACCCGATTGGAGACCCGGAAGCCTGGGTGGAGCAACTTTGGTCAGAAATACACCACAGGAATAGGGCATGTGAGCAGGATAGCCGCCGTATAGCGGAATTGTCCACCGAAGTCAGCCGCTTCCAGTACGAGATTTCAGAATGGGATACGGCCATTGATTGGGCTGTCAACTCACGTCGTGCGCTTGGGGTCGCGAAGCGAAAGATCTAGCTCGTGTGGTCGAGCTGAGTGCGTCCCTTGAAAGCCTGCAAGTGTACTGTAATACTTTACATGAAGAAGTACATGTATTGTATGCTCAACTGCACCCGGACGTGCCTTCCAATGTTGTTGCAATGGGAGCCGGACCATCAGGTACAACAAATGAAGGACCTGATGGGGAGCTGGACCTTTTTAGGCCCCCTCCTTCCATGAACCTTTCTGACGAACGGTCTCCTGCAGCAGGAAATGGAGCAACAAAGGATGAAGAAGACTAGAATAGTATAGCCTAAGTGTTATGCTTATGTAAGATAAGTAATGAAGTCGAGTTGTACACTGGAGTTTGTAAAATTATTACATTTCAGTAATGTAATATGATGGTGTATGTTGGCATGTAATATCTTCGAATGTTCTTTTGCCTCAGATGCCATCCCGAACTCGTGCACATGATGGTGCAGGGACATCCTATGGTGGGGAAGATACTCCCAACCCGCCACCAGTACCACCGACTTTGGCCAAGGCTATCGCTGCCCTGGTTAGTGCCACCGCTGATAATTCGCGCTTCTTGCGTGAGATGGCAGCCAACCAATTCCAAACGCACAGAGGAAGGGCTCCTCCTCAAGGACAGCGAGATGCTACTTACCTGGAGTTCTTTGAGACTCGACCGCCGCTCTTCATTAAAGCGGAAGAACCTTTAGAAGCTGATGAATGGGTGAGAGTTATGGAACAAAAGTTTGGTTTAATTCGATGCACGAAGACACAAACGCCTTTTTTTGCCGCACAACAACTGAGAGGGCCTGCCAGTACTTGGTGGGCAAATTTCTCAGCAACCCAGCCTGTTGGACATCAGATTACCTAGGATGAGTTCAAATTGGCATTCCGAGAGCACTATGTTCTAGAGGGAGTACTCCAGATGAAGCTAGAAGAGTTTATCCAGTTAAGGCAAGGAGGAGATACAGTGATGAAGTATCTCAACAAATTCAACCACCTCTCTCAGTATGCCATTGACCAGGTGGATACTGACTTAAAGAAAAAGAACTGTTTTATGAGGGGACTTAATAACAGGCTTCAGCGGAAAATGGTGACATGTTTGGACCTTACCTACACCAGGGCTGTCAGTACTACACAGGCAGTCGAAGCCAAAAATACAGGACATGGGAAATTAAAGGGGTTTGGAGGTGAAAGGTCAAATCAAGGACCGGAAAAGAGAACAAGGTTGGTCATCCAACCTTTTAATCAAAATTGTTCTTCGTCTCACCCCCCTTCATATCCATTCAAGCAGCCTGTCTTTATTCGTCCCACTACTGCTCTCGCTTCTACCAATCAGCCGAGTGCCCCTGGTACTCGTTTCCCCGCTCTTCCCAGTGCTTCCGTAGGTTGCTTCAACTGTGGAAAGTCCGGACACTTCATCAAGGACTGCCCATACCCAAAGCAAAATAAAACCAATTTTCAACAGAACTCTGGGAACTCCAACCAAGGAAAGGGGAACACGGCTAATACTTCAACGAGCAAGAATTTCAAGGAAACTGGACAGATTTATTATACCCAAGTGGCTACAACATTGGAGGGCGAGCCGGTAATGATGGCTACGTTCCTTGTTGTCAATTACCCAGCAGTTATTCTCTTCAATTCTGGTGCATCACATACCTTCATAAGCAATAATTTAGTGGAAAAGCATTGCATTCTTTGCACTGAATCAAGGGAATGATTTATTATCCACTGACCTGGGGGACGGATATTTACTAAGGAAGTAGCTTTCCACATACCAGTAACGTTGGCCGGACGGGAATTTCCTACCAACAGGATTGTTTTAAAAGGCCAAGACATAGATGTAATTCTAGGTATGAACTGGTTAGCCTAGCATAAAGCCATCACCAATACATACTTAAGAACCATCAAATTGAGCCATGGCCATGAAGAGATTCAATTGTCCATCCCTGTAGCTGTCCTAGCCAAACCATCTGGACGAGTTTATGAAGCTATCGTGCCAGAAATCCAAGATATTCCGGTGGTATGTGAATTTCTAGATGTCTTTCCTGAAGACTTGCCTGGGTTGCCTCTAGAAAGGGATGTGGAATTTGTGATTGAACTAAAGCCCGGTACGGCTCCTATTTCTAGAACATCGTACCGAATGCCACCTAATGAACTGGCAGAACTTAAGACTCAACTACAAGACTTGCTCGAAAAAGGGTTCATTAGGCCCAGTTCATCACCATGGGGATGTCCCGCAATTTTCATTAAGAAGAAGGATCAGACATTACGAATGTGTGTGGACTACAGACCCCTTAATGAGGTCACCATCAAGAACAACTACCCTCTTCCTCGGATCGATCTTATTCGATCAACTTACTAGAGCTCGGGTATGCTCCAAGATTCACCTTAGGTCAGGTTATCTTTAGATTTGTATTCGACCCGAAGATATACCCAAGACCGCATTCACTACGCGGTATGGATTATTTGAATATTTGGTTATATCTTTCGGATAGACAAATGCTCCAGCCCACTTCACATACTTAATGAACTTGGTGTTTATGCCCGAGTTAGGTAAATTTGTGGTGGTCTTCATTGATGACATCCTGATCTATTCCAAAAATGAAGAGGAGCATGCTAAGCACTTACAGATCGTGTTAACGCGCTTAAGGGAGCACCAGTTGTATGCTAAGTTCAGCAAATGCGCATTCTGGTTGGAGGAAATCTAGTATCTTGGGCATATATTATCTCCAAAAAGAAATGCGGTCGATCCCAGCAAAGTCAAGGATATTCTAGAATGGAAACCGCCTAATACAGTACATCAAGATTGAAGTTTCGTTGGACTGGCTGGATACTACCGCAGGTTTATTCCGGGTTTCTCCAAGATTGTTAAACCTATTATGGGTTTATTGAAGAATGATACCAAGTTTGATTGGTCTTCCAAATGCAATGAAGCCTTCGAGCAGCTGAAGGTGTTATTGACCACTGCTCCGGTATTGGCTCAACCGGATATAGAAAAGCCTTTTGATGTGTATTGTGACGCATTTGGCAGTGGACTCGGAGGTGTCTTAATGCAAGAGGGTGTAACACCCCAGGTGTTACCCAAGGCCCTGGCTCAAGGCCAGCACTCATGACCTATCATCACATGTGTTTAAGTGGGGAGAGGGAACCCCAAAACCTTGGAAACCATGGATTAACTAAGAAATGTTAATGACAAAAATTTTACCCAAACATTTTGAGCAATTGTCACCTTGGGCAAAAGAGGTTAAACCCTAGACCCCTTAAAGCACTAGACTTCCAAGCAAGGGATTAGGGGGCAAGCTAATCAAATGGCCAATTCTTGTCTCTAATCCTTAACCAAAGTTTAAGTACACACTAAAATCTATAAAATGCAGAGGGGAGACATTACAAAAAGGCCCCTTAAAGACCCCAAATCCATTCTTTAAGTAGAGGCACACTAGAGCTCTCTAATCTTCTCTAAGTCAAAAATAAACCCTAATCTAAAGATTAGGCGTGTTCACTTAGTAAATGGCACCAAAACCACTTGGTCTGAATACCAAAAAGGAGCCAAACTACCTAAGGAACCCACTGGAAAAATTTGAACCCAAGCCAAAACCATTTGACACGATTTGACATCATTTTTGTCTCGGGGTGAACAGTGAGACAACCCAGATTTGGCGTCCGCATATCTCCCTAGCCAAGGCATATCTCCCATTGGAACTCACATACAAGAGATAGCCCTAGGTGCTGGAAGAGGTCTGCGCAGGATTTTTGCCAAGATTCGCAAGATTGTGATCTCAGCAAGCGTTTGAACAAGGGCAGAAACACACCTCCACGTGTTCGACGCGCCCTAACGTCGCCAGAGCACGCCTGGCACCTGAACCCGCGCGCCTCGCTCTGCGCCAAGCCAAGCTCGTGCTACTGCCCGGGCCCACGCCTATAAAGCCAGCCGAGGCTTCAACCGTATGCCCCCGCTCGCTCTCGACCTCGCCGGAGCGCAAGATCACCGGCATTTGCCCTGCACATGGCGTGCCAGCGGCCGCCCGAGCACCCACTACCGTAGACCGACCAACAGAGCCATTCCTAGCCCCTTCCAACCCTCGAGGGAGACTCTACGTGCCTCGGTGAAGCTCCTAGAGCGAGGAATCGAGCTCTGCCTCGCCGGAGATACCGGATCAAGGTCACCGGACTTCACCCGACCGCCGGCGAGCGTAGACCGAGCTCCACGGTGAGCCTTTCTTCAATTCCTTGCACGGATAGACTCCTTAGCACCCCGTGAAGCTTCCTGTGCCCTTGGATTGAACTATATCGCCGTGGATAGGCCGGAGCACCCGCCGCCGACAAGCTCGCCCACCTGCGCATGTGGACCGGCCGATTCCGGCCATCACCATCGTCAAGCCGTACCTCGTCATGACCGCAAGGACTTCCCGTAGCTAACCCGACCCTTCGCGGACCTCCCTCGCTGCCGGTAAGCCGTGCCGCCCTATTTACTTCCGCGGGTACTGTTCAAGGGGGGGAAGGACCTCAGGGGAAAGGAGAAGAAGTCAGGGGGGTTTTTGAATGGTCAGAGACTCAGGTGAATAGGTGCGTAGGGGCATAAGTTAAAAGATTGTTTTAGGAAAATTGCACGGTCCTCGGTGTAAACTGGTTTTTCAGAAAACCTTTAAACATTGTTCATTTAAATACAAACAGAGCTTGTAAAATTCATAACTTCAGTTTTATTTAGTCAAATTTGGTCAAACCAATTTTTGCTAGGTTCTAAATAATGTGAACTACTTAGGAAAAATACAAAACACCCTAAGTATTGCAAAAAGTTTTAAAGTTTTGGTTTAAATAGTAAACTGGCCAAAAGCTAAATAAAATAAGGAAAAATAGCTACACTGTTAGACTAGGGTTAAGAAAAATCAGAGAAGTACTAAACCACTACCTAGCATGTTTAAAAATAACAAACCCCTTAGTACACAAAATTAAGGAAGGGTTTACTGTTTTAACCCATTTTGGCTCAAAGTAAAGAAAAATAGAAGAGGGGATTTAAAATAAGAACCAGGGGCAACCACATTTTTGCTAGCTCACTTATCCAACATAGTTCACTGGAAAATTTTGTTAGACCCTCTATTAGTACAAAAGAAATGGATTACCTTTTATTTTGTGAAAACAATGAAAACTTAGAAAAACCTTAGAAAAATAATTCCAAAGAGAACCCACCCCAATCCTTGGGATAACAAATAGTAGGCTAATATAAATCTAGGAAAAATGTAAGTTCTGTTGTTTGATATTTTTCAAATAACAAGTTAGTTATAAGTACCTTTTTGGCATTAAACTTCAAAAAATCACAACTAAATATCCAGTAGGTCTTTTTCTGTGATTTTTAACGTAGAGGCCTATTATCACCTATGAATCTTGACAAAAATAAGTGTTGACTCAAAAACTCCATGGAAGTCAGAGCTATAGTATAAAGTGCCCTTTTACCCTTACTTTTGTTAATTTTACACAAGTAGTACCTGAATAAAATTCAACCTCAAATTTTGAGAATAACTCACAAAGGTAAATGTTTACCCACTGTAAATTTTTCAGCATTTTGGAGAATGTTAACGGACCTTGATAGTTCAAAATGCTTAATAAGAAGCACAATAGCAAGAAAAAGGGAATTTTGGGAGAAATAGATAATGTACAACCAAAACCATTCAAGGAACTCATGGAACATAAAAATATAATTAAAGAGTGTAACTTCATTCAAAATCTTAAAGATGAAAGTACAAGACCCTTAAGTATACCCAAAAGAAACCCTAGAGAACCACTAAACTTAAGCATTGTTTTTGCTATGCATAACCTTTACAAATTTTCATATCATTTTTATGCATATATCTTACTCATTTCATTCGATAGACTGTAATCTCGCTGACGGAGAATACATCCTCGTTCCGGAGCAAGAAGTTGCTCAGGAGGTAGCCCAGGAGCCAGCACCAGAGTCTGCCATCGAGGATCTGCCTGCCCTAGCTTTGGAAGGCAAACCCAGGTTTTATGCATAACCATTTATATATGCTATTTTACTACACTTAATGTTTGTGGGCTTGTATTGTGCACTTAAGTGTAGGAGTTGATTGAAACCTTAGTTGCATGAACTCAAGGTTCCTTTTGAGATGGATACTAGTACGATAGGTCGAATAGCTGCTATGCTAATTAGGGATCTCAGTAGAAGTCGAGTGATTTTTCTAGCACCCGCGCGAGGTCAGGAATTGCTTGTATCCATTTTTATATCAGAATGATGATGGTCTATGGACACGGATCCATGGGGATGCGTGGTCTACGAGATGAAATTGGAATAAGGATTAACGTGCGGATACCTGTGTCAAGCGTTTGAACGTACTAAACACATACCGAGAAATATGGTAAATCGGTAAGCCTAGTACCTGAGTGAACCTGCCCGCAGATTGCCCTCCTCACGCGACCTAAGACATGGTCTCCCATTCCGGTTATGGTGGGTACAAGTGCAGTCACTGCACGATGGCAGTCGAGGTCAGTGAGGCATTGTACGCCAAGGCGGTGAGCCCCTTTCTGCTGACGGGGAATCGATGGGGACGGTTGATGTGTGTGGGGAAGGAGTACCTCGCCATGCTGTGTGTTTAGGTTTACCTTGCAAGGATAAAAACTCGATTCGAATCATCTGCTTCTCGCAGCTAATGAGACTGCTTGATCCATTGTACTGCATTGAGTAACAAGTGGAAATGATTTGACGTGGCAAAAGATGTTGATTGCTAAATGTTTGGTACCATGTATGAGTAGCTAGGTACACATTTAGTCTTAAGAGAGTCACACTAAATCTAGAAAAGCTAAAATTTGATTTTAGACTCAGCTAGTGTTTTTGGCAAACCAAACCCCTCAGCCAAATAGTTGCATGTCTAGAGGTAGAGGAGTAGACTCCTCACACCGGGTATGTCTAGCTGAGTATTAGTATACTCAGCCTTGCTTGTGGCATCATTTTTATAGGTTCTCTAGAGGACATGGTTACTGGAGTGACTTGGCCATCCATCTTGCCACCGGGTTGGACTGTCGAGTGGGACCCCACCTCGGCAGAGGAGGAGCATGAGGAGTGATGGGACAGGCTTCCCCATCTCTCCGTTTATTTTTCTATTAGTTTTATTCCGCTGCATTCCGAACAATGACCACTGCTTTTGCTAAACTCCGATGATGTGTAATAAATTTAATACTCCCTAATGTATGGTTTTATGTTTTATTGTATTTGCTCTGTGCCTCACCTTCGAGTGAGTACGTGGTACTTGATCCTGTTAGTGGCCTCGTCGGACTAGATCCAAGGGACTGATGTCTTATTCCTATTTAAGTGTGGTCTAGCCTTTAAGGTGGGACTTTGGCACTTAAGTTGGAATAATTCGGGCGGTTCCGCCACAGCTGGTATCGGAGCTTGTACCACCACAGAGGAATCAATAAATCGTAATTACCATCCTTTTTGAAAAGTAAAACATGTTAGAAACCCATGTTGGATAGAGCGGTGAGGCGATAAGGATGAACATAGAGCGTGAAGCCTTAGGATAATGGGAGGGTAGCTAGGTGGCTAATTGAGTGAGCCTTACCGGCTAATGTAAGGGATGGGGATTTTCCCTATTCCCTCTAAGTTGATGTGATGTCGTTTAGGATGAGCATGCATGCATCCTTTATTTAAACTACTTGGTAATTGGGTAAGAACTTTAAATACAAGATAATGAAAGATTAAGTACACTCAGTGACGTTATCGTAACCTCCGATAGGCCAAGCTTTGATCCCCTTTTATTTTATAATTCTTTTTCTTTTCTGCTTACTCTTACCCATGCACAGATGACTTCTCACGAATCCTCGAAAGGAGGGAACGCACAATCCCACACGGACGGGCTTGCACGAGAGGGTTTTCCCCGCATTTTGTGGGAAGTGCTGTAGGGAGCTGGTTATATGGCGCCTCCTCAGTACACGGTGCAGTTGTTCGAGAAGCACCGGGTACCCCGCTGTAGGGTGAGGATGACCTTGGAGCCTCATCCCTTGCAGCCAAGTTGGCGTTCGTTAGACTCTGAGTCTTTCGGATACCGGGCTGAAGACACTATCGAGGCTATTGCTCTTCACGGGCTGACGACCTTTTGTGGATTTCACCCCTTGGAGCTGTCCACTCACCCCATTGGCTTGTTCCCCACCAAAAAGGAGGACGACCCAATGTGGAAAGATCGAGTGGAGCATGCCAAGGATATATGGGCTCTTTACCCAGGGTAGACTGCTCACCTGACGGTGCGATGCATGAATGCCCTGTATCGTCTGCAAGTAGTGCGAGCTGAGGCAATGTCCCAACTGATGGCCTTGGTGGAGGCTACCAAGATCACCCTGGATAATAGGGTGGACCTTGTGGTAGACCTATCCACTGAGCTGGTGGAGAAACACCTCCAAGTGGAATAGATGGCCACCCAGATTCAAGAGCTTGAAGAGCTAGTAGGAGCCAGGGAGAACACCATCGAGGTTCTCGAGGATCAGCTTATAATCACTCAGCAGCAACTTGAGGAAGCTAACCAGAACTTGGATATGCACCATCAGGAGATTCAGGACATGGAGGCCAACGAGGATGTTGACATTGAGGGAGGAGAGGAGCCGGAGCCTGCATCCAGTCTGGACACTGCTGGCTCAGGGAGACCACCTTCCCCTGAGTCAAGCGTTGCCTCGTTTGCTCATTAGGATACAAATATAAGGTTAGAAGTGTGTGGAGGTAGAACTCCTCGAAGCTAGCCTAGCTTTTGCACCTTTGGGATACTAGGCTAGACAGAGTTGAGTCCTTGGAGTACTGATGTAACCAGTTGCAAACTCTTGGAATTATGGATGGTGGATGATGTCAACTTTTAATTATGAAGAAAGTTTATGTCATGTCGTATCTTTTATGGAAAAATGCAAGGAAAATGTTGGCATTCTGCGAACCTTATCTTTTCAAATATTTTACCATGTATGAACCCTGATGTCAAAAGTATGATATTAAGAGCCTCCTAAATTTTTAGATGGCAGGAAGAGCCCGCCGTGGACAGAATGAGCGCATTCCTCCACCACCGCCACCGCCTCCTACCATGCAAGAACTAATGGCTCAGCAGAATGAGATTCTGTGACAGTTGGCTCAACGTCAGCCACCACCTCAGCACTATGGTGGTGGTGACCACCAGCAGCATCCCCCAGCAGCGGCCACTTATTAGGAGTTCCTCAGCACTCAGCCGCCGTTGTTCACTCGGGCAGAGGATCCGCTTGATGCTGATGTATGGCTTAGGGTAGTGGAATCCAAATTCCCACTGCTAAATGGAGTTTGTTCTGATGTGGCAAAGGTCAGGTTCGCCACCCATTAGCTTCGCATGCCCACGCGGACATGGTGGGACCACTTCCTCACCATGTAGCCAGCTAACCACATGGTGGAATGGGGAGAATTCAAGGCAGCATTCAGAGGACATCACATACCGGCAGGCGTCATGGACCGCAAGCTTAATGAGTTTCTGGCACTCACTCAGGGGAATCGTACTGTGTTGCAGTACGCTCAGGCCTTTAATGACCTGTGTCAGTATGCAGGATATCATGCAGACACTGATGAGAAGAAGAGGGACAGGTTCAGGAGGGGCCTCAGTACTAAGCTCCGTGACCGTCTCAACACAGTCAGGACCAACAGCTACAATGAGTTAGTCAACCTGGCCATTTCCCAGGAGGACTGCATCACAGCCTGCCAGGCGGAAAAGAAGATGAAGACCCCTGTGGCAGGACCTTCAGCTCAGCCTCAGCGCTTCAGGATTGTATCTGACACATAGAACAGGGGAGCTTAGCAGCAACAAGGACGATGGGTGATCCGACCACAATAGTAGCAGCAGGCACCCAACCGCTCTCAGCCCCCAGTTCAGAGGAACAACAATCAGCCACAGCAGCAGTACCGTTAGGTCAAATGACAACAGGTGTTTCACTTGTGGTAACACTGGACACTATGCCAAGAATTTCCCTAGGAACCAGCAGAGGCAGGGACAAAATTCCAACCAGAACCAAGGCAAGAGGCAGAAGGTGCAAGTAAGGCAAGGCAGGCTAAACTTCACCACTATGGCTGATATTCTAGAGGGAGCACCCGTCTTGACTAGTATCTTTTCAGTTTTGAATTATCCTGCAATCATTCTTTTTGATTCTGGTGCATCACACAGTTTTATCAGTGCAAAATTTAGTGCCAAATGCCAGTTACCTTTTCATCACACCAATGGGGGTATTACAATTTCAACACCAGGAGGCAGGGTTGCCACCTATCAAATCAATAGGCAGGTGCCTATAAAATTTGGTAGTCTAGTGATTAGAACCACCCTCCTCATCTTGGGTTTGGATAGTGTGGACATCATTTTGGGAACTGACTGGTTATCAAGGCATCAAGCAATAATTGATATTGCAGCAAGGGCCATTGAAATACACTCACCTACTTGTGGTGAAACTATATTATATTTGCCTAACCAGGGTTGTATCTGTTCCTGTGCCTTTACCATGATAGAGTCACCCGTTGAAAGAATCCCAGTGGTCTGTGAATACAAAGATGTTTTTCCAGATGAATTGCTAGGGATGCCACCTGACAGAGACATAGAGTTTGCAATTGAGTTGCAACCAGGAATTGCACCTATATCCAAGAGACCTTATAGGATGCCTCCAGCCGAGTTGGCAGAAATGAAAAAGCAGTTACAAGAGTTGTTGGACAAGGGGTTCATTCACCCTAGCACTTCTCCATGGGGATGTCCAGCCTTGTTCGTGAAGAAGAAGGATGAGAGTCTGAGGTTGTGTGTTGACTACCGCCCTCTCAATGCGGTAACAATAAAAAATAAGTATCTGTTGCCCCGCATTGATGTATTGTTCAATCAGTTGGTGGGAGCCAAGGTATTTTCTAAGATAGACCTTCGCTCGGGCTACCATCAGATTAAGATCAGGGCTAGTGATATTCCGAAGATAGCTTTCTCTACCAGATATGGGCTTTATGAGTACTTGGTGATGTCTTTCGGGCTGACCAATGCCCCGGCATATTTCATGTATTTAATGAACTCAGTATTTATGCCAGAACTGGACAAGTTTGTGGTGGTTTTCATTGATGACATTCTGGTATATTCAAGGAATGAACAGGAGCATACTATGCACTTGCGTATAGTGCTCCAGAGACTACACGATCATCGTTTATATGCCAATTTGTCCAAATGTGATTTTTGGCTGAGGGAAATCAAGTTTTTGGGTCACACCATTTGTCAGGATGGGATATGAGTTGATCCTGAGAAAGTTCAAGAAGTGATGAATTGGAAGCCTCCTACCAGTGTACGACAAATTCGGAGTTTTCTAGGGTTGGCAGGATATTATCGACGATTCATTCCAGATTTCTCCAGGATTGCCAAGCCGATGACTGAATTGTTGAAGAAAGGAGTAAAGTACGAATGGAGTCAGAAATGTGAGGATGCCTTTCATACATTGAGGCAGCATCTAACGATAGCACCCGTGCTAGCCTAGCCTGACAACACCAAATCTTTTGAGGTTTATTGCGATGCTTCCGGCACTAGATTGGGATGTGTCTTGATGCAAGACAACAGAGTTATTGCTTATGCATCCCGAGCACTCAGGCCTCATGAGCAGAACTACCCCACCCATGATCTGGAATTGGCTGCCGTAGTTCATGCTCTGAAGATATGGAGACATTATTTGATGGGAGCTCACTGTAATATCTATAGCGATCACAAGAGTCTCAAGTATATTTTCACTCAGGCCGATCTTAATATGAGGCAGAGAAGATGGTTGGAATTAATCAAAGACTATGATTTGGAGGTGCATTACCATCTGGGCAAAGCCAATGTGGTAGCAGATGCCTTAAGTCGGAAGGCCGAGTGCAACTATGTGACTATGGACTCCAAGATCACCACTCTGTGTGACGAGTTGTGCAAGCTAAACATAGAAGTTGTTTCCTCAGGTACCTTAAGCTATATTTCAGTAGAGCCCACTCTACATGAGCAGATAATTATGGCCCAGATTGGCGACAAGGGTGTTCAAGTCATCAAGGAAATGCTCGAGCAGAAGGTAGAGAAGTACAAGTGCTTCCATCTGAATAGCAAGGAAATTCTATGGTTTGGGGACCGGTTGGTTATTCCTAAGAATCCCAAGCTCAAAAAGAAAATATTGGATGAAGCTCACCTCTCCAAATTCTCCATGCACCACGGCAGTAACAAGATGTATCATGATCTCAGATCTTTGTATTGGTGGACCAGGATGAAGAGAGAAATTGCTAAGTATGTATCTGAATGTGACACTTGCTAGAGAGTCAAAGCTAGCCATTTGAAGGTAGTTGGTAACTTACAGCCTCTTCCCATACCATCTTGGAAATGGGAGGATATTTGCATGGATTTTATTGTAGGATTGCCCAACACCTCTTGGCACCACGATTCTATTTGGGTCATTGTGGATAGATTAACCAAGACAACTCATTTCTTGCCAGTGCATACCACCTACAAGATAGAGAAGTATGCAGAGATCTATATTGACCAAATAGTGCGTTTGCATGGAATTCCGAGAACTATTGTGTCTGATAGGGGGGCACTGTTTGTGGCACGTTTTTGGGAGCAGCTCCAAAAGTTACTTGGAACCACGGTGATTAGACGCTCAGCGTATCATCCTCAGATAGATGGTCAGACAGAAGAGTGAATCATATTCTCGAGGACATGTTGAGGGCATGTGTGTTGCACTATGGGAAGAATTGGGACAAGTGTCTTTCATTGGAAGAGTTCTCTTATAATAACAGCTACTAGTCCAACCTAAAGATGGCACCGTTCGAGGCCTTATATGGGAGAAGGTGTAGGACGTCGCTAAATTGGTCACAAGCTGGAGAGAGGGAAATATTTGGACCTGACCTGGTACTTGAAGTAGAGGAGAAAGTCAGAGTCATTAAGAAGAATTTAGAGGCTGCTCAGGCCAGGCAAAAGAGCTATCATGACAAGAGGCGGAAGCCTCTACAGTTTGAAGTGGGAGATCATGTTTATCTTAAGGTGTCACCCACCAAAGGTGTTCAGAGATTTCGAATCAAGGGCAAGTTAGCTCCTCGCTACATTGGGCCCTATGAGATCAAAGAGACTTGTGGGCCTGTAGCATATCAATTGAAGTTGCCACCTCATCTATCAGCAGTTCATGATGTATTCCATGTATCTCAGTTACGGAAGTGTGTCCGCTTACCCACGGAAGTGCTACTGGAACCAGAATTGGAGATAGAACCAGACTTGTCTTATCAAGAGCACCCCGTCAAGGTATTGGAACAAAAGGAGAGATCAACGCAGGCAAGGTCGATCAGGATGTATAAGGTTCAGTGGAGCCACCATTCAAAAGAAGAGGCTACGTGGGAGACTGAGGATTTTCTACGTTCTCGCTTCCCTGAATTTCTGCCCAAAGGAGTCAATACGTAATCCAACACCCCACCTCCACCTGCCCTTTGAATCTAAATATAAGAAAAACTTAGTTGTTAAGAGTAAAGCAAGCTGTGACAATAGTTTCAAAAGGACTTCCTTCTGAAGTTGCAAAGAGGATGACATTCGAAGAGCAGTAATCAGAGAAAACTGGTTAAAAGAAACTACAACACACCAACACACCTTCTTGGTACCCCACGAAGGGATCCCAACCCAATTCTCGGGACGAGATTCCTTTAAGGGGGAGGGCTGTAACACCCAGGTGTTACCCAAGGCCCTAGCTCAAGGCCAGCACTCATGACCTGTCATCACATGTGTTTAAGTGGGGAGAGGGAACCCCAAAACCTTGGAAACCATGGATTAACTAAGAAATGTTAATGACAAAAGTTTTACCCAAACATTTTGAGCAATTGTCACCTTCGGCAAAAGAGGTTTAACCCTGGACCCCTTAAAGCACTAGACTTCCAAGCAAGGGATTAGGGGTCAAGCTAATCAAATGGCCAATTCTTGTCTCTAATCCTTAACCAAAGTTTAAGTACACACTAAAATCTATAAAATGCAGAGGGGAGACATTACAAAAAGGCCTGTTAAAGACCCCAAATCCATTCTTTAAGTAGAGGCACACTAGAGCTCTCTAATCTTCTTTAAGTCAAAAATAAACCCTAATCTAAAGATCAGGTGTGTTCATTTAATAAATGGCGCCAAAAACCACTTGGTATGAATACCAAAAAGGAGCCAAACTACCTAAGGAACCCACTGGAAAAATTTGAACCTGAGCCAAAACCATTTGACACGATTTATCACTTTTGTCTCGGGGTGAACAGTGAGACAACCCAGAGTTGGTGTCCACATATCTCCCTAGCCAGGGCATATCTCCCATTGGAACTCACATACAAGAGATAGCCCTAGTTGCCAGGAAGAGGTATGCGCAGGATTTTTGCCAAGATTCGCACGTTTGCAATCTCAGCAAGCGTTTGAACAAGGGCAGAAACACACCTCCACGTGTTCGACGCGCCCTGACCTCGCCAGAGCACGCCCGGCACCCAAACCCGCGCACCCGTGCCGCGCCAAGCTAAGCCCGTGCCACTGCCCGCGCCCACGCCTATAAAGCCAGCCGAGGCTTCAACCGTACGCCCCCGCTCACTCTCGACCTCACCGGAGTGCAAGATCACTGGCGTTTGCCCTGCACACGGCATGCCAGCGGCCGCCAGAGCACCCACCACCATAGACCGGCCAACAGAGCCATTCCCAGCTCGGTCCGACCCTCGAGGGAGACTCTACGCGCCTCGGTGAAGCTCCTAGAGCGAGGAATCATGCTCTGCCTCGCCGGAGACATCGGATCAAGGTCACCGGACTTCACCCGATCGCTGGCGAGCATAGACCGAGCTCCACGGGGAGCCTTTCTTCAATTCCTTGCACGGATAGACTCCTTAGCACCCCGTGAAGCGTCCAGTGCCCTTGGATTGAACTATATCGTCGTGGATAGGCCGGAGCACCCGCCGCCGCCGAGCTCGCCCACCTGCGCACGTGGACTGGCCGATTCCGGCCATCACCATCGTCAAGCCGTACCTCGTCATGACCGCAAGGACTTCCCGAAGCTAACCCCACCCTTCGCTGGACCTCCCTCACCACCGGTAAGCTGCGCCGCCCTATTTACTTCTTTGGGTACTGTTCAAGGGGGGGAAGGACCTCGGGGGGAAAGGAGAAGAAGTCAGGGGGGTTTTTGAATGGTCAGAGACTCAGGTGAATAGTTGCGCAGGGGTATGAGTTAAAAGATTGTTTTAGGAAAAGCCCAGGGTCCTCGGTGTAAACTGGTTTTTCAGAAAACCTTTAAACATTGTTCATTTAAATATAAACGGAGCTTGTAAAATTCATAACTTCAGTTTTATTTAGCCAAATTTGGTCAAACCAATTTTGCTAGGTTCTAAATATTGTGAACTACTTAGGAAAAATACAAAACAACCTAAGTATTGCAGAAATTTTTAAAGTTTTGATTTAAATAGTAAACTGGCCAAAAGCTAAATAAAAGAAGGAAAAATAGCTACACTGTTAGACTAGGGTTAAGAAAAATCAGAGAAGTACTAAACTACTACCTAGCCTGTTTAAAAATAATAAACCCCTTAGTACACCAAATTAAGGAAGGGTTTACCTTTTTAACCCATTTTGGCTCAAAGTTAAGAAAAATAGAAGAGGGGATTTAAAATAAGAACCAGGGGGCAACCACATTTTTGCTAGCTCACTTATCCAACATAGTTCACTGGAAAATTTTGTTAAACCCTCTGTTAGTACAAAAGAAATGCATTACCTTGTACTTTGTGAAAACTATGAAAACTTAGAAAAACCTTAGAAAAATAATCCCAAGGAGAACCCACCCCATTCCTTGGGATAACAAATAGTATGCTAATATGAATCTAGGAAAAATGTAAGTTCTGTTGTTTGATATTATCAAATAACAAGTTAGTTATAAGTACCTTTTTGGCATTAAACTTTAGAAAATCACAACTAAATATCCAGTAGGTCTTTTTCTGTGATTTTTAACGCAGAGGCCTATTATCACCTATGAATCTTGACAAAAAAAGTGTTGACTCAAAAACCCCACAGAAGTCAGAGCTATAGTATAAAGTGCCCTTTTACCCTTACTTTTGTTAATTTTACACAAGTAGTACCTTAATAAAATTCAACCTCAAATTTTGAGAATAACTCACAAAGGTAAATGTTTACCCACTGTAAATTTTTCAGCATTTTTGGAGAATGTTAACTGACCTTGATAGTTCAAAATGCTTAATAAGAAGCACAATAGCAAGAAAAAGGGAATTTTGGGAGAAATAGATAATGTACAACCAAAACCTTTCAAGGAACTCATGGAACATAAAAATATAATTAAAGAGTGTAACTTCATTCAAAATCTCAAAGATGAAAGTACAAGACCCTTAAGTATACCCAAAATAAACCCTAGAGAACCACTAAACATAAGCACTATTTTTGCTATGCATAACCTTTACAAATTTGCGTATCATTTTTATGCATATATCTTACTCATTGCATTCGATAGACTGTAATCTCACTGACGGGGAATACATCCTCGTTCCGGAGCAAGGAGTTGCTCAGGAGGTAGCCCATGAGCCAGCACCAGAGTCTGCCATCGAGGATCTGCATGCCCCAGCTTTGGAAGGCAAGCCCCGGTTTTATGCATAACCGTTTATATATGCTATTTTACTACACTTAATGTTTGTAGGCTTGTATTGTGTACTTAAGTGTAGGAGTTGATTAAAACCTTAGTTTCATGAACTCAAGGTTCCTTCTGAGATGGATACTAGTATGATAGGTCGAGTAGCTGCTATGCTAATTAGGGATCTCGGTAGAAGTCGAGTGATTTTTCTAGCACTCGCGTGAGGTCAGGAATTGCTTGTATCCATTTTTATATCAGAATGATGATGGTCTGTGGACATGGATCCATGGGGATGCGTGGTCTACGAGATGAAATTGGAATAAGGATTAACGTGCGGATACCTGTGTCAAGCGTTTGAACGTACTAGACACATACCGAGAAATATGGTAAATCGGTAAGCCTAGTACCTGAGTGAACCTGTCCGCAGATTGCCCTCCTCATGCGACCTAAGACGTGGTCTCCCATTCCGGTTATGGTGGGTACAAGTGCGGTCACTGCACGACGGCAATCGAGGTCAGTGAGGCATTGTACGCCAAGGCGGTGAGCCCCTTTCTGCTGACGGGGAATCGATGGGGACGGTTGATATGTGTGGGGACGGAGTACCTCACCACGTCGTGTGTTTAGGTTTACCTTGCAAGGATAAAAACTCGATTCGAATCGTCTGCTTCTCGCAGGTAATGAGACTGCTTGATCCATTGTACTGCATTGAGTAACAAGTGGAAATGAGTTGACATGGCAAAGGATGTTGAATGCTAAATGTTTGGTACCATGTATGAGTAGCTAGGTACACATTTAGTCTTAAGAGAGTCACACTAAATCTGGAAAAGCTAAAATTTGATTTTAGACTCAGCAAGTGTTTTTGGCAAACCAAACCCCTCAACCAAATAGCTGCATGTCTAGAGGTAGAGGAGTAGACTCCTCACACCGGGTAAGTCTAGCTGAGTATTATTATACTCAGCCTTGCTTGTGGCATCATTTTTACAGGTTCTCTGGAGGACATGGTTGCTGGAGTGACTTGGCCATCCATCTTGCCACCAGGTTGGACTGTCGAGTAGGACCCCACCTCGGCAGAGGAGGAGCATGAGGAGTGATGGGACAGGCTTCCCCATCTCTCCGTTTATTTTTCCGTTAGTTTTATTGCGCTGCATTCCGAACAATGACCACTGCTTTTGCTAAACTCCGATGATGTGTAATAAATTTAATACTCCCTAATGTATGGTTTTATGTTTTATTGTATTTGCTCTGTGCCTCACCTTCGAGTGAGTACGTGGTACTTGATCCTGTTAGTGGCCTCGTCGGACTAGATCCGAGGGACTGACGTCTTATTCCTATTTAAGTGTGGTCTAGCCTTTAAGGTGGGACTTTGGCACTTAAGTTGGAATAATTCGGGCGGTTCCGCCACAGAGGGCCAAGTCATATCTTATACTTCAAGACAACTACGCCAGGCATGAGGAGCACTATCCAACTCATGATTTGGAATTAGCTGTAGTTGTTCATGCCATTAAGATATGGCGTCATTATCTGCTAGGAAATAATTGCCATTTATATACAGATCATAAAAGTCTGAAATATATCTTTACCCAGTCAGAACTGAACATGAGGCAGAGAAGATGGCTTGAGCTAATTAAAGATTATGACTTGGAAATCCACTATCACCCAGGAAATGCCAACGTGGTGGTAGATGCATTGAGTCGCAAAGCTTCTTGTCATTGTCATACAGTAAGAACCCCTGACACCACACTATGTCAAGAAATGGAAAAGTTGAACCTGAGTATGATACAACATGGAACTTTAACACAATTAAAGCTTGAGTCAGTTCTTATATAGAGAATTGTTGATGCCCAAAGAACCAACATGGGTATGAAACATATTCATGAAAAAATAGAAGCTAGCAAAGCAAATTGCTTCAGAAAAGATGACCAAGGAATAATATGGTTCAATGATCGCATAGTGGTGCCTAAAAATGCTGAAGTCTGCTAACAAATTTTGGATGAAGCTCATCTTAGTCAATATTCCATTCATCTCGGAATTACTAAGATGTATCAAGACTTAAAGCAACACTATTGGTGGACAAAAATGAAAATTGAGATTTCACGCTATGTGGCAAGATGTGACACCTGTAGAAGTGTCAAGGCAGTGCATATGAAGAACGCTGGACCATTACAATCCTTGACCATCCCAACTTGGAAATGGGAAGATATTAGTATGGATTTCATTGTGTGATTGCCCAAAACAGCTAAAGGTTTTGACTCTGTATGGGTTATAATTGATCGGCTTACAAAGATTGCCCACTTTCTTCCCGTCAAAGTAAAGTATACAGTGGCCACATATGCAGAACTTTATATTGCTCATATTCTCAGTTTGTACGGGATTCCAAAAACAATAGTGTCGGACCGCGGACCACAATTTGTATCCAAATTTTGGGAAGAGCTCCACAAGTCTCTAGGTACTAAGTTGCTCCACAGTTCGGCATATCATCCTCAAACAAGTGGACAAACTAAAAGAGTAAATCAAATACTTGAAGACATGTTGTGGGCATGTGTCCTGGAGTTTCCACAAAAATGGGATGATTGTCTGCCATTGGTAGAATTTTCTTATAATAACAGCTATCAAGAGAGCATTAAAATGGCACTGTTTGAAGCACTATACGGGCGATGGTGCCGGACACCTTTAAATTGGTCAGAACCTAGAGAACGGTGGTAATTCAGGCCTAACTTAGTCAAGGAAATAGAAGCAAAGGTTCAACGGATAAGGCACCACTTGAAAGAAGCTCAAGCTCGGCAGAAAAGTTATGTAGGCAAACGACGCCGACCCTTGTTCTTTCAAGTCAAAGATCATGTGTACTTGAAAGTATCACCCATGAAGGGTGTTAATCGATTCGGGGTAAAAGGAAAGTTGGCACCCCGATACATTGGCCTGTTTCCCATTCTTGAACAATGCAGACTAGTGGCATACCGACTTCAACTACTAGAAACATTATCCGCAGTACATAATGTGTTCCATTTATCGAAGAAGTGCCTTCAGGTTCCTGATCGAACCATCGATGTGGTGGATGTTGCCTTGGAACTAGACTTAACTTATTCAGAACATCCCATTCGAATTTTGGATCAGAAGGACAGGATCACCCAAAAAAGGACTCTTAAATTCTATAAGGTACAATGGAACCACTATAAAATAAAGCCCCCTATAGCAACACATATATGCGCTGCTAAATGCCATTATAAGTGTTGTTAAGGCCTATACCAACGCATAATTATGTGTTGCCTATGCCGCCGTTGCTAGGGTCTATTATAACACATACATATGTGTTGGTAACTCTTATTAATAACCGTTGCTAAAATGCAACAGATACTTATGGCTACTACAACGATTATATGTGTTTCTGCCACAACTAGGCCAGTTCTTCTCCAGAGGTATAGCAACATTTAGAATGTGTTATCACAATGCTTATATATGTTGCAAGTAATGAACCATAAACAAACATTTATAATTATTATTTTATTTGGACAAAAAATATGTAGAGCATGTGCATTGCACATTATCAATTTCCAAACTGTTATAGGCTTGGTAAATAATCTAAAATAACTCTATATTAAAAATTGTAGTGCCATTACAAAATATCATCCACAACTTAATACATTACACAATGTGTGAATTGTCATTTTTCTATGGCAGTATGAAACAAACAAAAGAAGACTCATAAATAGGACTCGTCATTAGACTCATCGCTCTCATCACTAATAATGCCAAATTAAATGAGAATCAAAGTCGTAGCCCTCATGTTGTCTATTGCTGTGGTTGAGATTAAAGAGCCACCTTTTCTATCTGCAATTGAAATCAGGAAACCGTTCATCTGCCGAGCTATGTCATGTGGAGTAAAATACAGGATAAGTTAAGCATCTAATATGCCAGCTTATCAAATCATCACTATATATCAGTAAACAACAAAATGATTGCAGTAGAATAAATTCAAAAAAGAGGAAAAATTATTCACCAATCTCCAGTCATCCACAATGTGTTGGACGGCAAAGGCTTCTACTGTGAACCTCGAGGCAATGTCATCCACACTCAACAGACCATGGTGGTTAACTAGTTAGTCGACATCCCTTGGTATAGTCAGATTATCTAGCTTTTGAATGTGCTAGACATTCAGAACTTGATGGTAGCAAAAACAAGAATAGAGAGTCGGAAAAAAATTCCCCATAGTAGGGCACGAGACTATAATCAAGTCAGTTACAGGCAGAAACAAACAAGGATGGGACATGAGTGGGTTTCTACTCTAGGTATCACATAGCTAACAGAACCATGAACATCGAAATGGTGAAATCATACTAAACCTTACTAAATGATAAGCAAGGCAAACTTAACCATGAAAGCATTAGTTTTAATTTCCATTACACTATTACCACAGTCCAGCCTCATAGACGGACATTAACTTTGTCATTGTATTGTAATATGTAAATCGTAAAAAGAAGCAGAAAACAAATAAATTACCTTTATCAAACTTTTTGCTATCAAGGTGTAGCTTGGTAATGATGGAGCTTTCCTCGAAGAGATGCTCAGATATCTTTCCTGTAAAAAAGAAGAGCGCATTGCATACAAGAACCAAAATCATGCAAGTAATAAGGCGGAAAAGCAAACTCTGAGCTAATAATGATAGCACCATGGAAAGTTGAACCGAAACCAACAGAAGCAAACAACCTTGAATCTGCACATAGGCACAGTAACACCAAAGTAGCGAAAGGCCAGAGGAGGCGGCCTGGGGTCGACAAGTGGGGACGTGGGGAGAGCATACCGTGGATGCGCGGCGGCAAGGCAACAACATTTCCAGGGCTAGTAGGCAAGCCCTGGCGGCGACAGACTGGTGGAGGCAGGGGGCACGACCACAAGAGTGAAGGTGATGTTGCCGTTGCCATTGCCGTACAAGTCCTAGAACACAGAACAGGAGGAGCCACCGTTGTCATTGCCGGATGGGGTCGGACGACCTAAGGGGACGACGATGCGGGATCTGGGAACAAGGTGCGGGGAAAAGCTGGGGCTGAGGACGAGGAGGAGCACAGGTTGGCTAGAGCTGAGGAGGTTAGAGGTGGGGGCATAGAGCAGATGGCGCTAGGGCTAGAGGTGACCGTGATGGCGTAGAACAGATAGCGCCAGGACAGACTCGCGCTAGGGTTCCGTGGTTCGGTTCCATTTATTTTTTATCTGGTATTGGACGGACGGTGGATTGTTTAAGAAAAAAAATGAAAGGCTACTTTTGATAAATGAGAATATATTAATCAATACATTCCGCTAGCAATGTATATTAAGTGTTGTTGCATCCTATTTAAACAACATATGCCACTAGCAACGCATATTAAGTGTTGCTACATCCTAGTTAATGAACGGATGGTGCTAGTAACACATATTAAGCGTTGCCATCACCCTAATCACGTAACAGATGATGGTTGCAACGCATATTAAGTATTGCCCACTAATTTTTTACAACGCATATATAAAACCATGTGTTGCCATGGATGCGTTGCTATAGGGGGATTTGTGTTGTAGTGAAGCATCATACTGAAGATGAAGCTACCTGGGAGACTCAAGACTTCTTGGAAAAGAATTTTCCTAGGTTTATAGCTTCATGTAACCTGTAAGATGTGTACATTTGATTGTAAAGTTGGAATAAACCCCATACCACCCCCTACTCTGTAAGACAAATAAGGAAATAAAGATGTGACGTGTTTCCTTTTCCATTACTTACCTTAGGACCTTAAATCTCGGGATGAGATTCTTTTATGGGGGAAGGATGTAACACCCCTGGTGTTACTAGCACTAAAACTTGAGCATAACATCATGTGCATTGACATTTCATGTTGTTTGTTACACCTAGAATGCATTCACTAGGTAAAGTTTCAAAACAAGTTGTGATGTGGTGGCTTGAAGAGTGCTTAACCTTAGGATAGGGTACTTACCCTAGAATTAGGGCATGAGGGTAGTAGTAGCCAAAAATGAGTAAAATCTCAAAAGACATGAGAGATGTTCACAAGATATCAAATTTGATGAGCTTTAGTGGCACAAAAACCCAAGTGTGCCCAAACCCTAAAAACAAACCCTAGAAAACCTTAATTGGAACCCTAGGGGGTAAATGCAAATTCTATGCACTTTTGGACCAAAGTGCAAACATCAAAGTGATAGAACACCACAAACCAAGTAACTTCCACATTGAAGGATTTTCATGTAGTGTGGAGAAAATTGGACTTATTTGCAAAAGTACCCCATAAACACTATATGGCTATGTCTAAAATTCAGTGTTGAAGTCAACTTTGGAGCTATGTATTCCTCAATTCAGAAAGATTTTTGTGGCGGAACCGCCCGAATTATTCCAGCTTAAGTGCCCAAGTCGCACCCTTAAGGGCAGCAACACACTTAAACAGGAATAACCCGTCAGTCCCTCGGATCTAGTCCGATAAAGCCACTTATCCAGGATCGAATACCACTAGCTCACTCGAAGGTGAGGCACAGAGAAATACAATAAAACATAATACCACAAATTTAATAAGTATCATTAGTGATTACATTATCGGAGTTTCAGAAATAATAACCATAAATTTTAATGCAGCGGAAATAACTAACGGAGAAGAACCGAGTGACATGGCGAAGCCTGGCCACGCTACTCCTCCTGGTCCTCTCCAGCGGAAGCAGTAACCCACTCGACCATCTATCCCGGTGGTAGGGATGGAGGCCAAGTCACACCAGCAATAAATCATCCTAAGGAGTACCTGCAAAAATTGTGCCACAAGCAAGGCTGAGTATACTAATACTCAGCTAGACTTACCCGGTGTGAGGAGTCTACTCCTCTACCTCTAGACATGCAGCTGTTTGGCTGAGGGGTTTGGTTTGCCAAAAGCACTAGCTGAGTCTAAAATCATGTTTTAGCTTTTCAAGTTTTAGTATGATCCTTTTTAACTAGATGTGTACCTAGCAAATCATACATGGTATCAAACATTTATCAATCAACAACTTTTGCCAGTCACCACATTTCCACTTGTTACTCAATGTAGCAGCATGGATCAAGCAGTCTCATTAGCTGCGAGAAGCAGACGATTCGAATCGAGTTTTTATCCTTGCAAGGTAAACCTAAACACACGACATGCAGGGGCACTCCGTCCCCACACACATCAACCGTCCCCATCGATTCCCCGTCAGCAGATCAGGGCTCACCGCCTTGGCGTACAATGCCCCACTGACCCCGACTGGCCGTCGTGCAGTGGCCGCACTTGTACCCACCATAACCGGAATGGGAGACTACGTCTCAGGTCGCGTGAGGGGGTATGTCCACTGCCAGGTTCAATCAGGTACTAGGCTTACCGATTTACCATATTTCTCGGCATATGTTTAGTACGTTCAAACGCTTGACTCACGGTACCACACCTTAATCCTTAATCAACTTTTTATCCCGTGAACAACCAATCCCCATGGATTGTTGCCCACAAACCACATCCATATGATAGGAAAGTGGATACAACCAATTCCTGACCTCGCGCGAGTGCTAGAAAAATCACTCGACTTCTACCGACATCCTAATTAATAAAGCAGCTACTCGACCTAGCATACTAGTATCCATCTCAATAGGATTCCTGAGATCATGCAACTAGGGTTTCAAACAATTCCTACACCTAAGTGCACAATCAGTCCTACAGTCATTAAGTGAAGTAAAATAGCATAAGTAACTGGTTATGCATAAAACCGGGGCTTGCCTTTATTTTAACACTTAGATAGTGTTTGCTGGGGGAGGGAGGTACTCGCTTGGCGAGCAAATCCTGGTTATGTCCATTCTTCAGGTCGTCCACCAAAGGCATCTTGTGGTTGGCACCACGTCACTGGCTCGATCATCATCTCTCGGTCCTATATGAGGTGCAAGATGCATATGTATGAATATAATGAAAAAGTACAAGACACTTTAAGTACACACTGGCGAATTAAACACTAAGTAGCGAGACATCACAAGCAACCATACCCACTAGCGTTAGCTAACTACATATCATCGAGCGCACAACATTAACACCACAAAAGGACGACAAACATTTTGTATATTTACGCAACACAAATACGACCTCATAAGTACAGGCGTTTATTTAATTGGCTACGGCTTTTCGTTAGTTCTTCCATTTATCACACAAAAGCATCCAACACAAGTTTAACCGATGGCCTAGGCGTCAATGTCTATGGAAACTTATAACACAATCAACTAAAGAAGAAACATACAAAACTTGACCCACGCACATTATTAAGCTTAGTCATGGCAAGTCTACATTACTTAGGTGTCAACCAAACATTTTTAGCAAATAGGGTGAACTAAACATTCATTTGCTCACTTGCAGAATTTTGGACAGCAATACAGCCGTTACTTGTTTTAATCATAACTTTTCAAATATTAATCCAAAACTAGCAAACTAGGACTTTCTGGAAAGCTTAGAAAGTGAACTACAACTTTGGTATTTTCATCACAACATGATTCAACACTTAGCAAGGTTAAAAATGCTAACACAACAGATCTGTCCAGTTTTGGACAGATTCAGACCTGCAACTTCAAAAATTCACAACTGAAGATTCAAACATCCAAACAAAGTGATCCTAGACTTTCTGAAAAGCTAATTAAATGTTCTACAAATTGTTTATAAACATCACAGGGTGATTCAATATTTAACTAAGCGTAAATATCACTAAAAGACCTTGCTGTCCAGAACTGGACAGATTCAGTTTTCATAATTGCAACATTCATAACTCAAGCTTCAGACCACCAAAAATAGTGATCCAAGACTTTTTGGAAAGCTTGGGAAAAGTACTACATAACTTTTATAATCACCAAGAAGTGATTCTAGGTTTATTCGAATCAAACATTACAGTTTTTGAAATCTGTTCTGACAGAGGACAGAACACAGCAAGCAGTTTATAAAATTCATAACTCTTAAACCGTCAGGCCTTTAGTTATAAAATTTTAACACAAGCAAGATCAGAAAAGCATCTACAACTTTCTTATAATGACCATGAACAGATTGCAACATTAAATTGAGCAAACAATGCAGTTTCTGAAATCTGTACAGAATTTGGACAGATTCAGTTACTGAATTTGTAAAATACATAACTCCTAAACTATCAGACCTGGGGCTGTCAAATTTTAACACAAGTAAGATAGTAGAGTTGTCTACAACTTTCTTGTGAACACCAATAACTGATTTCAACATTAACTTAAGCAACCATTGCAATTTCTGAAATCTGTCCAGAAATTCGACAGATTCAGGTGCTGGGCTTGCGAAAAACACAACTCCTAAACGATCAGGCTTATGGCTGTCAAATTTTTGTACAAGCAAGATAATTATGTTATCTACAACTTTTCTATAGTACATATCCACAGAAAACACAATTTAGTTCATCAAACATACAGCACAACTAAAACAGTGCGTGCAGTCCAACACAGCAATCATTAAATTTCAGCTCCTATATAATTCACGAATCGCCGCGTTCGAGCGACTTGAATTACTCTAACGCTTTACTGTTTGTTAGAGTTAACATAGCCAAGTGCGAACTAACAAGTGGACTTACTAGTTTTTATCCGTGTCATTAGTGCACTAAAATTACCACATAAATTCAACCAACACATTCACCACGTAAACAGCATGATCACACATGACCTTGACTTAACCGCAGAGGAAGCGATGACTACTTCGGCATGTCACCACCTCTCTACAGGCCAAATCAATATTAACCACATCGATCGAGTCTTATATCACGCAATATTTATAATCTATTATCTCAAATGCAACCATAGCACGGCATGCACTTGAGACTCTTTGTTCAAGTTAACGTCATCACTACTACAACACACTTCGGCACACATGTTTGATAACACATCTTTCTAAATTAATCTATTTCATCTTCCAAACGCTAAATATATGCCAAGTAATTTACGTTTTTCACCTAATTTAACCTACACCAACGATGAATACGTAAATATAATTATCCTAGACTGACTCACTAGCCGAGTGTGGGAGACACCAAGCACGCTTTAGGATTTACCAAATTTTTGCCGCACTAACACATTAATCTACGATGAAGCATGTTAGCAATTCATTAACACATTCCCGACCAATTCCTACGACACACCAAGGAAACTATCGCAGCCACATATCTATTTAATCCAACAACAAAATAACCTCGGCTCACCCACGCACCTACGGGTCCCTAAAATACGCACAAGGCATCAACCGCACAAGTGACTCCAACCGGATTACTCATACTCCTCATTCGCATCGATTATCACATTCACCGATCCCATGCATAAAACCAATACCCTCTTCACATAAACATCTACCGATGCATTCCCTAAAACATGATCCAAATTTATTTATTTAAACTTAGTCTTCGCATCAAACAACGCATCGCATATTTTCACTATCAAAATATAAAAACATCGGAGTTCTTCTCTACTTCATTTTTCTTCTCTACATGCTTCCATTCATACAACTATATTTTCACACACATAATCACACATGCACATCATCGACCAAAACCGAATTAGGCTAACTACAAATCGCACACATCAATTATCCTCTTGTTCTCCAATCGCAACCGCGATCCTACCAATGCGCATAACCGAAACATTTTACACACATCCATTCAAAATAATTAATCGAGTCGATCGAGAGTGACATGCATCGGCTCACCATAAACAAACTCAAACGGCGTTTACAAGAACGACGGTGATTCCGATTTGTGCATAGCTTCGCACATCGACGAACGTTGAGCGGCTTGCCTTCTCCTCCACAAAATAAAACAAAACAACACATAAACACACTTAATCACCGAAGAACAATGCCAATGCGGAATCAAACAAAGATCGTCGTCGTCTCACCGAGGTGAACGGCGTCGATGTTGGGGCTGCGCCGATCCGGTGAAGCACGTAGTGCGGAGGGGATCCGGGGCCGCTATTTTGGATCGGCACCGCTGCGCAGTGACGTTGGATGCCATGGCTGCTGCCCAAGCAGGGGCTCCCTGCTGCCGCGCTAGGGAAAAGGAGGAAGGGGGCGAGCTCACGTGCTGCTGCATTGGAGAGGGAGGGAGCTCGGAGAGGGGTGCTGGCATCCTGCGCGGCGTCCCTCGCAGGGGGATCCGACCATGGGGAGAATAAACACCTGCGTCCAGGGAGCTGAATGGAAGGGGTTGGAGCCAAGGAAGGAGACGCAGGGAACCCGGATGCCGTGACCGATGGCCGGAGCACTGGTCGAGGTGGAGTCGCGCCCAGGGCGCCGCGCGGCTTGCTGCTGCGCGAGGGAGGAGCAGAGAACTCGGCGGCCACCATGGCCGGGCCGTGGAGCAGAGGGAGGTGCCATGGCAGCTTCTGCTCCTGCGCGAGGGAAGCTAGGGAGGAGGGCGCCATGGACAGGAGCTCGGCTGGAGCAGGCCCGCGCGAGGGAGAAGGAGCTCCAGCGCTGGCGTGTGTGAAGGAGCCCGCGGCTTCCTGTGCGCCGGCCATGGAGGAAAAGCTTCTGCTTGCAGCCGTGTGGGAGAAGGAGGCAGAAGGTTGTGGCGGCTGCAAAAGAATAGGGGTGGGAGTGAAAAATGGCCAAGGGCAAGGGAAGGGGTCCATATTTATAGAGAAAGGCTAGGGTTAGGGTTTCCTTAGTGGGCCAAATGGGCTGGGTTGGGCTGGCCCAAACATGTTATCGGGTTGCGCTAATTTATTTTTCCGAAATAAAAATGCTTCTGCGGAATCCGTTTGTACGTAAAACAGCGTGAACAGAGAACGGACGACTACGCGATTAACTTGGCCGGGAGTTTGATTTGACTTTGCTCGAAATAATTCCCTACGCGTGATTCGGAAATAAATCGTCCTGAGATTTGATCGGCTTTGGAATTTTAGTGGGAGAAGGCGAATCGTGATATTTTAAAATCGTTGTCGATACGGGGTTTTGAGATCGGTTCGGACATGAGATATTTGGCCGAGTCGAGTAAGGATTAATTAGAGGACGATATATTGAGTATTCCGTCTGAGAGTACGGACTTGGATAAAATAGCCGGACATCGATCGAAGTTCGTGGAATTGGACTCGGGCTCAGATCAAATAAAAGTCGTCGAGAGTTTGATTAAATGGCTTCAGATGAGATTTATAATTCGAGGTTGACTATAGAGTTTGCATCCGTGCCGAGAAATAAAAGTTTTTAACAGACTCCAAAATTGGCTGTTTCTTGCGATCGATAAACTCTGAATTCGGTGAACTTCCAAGAGAAAGCCTGATAAACAGAGATAGGCACGATCGAGAAATAGGAAATTTTCACTGAGCATTCGCGATTAGGATTAATCTCCCGACGTAACGCGGAATAGACACCTGGGGTGTCACAGCCTTCCCCCCTTAAACAGAATCTCGTCCCGAGATTCGAATGAGGATCTTCAAGGGTGGAGAAGCATGTAACTCCCAGGCTGATGATAGATGCAAATTCAGGAGATGGGAGCTGATAAGATATGGAGGATAGATTTGGGTAGAATATCGCGGCATGTTGAGACAAAATGCAGCGATCACTCTGAGAGGATGTTCATAAAAGAGAGCACATCGGTGTAGTCTTATAATGGATCACAACTATTAACCCTGATACCAGCGCGTGCCGAGTAGCTCAACCATGTGTGCACCATAGTAGGCTCTCGGTTTCGTCACGGCACCATCGGTCGTTAGTCATAACACCATTACCAAACGTAACCAATGAGAAATCCACATAGCACAGATAGATGGAGCCCATAAGAGTATGGCTCAGAAAATAAGAATGTGACCAGAGTTGAAGCAAAGGTTGTTGGCAAAAAGAGCATCACATGCGAATTTTCTTTAACTCAGAGAACTATTTTATGACCATCACGAGGATTATCAGCCAAAAATTGATACGATATTTAATATGAGGAGGAACCAACCATGAGATTGAGATTGATAAGCTTTTAGAGACATGAGAGATCCAAAGATAACAGCAACATCAATTAATCCACATGGATATGTCGTTTAGAGATAAGTTGATAAAATTAGTGTCATGATCCTTGGAGGAAGAGCATGAGATCGACCAGAATTGAGAGATTTAGGCAGATCAACATCCGATACTTGAGAACGGGTTATAGTAGATAACCAGATAATAGGGCAGAATCATTAAAGGATTCGAAGATTTGGATGATAAAACCACAACATGATTCACAAGGAGAAAGATTACCAGATCCAAGCGAAGGAGAGGTAGGCAAATAGGATCAGCTAGGATGATCAACAGAAATGCTATGAAGTTTTGGATTAAGGATTTACGGAAAGAAACATGGCCTTGATAAGGTTTGCGCAACTAGACATCAAACAACAATTTTTTTTGACACAACAAGTGCACAAGGAAGCTTTAGGTCGAACTAGCGGTCCAGCTACGGGGTTCTATAAACTGTGCAGGTACAACGTCAGGGTAAAACACACAAGGGTTCGAAAATACTCACACAAGCATGAAAATATTTTTTTAAGAGGTTTCACTTGCTAATCTCAAGGTTGTTTGGAAAGGGGGTCTTTTTATGGGCAAAATAGTTAACAATTTTTTTATCGGCAAGGAGGGTTGAACAATTACAATACCACCTAGCTAGCAAGGCAAGAGAAACACATACACAACCTAACAAGACATACCCATCTGACACGAGGTAAGGCATTTCTAACATAGCAGCACATCACATTACTCCCAAGTTTTTATTATTGGAATAAAGGTGAGAGAAGCATGTTGATGCGCAAGAGACAATTATAATGCGACAATCAGGATGCATGCTCATTCTAGTCGTCTTCTCAGACCTAACTAATTCTTCGGGTGCTTCTATAGCATCCCTATTAATAGTAGTAGGAGCCTTTATGGCCTAAATAACTAGCCACCTAGCTACCCATCTACTTCCTAAGGCTTCACGTCCTAGGTCTATCCTTATCGTCCTGATATCTATCCAACTTTGATTTCTAAGCAAGTTTTACTTTAGAAAAGGTTGGTAATCATGACCTATTGACTTCTCTGTACTGGTATTCGCTCCGATACCAGCTGTGGCGGAACCGCCCGAATTATTCCAGCTTAAGTGCCCAAGTCGCACCCTTAAGGGCAGCAACACACTTAAACAGGAATAACCCGTCAGTCCCTCGGATCTAGTCCGATAAAGCCACTTATCCAGGATCGAATACCACTAGCTCACTCGAAGGTGAGGCACAGAGAAATACAATAAAACATAATACCACAAATTTAATAAGTATCATTAGTGATTACATTATCGGAGTTTCAGAAATAATAACCATAAATTTTAATGCAGCGGAAATAACTAACGGAGAAGAACCGAGTGACATGGCGAAGCCTGGCCACGCTACTCCTCCTGGTCCTCTCCAGCGGAAGCAGTAACCCACTCGACCATCTATCCCGGTGGTAGGGATGGAGGCCAAGTCACACCAGCAATAAATCATCCTAAGGAGTACCTGCAAAAATTGTGCCACAAGCAAGGCTGAGTATACTAATACTCAGCTAGACTTACCCGGTGTGAGGAGTCTACTCCTCTACCTCTAGACATGCAGCTGTTTGGCTGAGGGGTTTGGTTTGCCAAAAGCACTAGCTGAGTCTAAAATCATGTTTTAGCTTTTCAAGTTTTAGTATGATCCTTTTTAACTAGATGTGTACCTAGCAAATCATACATGGTATCAAACATTTATCAATCAACAACTTTTGCCAGTCACCACATTTCCACTTGTTACTCAATGTAGCAGCATGGATCAAGCAGTCTCATTAGCTGCGAGAAGCAGACGATTCGAATCGAGTTTTTATCCTTGCAAGGTAAACCTAAACACACGACATGCAGGGGCACTCCGTCCCCACACACATCAACCGTCCCCATCGATTCCCCGTCAGCAGATCAGGGCTCACCGCCTTGGCGTACAATGCCCCACTGACCCCGACTGGCCGTCGTGCAGTGGCCGCACTTGTACCCACCATAACCGGAATGGGAGACTACGTCTCAGGTCGCGTGAGGGGGTATGTCCACTGCCAGGTTCAATCAGGTACTAGGCTTACCGATTTACCATATTTCTCGGCATATGTTTAGTACGTTCAAACGCTTGACTCACGGTACCACACCTTAATCCTTAATCAACTTTTTATCCCGTGAACAACCAATCCCCATGGATTGTTGCCCACAAACCACATCCATATGATAGGAAAGTGGATACAACCAATTCCTGACCTCGCGCGAGTGCTAGAAAAATCACTCGACTTCTACCGACATCCTAATTAATAAAGCAGCTACTCGACCTAGCATACTAGTATCCATCTCAATAGGATTCCTGAGATCATGCAACTAGGGTTTCAAACAATTCCTACACCTAAGTGCACAATCAGTCCTACAGTCATTAAGTGAAGTAAAATAGCATAAGTAACTGGTTATGCATAAAACCGGGGCTTGCCTTTATTTTAACACTTAGATAGTGTTTGCTGGGGGAGGGAGGTACTCGCTTGGCGAGCAAATCCTGGTTATGTCCATTCTTCAGGTCGTCCACCAAAGGCATCTTGTGGTTGGCACCACGTCACTGGCTCGATCATCATCTCTCGGTCCTATATGAGGTGCAAGATGCATATGTATGAATATAATGAAAAAGTACAAGACACTTTAAGTACACACTGGCGAATTAAACACTAAGTAGCGAGACATCACAAGCAACCATACCCACTAGCGTTAGCTAACTACATATCATCGAGCGCACAACATTAACACCATAAAAAGACGACAAACATTTTGTATATTTACGCAACACAAATACGACCTCATAAGTACAGGCGTTTATTTAATTGGCTACGGCTTTTCGTTAGTTCTTCCATTTATCACACAAAAGCATCCAACACAAGTTTAACCGATGGCCTAGGCGTCAATGTCTATGGAAACTTATAACACAATCAACTAAAGAAGAAACATACAAAACTTGACCCACGCACATTATTAAGCTTAGTCATGGCAAGTCTACATTACTTAGGTGTCAACCAAACATTTTTAGCAAATAGGGTGAACTAAACATTCATTTGCTCACTTGCAGAATTTTGGACAGCAATACAGCCGTTACTTGTTTTAATCATAACTTTTCAAATATTAATCCAAAACTAGCAAACTAGGACTTTCTGGAAAGCTTAGAAAGTGAACTACAACTTTGGTATTTTCATCACAACATGATTCAACACTTAGCAAGGTTAAAAATGCTAACACAACAGATCTGTCCAGTTTTGGACAGATTCAGACCTGCAACTTCAAAAATTCACAACTGAAGATTCAAACATCCAAACAAAGTGATCCTAGACTTTCTGAAAAGCTAATTAAATGTTCTACAAATTGTTTATAAACATCACAGGGTGATTCAATATTTAACTAAGCGTAAATATCACTAAAAGACCTTGCTGTCCAGAACTGGACAGATTCAGTTTTCATAATTGCAACATTCATAACTCAAGCTTCAGACCACCAAAAATAGTGATCCAAGACTTTTTGGAAAGCTTGGGAAAAGTACTACATAACTTTTATAATCACCAAGAAGTGATTCTAGGTTTATTCGAATCAAACATTACAGTTTTTGAAATCTGTTCTGACAGAGGACAGAACACAGCAAGCAGTTTATAAAATTCATAACTCTTAAACCGTCAGGCCTTTAGTTATGAAATTTTAACACAAGCAAGATCAGAAAAGCATCTACAACTTTCTTATAATGACCATGAACAGATTGCAACATTAAATTGAGCAAACAATGCAGTTTCTGAAATCTGTACAGAATTTGGACAGATTCAGTTACTGAATTTGTAAAATACATAACTCCTAAACTATCAGACCTGGGGCTGTCAAATTTTAACACAAGTAAGATAGTAGAGTTGTCTACAACTTTCTTGTGAACACCAATAACTGATTTCAACATTAACTTAAGCAACCATTGCAATTTCTGAAATCTGTCCAGAAATTCGACAGATTCAGGTGCTGGGCTTGCGAAAAACACAACTCCTAAACGATCAGGCTTATGGCTGTCAAATTTTTGTACAAGCAAGATAATTATGTTATCTACAACTTTTCTATAGTACATATCCACAGAAAACACAATTTAGTTCATCAAACATACAGCACAACTAAAACAGTGCGTGCAGTCCAACACAGCAATCATTAAATTTCAGCTCCTATATAATTCACGAATCGCCGCGTTCGAGCGACTTGAATTACTCTAACGCTTTACTGTTTGTTAGAGTTAACATAGCCAAGTGCGAACTAACAAGTGGACTTACTAGTTTTTATCCGTGTCATTAGTGCACTAAAATTACCACATAAATTCAACCAACACATTCACCACGTAAACAGCATGATCACACATGACCTTGACTTAACCGCAGAGGAAGCGATGACTACTTCGGCATGTCACCACCTCTCTACAGGCCAAATCAATATTAACCACATCGATCGAGTCTTATATCACGCAATATTTATAATCTATTATCTCAAATGCAACCATAGCACGGCATGCACTTGAGACTCTTTGTTCAAGTTAACGTCATCACTACTACAACACACTTCGGCACACATGTTTGATAACACATCTTTCTAAATTAATCTATTTCATCTTCCAAACGCTAAATATATGCCAAGTAATTTACGTTTTTCACCTAATTTAACCTACACCAACGATGAATACGTAAATATAATTATCCTAGACTGACTCACTAGCCGAGTGTGGGAGACACCAAGCACGCTTTAGGATTTACCAAATTTTTGCCGCACTAACACATTAATCTACGATGAAGCATGTTAGCAATTCATTAACACATTCCCGACCAATTCCTACGACACACCAAGGAAACTATCGCAGCCACATATCTATTTAATCCAACAACAAAATAACCTCGGCTCACCCACGCACCTACGGGTCCCTAAAATACGCACAAGGCATCAACCGCACAAGTGACTCCAACCGGATTACTCATACTCCTCATTCGCATCGATTATCACATTCACCGATCCCATGCATAAAACCAATACCCTCTTCACATAAACATCTACCGATGCATTCCCTAAAACATGATCCAAATTTATTTATTTAAACTTAGTCTTCGCATCAAACAACGCATCGCATATTTTCACTATCAAAATATAAAAACATCGGAGTTCTTCTCTACTTCATTTTTCTTCTCTACATGCTTCCATTCATACAACTATATTTTCACACACATAATCACACATGCACATCATCGACCAAAACCGAATTAGGCTAACTACAAATCGCACACATCAATTATCCTCTTGTTCTCCAATCGCAACCGCGATCCTACCAATGCGCATAACCGAAACATTTTACACACATCCATTCAAAATAATTAATCGAGTCGATCGAGAGTGACATGCATCGGCTCACCATAAACAAACTCAAACGGCGTTTACAAGAACGACGGTGATTCCGATTTGTGCATAGCTTCGCACATCGACGAACGTTGAGCGGCTTGCCTTCTCCTCCACAAAATAAAACAAAACAACACATAAACACACTTAATCACCGAAGAACAATGCCAATGCGGAATCAAACAAAGATCGTCGTCGTCTCACCGAGGTGAACGGCGTCGATGTTGGGGCTGCGCCGATCCGGTGAAGCACGTAGTGCGGAGGGGATCCGGGGCCGCTATTTTGGATCGGCACCGCTGCGCAGTGACGTTGGATGCCATGGCTGCTGCCCAAGCAGGGGCTCCCTGCTGCCGCGCTAGGGAAAAGGAGGAAGGGGGCGAGCTCACGTGCTGCTGCATTGGAGAGGGAGGGAGCTCGGAGAGGGGTGCTGGCATCCTGCGCGGCGTCCCTCGCAGGGGGATCCGACCATGGGGAGAATAAACACCTGCGTCCAGGGAGCTGAATGGAAGGGGTTGGAGCCAAGGAAGGAGACGCAGGGAACCCGGATGCCGTGACCGATGGCCGGAGCACTGGTCGAGGTGGAGTCGCGCCCAGGGCGCCGCGCGGCTTGCTGCTGCGCGAGGGAGGAGCAGAGAACTCGGCGGCCACCATGGCCGGGCCGTGGAGCAGAGGGAGGTGCCATGGCAGCTTCTGCTCCTGCGCGAGGGAAGCTAGGGAGGAGGGCGCCATGGACAGGAGCTCGGCTGGAGCAGGCCCGCGCGAGGGAGAAGGAGCTCCAGCGCTGGCGTGCGTGAAGGAGCCCGCGGCTTCCTGTGCGCCGGCCATGGAGGAAAAGCTTCTGCTTGCAGCCGTGTGGGAGAAGGAGGCAGAAGGTTGTGGCGGCTGCAAAAGAATAGGGGTGGGAGTGAAAAATGGCCAAGGGCAAGGGAAGGGGTCCATATTTATAGAGAAAGGCTAGGGTTAGGGTTTCCTTAGTGGGCCAAATGGGCTGGGTTGGGCTGGCCCAAACATGTTATCGGGTTGCGCTAATTTATTTTTCCGAAATAAAAATGCTTCTGCGGAATCCGTTTGTACGTAAAACAGCGTGAACAGAGAACGGACGACTACGCGATTAACTTGGCCGGGAGTTTGATTTGACTTTGCTCGAAATAATTCCCTACGCGTGATTCGGAAATAAATCGTCCTGAGATTTGATCGGCTTTGGAATTTTAGTGGGAGAAGGCGAATCGTGATATTTTAAAATCGTTGTCGATACGGGGTTTTGGGATCGGTTCGGACATGAGATATTTGGCCGAGTCGAGTAAGGATTAATTAGAGGACGATATATTGAGTATTCCGTCTGAGAGTACGGACTTGGATAAAATAGCCGGACATCGATCGAAGTTCGCGGAATTGGACTCGGGCTCAGATCAAATAAAAGTCATCGAGAGTTTGATTAAATGGCTTCAGATGAGATTTATAATTCGAGGTTGACTATAGAGTTTGCATCCGTGCCGAGAAATAAAAGTTTTTAACAGACTCCAAAATTGGCTGTTTCTTGCGATCGATAAACTCTGAATTCGGTGAACTTCCAAGAGAAAGCCTGATAAACAGAGATAGGCACGATCGAGAAATAGGAAATTTTCACTGAGCATTCGCGATTAGGATTAATCTCCCGACATAACGCGGAATAGACACCTGGGGTGTCACAATTTTGCCCTAGGCCAAAATAGCAAACTTGTAGAGCTATGTTAGAGGTACAAATTTGATTAAGTGATTAAGCCCTAGTGCTACATGGAAATTGGAGAAAATAGAGATGAAAGTGGTCAATCAGTCGACTTTGACATTTGAATCAGGACTAACAGTGATCTAGGGCTGATTTTGGGAGCTATTTTAAGTATGATCCAGTAAGTATTTGTGTATGATTGCTATAACAAAATCAAAGCTGGATTATAGGACAACAACTTTGTTACAGATAGATTAAGTAGTTGCCATATGAAAATTAAAGATCAAGGCCCTGCAAATCGCTCTGTCAGGCGCTCTAATGGGTGTTCTGATGGTTCAGTGACCTGAAGAAGAATCCAGGTTCAGTGAACTCGCCGCCAGTGACCCCGCACTCAGATTCGCGTCGGTCGGCGTGATTCGTGCTTAGTGCAAAGTGGATAACAGAGGGGAGTAAAAGATCTTGGCGCCCATGTAGGCTCGGACCCAGTCATTAGATGGTTCACCGTACCCACTTGTCCTTTGGCTGGCCGAGATGATCCTCGCTGGTGTTGGCTGCTTGCTGCCCATGTACCACGTGCCTAGGAGCATTACCACGTCGTAGTGAACCATAGTAGGGACTCCGTCCATCGCCGGTGGCTTTGCCACGGTGAAAGCCATGATAGCGCTCGCGCTAGTGACTTCCCCTCTCTCCGGCCGCCAGCGCGCTTTCTCCAAATTGGACGGCACCGCCAATAGATTCTATAAATTGAGTGATCAACTTGGTCCGCTAGGTTATTACGCATCCAGCGCACCCGCTCTCGCCTCCGATTAGTCACTGTAGCTCACAAATTTCCAACTTCCCCCAACTCTATTCTCTGCACCACCGTGAACCACCGCGTCATGGACCGCTGTTTCCAGGTCCGTTCCCATCTTCCTTACCCTCGTTTCTGCACCTCTCCATGCTATGGATGCTTGTCGACCCGAGCAATTGGCTAGGCCGCACCCAATCACTAGGAACACCTCAGTTTGTCCTTAGCGTTCACCGTCATCGTGGCAGACAAGCTCCGGCCCGGAACTGTTCAATTAACAGAGGGCTTAGGGTCGCCAGGGGTAGAAATAGGTGTTAACCGAATTAGGGCGTTAGTCTTTGCTTAGGATAGTTATAGAAAATTCTAGTAAAATGATAAAATCATGGGACTAATTTTACTAGACTCCTGAATTCTTCTGTTATTTAATAAAAATAGGTCCAAGATTTTTAGTCCCAACCCGGAATTATTTAGCTATTAATAATGCCTAAAGCTTGTCTTTTAGAATTTTAGAATTCATTTAGTAGCTCCAAAAATTATAAAACTTTTGTATAAGCTTAATTGAATAAATATGAACCCTTGGGTAGAGTTTGACATGTTTTGGATATTGTTTGGTCCCCAAACCCAAAACCCTAGCTTTCTAGGGTAATATTTGCCTTATCCTAGTAGAGTACTGACTCAGAAAACCCTAGTTACCAAGGTGTATCGTGAAGGAAAGTTGTATTCAAGATACAACTTGATGTATCCCTAATATAACTGCATATTCATAGCATCACATGAGCATTCATGTATATGTATGGTTATGTATAGAAAACGAAGAAGAAGTAAGTGTCGAAGAAGAAGGAACTATGCCACGAGCTGATACTCCACCTGCCAGGAATAGTTTTTATTTTGATATCTGTGGAACAGATCCCGAATCCCCTACAACACAAGGCAAGCCCCGGTGCATTTACCATTTCCTTGTTGTTGTAAATTCTTTATCACTTGAAATGATGCATTAGGTGATAGGAATTGAGTGCTACACAGTTACTGCATTTCCTACCTTGAAATTGATTACCATTCCTTGATACCTGTTTTGCTTAAAAGTTTTCTAGTGCTTAGTTTTGCCTTAGAAAACAAAATGATTTGTTTTAAGCAAAGATGGTGCTTCATGTGGGAAGGGAGTTTTCAAAGAAAAGAATTAATGGTGGATCCATCATGGCCGTGACGGGTTCAACATCAGAAAGATGAACCTCTGCCAGGTACCAAACTTTGGGTTTTAAATGGTAAAGCTGAGACCGGCAGGTAACTTGCACGAGAAGGAAGTCTCAGTGTAGTGTCTCCATCTGAGTCAATTAAGGACCGTGTCGATGTAGGCTTGCTGATTGAGGCCCTTTTAACTGGCCACATGCCTTGTCATGGGTAAGCTTTGTCTCGGGCAGAACAATACCAGAAAGGCCAACACGCAATGGGAGTGGAGAGATGGTGAGAGTAGCGTGTACCCTCCGTGGCAAGAGGCTAGACGGTGGTGTATCTGTGCTCTCGGTTGGCGTGAATCTAGTCTGGTCTTGAGAAACCTGGTGGCGAGTTGACATATGCAAGGATTAATTTCTACATATGTCATGTGCTTAGAGATCCCCAGCTGGGTATTAATCGATTCAGATCACCATTACTTCTCGAATATGAAGACTTGGTCACTGCCCTACACGTAGCAATCTAGTGAAATGAAGGGTTGATAAAAGATGCTAGCATAGGCCAAGTGCTTGAACTAGGGTAGAAAGAACTCTAGATATAGGTAATGACTTAACCTGGTAATAAAACTAGATTTTTAAGGATCCACTGATAGTAAGCATTTCTGCAAACAGAGTCTTTGATTCTTGAATAGCCTTACCTTGACTCCCTCAAGCCAGCATATCCTTGAGAGTCTTTTTCTTTTGTCAGGTAAGACTAGCGAAAGTACACTCCGTACTCAGGGTTTTGGAACCCATGTTGTAGGTGAGGAAACAACAGAGTTTTGCTGTTTCTGTTCAAAGGTGGTACCCAAGGAAGAGACCTAGCAGTGAAGTTGGTCACGGGAGGATGTTGGCCTCCCACTTTGAAAATAATAAACTTGTGTGCCGGAGGGTGTTTTGCCTCCCTTGTCTGTAATAATACTCTATGCACTCGTAATACCCTGGTTTTGTAATAATAATACACTCTCTCTATATTAATGAACGTAAATTAAGTTATTGTAATTTGCTTCCGCTTATTCTTTCCTCCGTTGTGATGTAATATCTGCATGACCGGTGAAGCTCTCTTGGGCAAAATGATGTGGATACAGTTACCGAACTTGTCGAGTGATTATGTGCATCTACACGGTTGTCCAAGGTCCTTAGGACAAGGACAACTATAGGTGGGTGTAATACCTTGGGAGGTTCCGTCATAGTGCATGAACTCGCCAAAGGTGGGAGCTCGTGAAGTGTAAGGCTTACCAAAGAGAATGGTTAAAGTTGAGCATTGCTTTTAAAGTTGGTCAAAATTTTATTAGCAGCTACTAAGTGTAAGTAGATACCAAACCATAATAATAATAGAACAAAGTTAGTAACAAATCCCATGCAATGCAAATGATAAATTGAATTTAGTTCCATAATTTAGTCATGCAGGAGCCCTAACCTACTCTTGACCGTGAGCTCGGCTAGTATACCAGTTTTACACCCTGCAGAGGTTGTACCCTTTACCCACAAGTCATGTTACCCATCTGCCAAGAGATCGTGACTCCCATACACATCTACCAAGGAAGCGAGGCAGGGCAACACTACGAGGCCTTTACAAAGTTCCACTAGCTTCCGAAAACCCGCTACAGTTTATGGGAAGAGCACTTGCAAGAATCCCTCGTCTGACTGCCATGGCAGTAGAATCAACCCAAGAACCTCCCTGCATGCAACTCCCCTACTGCCCTTGCCCTTTTGGGTAAGTTAGTCTTCCACTAGCTTTCCTAATTAGTTAGCCAAGGGGTCCCATTCCTCCCTTGTGGTGGCACGTGTTTCTCAAGTTAAGCTCCATGTTCCAATTAAAATTAGTGATCTTGACATGAACATAAATAAAATAACAGAATAATTGGAACATGGATATAATGAAATATTAACCCAAAACCATATAAAGCAATAGCAAAACTACCCAAGTGATTAAGGGGTAAACAAGGTAAAAGATAATCAGACTAGGGTGACCTATTGGAACCCATCAAAGTTAAACCTATGCATTGAATAGTGATAATAAAGAATATTATTGGGTAATAAATGTGGTCAAGGGCACAACTTGCCTGGCACTTGTGATTCCAGGTACCAAGGTGATTCTTCAGATCCTCGTGACCTCACTGCTAGTCGTAGCAATGCAAACAGACATGGTATAAACAAAATTAACATCACACCAAACATAAGAACATACTGCATAATAATAATCTACACGTTGCTACGAGCTCGTGGGAACGAGAATTACTAGGGTCGGAGTTACGATTAAGGAGTTAAGATTTATGGTAGATCTATGTGATGAAGCATTTAAAACTTGGTCTTGAGTTGACTTTATAAAGATAATCTAATTAAATAATCAATTCATCTTTAATCTTAATTATAACTTGACTAGAGATTATATTTTAATCAAATTATAATTATAAGATCAGAATACTATATTAATATTAGAAAAGCTAAACTAGGAAACATAGATTAATCAAATTAGTTACCTAATTATAAAAGTATGGGATATCATATAATTAATGTTGCTAATGCCTAGTAAATATTTATACGAAGCTAACGCAGCTAGAACGAGTCAATTCGGAATTAAAACGGAGGAGTTATAAATTTCCAAAGGTTTTATGTATTTGACACGAGATTAATTAAGAAATTAAATTTAATATAGTTTTCATGTCAAACCAGAGACACTAAGTGATGAACAATATTATTACAAAATTACAGGAACTGGAATGGGCTAAAAAGGAGTTAAATGAAGTTTATATGAATTTTACAAGTTCTGGAATTGTTTTCATATTAAAAATTCATTTTCTAAATGATTTTATAGGTTTTTCTCACTGTCTGGACTGCGCCTCAAATTCCAGAGAAGACAGGGGCTCCCGCGTAAGAAATTCGAGACCCAGTGCATAGTCACACAGGATGGCGGGTTCATTCAGGAAAAACCGAGGGGCTCTATTGCAAAGTAGTGACCAAAGGGGTATCGCGGGATCTCGGTCGCCCGATTACAACTGAACGGTCCGGATTCAACACCCGCCCAATCTGGCATCCGGATCACATCTCGACCGCTCGATGGTTGATCAACGCCCTAGATTCAATGCGTCGAACGAGTATCATCTCGCCTAATCTGAGCTGCAAAGTTTTATTCGACGGCGCTAGTGTGTCCCCTTCGCCAGACAGGGACCACGATGAGACGAACCGCCCACGGCGGCACAGCCCACCGGTACGGCCATGGCTGACGCCCTGAGATCCCATTTTGCGATCTAATGAGTGCTATCCTATGAGCAGGCCAACGCGAAAGGTGTGGAGAGGATCATACCGTGAATTACGCAGCCGTAAACCCTAGCCACGACTCATGGCGGCTCCGCCACAAACCATTTGCTCCGGTGAACAATTGGTGAAGTTCTAGGGCTCCCCCATGCTTGCCGATGCCTCGACTAGGTTGCCCACCATCAAGCGCAACCCCTTGATCTACCCCGAACACCGGATTATTAGCGCAGATGCGGAACAACAGCCGCGCCATCGAGTTTCCTTCTCTACGCACCTCATGCCATTGGCGTATTGACCTTGGCAGCTTTGTCAGAGGGCTCGGAACAAGGGCACAGAGGGGCTTGGTCTTATGCAAAGCGGCAAGGGCTTACCGGCCGCGAGAAAAGTCCGCGTGAGAAGATAGGCGCGAAATCCGTGAGTACCCAGGCCGCGGCGTGATTTGGTTTGACTTCATTCGGAGCTCGGGTGGGAGAAGAACAGTGTCGTGGCCCATAGGTCAGTGGGTAGGTGCGCACGCAGGGTGTGGTCATGGATGGCATACGGGTCCCACACGCAGAGATAATGGTGCCCCAGTCATGCGCACGATTAGAAAGGGCCGACCGGTGGGGCCCGTGTGGCGGTGTTAGAAGCCGTTAGCGGCACCTAGGAGAAGGGGCTGACCCCACGGCCCCACCTGTCGGCACGTGGGGGCCCACAGGGCTGGCGTGAGCAGGGGTATTGGGCCGGAAATGAGGGTTTCATCCTAGGAGATGGTTCCTTCTTTTTTTATTCCTTTTATCATTTCTATTCCAAATTCTAAATCAACTTCAAACCCTTATTTTGAATTTCAAATTTAAACATTAGTTATGGTGCACAACACAGAACTCCATCATGAAATGCAATGGTTTTATTGGATTTATATTAATATTTGTTTAACCACATGCTTCAAATATAAACCACATACACCTATTTTGTTTATTTATTTCAAAGAAGTCATTTATTTGAATATATACTAAACTTAAGGATTTATCCAAAGTTTGATATTTAATACTTATTTATAGGAAGGTGTTTGGATAATACTTTTAGCAGGATTTCTTTAGTAAAACGTCTTAAAGTTTTAATTATATAGTTCATGAGAGGAATACTTCTCATCTTATCGTCATTTTCTTATTTATTTGTTTTGGTAATTTTGCTAGCTTACTTCCTTTTCATTGAACATTCAAAAGCATGAGAAATCCAAAAAAGCTTTCAACATTCCCTAAAGCACAATCTTAAATTTATTTATTTATAATTATAAATTTTTATACCACTTTTGTGCTTTACACTTCTTTTGTAAAAGAGTCCAAGATTCTTTGTGCCATTTAGATATCGGAAAATATTCTTAATGCCAACCTAGTGTCGTTTTGTTGGAGCAGAGCTGTGTCTTGCTAGCAAATTTAATGCAAAAGCAATATCTGGCCGGGTATTGTTAGCAAGGAATATTAATGCACCAACAACACTGAGATATAGGAACTCTTGTCCCAATATCTGTTCTTCATTATCCCGTGGTCTGGATGGATCTTTCTCTAAATCCAAAGATCTGACCACCATAAGAGTCTTTGAAGGATAAGACATATTCATATTGAATTTTTCCAATACCTTTTGGGTATATGTACTTTGATGTACAAGGATTCCAGAAGGTAAATGCTCAAGTTGAAGACCTAAGCAAAATTGGTTTTACCCAAATCCTACATCTCAAATTCCGTCGTTAAATGATGACATGCTTCATCAATATCAAGTTTATTTCCTATGATATTAAGGTCATCAACATAAACTGATATGATACAGAATCCCACTTTGGATCTTTTGATGAAGACGCACGGGCAATCATCATTTTTCGTGCATCCCTTACGTAAAAAGGAATTCACTCAATCGGTTGTAACACATTGTGCCCGATTGTTTTAAGCCATATAATGACTTCTGCAACTTCACGCAATACATGTTGTGTTTTGCCTTTGGATTCAGTACATCTATTCCATTAGGAACTTTCATGTATATATCAGAATCAGTGACCCATAGAGATATGCGGTCACTACGTCCATCAACTATAAAGATAAACGATTTTGTACTGTCAAAGATATTAAATATCGAAATGTTATTGCACTCATAACTGGTGAATAAGTTTCGTTGAAATCAACGTCAGGTCTTTAGCAAACCCTTGTGCTACTAGCATTGCTTTATATCTCACTACCTCACCATTTTCATTTTGTTTCCAAATGAAAACCCACTTATATCACACAGGGAAGATATTAAGTGGTGTAGGCATTACAGCCGAGAAAACTTCTCTTTTGTAAACCGAGGCTAACTCTGCTTCAATTGCTGCCTTCCACTTGATCCAATCCGAGCGCTTAGTGCACTCTGCCATGGTCTTAGGAGTTAGGATCTAGATCATTTTGAAGGTCCTCAGCAATTTTCTCGGACAAATATATGTCGACATTGGTAGCTTTTCTATCATAGGTTTCACCAGTCTCAACATAGTTGATGGCAATTTCATCACTCCTTAGAGACTCATCAAAATTTCCCAAATTGATCTATCCAGGGTTTTCAGATGTCCTAGCCTCGGTTACGTGCGCATCCGAGCTAGGTCACGGATCATCACAATCCATTTGATACATTGTATCCTTTTGGTGTCTGTTTGCATTCACTATTGTTCATTGCTTCATAGCAACAGAATAGCACTTATTCACCATAATTATCCTCTCTAGGAGTTGAGTGGTTTTGTTTGGTACTTCCACTTTTTCTGGTGCATTCCTAGTAGGAATGAATGATTTACTGACACCTTTATAATTAGTGAATGCATCTGGCAGTTCATTTGCATGTCTCTGCAAATGTATAATCTTCTGAACTTGCAGTTCAGTTTCTGTAGTACATGGACAAAATCTGGAACACTTTGAGTATTCCAATTTATTTCCTGACATTCCTTTTGGTACTTAAAATCTCCCCTAATGCCGGGAAATGTTCCTCATAAAAATTAAGAGTTAGCAAAATGGGTTGTAAATAGATCCCCTGTCAAGGGTTCTAAGTACTTAATGATCGATGGAGGTTGAAATCCCACATAGATCCCCACTTTCCTATGGGCCCATGGCTGTTCTCTGAGGTGGTAAGATTAGAATGTATACACAACATCCAAATTTACGCAAATGGGAAATACTTGGAGGATTTCCACGTACCATTTGTATTGGGGAAGTAGAATGATATGCAGTAGGTCGTAGTTGTATAAGGTCGGTAGCGTGCAGAACTGCATGACCCCAACACGACGAAGGCAATTTGCAATTCATCAATAATGGCCTTGCAATGAGTTTAATGCTCTTGATTAGTGACTCAGCCAAACCATTCTGGGTGTGGACATATGGTACCAAGTGTTGTACTTGAATACCCAAAGCCATACAATAACCATTGAATGCCTAAGAGGTAAATTCAGCAGCATTGTCCACCCGGATTGACTTAATCTGATGTTCAAGAAAATTTGCCTTTAACTTGATAATTTGAGACATTATCTTGGCAAATGCATGTTGCGTGTTGATAGTAAACACACGTGTGACCATCTTGTAGATGCGTCAATCAGTAACATGAAGTACCTAAACGGCCCATAAGTTCGTGTAATTGGCTCACAAATATGTCCTTGAACTTTTTCAAGGAATTTAAGCGGTTCAGCTTTAATTTTGAGATATGATGGTCTCAAAACTAGTTTCCTAGTTGCACATGCAGTGCAAATAAAATCTTTAGATTTGGGAAAATTTGTTGTAGGCAAATTATGACCAATAGAATTGTCTATAATTTTCCTCATCGTCCCTATGCCTGGATGACCAAGTGGATCATGCCAAATTTGGAATGGATCAACATTTTGGAAAATTACCTTATATGCAACATGTGCAATGGTCTTATTGTATGTATAGTACAACGCATACATGATTGATGAAATTTTCTCGCATATGTGTTTGCCATATTTGTTCGGCTCGGCCAAGAAGAGAAACTCTTCTTGGTTTTCATCATGGGTTTCAATATGAAATCTTTTCTACCGGATATCTCTAAAACTTAGGAGGGTACAAGTGGAATCAGGATACAATAATGCATCCTCAATAACAATTTCAGTACCCATGGGGAGGGTAATAGTTGCTCGTCGAGAGCCACCTATCACCGTATCGCGTCCGGCGATGGTCAAAAATTTTCCATCTCCCTTTTTAAGAGTCCAAAAGTATTTGATCTCCCTAAGTATAGAGTTTGTGGTACAACTATCCACAAGGCATACTTCCTCTTCCGTCGAGTTGACATCATTATGCATCTATAAATAAAGAAAAATTCTGAATAAGAATTTGTGATGCAACTTGGTACTATACATAACATGATATTAGTATCACAGTATCGAAACAATATTACAATAATGATATGGCAACTCAACCATTGAGTTCGCACTACTCACAGGACCCAACACTAGTCTATAGAGTATCTTACATCTCAGAACATGAGTTTGTATACCTCTACTTATTACAACAACATTATAAAGACAATATAGGACAATCACACAAGCCATAGTGATCATGAATCAAATCTCTGAGCATGAGAGATTCTGCCAAATCTCCAAATGGATCCTTCGATATAAACTCTATGATCATATCATCAGTTTCATCTTCTTGTAGAAGGATAGGCTTGTTGTCAACAACATTGAGGTGCTCTTTAGCATGAGTGTTCTTCAGTTCAGTAGAAGCCAGTGAAGAACTTCCAACCTCAGTTGATGCTTCAGCAGAATTAAATGAGCCTCAAAACCAGGCTTGTCAGACTTTTCCTTCTTTAGGGATTGTCGATATAAAAGAACAAGGTGCTTAGGGCAAGTGCAGTCCCTAGCAAAATGGCCCTCAGTACCACATTTATGGCAAACTTTATTGCCCTTAGAAGATAGAGGCTTTCCTTTTCCCCTTCCTTTCCCTTTCTTGTGGAATTTGCGCTTATTGAATTTGCAAGGTCTACGGGGATTCTTGAAATTTTTCTTGAATCCCTTCTTATTCTCAGTCTTATGAACATTGAAATGCACCTAAGGTAGTGGGGCAAATCCTAGAAGGCGCTGCTGAGCATTCTTTAGAAGAAGCTCATGATGTTTTTCTGCCTGGGTCAATGTATGCATAAGTTGAGAATATCTCTGAAAATTGTTAGAGCGATATTACTGGTGCAATATCCTGTCCTCTAGGAGCATGGTAGATAGAGTCTTCTGTATCTTGTCTGCTTCGGAGCGCTCTTTCTCACAAAACATCAATTAAAACAAATACTATGAAGAGCATGGTTATATTCTACAACAGATTTAAAATCATGCAGGCGAAGGTGATTCCACTCATGGTTGGCCGAAGGCCATATGAGTTCCTTCTGCTGTTCATAGCGCTCTTTAAGAGCTTTCCACAAGTTGTAAGGGCATCTCTCTATGAGGTACTCTTGCTTGAGATCCTTATGGATATAAAGCCTCAAAAGGAAAAGTACAGTGTTCTTTTTAACTTCATTAGCTGGAGCAGTACCAGTGATAGGTGCTGTTATAGCATCAATGATCCCATGAGAAGCAAAAGTTATTTCAATATCTGAAGCCCAAGTTGGGTAATTATGCCCATCAAGGGCGAGTTTCTCGAACTCTTTGGTTGACATGTCCCTACAGTCATGACCATAGACATCCATTAATTTACATATAAATTAATAGTCACAATGGTGATGTTGTAAGCTCAAATGCAAAAACTTTAAAATTACATGTGATATGAGTTGCCTGAAGGTTCCAAACCTTCCAATTTAATAAATACTTTGAATATTAGTGAGCAATTTATAGATAATCCTCAAATTAATGAGGTAGATCTCCTAGTAGTGGGCAAGAAACTTGTTGCCTAAAAGCACGGTCTTTGGGCTGATAAGTTCATGAATGAACAAACCGCAGCCAACGCTTAGGTCTTCACTACCCATGCTCGACTAATTATCAATGTAATATTCAAGAACTCCATATCTTGTTATTTTGGATAGCACATATAGGTAATCATCCCAAAAGATGTAGACCTCATAGAGATAGGCATTTAGAATGCTGCATGAAGCACGGTCTCTAGGCTACTAAACTCTATAAAAGAATTTAGCGCAGCCAATGCTTAGGACTCTGTCTCCCTGTGCTCTCAATCCAAAATAATGTAATTTTATTTTGCATGAATATTATTAAGTATGAACTTAATAAATGTTGTATTTATATGCAAACATAAAAGAATGTGAAAATAATAGCAAGTAGAGATATGTGAATTATAAACGTAAAAACAAAAATAATATCAGCATGTCGGCCCAGCCTAGCTGGCCGGCCCAGGCAGCCCAATAGAGGCCAAGACGCCCTAGCCATCGTCTGCCACCAGGAAGCACCCCAGCCACCACCAGGGAGCCAGCCGCCAACTCTCGCACCATAGAGACGGCCGACGCCAAGATCCAACCCTCAGGGATGCAGTCGCACCTAACCACCTTGGGTAGCCGCACCCAGGCGTCCTCGCCATGCAAGCCAGGGCGCTCGCGTGCCCCTTGTCGGTGCCACGTCCATGCCGAGGAGATGGGGAGCCGGCCACGTCCGCCGCCGGCAAAACTCGATCCGCAAGCCCGCCCCGGGGTCACGCTCCCTGTGCCATTGTCGTGTGCCAGGCACGCGCATCGGGGATCCGTGCTGCCCCATAGAGTCCACGCTAGGTGTTGCGCCCATGTTGGGCTCCCTCACGCCCGGCCAGATTCGTGGCCCACGGCCACAGGGAGCTACGTCGCCACCACTGTGACCTTTGCCCTATGCGCCGTCTAGGAGCCAGCCGCGCCGAGGCGCCGCGGTCTGCGCCGAGGCCCACCACCGGCAGCCGGACCTCCACGCTGGGAGTCCGCGCCGAGCACCCCCGAGGGGCTCGTCCATGCCCACGGTGGGGCGCGATGAGGGCGCCGGTGCCCATGGCTGCTGCGGCCGAGCCACCGTGGCTGGCGTGGTGTTTGCGCCATGGCCGGTCTGTGCAGGCGCCGTGGCCGGTCCGCGCTAGGACCACGCCCGCGCCCTTACCGCTGCCCCACCCTCCTCCCCCAACCAGCCGTCGTGGCGGCAACACTAGTACATAGAAGCTCTATAGTGGCGGTCCTAGAGCTATTTGCACTAGCGTTTTTCAGTGCCGCCAGTGCTAGGGGCCAGTACAAATCGGCCTTTTTCACTGGCGATTGTTTTGAAACCGCTAGTGGAAATAACATTAGCAATGGCGGTCTGCTTAAGAAACCGTCTGTGGAAACATGATTTTCACCGACGGTTTTCTTTAGCAGCCCGCCACTAGAAATAACATTAGCACTGGCGGTCTGCTTAAGAAAACCGCCAGTGAAAATCATTTTTCGATAGACAGTTTTCTTTAGCAGTCCACCAGTGGAAATAACATTAGCACTGGCAGTTTTCTTTAGCAATCTGCCAGTGGAAATAACATTAGCACTGGCGGGCTGCTTACCATTTCCCGCCAGTATATGTTTTCCCGCCTTATTTTCAAATTTTAATACAAAACTGAATTTTATATTTATTAACACAAATTCTTCTGTTTACAATATATTCTTCTGTTTACAATATATTGTTCTGTTTACAACATATATTTTTCTGTTTACAACCATAAATTTTCAAACAAAACTGAATTAAATTCGATACATCCTATACATCAATTGTTTTCACCTATGCTCTAGTAATTATCTCGTTTAAGAGATAGTCTACTAACTTCTGTTAATATTGTAAACTCTGGCATAGCTAATGTACTGGAAGCGTCGTGATATTTCCCTTCAGTAGGAATGACCTCTTTTAATATGAATGTGCATAGGTCTTCAACTATACCATACAATGCAACTTCGGTCAAGTTCTCCCAATTTCCTTTTTGAAATTCCTGTAAAGGAAGTTTATAAACATCATCTATTCACACTCGATAACACATTTGCATCTTTAATTTACAAATAGAAACATGGCTATTACTAATAATACCTTGCTAGGGTTTGTGATGTATCGTCCGTTCATTCTCATAACCTCGCACGCATAGAACCTACATTGGACCGATCTTTGTGGTTGCTTGTGGCACTACATACATAACAGGAGATTGGTTATTTAGTTGCAACATTGTGTATGATATGTATTCATAAATTCACATACTTACCGGCTAGTGATGATGGATGTCAAGTGGCACACATTTTTTGGTCTTGTCGTACTTTCCACCTTTAAACTTATAGAACCTAAATGATCTGTGATTGTCGGGGACCATAATTAGGGGTACCCTCAAGACCCCTAAATCTCAGCTGGTAACCCCCATCAGCACAAAGCTGCAGAGGCCTGATGGGTGCGATTAATTCAAGGATCGGTCCATTCAAGGGACATGATCGTGCCTTGCCCGAGCCTAGCCTCGGGCAAGGGAAGCCGACCCTGGAGAACCTACGTCTCGCCCGAGGACCCCCTCCAGCAACGGGCACACTATCGGCTTGCCCGAGGCCTAGTCTTCACCAAGAAGCAACCTTGGCCACATCGCCACGCTGACCGACCAAATCGCAGGGGCATTTAATGCAAAGGTGGCCTGACACCTTTATCCTGATGCACGCCCTCCAGTCGATAGAGCCCAAGTGACCGCAGTCACTTCGCCGCTCTACTGACCGGTCTGACAAGAGGACAGCGCCGCCTGCGCCGTTTCGACTGCTGAGCCACCCAACAGAGTGAAGCTGACAGCAGCCAAGGCCGGCCTCGGGCGTCATAGGAAACTCCGCCTCGCCTGACCCCAGGGCTCGGACATGGGCACAGCCCTGGAAGACGGCGAACTCCGCTCCGCCCAACCCAGGGATCGGACATGGGCTCAACCCCGGAAGACGACGAACTCCGCCTCGCCCGACCCTAGGGCTCGGACATGGGCTCAACCTCGGAAGGCGACGAACTCCGCTCCGCCCGACCCAGGGCTCGGACTTGGGCTCAGCCCCAGGAGACGACGGACTCCGCTTCGCCCGACCCCAGGGCTCGGACTCAGCCCCGGCCTCAGCCGACGATCTCCGCCTCGCCCGACCCAGGGGCTCGGACTCGACCATGGCCACGGAAGACAGACTCGACCTCGACCTCGGAGGAGCCTCCACATCGCCCAACCTAGGGCGCGGACCGACCATGTCGATAGGAGGCACCATCATTACCCTACCCCGAGCTGACTCAGGCTACGGGGAACAAGACCGGCGTCCCATCTGGCTCGCTCCGCCAGATAGGCAATGATGGCGCCCTGCATCCTCTGTGACGACAGCGGCTCTCGGCCCCCTTATGGAAGCAAGAGGACGTCAGCAAGGACTTGACAGCCCCGACAGCTGTCCTTCCGCTAGGCTCCAGCGCTCCTCCGACGACCACGACACCACACGAACCGGGTGCCAAAACCTTTCCGGCTGCCACGACGGCATGTACTTAGGGCGTTAGCTCTCCTCCGCTAGACACGTAGCACTCTGCTACACTCCCCATTGTACACCTGGATCCTCTCCTTACGCCTATAAAAGGGAGGACCAGGGCCCTCTTACAGAGGGTTGGCCCACGCGGAGAAGGACGGGACGGTGCTCGCGCAAGGCCGCTCACTCCAACTCCCGCGTGGACGCTTGTATCCCCCTACTGCAAGCGCACCCGACTCAGGCGCGGGGCTAGCACGAAGGCCGCTGGATCCACTCTCTCACGCCTGCCTCCCTCCAGCTGCTTCCTTTCCCCCCTTCGCGTTCTGCCTCGCGTCGACCCATCTGGGCTGGGGCACGCGGCGACAATTCACTCGTCGGTCCAGGGACCCCCCGGGTTTTGAAACACCGACAGTTGGTGCGCCAGGTAGGGGCCTGCTGCGTGTTGACGAACAACTTCCCCGTCAAGCTCCAGATGGGCAGTCTCCAGTAACCTTTCCAGCCCGGGACGGTGCTCCGTTTCGGGAATCTTGAGTTCATGTTACTCGACGGCAGCTACGACATGATACTCCTTCCCCGCCGTGCGACAACAACAATGGCGGTCGACAACCCGCTCGCCGGCGGGGAAATCGACGACGCCTTCCCCACGTGGTGGAAGGACGACATTCGAGCTTGTCCCGTCCCCTCCCCCGCCGACGGAGGAGGAGGCGGGGCAACCAAGGCCAAGCGGGAAGCGGCACCTCGTTGGCTGTCGAGCGAGTCGACGGCGCCGGTGCCCCAACGGAGGGCGCGTCGGGCATCGATCTCGCGTCTGAGACGAAGACGAGCGCCGCCTCCCTGCAACACGCCAATCTCAAGCAAACGCACGACGCCAGCACGCTCGCGAAGGACTTGCTGGGCGTCACCCTCGTACCTGAGACAACGGTGCAGTCAGTCCCAGACGCGACCTCGTCCCCGAACGTCGACCGAAAGGTACTGACCGATTCCCGTCTCGTGTCTTTTGGATTCGGCCTCGACCCACCAAGCGACTCTGCTTCGGTGAGCACTCTCTTAGAGGTGAGTCCAAACCCTCTGGGGTATCGTGTGCGGTCACCCTGGGACCGACTGACGGCCGACTCGACCTACGAGTCCTCGGGGTCCGAGGAAGATGGCGAGCCCCACCTCTGTTGGGATTTCTCCGGACTTGGTAACCCCAGTGCCGTGCAGGACTTCATGACCGCATGTGACTACTGCCTTTTCGACTGTTCCGACGGCAGCCGCGGCCTCGACAATGAGGACCGCGGCCCAAGTCGTGAATGTTTCCACGTCGATCTAGGGGGTCCCGGCGAAGGCAACCATCTTGGTATGCCGGAAAATGGTGATCCCCCTAGGCCCGTGCCTCGCGTTGACATCCTTCGGGAGCTAGCTGTGGTCCACGTCCCGGCGGGGGGTCCTGACCCACAACTCGAGCAAATCCGCGAGAGGCAGGCCAGGCTCGACGAGGGAGCAGGAACGCTTGTGCCGATCCGCCGGGACATCGGGCAGGAATGGGCGGTCCAACCCCCGGCCGGAGAAGCGCGTCATCTCCCCAAGGACATCCAGTACCGCATCGCCGACGACGTCAGGGTGAGGCCGCCGCCGGATTCCAGCGGAGTCGGCCAAAACCTGGCTGCAGCGGCAATACTCCTCCGCGCGATGCCGGAGCCATCAACCATCGAGGGGCGGCGTATCCAGGGAGAGCTCAAGAATCTCCTGGAGAACGCCGCGGTCCGACGGGCCGAAAGCTCTGCCTCCCGAAGGCAGGGGTTCCCCTCGGAACATCGCGCCGCGACTTCCCGATTCATGCGAGAAGCCTCGGTCCACTCCGGGCGCACGCGCAACACAGCGCCTGCAGTCCCGGGTCGCCTCGGCAACGAGCGTCATCATCACAGCCGTCGGGCCCACCTCGACGACAGGGCGCGCCGAGGCTACCACCCCAGGCGTGAGGGACGCTACGATAGTGGGGAGGATCGGAGTCCTTCGCCCGAACCACCCGGTCCGCAGGCTTCTAGCCGCGCCATACGACGGGCACCATTCCCGACCCGGTTCCGAACCCCGACTACTATCACAAAGTACTCGGGGGAGACGAGACCGGAACTGTGGCTCCTGGACTATCGGCTGGCCTCCCAACTGGGTGGAACGGACGATGACAACCTCATCATCCGCAACCTCCCCCTGTTCCTCTCCGCCACCGCTCGAGCCTGGCTGGAGCACCTGCCCTCGGGGCAGATCTCCAACTGGGACGACCTGGTCCAAGCCTTCGCCGGCAATTTCCAGGGCACGTACGTGCGCCTTGGGAACTCCTGGGATCTCCGAAGCTGCCGCTAGCAGCCGGGAGAGTCTCTCTGGGATTACATCCGGCGATTCTCGAAGCAGCGCACAGAGCTGCCCAACGTCACCGATTCAGATGTCATCGGCGCATTCCTCGCCGGCACCACCTGCCGTGACCTGGTGAGCAAGCTGGGTCGCAAGACCCCCACCAGGGCGAGCGAGCTAATGGACATCGCCACCAAGTTCGCCTCTGGCCAGGAGGCGGTTGAGGCCATTTTCCGGAAGGACAAGCAGCCTAGGGCCGCCCACCGGAAGATGCTCCCGAGGCGTCAACTCAGCGCTGCGCCAAGAAGAAGGGCAAGAAGAAGTTGCAAGCGAAACGCGACGCCAACGACGCGGACCTTGTCGCCGCCGCCGAGCACAAGGACCCTCGGAAGCCTCCCGGAGGTGCCAACCTCTTCGACAAGATGCTCAAGGAGCCGTGCCCCTATCATCAGGGGCCCGTCAAGCACGCCCTTGAGGAGTGTGCCATGCTTCGACGACACTTCCACAAGGCCGGGCCACCCGCGGAGGGTGGCAAGGCCCTCGACGACACAAAGGAGGAAGATCACAAGGCAGGAGGGTTCCCTGAGGTCCGCGACTGCTTCATGATCTACGGCGGGCAAGTGGTGAACGCCTCGGCTCGGCACCACAAGCAAGAGCGTCGGGAGGTCTGCTCGGTAAAGGTGGCGGTGCCAGTCTACCTAGACTGGTCCGACAAGCCCATCACCTTCGACCGGGCCGACCATCCAGACTACGTGCCGAGCCCGGGGAGATACCCACTCGTTGTCGACCCCGTCATCGGCAATGTCAGGCTCACCAAGGTCCTCATGGATGGAGCCAGCAGCCTCAACGTCATCTATGCCGAGACCCTCGGGCTCCTGCGTGTCGATCTGTCCTCAGTCCGGGCAGGCGCTGCGCCTTTCCACGGGATCATCCCCGGGAAGCGCGTCCCGCCCCTCGGACAACTCGACCTTCCCGTCTGCTTCGGAACGCCCTCCAACTTCCGAAGGGAGACCCTCACGTTCGAAGTGGTCAGGTTTCGAGGAACCTACCACACAGTGCTGGGGAGGCCATGCTACACCAAGTTCATGGCCGTCCCCAACTACACCTACCTCAAGCTCAAGATGTCGGGCCCCAACGAGGTCATCACCATCGGGCCCACGTACCGACATGCGTACGATTGCGATGTGGAGTGCGTGGAGTACGCCGAGGCCCTCACCAAATCCGAGGCCCTCATCGCTAACCTGGAGAGCCTCTCTAGGGAGGCGCCCGACGTGAAGCGTCACGCCAGCAACTTCGAGCCAGCGGAGACGGTTAAGTTCGTCCCCCTCGACCCCAGCAGCGACGCCTCCAAGCAGATCCGGATCGGCTCCAAGCTCGATCCCAAATAGGAAGCAGTGCTCGTCGACTTTCTCCGCGCAAACGCCGACGTTTTCGCGCTTCATCTCACGCCTCGGCGAAAGAGGCCTGCCTCTGTACCGCCTCTTAAGGAAGGCCGAGTGCTTCACGTGGACCCCTAGGGCCGAGGAAGCCCTCGGGAACCTGAAGGCGCTCCTCACGAACGCGCCCGTCTTGGTGCCCCCCCCCCCCCGTTGCTGGAGGAGCAGGCTAAAATAGCCTCGGGGCGAACAACGGTTCCCCTGGATGCCTTCACCCGAGACTCGCATCGACCCTCGGTCAAGATCGACGACATGCCCGAGCCCGAGGCGCCCTCGGCCCAGCCCGAGGCACCCTCGACTCGGCCCGGGGCATCCTCGGTTCAGCCCGAGGTGCCCTCGGCCCCCGAGGGCGAGACACTGCACGTCGAGGAGGAGCGAAGCGGGGTCACGCCTAATCAAAACTGGCAGACCCCGTACCTGAAATATCTCCACCGAGGAGAGCTACCCCTCGACCGAGCCGAGGCTCGGCGGTTGGCGCGACGCGCCAAGTCGTCCGTCTTGCTCGGAGATGGGAAGGAGCTCTACCACCGCAGCCCCTTGGGCATCCCCCAGCAATGCATTTCCATCGCCGAAGGTCAGGAACTCCTACGAGAGATACACTCGGGGGCTTGCGACCATCACGCAGCACCCCGAGCCCTTGTTGGAGACGCCTTCCGACAAGGTCTCTAATGACCGACGGCGATGGCCGACGCCACCCGAATTGTCCACACCCGCGAAGGGCGTCAGTTCTACGCAAGGCAGACCCACCCCTCGCGGAAGACACCCGGGGGCTACACGCACCCCTGGGAAGGGCCGCTCGTCATCGCCAAAGTTCTGAAGCCCGGAACAAACAAACTGGCCGACAATCAAGGCGAGGTCTGCACCAACATTTGGAACGTCTAACAGCTACGTCGCCTCTACCCTTAAGATGCTTTCAAGTTGTTCATATAACTCGCTCCCACACAAGGTTTAGTCATCAAGGAAGGGTCAGCCTTGCCTCGGCAGAGCCTGACCCTCCCTCGGGGGCTAAAAGGGGGAACCCCCTCTGCATCAAAATTTTCAATCAAAAAGGCTTTTGCGTTCCCCTGGCTATGTCGGAAGCAGGACCCCAAGGAGCGAACGCGGGTGCATGTAAGTGGCAAGGCTGACTGAGCCAAGGGACTCCTACGCCTCTGGGTTACGGATACCTCACTCGTCACCCACCACGAAAAGTGACTCCTACTTGGGGAAGCCACCCTGCTACTGACGGACGAGGCCGGACACGCAAAATGAAAGGAAAAGGGGCACGACTTTATGCAACGATAATAAAGTGTTCAGGCCTCAGCGGCCGCAAAAAGACACACGTGCATCCAACAGAAACTGCTCCGACAAAGTTAGGCATCGCCCGGGGAAGGAGCCGCGCCTTCGGCTTCGTCCCCGCCCTCGGCAAAGTCCACCCCAGCTTCGGACGACGGCGCAGGCGGGAGGATCTCTACCTCGAAGGTGGTCGCCAGCACTGCGCTCGGACCCGCGGCGGCCGCGTCGAGCCTCTGGACTTCTGCCAGGGCGGCTTCATCTTCATCAGGAAGGCAATACCCCTCGCTGACCCGCTCCAGGTCCACGACGTAGTGGGAAGCGAGCACGGCGAAGGCCCGCCTGACGCCATGGTGTAGCGCCTCGCGGAGTCTGTCGCGCACATGATCGCCCAAGGCCTGCAGGCGACTTTGTGGGGAGCTTCCTAAGGGGACGACGCCGAAGCCAAAGACCCAGCAGAAGTTCGAGATGGCCTCGGACATGGCCACGTGGTCGGCCTCCCTCTGCTCGGCCGCCCCGACAAGCGCCCTGGTGGACTCATCAAGGGCGGACTCAAGCTCTACGAACAGCCAGAACGCAAGGCCTCAAACACAAGCGGAGGAAACAAGCTGAAACGAAAACCAGAAATGGCCAGGACATACCTCCAACTCGGGCACGCTGCTCCGAAGCTGCGGCCTGGGCTACGGCTAGGTCCACTGCAAGGGCTCCAGCCCGGCTTTCAGCCTCGGCAGCTCGACCCCGGGATTGGTCTCGCTCATCAACGACCTGGTCGAACTCCGACTACCGTCGCTGCACCTCTGCGCGTGTCGCTGCCGCCTCTGTGCGGGCCGCTGCCGCCTCTGCTCTCAGATCGGCGCAGAGCAACCGAAGGTCCCCCTCTTCGGCGCCCTGCTGGGAGAGGCGCGCAGTATCCCCAGCAAGCGAGGTCCTCAGGGATCGCAGCTAGCCCCAGATATCGACCTCGTGGCGGATGAACGATGACTTGGCGGTGCTCAGATCCGTCAGATCCTAAGGGAAGGAAGCGGGGCGTCACAAGAGACGCCTTGGTCACAAAAAGGTACGCCTGAAACCATTACCTGGAGGATTTTGGGGATGTCCCTGCAGAAGACCTCCAGCGATGACCGGAGCGACCCCACCGTTGCTCCAGCGCACTTGCGGAGCTTGTCCCAAGACTGCTCCTCCCGCTCGTCGTTGAGAACGAAGAAGGGATCCGAGGCCCCATGGGTCCAGAATCGGAGCAACTAGGGCCGCTCCTCGGAGCTCCGCCGCGCAGCGACGAGGCCGCCGCTCGGTGGGACGGATCGCGCTTCCACGCCCCCCTCCTCCGAGGCACCGAGCGCCGACGCCTCGGCCATCTCAGCATCGGCAGCAACGGGTCACTCCCCGACTGGGACGGCAGCGGTATCAGCAGCAGTAGGCGCCGGCACCGGCGGCATGTCCGGTGGGCCCGGGGCCACGTCTGCGCCAGCCGCCTCCTCCAGCACGATGGCCGCCTCGGCAGAAGAGCCGGCCTCGGGATCTCGCTCCACGACGGTTGGTGCCGCCAGAGCCCCCCGCTGTGGAGCGCCTTGCGAGAAGGCCAGCTGAACAACGAGGCCCGGCGCGACACTGGCTGCGGAAGCCGACGTCGTCTTAAGGGCCTTCCGGGGAGCCAGATCGGTCAGGTCGTGGCTTCGCTTGCTGAGGAGGAAAGGAAAGTCGTGGTCGGGACATACGAATGAGAAGCCAGGACGAAGACGCTCCAAGATACTTACCCGCTCTGGGCCATGATCAACCGCGCCTAAGGGGAGGTCTCTTGTATCTTGACCCCCGAAGACACCGCCGAGGTCCGCCTCGCCGCAAGCTTCGGCATCACCCTCGCCTTGGGCACCTTGGACGCCCGGGAGACGGACTGCCCGGGCGTTGCCACGGCGACCTGAGGGTCACCCTCCTGCGCTGACGGCGTGGCCGACGGCTCCCGAGAAACAGATGCCTCGGCCTGACTCCCCGGGGTCACCTCGACTTCCCCGGCCGAGGGGTCAAGTACCCCCTCGGTCTGCCCCAGCTCGTCGGGCCGGGACCTCGGCGTCCCGACTCCGGGAACTGACGGCGCCAGCCCACTCGGGGGCTGGCTTGACGACTCCTGGCCTAGCCTCAAACCCGGGCTGAGGCCAAGGCGGGCAGCCATGTCGTCGTCCTCGTCATCATCTTCATCGTCGTCGTCGTCAGGCGTCTCCGGCGACGGCTCCCTCGGGAGCCCCTCCCTCTCCTGCCGACGATGGAGCTTCTCCAAGGCGTCTCGGGCCCGCGTCCGCTCGCGGGCCCGGGCCTTCTTCGCGTCCTTCTTCTTATTCTTCTCCTCCGCGACAACCCGCCGCGCTGCTCGGTCCACCGCGTCCTCTGGGACCCGTGGCCGGGAAGGCCTGTGCCACCCTACCTCCTGGAGGCGAACGGAAATCCCGACCGTAAGGACCAAAGGCAACCTGACGCAAGGAGAAGGAAGGAGCGGATACTCACCAGGGTAACACACCTGTGGTCGGGGCGCATCAAGGGCTGAGAGAAGGCGCTGGCGTCCGGTTTTCCCAACGCGACGGCCACCCGCCCGTGGAGAACGTCGATGGGAAGAGGATCCGTGGACATCCGCGAGCCCTCCAAGTCAGCCTCCGGTGTCATCTCCCAAAGCGGCAACCGCCGCTCCGCCAAGGGAAGCACCCTACGGCGGTGAATGGCGGCAATCACTCCCGCGCCAGTAAGTCCTCCTTTCCGCAACACCTCCAGGGCCTTGAGAAGGGGCTCGAGGTTTTTCTGTCTGTCGTGCGGGGTACCGTAGCGCCAGGTATCGGCAGCGGCAGTGTACCCGCCGTCATTCCGGAGGTAGAACCACCGGCGCTGCCACCCTTTGTTCGAGGACGCGAGGATGGCGGGGATGTACATCGACGCCCGCGACTGCCTCAGCTGGAGAATGCAACTGCCGGCCCGCACTGCCGCGTGGACCCTTCTCTCTCGTCGGCGAAGCAAAAAGCTCCACGGAGAAGAGATGAGCCCACAAGTCCCAGTGGGGGGCGATCCCCAAGTATCCTTCGCACAACGCTGCGAAGATGGCGGCCTGCGAAATGGAGTTGGGACTAAGGTTGTGCAACTCCACCTCATAGTTGTACAGGATCGCCCGCATAAAGCGGCTTGCCGGCACACCGAACCCCCGCTCGTGGAAGGAGACAAAGCTCACGACGTACCCCGGCGGCGGGGACGGGGCGGTTCCGCTCGCGGGAGGAATCCACTCCGACTGCCTCTCATCAGAGAGAGGGCGAAGTAAACCCTCGGCAACAAGATCATCCAGGTCCTCCGCTGTGACTATGGAGAAGGGCCATGGATCGCGCGGAGAGATGATGGTCACCCGGTCGGCCATCGCCGAGCAAAAGGGGGTGGTGGCGGAAAGGACTGGGTGGGCGGTTTCCTTTTCTCCGGCTAAACCTCTTAGGTTGCGAAAACCTAAGAAGGAGGCAAGAAGCGGAGCAAAGGACCGTTGCCAGACCCTCCCCCGAGTATATAAAGACCAAGGCGAGACCCGTTCAACGTTTCGCCCGGACCCGCCGCGGGATTCAAAAACCCAAGGCGAAACGGCCGTTCCTCGAACGGCTCGCACACGCGCAACGGCCGCCCCGCGAACCGCTCGCCCCGTCGCATTAACTCCGCGGCGGGACAGGCGGCGCCTCAGGCGGGAGAAGCAAGCGATGCTTCGCCTTCGCCATAATGACCGCGTCGAAAAAGTTACGCCACGTCATTCGACTTCGCATCCTTTTCCTTTTCCTCTTTCTCTCTCTTACAACAGGGACCAGGAAAGGAGGATACCCTAAAAAGGACCCTTCTCCATGAAGGAAACAGGCTCCGAGCCTCCCTACTGATCAGAGGTTCGAAGGCCGGCCCCTTGGAGGGGTTCAATGGCCGCCTCAGATCGATTGGGTTCTGCGCCCACTACTGGTCAGAGGTTCGATGGCCGGCCCCTCGAAGGGTTCAACGGCCGCCTCAGGCCACTCGGGCTCCGCGCCCACTACTGATCAGGGGTTCGTAGGCTGGCCCTCGAAGGGTTCACAGCCGCCTCAGACACAGAGCGAGGGATGACCCTGGGTGCGTTCGATACATAACCAAGGCTCGAGCTACGCTCCCGAAGTACCCTAGGACATTTCCGAGACCAGCGGGAACGATCTTGTAACGGAATCCCATCAGAGGGAGGCATCGAGCCCTCGGACCCCGTTAGCAGGGGACCGGGTCCGGCAGATCACCCGCAGGTACTTTTGGGCGCGCCTCTGGGCCTCTAGCCGACCCCTAACAAATGGGGCACGGACGTCCGCTCGGATTACCCGCCAGCAGCTCACCGGAAACACCATGTTCGGCGCCCTTCGAGGACAACATGGCGCTTTCCCCCCTCCTCCTTGTGGAAAGGCGACGCAGGGGCGTATGCAAAAAAGACGAGTCTGTCCTTGACCGTCCTCTCGCCCTGTGCAGAGGCTCGGGGGCTGCTCTCGCAAACCCGGCTCCGGCCAAACCGTTGACAGCGTCAACATACCAGCCCGAGAACTTGGGACCCGACCGTGCACTCGGGCTATAGCCAGCTCGCATGAGGGAACAACTAGACCAGCCGAAGTGTTGCGAAACGCACTAAGACCTCGAAGGAGTAAAACTACTCCTCCGAGGCCTTGGGGGCTACACCCGGCGGGTGCGCTCGCGCGCACCCACTGGAACAGAATGCAACCAAAAAAGGTTGGTCCCATTGCAAAAAAGTGCGGCAAAAGCCTCCAAGCGAGTATTAGTACTCCCTTGGAGGCTCGAGGGCTACTGTCGGGGACCATAATTAGGGGTACCCTCAAGACCCCTAAATCTCAGCTGGTAACCCCCATCAGCACAAAGCTGCAGAGGCCTGATGGGTGCGATTAAGTCAAGGATCGGTCCATTCAAGGGACATGATCGTGCCTCGCCCGAGCCTAGCCTCGGGCAAGGGAAGCCGACCCCGGAGAACCTACGTCTCGCCTGAGGACCCCCCTCCAGCAACGGGCACACTATCGGCTCGCCCGAGGCCCAGTCTTCACCAAGAAGCAACCTTGGCCACATCGCCACGCCGACCGACCAAATCGCAGGGGCATTTAATGCAAAGGTGGCCTGACACCTTTATCCAGACGCATGCCCTCCAGTCGACAGAGCCGAAGTGACCGCAGTCACTTCGCCGCTCTACTGACGGGTCTGACAAGAGGACAGCGCCGCCTGCGCCGCTTCGACTGCTGAGCCACCCGACAGAGTGAAGCTGACAGCAGCCAAGGCCGGCCTCAGGCATCATAGGAAACTCTGCCTCGCCCGACCCCAGGGCTCGGACATGGGCACAACCCCAGAAGACGGCGAACTCCGCTCCGCCCGACCTAGGGCTCGAACATGGGCTCAACCCCGGAAGACGACGAACTCCGCCTCGCCCGACCCCAGGGCTCGGACATGGGCTCAACCTCGGAAGACGACGAACTTCACTCCGCCCGACCCAGGGCTCGGACATGGGCTCAGCCCCAGGAGACGATGGACTCCGCTTCGCCCGACCCCAGGGCTCGGACTCAGCCCTGGCCTCAGCCGACGGTCTCTGCCTCGCCCGACCCAGGGGCTCGGACTCGACCACGGCCATGGAAGACAGACTCGACCTCGAACTCGGAGGAGCCTCCACATCGCCCAACCTAGGGCGCGGACCGACCACGTCAACAGGAGGCGCCATCAATACCCTACCCCGAGCTGACTCAGGCTATGGGGAACAAGACCGGTGTCCCATCTGGCTCGCTCCGCCAGATAGGCAATGATGGTGCCCCGCATGCTCTGTGACGACGGCGGCTCTCGGCCCCCTTATGGAAGCAAGAGGACGTCAACAAGGACTCGACAGCCCCGACAGCTGTCCTTCCGCCAGGCTCCAGCGCTCCTCCGACGGCCACGACACCACACGAACCGGGTGCCAAAACCTCTCCAGCTGCCACGATGGCATGTACTTAGGGCGCTAGCTCTCCTCCTCTAGACACGTAGCACTCTGCTACACTCCCCATTGTACACCTGGATCCTCTCCTTACGCCTATAAAAGGGAGGACCAGGGCCCTCTTACAGAGGGTTGGCCCGCGCGGAGAAGGACGGGACGGCGCTCGTGCAAGGCCACTCGCTCCCACTCCCGCGTGGACGCTTGTATCCCCCTACTGCAAGCGCACCCGACTCAGGCGCGGGGCTAACACGAAGGCCGCGGGATCCACTCTCTCACGCCTGCCTCCCTCCGGCTGCTTCCTTTCCCCCCTTCGCGTTCCGCCTCGCGTCGACCCATCTGGGCTGGGGCACGCGACGACAATTCACTCGTCGGTCCAGGGACCTGCCGGGTTTCGAAACACCGACAGTGATCTCAAGTAGAATCTCCATGTTATTTTAAAATTCTCAACAATATAAGTATGCATGCATGCATAGAAAAGGCTTACTGCTCTAAGATACTGAGGAATTTTGCATAGGTTGAAGGGTCGTAGTTCAAGGAGTCGAGCACCAGCACCTTTCCAACCTTAGGATAAATTATGAAGCATATCCAATGGTCACTGTACAAATCAAATTAATTTGTGATGCATGTGTATTGAAATAATTATTTTTTATGCAAAATCACACTTACTTAAAGTTGTACGGGGCCCTTATGGCTTCCCTATCTTGAAATTTAAGCATTGCATTTGCTATGTTTAGGCACATATTGTTTAGGCACATTTTTATAATCTGCCTTAGTTGGGATCTTTATCTTTACGACCATTGCCTTAGCCTTTTCTGTAGAGTCCTCATGCTTGGCCAAATCAACAATATGTGATGTGAGGTCCCGTGCAATCCCTTTCAAAAATCGAGCTATGCCAGCAGTAGTAGCTTTACTCTTCTTTTTCTTGAATGTGGACACCAATTTTGGTACAGGGAATTTAGATTTCTTTGATTGGCGTGAATCCCTTGATGGCTATGGAGAAGGTTGTGGTGTCCTAAATGTTAATGCTTGTGGCGGAGACGGTGGATTAGAAAGAGGATGAGGAGCAGCATGGGAAAATTGTGGAGGTGATGATGGATGTAAAGGTACTAAAGTTTGAGGAGGCAGAGATGGTTGGGGATGAGACGACGACGGCGTTGGTGGATCAACCAATTCGACATCCCTTTGAGGCCAAAGGATGAATTTTTTTATGGCTTGTCCATGTGTCTTGATTCCTTCGGGCCTAGGGATGTCTAGCATGTCGTCCTCAGATCCTTGGACGACCGTCGTCACTTCTACCCTATAATAATCATCTGGTATGTCGCTTCCATGAAACTTGCATCTTGGGATCACAATGCATGTTCCTACTTTCTTCGTACGATTATTGTTAATACCATATCTTATAACTAGTGTGCACGTCACTGGCCTTGTTATGTCATCAACTGGATAACGAACCTTATTTCCCATTGACGTGACAAAGCTTGGGACGATTGTACAATCAGTGGAAGCCAGCGATTGAGCTACTAGAATTATTTGCAGCTGTGGAGTGGTCATCTATTGAACAGACATCACACTCGCCAACTGCTGCATCAATTCTAGTGGAGGATTTGATAACATTTGAGACATCAGGCATTTGAACTCTTTCTTTGCCTCCTGCTTAAAATAATCCGACAACTCTTCTTTGTATCGATCACGTTTCTTGTACAAACCTTCCCACTGTGGTCTGAATCCTTCCATCCATCCATCCTTAGATGAGATTCCTCATACACGGCCAGGATGCTTAGGGTTACCGAGACCAGCCGTTAGTATGTCTCCCTCCCTTTGTGGCTTAAATGATCCTTGGCTCTTCTTAGCTGCCATTGCATATATGTTTTTTTGTAGCATCTTCGACATTTGGATCATCAAAAGATACACCCACCTCAGTTTCCCTGGGTTTTCTAGCACAGATCCAATTAGTCTTCCTTTCACCAAGTTGCTCGAAAAGCGTCGGCAACCCTACGGCCTTCTTCTCGACGTCTTCTTGTCTCCATTTAGAAACTTGACGCTTGTAACCACCTGTGCCTAAGTGGTGGTGGTACTTTCTCTTCTTAGATAGTTCTGAATTTGCCTCGCTTATAGATATGAATTCAGGGCTGCTCCTCTCCTCTGATATTTCTTTGCAAATTTTGTATTCATCTTAGACCTCCAGTTTCGAAAATTGATTGCAAGCTGCTTCATCGTGTATTTGTTCACAAGTTCTTCTGAACCCCGAGGTAGAACAAACCTCATTAATAGCTTATTCCATATTTGATTCTTGACATCAACTGACACATGTTTCCAATGTCAAATTGTGATGTCAAGATTATCCCTAACTAAGAACCCAAGTGCATTTCAGAACTTAGGGAGTGCCTCTTCTGGAGCTAGGGGCTGACCTTTCGGGCTCACATCTGAGATTTTATATGTTTTGTCAAGAAACTTGTTTAGTCCCTGTCACCTCTTTTCTAGTCGCTCTGCTTCCTTTTCCTTGACCTCTCGGTGGTTGTATCGGTCGGTACTGGTGCGTCTTCGTCTTGGTTCAGCCCCGGTGCGTCATGGTATCGTGCCACGGCTTCATCAAGTATCACACGATATTGAGACAAGACCTCATATTCATGTAATGAAATGCAAAACATGCATGTGTAATAGACATTATGAAATCAACTAATTAGGTGCACAAACAAAACTAAAGATGTGTACTTTACCTCACACTCTTGTGGATCATAATTAGGGTCACGTTGCAAATCACGCCGAGCGGCCCTATCTATGCTAGGACAAGGGTCGGTAGGCGTTTCATATCCTTCATCACTTGAATGTTCTTGAGAAACACCCTTGTAAATGTGATCGGGCAGTAACCCTTGGTCCTTGTTTACAGAACTCATTGAGCTATATATATAAGATTGCAACAAAGATTCAAAAAAATTGAACACAAAGATTGGAATAGAAGATTAGAACATAATATATATATATATATATATATAAAATCACACTAAGTTCTTACATAATATGTACTCCACCATACTAAGTTCTTAGATATAGTACGTCGTCCATCATACTAAGTTTAGAACATATATCGTAATTTCTACTCGTCGTCGTCGTCCATTAGTGTTGTCCAATCGATCTCCCCATCTTCATCGTTGGAGAGGATGATGACTGGCGCTACCGGCTCCACATGCACGGGCGCGGAGACAACCTCACGTGCAGTCGTCGAACCCGAGGAGCCCACAACAGCATGTTGACGGTGACGCTTCGAGAGAACTCTGCAGGCGCACATGAAAATATGGCGTATGGCGTCTTGATGATTGAGCCTCAACTGGTGCCGAAGCTCGAGGTGGCAACGTTGCATGAGACGTGCTGTTGCCAGCCGCTCCGCTAGTGTACGTGGCTTGAGGCGCAATGCGATGGCATCCACTGGGTCCATTTTGAGGCTGCATCGACGACAGAAAAGTCTAGCTTGAACTATATATACTGCAGGCTGGCGAAGGGGTAGACCGGTGGCGGCCACCAGAGCTAGCGCGCGGTGGCCGCCATCATAGCTAGCGCAGCGGCTGCCATAGCTAGCGTGTCGAGCATGCGATGGCCATAGCAAGCCCTAAGGTTTACTAACCAGCGTCGTGCTCCCTAGGTTTACGACCAGCGGCGAGCACGTTGACCGACGCAGCTGATGACGGCGGCGGCGTTGGCAAAGGGGAAAGGGAAAGAGTAAATAAAGGGACAGAGGAAAACCTGACGGTGGCGCGGTGGCGCGAGGATGGCACGGAGGATCGCCGGCGAAGAAACCCTCGGGGATGAAATCCGATAGCATGACGGCGTGATGAGATAAACCGGCTCAAGGGGACTTGTAAATTTTTCAAGCTCTCGCTAGCCACCCATTATATAGGCGCAATTTTCTACTGGCGGTTGTCATAGAGAACCACCAATATAGATTGTTTTCCTCTGGCGATTGTCTTAGAGAACATCTAGTATAGATAGTTTGCCACTGGTAGTTGTCTTTGAGAACCGCCAGTATAAAATATTTACAATGGATTTCCATTGTCTAATGTACTTTTATATATATTACATTAAGTATACTTTTATATCTTCTATGACAAGGGCAACTTGGTCGTTGAGAACCGCTAGTAAATTAAGACAATGAAGATATATATATATATATATTGATCTCAAACTTATAGTAGACATGGTCCTAACAATAATCAATTACAAGACAAGTTTATAATCTAGGGAGCTATTATTCTGCCTTGTCCATCATGGCGTACCCAGGGCAACAATTTACGTGGGATGTTTCGCTCAACGTTCCTTATCTTGGTTGGATGGTCTATAAAAAAGACATCGTTGAATTGGTTAAAATCCTCCATATCAGATACACCATCAACTCCTATAGCTTGTTGTTTTCCACGAAAAACTACATGCTTCGATTTGTCGGTGCTTTTCTTCTCATTGTTAGAAATGATCTGTTCGGCGTAGAAGACCAGTGCAGCATGATTAGCAAGGATCCATGGGTCGTATTTGTAACCTACCTTACTTAGATCAAGAACTCTCACCCCATATTTGTCTATCATGACATGTTTGTCTTCAACCCATTGACATCAAAAACTGAGATATTAAATGTACCATGGTCTAGTTCCCATATGTCCTCAATAAAGCCAAAATATGTAATAGTCTGACCAGTTTCATCGTCTATGGCCTCGCATCGAACACCGATGTTTTGTGATATGCTCCTTTTGTCCTTGGACTTGGTACAAAATGTAAATCCACTAATGTCATAGGTTTGCCATGTCATGACCTAGCATGATGGTCCAGATGCCAACCCCTTGATGGTTTGTTCTTCTATTGTATCTCCGTGTGCAATGTCCTTCACAATTAGCCATGTGTTGAACCACTGCTTATGTTGCTTCATTAACCAATCATCTGTTTGCCCAGGATTTTTCTCGCGAAGCTCATTGATGTGTTGTTGGATAAATGGCTCCATTATCGCTAACTGATGTAGGATGTTGTGATGTGCCTCAAGTACTGTATTGTAATCCAGTGGGATGAAGGATTTCCGTCCCATCCTACTGCTCCATACAGTCTACCCTCATGTCATGACGGAGGCAGACCTATTGCAACCTGGTCTTTTAGGATACTATTGCAAATTGGACCTCCGGACTCAATGGCCTCTTCGGTACAGTACCCTCTATCATGGATGCCTCAGAATGAGCACGGGTTGATATATAACCATTCAGTATTGACATGAAATGCTCATACGTCCACATTTCATGCAAGTACATAGGACCCAATGCATCTATTTGTGGTACCAAGTGCACCACAAGGTGCACCATAATATCAAAGAACGATGGAGGGAAACACATCTCAATCTATGATATTGTCTCCACTACGAATTCCTAAAGAGATGCCAACTCATCATGGTCAATTACCTTTTGTGAAATTCTATTCAAAAACTAGCACAACCATGTGATTGTCATCTTTAAAAACAGAGGATTTATAGCTCTGATGGCAATAGGTAGGAATGTAGTCAACATGACATGATAATCATGTGAGTTGTAGTTGGTGACCTTCAGGTCTTTCATTGACACAATACTTTGTATGCTAGAGCAGAATCCGGATGGGACTCCCAAATTCTTGAGCCAAACACACATCACATGTTTCTCATCTACATTAAGATTGTAGCTTGCTGCCGAAAGATGGTACTTCCCATTTTCTTGAAGAACAAGATGTAGTTCCTTTTTTATGCCTAAATTTACCAAGTCCATGCGTGAATTGAGCCCTTCTTTTGTTTTGCCCTTTATGTCTAGCAAGGTGCCAATTATGCTTTCAAACACGTTCTTCTGAACGTGCATACCATCGATCGCATGCCGCACATCTAACTCTTTCCAGTAAGGCAAGTACTCGAAGAAAATAGACTTGTTTTTTAATATAGCTCCCAAAGCTGGTTTGGCATCCTTCCTTGTTTTCCCATCTTTTGTTTTCTTCTCGAAAACAAAGTTGATATTCCTTACTATTTCTAAAACTCTATGACCTATATTGTTACCCGATGGAGGAGTAGAATGTAGTTCACCATTATTGTCGAAGTACTTATCCATCTTTCGTATGCGGTACCTGTGTCCTTCCAATAAAAAGCGTCTATGCCTCATGTACACTATCTTGTTAGATGCAGTAAGGGACATGTAAGCAGTTTCATCAATACATATTGTGCAACCAACCTTTCCCTTAAACTGGCCTGACAATGTGAAGAGAGCAGGGTAATCGATGATAGTAACAAAAATAATTGCTCTTAGTGTGAACAAATCTTTACGATACTCATCCAACATTTGAACACCTGTTTCCCACAATATTTTCATATCATCCATTAAGGGCTACAAAAATACATCCATGTCAACTCCAGGTTGTGTAGGTCCAGAAATAAGAATGGTTAGCAAAATGTACTTTCGTTTCTGCATCAACCATGGAGGAAGGTTGTATATGGTGAGGATCACTGGCCATGTGCTATGCTTACTGCTCCTCTCAGCAAATGGATTCATTCCATCGGTACTCAGTGCGAACCTAACATTTCTTGGTTCATCGGAAAAGTCTCGGTGGTTGTCATTGAAATCTTGCCACTACTTCCCATCGGCTGGATGTTGAAGCTTCCCATCATTTTTGTGCTCATCAGAAGCATGCCAGCTCATAAGTTTGCATCCTCAGGGTTAGCGAACAAACACCTCAATCGACGACGGGGCGGTACCACCTCTGTAACACCCCTGGATCCACAAACACCCCAGAATGCTACTAACTACTCATCTAACATTCATATATAAAATTTCGACAGCATCTCCTTTGAAAATTGCATAAACGGGGAAGTAACAAAGTAAAAATAGATATCATGATAAGAAAACATAATAGACACTAATAATCTGCTAGCAATGGGAAGACAACCATAACGACATGAACTGAATTAATCATTGCGCACAACTAGTTAAAAACAAACATCCTTTGACATGAAGTTTCTAATTAAATCATGATTGCGCCTAGGCAGCGTTATTATGAGAGTGAAGGTGGATGTGCTGCTACTTCCCACTTCCCTTGATGAGCAACAAGCACCTGCATTGAGTAATGCAAGAGTGAGATGAAACATCTCAGCAAGCAAATTGTTTTGACGAGATATTTAAACCACAAATTGAATTAATCAACATTTTAAAAGAATCACAATTAAGATCAGAAATACTTGTAGATATAAAACTCAGTAGTCCCAATACAACCAATACCATCTCATTTCCTCGAACAACCACAATAGGTTGTATAACACTTCCCTGCATCAACAATACCTGCAAATATCACTTCAATGTATGTATAGGAATGCAATGTGTAGGACCTCTGTCTTCATACCTCTGAGGGTATAAAACCACATCATCTGCAAATATCACTTCAATGAATGCATATGAATGCAATGCATTTGTCCTCTGCCTTCATACCTCTAAGGGTATGAAGCCGCATCGTACCCCTCCTCGAGCAACGTATGATGCTAAGTTGTACCGGTACGGTTGGACCATAGGTCACGACAAAACTTCAGATGCAAGTGAATCATGCAATGTATATGGCATGATGCATTTATCAATATACTTCACTTCCTTCACATACAATACAAACCTCAAACAATACTTCGTTTACCTTCAGATACAATACAAACCTCAAATAATACTTCATTTACCTTTAGGGGTGTGAATTAATCTCATGGGTCATACTCGAATCATCATCATCAATATATGATTAAGCATCAATATAATACAATCAAGTTAAGCATCACCATAGAGTTCAATTATGAAAGAATTCAACGATTTTGAATATTATAGTGTAGGCGATAAAACAACAGGTCAAAACGGTTGAGGTGTTCTTCACGGCCACGGAAAGATCTACAAATTATCTACGACTCATATATAGACTTTTTATTTTTTGAGGCCACTAAGACCACGGAAAACTGGCATGAACAGAAATTGTTGAATCTGCCATTCTGCAGAAACTAATTTCGAGATCAAACTCTAACCCCACGTCTAATCCAACCTCTAATCCTTCAATACCCAAGATCCACAACCTCCAAAAACACATAATTACAGGGAGGAACATGGATCTTATCCTTACCTACGGTTTTCGCAAGAAAATCTGCAAGAAGAGATGGGTAGAACATCTCCGTGATCCTCTCTTCCTCTTCAATTCAACGTGCTCCTCCTCTTCTCGTTCCTTGTTGTGTGGGGGAAGATCTAGGGAGGAGGAAGCAATGGAGGGCGGCTGCAATGGGAGGCGAGGGGTGGCCAGCCAAGGGAAAAAAGGGGGGTGGCGGCCAAGAGGGGGGGAGGGGGCGGCCAGCCAAGGGAAAAAAGGGGGGTGGCGGCCAAGAGAGGGTGGAGGGGCAAGGGAAAAGGGGTGGCCACCTAGAATTTTGTGGGAGAAAGAAACGACGCCTCAGATGACTTCGGACTTTGCATCCAACGGTCCACAACCCTTTCCCTCATCCACGCAATGAAGATCAACTTTTGGTCAACATTTTTTGGGATATTACACTCTACCTCCTTAAAAAGAATTCTTCCTCGAATTCGGCCACTCCAAGCAAAACACCCAAGGTACCCCATATAGCGCCACCATTCAATACATGGGTCCATTATTGGTCTTAATTAATACAAGAACTTCTACCTTCGACTAATTGTCTAAGGAAACTACACGACCTGACATCAAGCATGAAACAACATGCAATGAAGTTCAAAGCAAGTCATAGATGCAATCAACACTACAATTTCACACCATCGAATTTGGATGCAGCTATACATCAACATCAATGTCTTAAAACAACACTCTTTTATGAAGGGGTAATATGCACTAAGCACAACCCTTACCAACTTCAACAATTCATTTTAATTAAATGGTGAAACATCCACACCAAATGAATGCATAGGAAGATCAAACACCTCACCTCAAAGCACCACGAAACAAGTAGTTCTATTGAAATCAAAACTCCTAATCTTCCTAAACCTTGTTCTTGCCATCATGAAAAGATAATCATGTAATCTAACATTCTTTGCACCCCATTATAGGGAGAAAGTCTACAGAACTAATCGAGCAATAAAGCCAACAAGAAGCCAATAACATTCTACGCGGCACAGGTCATCGAAGGAATGCCAAAAGCTCCACAAAGAGCACTGAAAGCACAACCACACCATACTTGGTTAACCAATGTCACTATACTTCATCCAACAACTCAACTAGGAAAAATATCCTAACTAGTAAGGTTAACCTACACATAATATAAGTCTTCATCTACTGTAGTTTAGAAACTTACATTTCATTCTATCATACGATGCACTCAAAGTACCAGACATACAAGGTCAATAATAACCCCGTAATCCTTCACACATTTGACAAACATCTCAAGCTGATGTAAAAACCACATCATTTAGGAATAGGTGACTAACCACACACAACCAACTCTAGGCTAGGCAATGACTTTATTCAAACCAATAGATAGGTGGTCCAACAATGGCTCCACAAGCATGCATCGGGAAGAGAACCATTAGATCCTCAACGTATTAATACATAATCAATGGATCAAGAAAATCAAAGATTTATTCTACAATTAGTATGGCTAACAGGAAACCACTTTAAACGACATCTAGGCTTTGTGGCAACTAAAATACACAATAGAAGAGAGACATGTAAGCCATTCTGGCTATGTAAAGACTTCCCCCTAAAATCCATATAAAGTTCTAATATTCATTTCTTTTAGAACTGGTTTCTCAACATAAACAATCATTCTTTGCAAAGATAGTTGGAACTATCCACCAACCGCTCAACAACTTAAATTCAAATTGATGGTTACCTTGTAACCCAAAACATGCAATTCACACTCCTCTTAGAAACATCCTCAATCAAGCATATATAACAATATTATTGTAATAAAATTCAACCATGAAAAACATGGTGAAAACAACATAGGCATACTTGTATATCACAAGCATAATAACAACTTCAATCTCACAAAAGACCAGCGATATCAAACGCATTAATAAAACAATATAAAGATTTAGAGATAAATTATGTCAGGCATTAAGTCATAAACAACTTACCACATCACCGTAAAGGAATAGGGAGGGGCGAAATTATTGTCATCTGCACTTCAAAGACATTAATATATATCAAAGATATTTGAACCCATACCCTTCCTATATGTGCAAGTGTGTCAAATTTATCTTCAAATTGCCAAGAATCTAAAGCCTATGCTTTGATACCAACTATAACACGGGGGATCCACAAACACCCCAGAATGCTACTAACTACTCATCTAACATTCATATATAAAATTTTGACAGCATCTCCTTTGAAAATTGCATAAACGGGGAAGCAACAAAGTATAAATAGATATCATGATAAGAAAACATAATAGATACTAATAATCTGCTAGCAATGGGAAGACAACCATAACGACATGAACTGAATTAACCAGTGCGCACAACTAGTTAAAAACAAACATCCTTTGACAAGAAGTTTCTAATTAAATCATGACTGCGCATAGGCAGCGTTATTATGAGAGTGAAGGTGGATGTGCTGCTACTTCCCACTCCCCTTGATGAGCAACAAGCACCTGCATTGAGTAATGCAAGAGTGAGATAAAACATCTCAGCAAGCAAATTATTTTGACGAGATATTTAAACCACAAATTGAATTAATCAACATTTTAAAAGAATCACAATTAAGATCAGAAATACTTATAGATATAGAACTCAGTAGTCCCGATATAACCAATACCATCCCATTTTCTCGAACAACCACAATAGGTTGTATAACACTTCCCTGCGTCAACAATACCTACAAATATCACTTCAATGTATGTATAGGAATGCAATGTGTAGGACCTTTGTCTTCATACCTCTGAGGGTATAAAACCACATCATCCGCATATATCACTTTAATGAATGCATATGAATGCAATGCATATGTCCTCTGCCTTCATACCTCTAAGGGTATGAAGCCGCATCGTACCCCTCCTCGGGCAACGCACGATTGTAACACCCTGAATTTGGGGGTATAAAATTTCTTTGCTCATATTCACAAATTCAGGTGTTACTTCCTTTTCTCATCCTTCCTCATTCTTTTCTCCCTCATTTCTATAGGAGCTAAGTGCTTATTTTACTTGTAATTATAGTTTATTATGTTAAACCCTAAGGGAGTATGAATTGTTGCATCATGTTGAACCCTAGATTTCACTTTTGCTTGGTGCATAATTCTTGGAAGGTTTGATTTGAATTTGGGGCTTATTTGAATTTGAATCAAATAGAATAAAAAAAGAAAAGGAGAAATCAATTCAAAATAAAAAGAAAATGGAAAACAGCCCAACCCAGCCGCCCCCTCGGCCTTTCGGCCCAGTAGGCCCACTCCGCGCGCGCTCACCCGCCCCCTCCTCTCTCTGCGCTGCGGGCCCGGCCTGTCGGCGCGGCCGCCCTCCGCGCACCCGCCTCCCTCTCTCACTGCTCGTCCGGCCCCACCTGTCGGCGCTGCCGCTTCCTCGCGCGCGCCCGCTCCCTCGCTCTCTCTCTGCCCGTGGGCCCAACCCGTCAGCCCCGCTTCCCTCGCGCTCGCGCCCGCTTTCTCCTCTCTCTCTGCGCCGCGGGTCCGAGCTGTCAGCCCCGTCTCCCTCGCGTAACCGCCGCCGAGCCGCGCGCGTCCGCCTTCCTCGCGCCCACGTCGCGCGTGGGGAGCTCGCCCCACCTCGCCCCTGGCCACTAGAGCCCGAACCCCACTCGCCCTCACCCCCTCCCTCATTTGCGCACCCACCGGTCCTCTCTCTCGCCCTCTCCCTCGCTGCGCGCACGCCCAGAGCGCCGCCGCCGTAAACCCTGCCGTCCCGAGCTCGGTTTCTCGTCGCCGTTGGAGCTCCGCCGCGCCCTTAGCCCCGGTGAGCTCCGCCTCGACGCCCGCAACTCGGAACGCGCCCCAATTCCCTCTCCCCCTCCCTATTTCTCTCTGCCCGCGCTCACCCGTCGTCCGCCGTGCAGCTGCCGCCGTCGACCCGGGTCCCCGTCGCGTCTCTGTCGCCGCCGAGGAGTCCCCGGAGCTCGCCTTGAGGTAACGGACCTCTCCCGCCCCTATTGCCCCTTGCTTTGCTCTCTGTTGCGCTTGATTGCTCGCCGGAGTAGAGAAACCCCGCCGCCGAGCCGCCCTGCCGTGAATCGCCCCCCTCCGGTGCCTCTGCCCCGACCCAGACCCCACCAATGGAGTCCCCGTGCCCTTCCCGACCTCCCTGACCGCTCGGATTGCCCCAAAGCCCCGCCAGTCGCCCGCGCCCCTCGTCTCCGGCGAGCCCTCCGCCGCGGGGACGAGCGCCGCCGCCCCAGCTAGCCGTAGAAGGAGCCCGAGCCAGCCTCCCCATCCCCGCCGTCCATCTCAGATCGGATGGCCCTAATCTAAATAACCCGAGCCCAATCCCGGCCGTCCGTCGGAGATCCAACGGCCCAGGCCCGTTTCCCCCTCACCCCGTCTCTCTGCCCGCTAGGCCCCGCTTGTCAGTCCGCCCGCGCGCGCTGTCCGCCCGGCCCCGCCTGTCAGCCGTCTCGCCCGCGCCCGCGCTTGCTCTGCCCGCTGGACCCCGCCTGTCAGCCGCCCAGACCGCCGCGCGCCCGCGCGCCCGCCCGCAGGATCTAATCCTGATCGTCCGTTTGAGATCCAACGGCTGTAAGCGCCCGATACCCCTTCGCCCGCGCATTTTCTTAAAGAACCCCTCGGTTTTCTGGATTTTGCGCCCGCCGTCCCTGGTTTCTCGCAGTTAAGTCCTCAGCCCTTTTATTTAATTCAAAATAGGTCCCTAGGGTATAATTTTAACCCCTAAACTTGTAAAATTCATAACTTTGCCATATGAACTCCAAATTGGGTGCTTCAAATTGCAAAATGTTCATAAAATTATTATCTATCTGATTATGCACTGTTTCCCTGCTGTTTCCATGTTCCAATTAATGGTTAATCATTAGGATAGGATTAAGGTTATTGGAACCCTATTTGAGATAAATAAAAGGTAGTAGACTTTAATAAAAGTTGGAGCACTTAAGTTTATGGACTCAAACCCTTAAGTTTAGGAACTTAAATCAGATAATTATTTAATCCCACCACTGACTTAAACCTGAGTAGTGAATAATGACTCATTTTGGTATAGTCCCCTACCCCAGACCTAGGGAACACCAGAGTGCCTATCCCTTTTCTGTTATGAACTTGTGACCACTCTCTGCTGCATATGTTTGGTATATTGTTTTTGTTTGTTATTTTCCCAAGTGCATAGTGTGAATGATTACTTTACGTAGACAACGAGCAGTCTGTGTTGCCCGAGGAAGTTGCAGAGGAAGTCCCTGAGCAACAGTTTGGTGAAGGCAAGTGTCCTCAGTCCCATTATGTCCCATTTACTTTATAATACACTGTCCCGCATTACTTACTTGAAATCTAAGGATTGACTAGCTTTACACTTTACTTTATCCTTGATGACCTTATGGGCTATTATGGTTAGCATTTTGCTACTGCTTTAACTTAATCAATGAACATGATGTGAATATTTATGATACTGTTATCCTGATGATGTTGATGATCTTGTGATACTCTAGGGGGCTCAGGCTGTTTCCTGAGTACCTCTCCGTAAGGACCTGTTCGTTGAGAGACCACCCGGGATAACAGTGCAACCATGAGGGTGAAATGGGACGCCCTTAGCTAATTAATTAGAGGAACTAGAGGTGTAGTTGCTTCGCCGTCGTGCCGTCAATGGGGTCCAGGCACAGTGCTTGCTCTGCCGAGGCTGAGTGCCGAGGTTCTTTCGTTTTGCTTTGTTAGCCACTCTCCTGCGGGGAGGGGTACTGTGTTTATCAAACTGGAGAAACCTAACGGGCAGCTATGATCTCTAGGAAATCTTTGTAAAGGCTTTGTAGTGAATCCCTGGCCATTCACCTTGGGAGTGAATAAGGGTCTTGCAAGCCCGGGCTAGAGAGGGAATCATGACTCATGGGTAAAGTGTGCGACCTCTGCAGAGGGTAGTGAAACTGATATATCAGCCGTGCTCACGGTTAAGAGCAGCCTTGGGATCCTCTTTGATTAGAGATACAGATGGTTCGAGGTACAAGGTTTATGTTATGGTGTTGGTTCGAATATGATGATGTTGTTCCTCGATGAGGAAATGGTTCATGGGTGAGTTAATGATAAAATCTGGCTTCTACTAATGATAAATACCTGACCAACTAAAAGCAACTGCTTGAGCCTAACCCCACATAAAGCTAGTCCACTTCAGCCAAACGGGACATTTGCTGAGTACGTTGATGTGTACTCATCCTTGCTTTACCACCAAACACCAGGTTGTCCGCATTGTAACCACTGCTCAGGAGAAGGCGAAGTCGTGGAAGGAGACTTCCAGGAGTTTCAAGACTACGACGAATTCTAGGTGTGGGTTGGCGGCAACCCCCAGTCAGCTGCCTGTGAAGGCCTTATCTTTACTGCGTTTCGCTAGCACTTTGATTTAACTGTTAAGTTGATGACTATGTGGATGTCTATGACTCTGTGATGTAATCAGTTAATACTCTTTTATGTTATTATTCGAGCATTGTGCGATGATGTTCATTTATGTAATCGCTGTGTACGTGAGTTCTGATCCTGGCACGTACATAGTTCGCATTCGGTTTGCCTTCCAAAACCGGGTGTGACATAAGTGGTATCAAAGCCTTGCTGACTGTAGGACCGCTGACCTAGAGTAGCACTGGTTGTATTAAGGACTATTGACCTTCCCTCTCACCTTGACCTCTGATGTTACTTCAAAAGTCGGTCACCTCGACCCACCCTATGTTTTACTACATATATATGTACTATATTATGCCTTGTTAAAATTTTTATCTTATTCCGTCTATGGTTTATTCACTTGTCATATTAGTTCTGCTCTTACTCTTATGCTTACGGTGTCTTTTGTAGATGGCTCGTCTTAGACACACTGCACGTAAGTCGGTGATCCCTTTCCTGCCGTCTCGACTTGCGGAGCGTCCTCTGCACCGCACTGTGACCGGTCAGTCGAGTCACCTGGAGAGGCTGCACCACCGCCTGCGTGAGGAGCAGGAACGCCGACGCCAGCACGGAGAGCAGCAGGGCTCTTCCTCCTCATCCCAGCATGAGGTGGAGTCCGTGAGGCCCCGTTCCTCTGTTGCCCAGCTGGAGGCGCCCCTTGCACCACCGCGGGACGCTCCGGCTGTTGGAGGAGGACCTGGAGGAGATCCCGACGACGACGACTCAGACCACAGCACGGAGTCTTCTGAGCCGCAGGAGGCGGAAGGATGGGTCGCCCGACCCATCACCCGTGACGCCGCTCGCGGTTGTCACTTCCACGACGCATTCGACACCTTGCTGCGCCAGGCTTTCGACCGGCACACCTGGTCGATCGAGTACCGTTGTGTAGTCTACCAGCACAGTCGCGGGAGGTACCCGGACCGCTGGGAGGCTACCTGCCTAGTTCGCCGTCCGGAGGATGACCTCCGGGGTGCGGAGGCCGTTTCGGAGCACTATTCCATCTCCGAGAGGGACACCGCAGAGGCGGCTATGCAGGATGCAGCACGACGTGCACTCTCCCAGTACTGTTCTTTGTTCGGTGGCGTGGCCGACGGTCTTAACCTTCGGTACTACCCCCGCCGCCCTACTGGCAGTACCGAGAGTGTGGTTGTCTCCCCTGTTGGTGAGGCTAACCCTAGGTTGAGCAGCACAGTTAACCTAGTCGCAGTGCTTAACACTGAGCTGGACCACTCTCTGGACGAGCTGAGCAGGGCTCGAACGGAGATTGCGGAGTTGCGTGCTGAGTTGGCAGAGCGCCATCACCAGGAGGGTGGTTCTCCCGCTCCTGTCGGGACTCAGCACCCATACCGCTCGCCGCCGCGTGGTCACCACACTTATGGTTCCCCTGTCTGTAAGACCAGGATAGATCTGGATCCTTAGATCGTTAGCGTCGGAGTTTGTAATAATTCTTAAGTCAGATGTCTCAGTCTTAGGTAGTCAGTTTAGTTTGCTTATCAGTTGCTTCCATTTAGTTTAGTTTGCTTATCAGTCGCTTGCATGCTTGTTATGATGAACTTGTACTGGATTTGGATCTTTGTAATGACTGTAGCCAACATGTGGGTTTCCCCTGCAGTTTGGCTTAGCTAGTAATGTTAAAGAAGTCAGTTGTTTAGTTGGGAAGCCATTTACTTCTACTTTCCTTCTTATCTGAGAAGCTGTGTTGAATCAGTATGAGGATCAGTGAAGCTCTTTGTTCACTCAGTGTCATGAAGAATTCTGTATTCTCTTTTCTTATGCTGGAGGATTGTAAGATCAATGCTGATGTATGAATGTCTTCCGCAGATGTCTGACAACAGGCGCCGATGCAACAGGCGTGCTCAGCTGGAGCCGCATGACCAGCAGGAGGAAAATCAGAGGCAGCCTCCCCCGCCACCCCCGATGACAGTGGAGCAGATGTTCTTGATGCAGACTCAGGCAGTACAGGCCATTGGGCAGACTTTGGCAGCCATGCAGCAGGCTCAACAGCAACCCCAACCCCAGTTGCAAGTGCAGATGCCCCAGATGCCACGAGATAAGCGTGGTGAGTTCATGAGAGGGCACCCTCCTACCTTCGCCCATTCTGCTGACCCCATGGATGCAGAAGACTGGTTGCGCGCAGTGGAGAGAGAACTGCGCACCGCACAATGTGACGACAGGGAGAAGGTTCTGTATGGCCCCCGTCAGCTAAGGGGAGCAGCCCAGTCCTGGTGGGAGTCCTACCTCGCCACCCATGCTGACCCCGAGGCCATCACCTGGGAGGAATTCAGTGAGAGTTTCCGCAGATACCATGTGCCAGAGGGACTGATGATCGTGAAGAAGGAGGAGTTTCTGGCTCTGAAGCAGGGACCCCTGTCTGTTAGTGAATACAGAGACAAGTTTCTGCAGCTATCTCGTTATGCACCTGAGGATGTCAACACTGATGCTAAAAGGCAGTACAGGTTCATGAGGGGTTTGGTGGATCCCCTGCATTACCAGCTGATGAATCACACCTTCCCCACCTTCCAGCACCTGATCGATAGGGCAATTATGACTGAGAAGAAGCGTAAGGATATGGAAGATCGGAAGCGCAAGATGAGTGGACCCCAGACCGGAGGCATCAGCCGTCCACGTTTCTCAGGCAGTTCATCTCAGCAAGGCAGGCCTGGTCACCCACAAGGATATCAGAATCAGAACCAGCGTCCGCATCAGCAGCAGTTTCAGAGGCAGTATCAGCAGCAGCAGCAGCAGTATCGTCAGAACAGCCAGCAGGGAGGTAATCAGTATCAGAAGCAGAACAACCAGGTACCTCGCCTTCCTGCCTCAGCAGCAAACCAGAGCAACCAGGCAGCCCCAGCACAAGGAGGAGGCAGAGGATGTTTCCACTGTGGAGAACAAGGCCACTGGGCGATGCAATGCCCAAAGAAGGCGGCGCAGCAGCAGACCAACCCCAATGCTCCAACAAGGCAAGGTGTACTGCAGCCGGTAGCAGGCAATCGTAACCAAGCGTACAACCGTGGAAAGGTGAACCACTTGGAGGCCGAAGCGATCCAGGATGCACCAGATGTGGCAGTAGGTATGTTTTCAGTCGAATCTCATCCCACGAAAGTGCTATTTGATACTGGTGCAACTCATTCATTTGTCACTGCAACCTGGGTAGAATTGCATAACATCCCAGTAGAGGCAATGATGCCGCCCATGAGGATTAATTCAGTTGGTGGCAAGGTGCAAACAGATAAAATATGCTCAAATATAAGGGTGGAAATAAGGGGGATAGGGTTCCCCAGTGACTTAATAGTAATAAACACCCCTGGGATAGATGTTATTCTAGGGATGAATTGGTTAATGAGGTATGAAGCGAATATTAGCTGTGACAAGAGGACCGTAACATTAAAGTCCCCGTCAGGAGAAGAGGTAGTGGCCGAGCTAAGGATGCCTAAATCAGCGGAGGGTGTCTGTCACCAGATCTCAGTTGATAGTAAGGAACCCAACCCGCTCGAGACTATCAAGGTAGTGACGGACTTTCCGGACGTATTTCCCGAGGAGCTAACGGGTATGCCACCCGAGAGAAAGGTCGAGTTTGCCATAGAGCTTATCCCTGGTACCGCCCCCATTTCCAAAAGGGCCTACCGAGTGTCTGGACCAGAATTGGTGGAACTCAAGAAGCAGATAGATGAGATGTTAGAGAAGGGTTACATCAGACCAAGTACCTCGCCTTGGGCCGCTCCGGTGTTGTTTGTAGAGAAGAAAGATGGTACCAAAAGGATGTGCATAGACTACAGAGCCTTGAATGAAGTCACTGTCAAGAACAAGTACCCCCTGCCAAGGATAGAAGATTTGTTCGACCAGCTCAGAGGTGCCAGCGTATTCTCGAAGATAGATCTGAGGTCAGGCTACCATCAACTCAGAATCCGACCCTCGGATATACCGAAGACAGCATTCATCACCAAGTACGGGTTATATGAATTCACAGTTATGTCCTTCGGTTTGACCAATGCGCCAGCTTTCTTTATGTACCTGATGAACAGTGTGTTCATGGATTATCTGGATAAGTTTGTGGTAGTGTTTATCGATGACATTCTCATATATTCCAAAAGTGAGGAAGAGCATGTGGAGCATTTGAAGATGGTATTGCAAAGGCTACGAGAGCAACAACTGTATGCCAAGCTAAGCAAATGCGAGTTCTGGATTCATGAAGTCTTGTTTCTGGGTCACATCATAAATCAAGATGGGTTGGCAGTGGATCCAAAGAAAGTGGCAGATATCCTGAACTGGAAAGCACCAAAGGATGTTCGTGGGATCAAGAGCTTCATTGGAATGGCTGGGTATTACCGGCGTTTCATCGAAGGCTTCTCAAAGATTGCAAGACCAATGACAGCGTTACTAGCGAAGAAAGTTGAGTTCAAGTGGACCCAAAAGTGTCAGGAAGCATTTGAAGAACTGAAAAATAGATTGACCACAGCTCCGGTGTTAGTCCTGCCTGATGTTCACAAGCCATTCTCAGTGTATTGTGATGCTTCTTACACTGGATTGGGATGCGTGCTAATGCAAGAAGGAAGAGTTGTAGCATATTCATCTCGACAGCTGAAGATCCATGAGAAAAATTATCCCACACATGACCTGGAGTTGGCAGCAGTAGTTCATGCTTTGAAGACCTGGAGACATTACCTGTATGGGCAGAAGTGTGACATTTATACAGATCATAAAAGTCTGAAGTACATATTTACCCAGTCAGAGTTAAACATGAGGCAGCGAAGATGGTTGGAATTGATCAAAGACTATGAGTTGGAGATACATTACCATCCAGGCAAGGCCAACGTGGTTGCAGATGCTTTGAGCAGGAAGAGTCAAGTCAATATGTTGGCCATGTACCCAATGCCATATGAGTTAGCCAAGGAGTTCGACAGACTGAGTCTCGGTTTCCTGAACAGCACGCAAGGAGTAACAGTGGAATTAGAGCCCACCTTAGAGCGGGAGATCAAAGAAGGGCAGAAGGATGATGAAAGCATCAACAAGATCCGGCAGCTAATCTTAGAAGGAAGAGGCAAAGACTTTCGAGAGGATGAAGAGGGAGTAATATGGTTCAAGGACCGATTGTGTGTCCCCGACCTCAAACCTATTCGGGAGCTGATCCTAAAGGAAGCTCATGAGACAGCCTACTCCATACACCCTGGGAGTGAGAAGATGTATCAGGATTTAAAAAGGAGGTTTTGGTGGTATGGCATGAAAAGAGAGATCGCAGAATACGTCGCCATCTGTGATAGCTGTCAAAGAACCAAAGCAGAGCATCAAAGGCCCGCCGGATTGTTGCAGCCATTGCGGATTCCTCAGTGGAAGTGGGATGAGATCGGGATGGATTTTATAGTTGGCCTACCTCGTACCCGGGCCGGTTATGATTCCATCTGGGTGGTTGTGGACCGCTTAACAAAGGTGGCCCATTTCATACCTGTGAAGACCACATATACCGGAGCAACGTTAGCTGAGTTATACATGTCACGGATAGTTTGCCTCCATGGTGTGCCGAAGAAGATAGTGTCAGATCGAGGAACGCAGTTCACCTCTCATTTTTGGCAGCAGCTGCAAGAAGCTTTGGGCACTCATTTGAACTTCAGCTCAGCTTATCATCCGCAGACAGACGGTCAGACTGAAAGAACTAACCAGATCCTAGAAGATATGCTGAGAGCCTGTGCGTTGCAAGACAAGTCAGGATGGGACAAAAGGTTACCTTATGCAGAATTCTCCTACAACAATAGCTACCAAGCCAGCTTGAAGATGTCGCCGTTTCAGGCACTCTATGGACGGAGTTGTAGGACTCCGCTGCATTGGGACCAGCCTGGAGAGAGGCAGGTGTTTGGCCCCGACATTTTGCTTGAAGCCGAAGAGAATATCAAAATGGTTCGAGAGAATCTGAAGATAGCACAATCAAGGCAGCGAAGCTATGCGGACCGAAGGAGAAGAGAACTGAGTTTCGAAGTGGGGGATTTCGTCTATCTGAAGGTGTCACCTATCCGAGGAGTCAGAAGGTTCGGAGTCAAAGGCAAGTTAGCACCCCGGTACGTTGGACCATATCAGATTCAAGCAAAGCGTGGAGAAGTGGCTTATCAACTCGACCTACCAGAAAGTTTGTCGGCAGTGCACAATGTGTTCCACGTGTCGCAACTGAAGAAGTGTCTACGAGTACCAGAAGAGCAGTTGCCAGTGGAGGGTTTGGAAGTCCAGGAGGATCTGACATACATAGAGAAGCCAACGCAGATTCTGGAGTTTGCAGACAGAGTCACCCGGAGGAATACCATCAGAATGTGCAAAGTCAGATGGGGTCACCATTCGGAGGAAGAAGCAACCTGGGAACGAGAAGATGATCTGAAAGCCAAATACCCTGAGCTCTTTGCTGACCAACCCTGAATCTCGAGGGCGAGATTCTTTTAAGGGGGATAGGTTTGTAACACCCTGAATTTGGGGGTATAAAATTTCTTTGCTCATATTCACAAATTCAGGTGTTACTTCCTTTTCTCATCCTTCCTCATTCTTTTCTCCCTCATTTCTATAGGAGCTAAGTGCTTATTTTACTTGTAATTATAGTTTATTATGTTAAACCCTAAGGGAGTATGAATTGTTGCATCATGTTGAACCCTAGATTTCACTTTTGCTTGGTGCATAATTCTTGGAAGGTTTGATTTGAATTTGGGGCTTATTTGAATTTGAATCAAATAGAATAAAAAAAGAAAAGGAGAAATCAATTCAAAATAAAAAGAAAATGGAAAACAGCCCAACCCAGCCGCCCCCTCGGCCTTTCGGCCCAGTAGGCCCACTCCGCGCGCGCTCACCCGCCCCCTCCTCTCTCTGCGCTGCGGGCCCGGCCTGTCGGCGCGGCCGCCCTCCGCGCACCCGCCTCCCTCTCTCACTGCTCGTCCGGCCCCACCTGTCGGCGCTGCCGCTTCCTCGCGCGCGCCCGCTCCCTCGCTCTCTCTCTGCCCGTGGGCCCAACCCGTCAGCCCCGCTTCCCTCGCGCTCGCGCCCGCTTTCTCCTCTCTCTCTGCGCCGCGGGTCCGAGCTGTCAGCCCCGTCTCCCTCGCGTAACCGCCGCCGAGCCGCGCGCGTCCGCCTTCCTCGCGCCCACGTCGCGCGTGGGGAGCTCGCCCCACCTCGCCCCTGGCCACTAGAGCCCGAACCCCACTCGCCCTCACCCCCTCCCTCATTTGCGCACCCACCGGTCCTCTCTCTCGCCCTCTCCCTCGCTGCGCGCACGCCCAGAGCGCCGCCGCCGTAAACCCTGCCGTCCCGAGCTCGGTTTCTCGTCGCCGTTGGAGCTCCGCCGCGCCCTTAGCCCCGGTGAGCTCCGCCTCGACGCCCGCAACTCGGAACGCGCCCCAATTCCCTCTCCCCCTCCCTATTTCTCTCTGCCCGCGCTCACCCGTCGTCCGCCGTGCAGCTGCCGCCGTCGACCCGGGTCCCCGTCGCGTCTCTGTCGCCGCCGAGGAGTCCCCGGAGCTCGCCTTGAGGTAACGGACCTCTCCCGCCCCTATTGCCCCTTGCTTTGCTCTCTGTTGCGCTTGATTGCTCGCCGGAGTAGAGAAACCCCGCCGCCGAGCCGCCCTGCCGTGAATCGCCCCCCTCCGGTGCCTCTGCCCCGACCCAGACCCCACCAATGGAGTCCCCGTGCCCTTCCCGACCTCCCTGACCGCTCGGATTGCCCCAAAGCCCCGCCAGTCGCCCGCGCCCCTCGTCTCCGGCGAGCCCTCCGCCGCGGGGACGAGCGCCGCCGCCCCAGCTAGCCGTAGAAGGAGCCCGAGCCAGCCTCCCCATCCCCGCCGTCCATCTCAGATCGGATGGCCCTAATCTAAATAACCCGAGCCCAATCCCGGCCGTCCGTCGGAGATCCAACGGCCCAGGCCCGTTTCCCCCTCACCCCGTCTCTCTGCCCGCTAGGCCCCGCTTGTCAGTCCGCCCGCGCGCGCTGTCCGCCCGGCCCCGCCTGTCAGCCGTCTCGCCCGCGCCCGCGCTTGCTCTGCCCGCTGGACCCCGCCTGTCAGCCGCCCAGACCGCCGCGCGCCCGCGCGCCCGCCCGCAGGATCTAATCCTGATCGTCCGTTTGAGATCCAACGGCTGTAAGCGCCCGATACCCCTTCGCCCGCGCATTTTCTTAAAGAACCCCTCGGTTTTCTGGATTTTGCGCCCGCCGTCCCTGGTTTCTCGCAGTTAAGTCCTCAGCCCTTTTATTTAATTCAAAATAGGTCCCTAGGGTATAATTTTAACCCCTAAACTTGTAAAATTCATAACTTTGCCATATGAACTCCAAATTGGGTGCTTCAAATTGCAAAATGTTCATAAAATTATTATCTATCTGATTATGCACTGTTTCCCTGCTGTTTCCATGTTCCAATTAATGGTTAATCATTAGGATAGGATTAAGGTTATTGGAACCCTATTTGAGATAAATAAAAGGTAGTAGACTTTAATAAAAGTTGGAGCACTTAAGTTTATGGACTCAAACCCTTAAGTTTAGGAACTTAAATCAGATAATTATTTAATCCCACCACTGACTTAAACCTGAGTAGTGAATAATGACTCATTTTGGTATAGTCCCCTACCCCAGACCTAGGGAACACCAGAGTGCCTATCCCTTTTCTGTTATGAACTTGTGACCACTCTCTGCTGCATATGTTTGGTATATTGTTTTTGTTTGTTATTTTCCCAAGTGCATAGTGTGAATGATTACTTTACGTAGACAACGAGCAGTCTGTGTTGCCCGAGGAAGTTGCAGAGGAAGTCCCTGAGCAACAGTTTGGTGAAGGCAAGTGTCCTCAGTCCCATTATGTCCCATTTACTTTATAATACACTGTCCCGCATTACTTACTTGAAATCTAAGGATTGACTAGCTTTACACTTTACTTTATCCTTGATGACCTTATGGGCTATTATGGTTAGCATTTTGCTACTGCTTTAACTTAATCAATGAACATGATGTGAATATTTATGATACTGTTATCCTGATGATGTTGATGATCTTGTGATACTCTAGGGGGCTCAGGCTGTTTCCTGAGTACCTCTCCGTAAGGACCTGTTCGTTGAGAGACCACCCGGGATAACAGTGCAACCATGAGGGTGAAATGGGACGCCCTTAGCTAATTAATTAGAGGAACTAGAGGTGTAGTTGCTTCGCCGTCGTGCCGTCAATGGGGTCCAGGCACAGTGCTTGCTCTGCCGAGGCTGAGTGCCGAGGTTCTTTCGTTTTGCTTTGTTAGCCACTCTCCTGCGGGGAGGGGTACTGTGTTTATCAAACTGGAGAAACCTAACGGGCAGCTATGATCTCTAGGAAATCTTTGTAAAGGCTTTGTAGTGAATCCCTGGCCATTCACCTTGGGAGTGAATAAGGGTCTTGCAAGCCCGGGCTAGAGAGGGAATCATGACTCATGGGTAAAGTGTGCGACCTCTGCAGAGGGTAGTGAAACTGATATATCAGCCGTGCTCACGGTTAAGAGCAGCCTTGGGATCCTCTTTGATTAGAGATACAGATGGTTCGAGGTACAAGGTTTATGTTATGGTGTTGGTTCGAATATGATGATGTTGTTCCTCGATGAGGAAATGGTTCATGGGTGAGTTAATGATAAAATCTGGCTTCTACTAATGATAAATACCTGACCAACTAAAAGCAACTGCTTGAGCCTAACCCCACATAAAGCTAGTCCACTTCAGCCAAACGGGACATTTGCTGAGTACGTTGATGTGTACTCATCCTTGCTTTACCACCAAACACCAGGTTGTCCGCATTGTAACCACTGCTCAGGAGAAGGCGAAGTCGTGGAAGGAGACTTCCAGGAGTTTCAAGACTACGACGAATTCTAGGTGTGGGTTGGCGGCAACCCCCAGTCAGCTGCCTGTGAAGGCCTTATCTTTACTGCGTTTCGCTAGCACTTTGATTTAACTGTTAAGTTGATGACTATGTGGATGTCTATGACTCTGTGATGTAATCAGTTAATACTCTTTTATGTTATTATTCGAGCATTGTGCGATGATGTTCATTTATGTAATCGCTGTGTACGTGAGTTCTGATCCTGGCACGTACATAGTTCGCATTCGGTTTGCCTTCCAAAACCGGGTGTGACAACGATGCTAAGTTGTACCGGTACGGTCAGACCATAGGTCACGACAAAACTTCAGATGCAAGTGAATCATGCAATGTATATGGCATGCGGCATTTATCAATATACTTCACTTCCTTCACATACAATACAAACCTCAAACAGTACTTCGTTTACCTTCAGATACAATACAAACCTCAAATAATACTTCATTTACCTTCAGGGGTGTGAATTAATCTCATGGGTCATACTCGAATCATCATCATGATCATCATCAATATATGATTAAGCATCAATATAATACAATCAAGTAAAGCATCACCATAGAGTTTAATTATGAAAGAATTCAACGATTCTGAATATTAGAGTGTAGGCGATAAAACAACAGGTCAAAACAGTAGCAACCACCGCTACATTCGCTTGCCTTCATCGAAGAAGAAAAATGTACTAGGCATGATCCTGAGTGTAGACACCTGCTGCGGGGCATAAAACTTAGTACAAACATTTCACAAACATTTGCCAACAATCAACAAATCGCTCCTACACTTGAAACCAAGACCCAGTGGAATGACTCCCACCCTGAACCACATGCCATACAACAACAGCGTTGTTTGTTAATTTTGTATCTTTATAATTATAACAGTGGTGATATCAAACAAATACTCTAGGAGTATCTACACAAAATACTCTACAACTTCGGTATTCAATAGATAATTAAATTCTGTCATCTACAAGTTCTAAAACATCTGAAAGGATAACTGACTGAATCTGTTTCAGACAGCAGCATAGTTAACTTCAAAATTCGATATCTCCCAAACTACTCAACCAAAAATTATGAAATTCTGCTGGCAGTAAGAACTTTTATCCCTCTACAAAAGTCTCCATAGTTGGAAGAGCCAATTCGGTAATTTACTACATGAAACCTACCAGTGAACGGATCCACTCATTTTTGTCAAGCAAACAGGAACAGCCACAGTAAAACAAACATAACTGGAGTTTCAAAATTCATATGAATGCACTCTTTAACAATCTGGAAATCTTATGAAATTATCTACAACTTCTTTTACCAACCTAAAGTTTAATTCTATTGATAAAATTGCCTAAATCTTAAGAGAACAGATTCTGCACAGAAGTATGAGACTGAAAACTGTTATAATCAAACTGCAATAACTTTCTGATCTGATGTCCGATTGAGGTGTTCTTCACGGCCACGGAAAGATCCATGACTCATATATAGACTTTTTACTTTTTTGAGGCCACTAAGACCACGGAAAACTAGCATGAACAGAATCTGTCGAATCTGCCATTCTGCAGAAACTAATTTCGAGATCAAACTCTAACCCCACATCTAATCCTACCTCTAATCCTTCAATCCCCATGATCCACAACCTCCAAAAACACATAATTACAGGGAGGAACATGGATCTTATCCTTACCTAGGGTTTTCCTAAGAAAATCTGCAAGAAGATATGGGGTAGAACATCTCCTTGATCCTCTCTTCCTCTTCAATTCAACCTGCTCCTCCTCTTCTCGATCCTTGTTGTGTGGGGGAATATCTAGGGAGGAGGAAGCAATGGAGGGCGACTGCAATGCGAGGGGAGGGGGCGGCCAGCCAAGGGAAAAAAGGGGGGTGGCGGCCAAGAGAGGGGGGAGGGGGGGCAGCCAAGGGAAAAAAGGGGGTGGCGGCCAAGAGAGGGGGGAGGGGAAGGGAAAAGGGGTGGCCACCTAGGGTTTTGTGGGTTAAAGAAACAACGCCTCAGATGACTTCGGACTTTGCATCCAACGGCCCACAACCCTTTCCCTCGTCCACGCACTGAAGATCAACTTTTGGTCAACATTTTTTTGGGATATTACAACATCACCAAAGCAGGAATCTTTTTGAGCGCATAATAGTCTACTTCTCCTTTTTCTTTGCTCGTGGATTTTGAAGTCTTCTTTAGGGTTTTCTTTCGCTTCTTCCCTTTAGACACAGATGCAACACACTCTTCCTCTCGATAGTCTTTATTCGTCTTGTACCTACTTGCATTACACTTTGGGCAGCTCTCCAAGTCTTTATAATCATCACCTCGATAAAGGATACAATGATTTCTACACGCCTAGATCTTCTCCACATCCATAGTGAGTGGACTGATTAGTTTCTTTGCATAGTACGTGTTAGCAGGCACTTTGTTCTCCTTTAGAAGCATGTCTGTGATGATACTCAAGAACGCATCAAAGCCAGCATTAGACAAACCATATCTAGCTTTTAACATCAACAACTTTAACACAGACCGGAGCATCATGAACTCTTTGGTACAACCCTTAGACTCACCTTACAAAGGCTCTTCTACTGCCTTCTTCAGGGACTCCATACCTTTCTTGAAGAACATCGATGGATCTGTATGACGACGCAACATTGCCTCTAAGAACTCTGCATCTTCCTCATCCATAACATTTGGCAGAACATGAGTTCTATCATATTCATTTCCTCCATAGTAACCATGATTAGTAAAATTTGGCACTACATGTTCGCTCTATGGAAGAGGTTGGTGTGTCCCATGAACAAACTGAAATTTTTCGTCCTCAGGGTCTTCAGTCGTATAAGGCGCGCTCCCTCTCCATGCATTGTCCAAACTGTGTAATCCTTCACAAATCCTCGGCATACCAGATGAGATATGATTTGGTTTGTGTCATCAAATACAACAACATTTTTGCACTCCATGCATGGACAATATATGTGCATGTTCTCCAAGCATGTTTCGTAGCAACATCAATAAACCTATGGACCTCGGATATGTATGACGGATCTAGCCTTGATAAGTTATACATCCACGATGTCCTCTCCATCACTACCTGTAAAAAGTAATATAAAACACACAAGAACACAAATTGGCAAGAGAAAAAGCTAACATTTCCTAACAACTAAGGAACAAAACCTACCACTTGTATTTTGTGAAATATATCTGGCACTACAATGAAAGTTGGCAAAGAAACATAAGCCGAACGTAATAAATTCCTAGCAGCTAATAAACAAAAAAATCTTAATACCCAATTAACATATCTCTAAAAATTGGCACTTCAAACATAATTAATAAAGCTCATAACAACTATTAAACTTAATACCCAATTATAGACCTATAACAATAATTGACAATTCAAACATAATTATAAACCAATTACCTCATAACAACTAATAAATTAGAAATAACCCATAATTACCAAACATTTCTCCCACTATCCCAAACATGGTGAAACCCTAGATACGAAACATGGCTACGTACACTGCTTCTCTTTCACATGGTGAAAGCCTAGATCCAAAATTTTAGTAAAATGAGAAATAACATGAACAAAAATTGACAAAGAAACATAAAACCAACCTTTCTTAGCAACCTTCCTCCAAAAAATGAAGATCAAAACCTCCCCCTTGTATTTTATGTAATCTAGACCTCCAAAATCGCCTCCAATGGAAGTTGGCTGCGAGCTTCCTATCAGGGGAGAAAGGGGTATTTATAATACGAAGTTCATAGGCGGGTTGCTTAAGAAACCGCTAGTGTAAATATCACTGGTGGTTGTCTTAAGGAACCGCCAGTGGAAATGTTCTTTCCACTAGCGGCTCTCTTAACTCAGCCGCTAGTGGAAACCATTTCATGTTGAATAGTTGTGTCTTTTCAACTGTCCCAGTAGAATTGAAACGGCAATTATGCTCACCGAACACGAAGTGGCGACTTTTGACGCCTCTTTGATCCTCGAAGTTCGTGTAAATGTCGATCCAGTTCTCGATTTTTATCTATTTAAATGCTCATTGGCCACATTTCCACTAATCATCGCCTACAAACTCAAAAAAACTATCTTACTTCAGCTTTCCACCCATGGCAACATCATCGAGTGATTCCTCTGCTTCTTTTGTCTCCCATTCCTCTAGCCGTGAACCAACCCCAGAGTGGGACCCTATACCAGCATATGAGAAACATATCCCTTTGCGCTGGGATGCAGATGGATGTGACTTTGAGGTTGCATCGGAACTCGACGGCAACCTCACCGACGGGACGACCTCTAGTTCCTCGTTGACGAGGAGCTGGACTCCGACACCAGCACTGACTAGTCATGGACGTATGACAAAGAATCATCGGATGTGGAGTCCTTCGACAACGATGATGACCCGACGTCTAGACATTGGATGGGCATTAGCTCCTCGGACGACGAAGATGACGATGAAGAGAAGAACGACAGCAGCAGTGACTACGGCAGTAGTGACGGCAATGGCGACGATGACGGTGATGATGATGGTAGGGCAAGCCAATGTGATGAGATGCCTCCCAGCAAGCCTCATCAGCTGCTGCATTGTAGTTTATTCTGGTAGGAAAAGTAGTAGTTTGTACTAGGATGAAAACAATCCTTTTTTATGAATGAAGTAGTTCTTGTTAACCAATACTTTTCTGATGAAATCTAATGATTTTTAGAACCCGAAAATACTTTCCACTGGCGTTTCTCTTAAAGAACCACCAATGAAAAAAATAACAAAGGTGGCTGGCTTAAGGAACTGCCATTGAAAAAGCTAAATTACATTAGCGGCTGGCTTTAGGAACTGCCTATGAAAACGCTAAATTAACACTGGCGGCTGGCTTAAGGAATCGCCAGTGAAAAACACTGAATTAACACTGGCGGCTGTCTTTAGGAACCGCCTATGAAAATGCTGAATTAACACTAGTGGCTGGCTTAAGGAACCGCCTGTGGAAATCATTTCTACGGGCGTTCTTTATAAGAACCGCCAGTAGAAATCTTTTTAATTATATGCACCTCATTGGTCTCCTTTCGCTGCTCTAGACGCCCTCGTATTGTCCCTGCTCTCCATTCTCGCTCCAGCCACTGACGTGCCACCTCATGCCTCCCCTTCATTGCCGTTGCTGGATCCGCCCTCCCTTCTTCATCCTAGCTGAAGTGAAGTAGGTGGCAGGCTCGACCGTCGACTCTGCACACTGTGCGCTAGACACCAAGACGTGGATCTAGGTCAACTGCTTAGTTCCTCCATTTTACTGTTGCTATCTGCCCTCATGCCTCCATTTTAATGAATTAAATCACTCTTCTTTTTTGGCACAGTTCCTACATAAGGTTGCCCAATCTCGCATTCACTGATTCTTGTTCCCCGGACAATCCTACTTAGTACAACCTGCATGGCAAGAGAACTGCAACTACTCAATACAACCTACACCAAAAGCGTGCCAAAACAACTCCCACGGCAAGTGCTTATGTGCGTAACTTATCTTGTTTCTTATGTCCTCAGTTTCAAAAATTGTTAAATGCGCCTTTGTATTCATTGACCTACAACAAGTTCTTATCTTGTTTCTTTGACCACGGCAAGTTGTTGTTTTTTTACTATATGTCCTCTGTTCCAAATAGTTACGTGCATGTGCAACTTTCCCATAGATGAGTTCGGACCGTGCCAGCTGGGATGCGATGATAACTAAAATATTCATTGACCTATGCATCATTCAGAAGAACCTTAATAACTTCAATAGCATGGGCTTAACTAAATATGGATGGCAACAAGTGTATCGTAGCTTCAAAGAGCAAACTGGTCTTGATTATGAAAACAAAAAACTGCAAAACAAATTGAACTTGCTCCAAAGGTCTTTCTAGCATTGGCAATACTTGCAGAACCATACTGTGCTTGGCCTTGACTCAAGGATTTCTGATATAGCGGCTGATGATTCGTACTGGGGTCCTAGGAAGGGGTACATTGCTCATGAATTGATTACAAGTTTTTTATTTTGTGGACCAATACTAAATCTGCACTATGTTCAAATGCAAGATCCTAGTCCTCAGGGCAGTCGAGGAAAACCACCACCCTTTCCTGATGAGCTTTACACTTTGTTTGGTCGAACCACACACGACAGGGGTAATTTGATTAGTGCTGGAGGTGTCCGTGAGCCCCCGCGAAGCTATGGCACTAGGATACTCCTGATGACGGTGTGGGTTTCTCCAATATTAGATCATCATCCAAAAGGATTAGGGAAGCCACAATGGATAGCCCTCCTAAGAAAAAAATGAGTTTGGAAGATCACATTGCTAATATTTCTGAGTTCATTTGCATCAAAAACCGGAGAACTGTTAGTCATGGAAAAGACGAAGTTGACGAAGTTGTGCGAGTCTTAAAGCAAGATGGACTTGAAGAAGACTCTGATTTGTACTACATGGCAAATATTCTTTGCAAAAACGATATAGATAGGAGGTTTTTTCTTCATTTGAATACTAAAGAGGGATGCCTCCATTGGATTAGGTTCCAATGGAATCATATTTCTAAGTAGCTTGTCTATTTGGTCTTGTAATAATGCTTTGACGTACACTGTTAAGTTTTCCAGTCTAGTTTTGAATGTGTGTGTTGTAATAACTCTGGGTCGCTTTGATGTTTGCGGACATATTGCAGTTCAGTTTTATTTATGTGCTTGTGCACTTTAGTTTTATAACATACAAGTTAAGTATTGCATTTCTGTTTTGAATGATTTATAATCAAATTGGAGATGAGTATTGCATTTCTGTTAAATGTAGGCAACTCCGAGATGAGTAGTGCAGAAAACTCCAGCCATAGCGACACGACAAATGATGATAGCTCCAACATATTCCAACAAGCTGGTGCAGCGGCTATTCTAGCTGCTTTCGCTTCTCGTTCGTATACTCTTGCTCCTATGATCAATCTTCCTACTCCATTATCGCACGTGATAGGACGGCAATGGGTGGAACTTAATATGAGGGACTTCAGGAAGTGTCATGACAATTTTCGTATGACTTCAGATTCTTTTATAGAATTGCATGATACTTTAGTGAGGTATCATGGGTTAAGGTCAACACAAGAGGTGGAGTCATGTGAGGAATTAGGAATGTTCTTATGGGCATGTGGGACGCAACAAGCAACAGGCCAAATTAGAGACATATTCGAAAGGTCTTTGGATACCATTAGTAGAAAAATGGCTATGGTGGCAGATGCTATGTATGGTTTTGTACAAACCATTATGTGTCGAAAAGATCCAACATTTTCTAAAGTGCATAACAAGCTTAGACTTTATGCCCCTTTCTTTGATGGGGGCATAGGAGCCTTAGATGGCACAAACATTCTAGCTCATGTATGTCATGAGTCGAGGCTTGAACACATAAATAGAAAATGGTGGCCTAGCTACAATGTATTAGGTATAGTGGACATGGATATGCAGTTCACTTTTGTAGGTGCTAGGTTGCCTGGTTCATGCCATGACATGGTAGTGCTCAGGAGTTGTATGGGAGAAGCGAACTATCCACACCCACCAGCAGGTATGGTGGCATGCATGTGATGTTGGCGCCATTGCATACATTGTATTCATGCATTACGATCTAGTAAATCTTTTTCTGAGTTTATTTGTTTGTGTACATGGAGGTATTATCTAGTGGATGCTGGTTACTCAATTCGCGAAGGTTACTTGCCACCATATTGGAATTAGAGACATCATTTAGAAGATTTTAATCAAACAGGAGTAGAGACTGTGCAGGATAAGTTTAATTTCCACCACTTGAGTCTACGAAATGTAGTTGAATGGGCTTTTGGACTTCTCAAATCAAGGTGGCATGTGTTACGAGGACTCCCCATTTTTCGAAAGAAGCATGCAAGTGAAGATTATAAATGCTTGTTTTGCTTTGCATAACTATTTGTTGGACCGAGGCCACATAGGAGGATCAGGGAGTAGTTCGCATGGCCAATCTGATTACGATGTGTCAGATTGGGTGAATGTAAATGCAAGTCAAGAAATGACATTAGTGAGATATTGGATCGCTGCTGGAGTATCATTGATCTAGTGTATGTAATAAAGTAGTTAGATGTAATGAAGTAGTTAGTGATATATAGTGTATCTCAGATTGTTGGGTGTATAGATTGTGTAATCATGCAATGTATTGATCACCTCTCTGGTATTGAGAAATCATGCAAAGTATTGGGCTACCGATCACTGAGTAATCATGCAATGTATTGGGGTACTGATTTCTCTCTTGTACTAAGTATTCATGCAATGTATTGACGGTTTCATTAAGTAAACCGCCAGTGTATATATATTTCCCTTGGTGGTTCACTTAATACAGTCGCTAGTGTAAATATCTGTTTTACACTAATGGTTTAGTTAAGTGAACCGCCAATGTATATGATATTTCCACTGGCGGTTCGCTTAATATAGCCGACAGTGTAAATACATACTTTCCACTGACGGTTCAGTTAAGTGAACCACTAGTGTATATTTCCACTGGGGGTTTACTTAATACAGCCGCTAGTGTAAATAAATCCTTTCAACTGACGGTTCAGATAAGTGAACCGCCAGTGTATATGATATTTCCACTGACGGTTTAGTTATGTGAACCGCCAGGGTAAATATATTTACACTGGCAGTTTCTTAAGGTGAGCCCACCTGTTTTTTTACTAGCGTGCTGTAACTGAAATCGCTAGTATAAATTTCTGCATGCCGCCACCTTAAAGCTCTTTTCTACTAGTGCAACCGCCACGGGCTGGATCGAGAGCCATTAGGCCCTCCCATTGGAGGAAAGAGTTGAGGCCACCCAACTAGGGTGGTGGCTGGTGAATATGATGCGTCCACGCGTGGCATCAATGGCGCGAGGAGGCTAGCCATGATGGGCAGCGATGGTCCCAACGATCACCGACGCCGGTGGAGTTGGGGAACGACGTCCAACTGCCGCTGTAGTGGGTGGAGGAGGCGGTGGTGCCGCCAGATCGACATCCATCGGAGCGGTCGCCGACGACTCCGCGTCACCCACCGGCACCGGTGGTGACGGGGACGCGGTGGGGAGGCCACACTCTACCACCGGCAGTGGAACGACTGCTGTCCACCTGTGGAGCACACAGAAATGCACATTTTGCACTTGCATGCGGCATCCAGGGATGACGTGCACTAGTGGGATCGTTGCGTCTTGCCCAGCAGCGAACGCCTCTAACAGTGTGTCATCAACAACATGAACTTCACTCATACAACGGATGCGTAGGAAAATTGTTTGCTCCATACCTTTTCTGATGATTTGAAGAACGCTACCTCTGTTCTTGTCAAGAACAAGTCTTCTTCCTCTTTTTCCTCTGATCTCTTGAGACAGTGCTGATAATGTGTTGAGTCTAAACTTAGTGGCAAAGAAAGTTGAGAGAGACGAGACAAAATGATAGAATTATTATTTATTACAGTGACAAGACTGTTTATATATAACTCTATATAGTGGTTTCTAAAGGGTGTGTCCCTTGGAAACAACGGTTGGAGAGGGGTTGATCACATGCACTATATTTTGTAACAGAAAGCACGCGCTTGGTTGCGGCTGCGGCACCACGGCACAGCGTGCAAGACGTGGACAGCTGGGATGCGTGGCAGGCTCGGCACCACAGCGCGTGCAGGGACTAGCTAGGTCGTGGCCAGGCGCTGGTGCGAGGGGTAGACGAGAGGGTAGATGGCGCACTAGTACAGAGAAGTTCTATAATGGCGGTTGTAAACCTATTTATAGTGGCGTTTTTCGTAACCGCCAGTGCTAGGGGCCAGTAGAAATCATCATTTTTACAGGCGGGTAACTGAGGACCGCCAGTGAAAATAGATTTTCACTGGCGGTCGGCGTAATAAAACCGCCAGTGAAAATCGATTTTCACTGGCGGTCGACGTAATAAAACCGCCAGTGCAAATCGTTTTCAGGAAACATAAAACATATTTTTAAAATAGTGAAAAAATTTATTTTTATTAGGGGCCCCCCCTCACCCGTCTCCGTCGAAGTCGCAAGTCGCGGCATTTTTCGCGCGCTACGCGGTTGTTAGTATTCGAACCGTCGACCTCACCCTCGCGCGTACCCTTCCCTACCACTCCGTCTATGACATGTCTTGTGTCTAGTTTGTAGTTGTTTTCTCCACATATTACAACCATTTGAGTGTAAATTGCTTATTTGAGACACTAAACGAATTCAAATAAAAAAGTTGTCAACTACAAAGATAAATAACTTTTGAAGTTCTACAACTTTTATTTTGACACTTTTTTCATCCGAGGTAGTTTGCAAAATTTGAATTTTAAATTTGACATACTTAGATTCAATTTTTGAGAACCGAAATGAGTTCAAATAAAAAAGTTGTCAACTACAAAGTTTCATAACTTTTAGAGATCTACAACTTTTATTTTGGTGGTTTTGTCATACGAGGCCGTTTGAAAAACTCGAAAAATTAAGGATAAAAATGATTTCTAGTGGCGGTTCCTTAAGAAAACCGCCACTAGAAATCGTATTTCTAGTGGCGGTTCCTTAAGAAAACCGCCACTACAAATCATGGATTTCTACTGGCGGTTTTCTTAAGAAAACCGCCACTAGAAATCGTATTTCTAGTGGCGGTTCCTTAAGAAAACCGCCACTACAAATCAGGGATTTCTACTGGCGGTTTTGTTAAGGAACCGCCAGTAGAAATACGATTTCTAGTGGCGGTTTTCTTAAGGAACCGCCACTAGAAATAACACAGTCGGTGGATAAACGAATCCGCCTGTAAAAATATATCGTCCCCGCAGGCTTTGAGCCTTTTTCTACTAGTGGCGATAGGGGGTAAACGGTGGGGGTAGACAGTTTGGGGAAGACGGCGACAGAGGTAAACGGGGAGATGACAATCCTGATTTTCCTGTTGACGCACGACGAGGCGTAGGCGTGTGACGGACGTATGATGGCGAGGCACGGGCTAAAGTCAACGAACAATAATAGCAAACATCTCTTTGTAGCTATAATAGTAGGGTTCAATTGCACGCTCGCTGGCCATGGCAAGCTCAGCATCTGCCGCCCGGGTAGCATATCCTCACATGCATATTGCATACACGCTGAGCTGCCGGATGCCAGGCCGGGGTCCTCTCGCTCTGCAGCGTGTTGGTGCAGCTCCGTACAATTCCGCTGCCAAAAGCGGATCGAATCGCAGGGAAAGCAGGATGCAAGCAGGCTGCTGCCGGCCTGCCGCAGCTCGCCGCCTGCTCCAATCAGGGCCGTTCCTGACTTTTCAGGGGCCCAATGCAAAATCCGATATGTAGGCCCATCCACACACAAATATATATAATTATACAAATACTATCAAATATTTGACATATAAAAATTATTATGCACTATTTTAAAGTTTATAAGATAACAAATGTAAAATATAGTCAAAAACACTTGTTATCTGATATCATTAATAATATATTCTAACATTTTGTGATACAAAGTCATCGCTTATATCATTGAGATCAATCTCATCCAACAACTTTTTTTCGATATATAGAATCGAACCTCTCTTGAGTTATTGTTGGCCATAAATAGTTCAAAAAATATTTCAATTTTAAAAAGCTTCTCTCTGTCGATGCAACCATTATATGTATAGTAAATAGTAGTCTCTCTATATCAAAATAAAATTTGTTTTGCTTCTTTAGTAGATTCATCATCATCTAGTTGAATATAAACATAAAAATCAAGAGCTAAACTATTTTGAAACGGATAGAGCATTCGATAAGTAATTGAGATATTAGTTTAATAATCTAAACGAGACTGGTTGATAGCGTAATCGCTCTTTGCGTATTTACGTCTAGAATAGATAGATTTAACAGGAAAAATATTAGCGTCTAGTGGCTAGGGGCCCTCTGTTTTTGGGGGCCCGGTGCGACCGCACTCTCGGCAACCCCTCAGGAACGGCCCTGGCTCCAATCCCATCGGCGCGCCGACCGCGCTCGTCAAGCAGCAGAGGTTCCTGAACTGCCAGCGAGTCCTACGGCGGCAAGCGATTGGGCGCCAGAAAAGCAGACACACCATGCATGGCCGGCTGGCGGGCCAGCCTTGCAGTTTTATTTACTCTCGTACTCCCTCCAGTGCAGTAAAGGTAGTCGTTTAGAACATGATTGTGCATACCAAGGAGTGATTAATTATCATAGAGTTTTCCCTGTTTACCCCTATTAAATAAGGATATGGGTGCATTAATGTCACCAAAACAATTAGTCTTGATTGGTTGCTGCAGCAGCTCCAAGGCATTCTAGACTGGAGGTCTTAAGTTCGATTCCTCTTAAATACATCTTTTTTTGTGCAATTACTAGGGGCAACAACGTCCAAATCCCAGACCCACGCGTGCTATGACTTCTTTTTGTGCACGCTCGATCACGCGCAGGATGACTTCTTTTATTGCACCGGAGGGAGTACACCTTAAAGTTTTTATAAGTTAAAAACATGTCAAGTTTGTTTAAAATTATAAAAAGTTACAAAGATTTATAACATCAGATAGGTATGCTATAAAAAATATATTTAATAAAAAATCTAACTTATTTGGCACATCAATGATATTATTTTATTATATAAATTATGTTGACTCACTAAGAAATTTCAAATATCATATAATTCGGGACATACGGGGTATTTAATAAACTGTCGTATAAACATTTTTAATAGTATGGAAATATTTTCTCTATTTGCACGTTATATATCAACTTACTATGAGTCACAAAATTAAATATCTATAAAACCATAAAATAAAAATCTCGGATTTTTCATCCATATTTCATTTCATTCTAGGTGATATGGTAGTTTTACAAACAATGCTATAAAATCATCCACGAAGACATGCCTAAGGCTATTCCTAGTGCACGGTGTCATACTCATTTAATACATGATACATGGGATAGAAAGTTAATGTGGCATGTTAAGAAAACAAAGCAATATTTTGAGGGAGATACCACTCAGGCACCAAATCATAGGCATTGAAACTGGAACCAACTAATTGGTCCACAATTCATACTCTTGTACACATCTAGCATTTAATTATCTTATGGAGACTATGAAACAAAATATGATACTATACATTGGGATAACTGTATTTTCTATAGTAACATATGATGTAGCAACTTCGGATATCATGACAAGAAACAATAGATTGAAAATAGCCTAATGAGTACTCCTAACTCTACTCTCTCTGTCCCTTTTTAAATGTTGTTTTAAAAAACATGCCGATCAAACTTATAGAAAAAGTAGTTTTTAAAGATGTATCTAATGATATGAATTATGTATTATAAATATTAATATTTTCTTGTATATATTCAGTCAAAATTTAGTATGTTTTCCTCCCAAAAAACAATTGCTTTGATGTTCGTGCGATGGTTAAACTTTCTTAAGTTTGACCATATTAGTATTTATAGAAAATATCAATAACATTTATACCTCCATATATGTTCTTGTTTAGATCCATTAAAACACTAAAAAAGCAGCTAAAATTAGTTATAGTTTAGATAAAAAAGTTGTGCTAATAAACCTACTAATTATTAGTTGAAGGCCTACTAACTATTAGATCATTATCAATGGGAGTTTCACACTCATTAAATATGGTGATACATCATCATGCTTGGTGAATGACAGTGCAATTACGAGTAGAGATATGAAGAGACTTTCATGGTAGATGATAGAGTTTAATGTGGATAAAACCCTACATGCACAATTAACTAATTTAAATCTGATATGACAGCATTGGAAATTGTGCATTGCAACTAATCGCTGAGAACGGCCTTAGTTCCGTTACTAGATACATAGAGTTGCTAATGAACCTACTAATTGTTAGCTAAAGGGTTACTCACTATTATTTTATATAATTAATTAATTGAGTCTCTTGAAAAGAATAATAGATGGTCATTGTTGAAAACATGTATGGATCTCAAGCAAATTGTAGGAATACTTTTTTTTCGAACTCCAAGCCACTAGTTAAGCATGCATATGCAGTATTCCCTCGACTCTGACTTACTCCTAGCTAGCTAGCTAGCTAGCTAGTGTTGCTTTTCTATCAAGGTTGGTGGCTCTGAACAGCACATGCATGCATCGTCTCATCAGCTCAGATGTGGCCTGCGGCACCCTGCATCACGGTTCGCTAGCCGAATCCTTGGATGCTTCCGGCAGGCAGCGTGCTGCAGATTGATGCAGGCATGGAGCCCGGGGAGCCCGGCCAACGCTGGAAACACGGGTCAATCTCTGCACCAGAATATGTCGGCACGATTGCCTCTCCACCGGAACAACGACGTGCATGCTTGATCGAGGCTCGACCAGAGGGAAGTTGCTTGATTTGCTTGTGCCTCGCGGCCTTCACATGGTCATGGTACGGTGCATGCCGCGTGCTAAGGCTAGTTGGGAAGCCATGTGATTGGTGTGACCAAAATCATTTTTTTATTCAAAATTGAATAAGAAGAAAATTTTAGCCCCTCCAATTATTTCTGATTTTCTAGGCTCTCAAACTACTCCTAAGCATGTCTCTACGTTTGGGATTTGCGAACACAAAGTTGATTTGTTTTTTATGGAACGAATTGATGATGAGTGATGGTTAACGGGTAGCGTCGCAGGTTAAGTCATGGACTAACCAAGACGTGAGTTATGTGTTTGTGCAACCATATCTTTCGGCCTATGGTATGCAGGTGTGGAGCACAGGGACAGTGGTTAGGCCTAGATATCAAGTTGGCTCAGCTCAACTCGGTTCCGCTCGAGTTGGCTTGTTATGATAATGAGCCAACTCGACTCGACTCATTAGCATAACAAGTTGGAGGAGCAGCTCGACTCGTTTGGTATCTCGGATTGACTCGATTAACTTGCGAGCCAGCTCGATATCAAAGTAGCCACAACCATTGCAGCCACCTCATTCACTTAAACAAACAAAAAATAATTACACAAGTACTAACGGAAATTCTCCTCCAAGCTTCCAGATTTCTAGTTCTCCTCCATGCTAGTGGAACATGAATTCTTCTCTCCCAGCTCTCCCTCATTCCCTCTCCTTCATATCCTCCATGTCCATGTCACCATGCGAAGTCAGGCTCGGTCACTCAGGGCCTCGCGGACACGACGCACACTGGCGAGCGGTGACTGTGTCCGCTGCTACATGGACATCACCGGCTCGTCGCGTCGGTATCACCTAGTGACTGCTAGGGTTTTGGGAGAGGGAGTTAGGAAGATATGTGGCAGCCGGCATTGTGGTTGTGGCCTAGCCAGTGGGGAGCTCGCCAGCTCAGGCTAGGGCCAAAGGCCGATGGTGATATGTTGTCCGTATGTGGCTGGGCCTCGATGGGCCATGCGCAATGTGCCTAGGAAGCTGGGCCTTGGCGTCTGGCTGGGCCACTTCCCACTATGTCGCTCATTTGGCTCGCGAGTAACATGCGAGCGAGCTCGAGTTTGGCTCGTTAGGAACCGAGCTAAATTGTTGTCTCAACTCGTGACTCATTTTCAACGAGCCGAGTCATTAATAAGTCGAGTCGAGCGAGTTATCAAGCCACGAGTTTTTCGTTCAGCCCTAATGGTGGTCGACGATGAAGGTGAAAATCATGTGGGTTTGTGCCGATGGACTGGTAGTGGTGAAGAACGAACGTTGGGACTTGACTGGGGGACCAGAGTCACCGGGTGACTAGCCACAGTGGCTGCCACCTGGGACATTCACCGGTGCAAGGACGTGGCGAAGCGGGCCGTGTAGTCGGCGTGGTCGAGGACTGTCGAGACACGTGTCTACTGTCCAGGACATGGGGGACCCACACACGGTGTGATACTCACGATGGTTTTGGTGGTTCAGCCTCAAAACCACCCCACGCTATGGATGACGGGATTTTGACTGGGTTTGGCTTCAAAACCCGGTGGGAATCGGCTATGGCATGTGGCATCATCACGGAGGGTGCGTTGAGGCGAAGCAACTTTGTGTGGAGCGCGAGGCCGTCAAATCAATATCCCAAGAGTTGATCCATTTTGCCCCGGCAGAGTGGATAGGCTCTATGTACATAGGGGTAGTTTAGAAAGTAATAATAACCCTCTATAAGTAGAGTGCCAGGACTATTGTTACATCCATCTCTTTGGTTAGGGTTTTAGCACTTGTGGTTTTCCATTCCCTAGACTACTCTAATTTTGTAGCCAGAGATCTACAACACTTTGAACCTTTGCGTCTGTGATTTATAAGCTTCACTGTGTAATCTGAGGAAGGGTGTCCTGTTCCTCCCACAACTTTTGGTTGGCTTCAATCTCAGTTTTGTGTCTTGCTGAAATTTTGGAGTCATTTGGTTCATGAGTTCTTCCCTTTCTTCTCTTGGTGCATTTTGTGAGAATCTTTGAGTTCTTGTGTTGTGGGTGTTGTTGGGGATTGTCTTCAGGTGAAGATCACTCTTTGGACCTCTATGAACATCTGGTTCAAGCAGATTTTCGTTGTGATCCGATCTGAACTTGTTTTGAAAATCCATGTAGGAAACAGTGAAGCCTAAGAGGGGGGAGTGAATTAGGACTTTTAAGAACTATTCTCTAACCAAGGTGAAAATTAAATTCCTAGCACAAAACCTATGCAAATAAACAATCTAGAATGTGCAAACTAGGTTTTGTCTAAGTGTTTATATCTCTACCGCAAAGCCTAAGTTTCAATTCTAAATAATTTAACTAGAAAGGAGAGATTGAAACTTATGTACTTAATATAAATGTGGAAGGTAAAGTGCAAGTAGAGAAAGTAAACTATCGTGGATGATGTCGATATTTTTACCGAGGTATCTAGAACCACACAAGATCCCGACTAATCCTCATTGGTGCCCCTACACAAAGTGTAGCCCACACGAGGGCAAGCACCATGGTCGAGTAAATCCGTAGAGAGCCATGGGCCTTCTCCACGCGCAAGTGGTGCTCCGCTTTCTATTCCTCTCAAACGCTCCCCGCCGTCTCCAGTATCGAGCTTCCAGTCGAAACATTGCGGGCCTCGTTCCCTCCTATACACGGTGGCGGCCATGACACAATCTCGGTTGTCACGGTCTCGCAAGACTCTCACCCCACTCGGTACAATTACAACGGCTCGCGCAAGAGCTGAGGGGTTGTGTGATTTTCTAAAGTCACTGAACTAACTAGGATTCACCTAGAGCAAGCATATAAGCGACCTAACTAACCTAAGCACTTCGCAAAGCACCTACGCTAATAATCGAGTGATTCTATTAAGAAATTAGGTGTTTGAGCACTTGGAAATATCTACAAGTTTAGTTGTATGTTGCTTGGGCTCCCACCACTTCAAATGGCTGGTTGGAGGGGTATTTATAACCTCCCCTACAATTATAGCTGTTGGACATAAAGCTAACTGCTCTATTGTTGGGCGCACCGGACATCCGGTGCCCTGGCCACGTCAGCTGACAGTTGAGGTCTGTAGGAGTCGAACATTGGATCCGACAGTTGGCCAGACTGTCTGGTGCACACCAGACAGTTCGATGCTACAGCCCTGAGATTCCCTAGTTGCGGACTCTCTGCTTATATAGTCTGGTTGCAAACCGGACAGTCCGGTGCACACCAGACATATACGATTCACTGTTCGATGCACCACTAGAGCGCTTGGCTGATTGCCCTCTTCTTGGATTTCTTCGTTGTTTCCTTGGGTTTATTTTGATCTTGAGTCTAGGACTTCCATGCATCTTTTAGGTCTTCTTTTGAGGTGTTGCATCCTCAGAGTCTCAGTCTAATCCTCTTCGCATCCTATGAACTATAAACACAAACACTAGCAAACACATTAGTCTACAAGGTTATGTTGATCATCAAAAACCAAAATCACTTAGCCAAATGGGTCTGGGTCCATTTTCCTTACAATCTCCCATTTTTTGTGATTGATGACAACACAACCAAAGCAAGCAAATATAACAAACATTTTGATGAAAATATGCAATCTACTTGCTAGGATGCATGAGTGACCTCATAATGTGAGATTATGGACTAAAGCTTCCCCTGTTGGGAGCCTTCGTCCTCCGAAGGTCCTCAAAAACATAATTTGACAATATTTTCCAAGTGAGTTATATGAACAGGTATCTTCGGACTCAGATCATGAACATGGAGTACGGTCAGAACGAAGCCAAAGCCAGACGAAGGGGGATTGAAATAAAGGACGGGCTGATTACCAAGCTGTACGAAGGATGGTGCACAGCCGAAGCTATGCGCAGAAAGCTTCGTCGCGATAGCAGAAAGGGGAACCGACTTAAAGACGAAAAGACTACTTAGGCCTTGATAGATTCCTATAAGTCAGTAGCAAATGTAATGGACATGAATGTAATTTTGCATGGGCTACGTCCCACGCCTATAAATAGATGAACAGTACTCCCGTACTATTCACGCTGACTTGGCATTTGCTTTCCGTCATCCTTATACTTTTGCTTTCCTGCAATCCGAAGGTACACTTGTAATCTAAAATCATTTCCGTTTCTACATGATAATAAAATAGAAGTGATGTTGTGGTAATATTTAAATGTTTATATTACTTTTTATGTTGCATGTAAGCTCTTCGTCATAATTTATTGTGCTTACGAAGATATGTTATTTGTGACCTTCGTCCGGGACACATTATATCCCGAAGGGAAATAATGTTTAAGGGGACGAAGGACTTTATCATTTAACACTTTTTATGTTGCCTTGTTCTTAATCCGAAGCATTTGAGAACAAGTCCCCAACATTGGCGCCCACCTCCGGTGAACTCACTTCCACTTTGAGTTTTTGAACACCTTCGTAAGCCATAAACCTTCGCTATGGCGCCGAAGAAAGCTTCAGCGACTGGGGCTGCAGCCCTGCAACCGCTGGACCCCAACCAGGAGACTCTCTCTCTTCGGGAAGCCCGAAACCAGAAGAGGAAGGCTGTCAGCCCAACGCCTCAAGAGGATGAGCTAGATCAAGAGATCAGAGATATGGAGATGCTTCATCAACAGGTACAGAGGAAGAAGGAAAAGATGGCCAGGCTAGCTGAACTGCAAAAGCAGATAGACGAAGCTTCTGAAGAAGTTCGCCATCTTACTCACGATGAGCAGAACCGAAGGCCTCAACAAAAAGACCTTCATCAGGAGGGTTTCTTCAACGAAGATGACTGGTATGACAATTTCCATCATGGAAATTTTGTTTTCGATGATGCTTCTCCCCTGTCCGCTGAGCTGCAGGCTACACCTTGGCCTCCGTCCTACAAGCCGCCCCAGCTTCCCATATTCGATGGCCATTCAGACCCGAAGCAGTTTTTGATGAGCTACGAAGCAACAGTATCTTCGTATGGTGGCAATGCTGCAGTCATGGCAAAATCTTTTGTTATGGCTGTCAGGACTGTTGCTCAAACCTAGTATTCCTCCCTTCGACCAGGAACGATCACTTCATGGCAAAAACTGAAGGACATGTTGTTAACCAGCTTTCAAGGGTTTCAGACGAAGCCGATCACTGCTCAAGCCTTGTTCCAGTGTACTCAGGATCATGAAGAATACCTTCAGGCGTATGTCAGAAGGTTCTTGCGTTTGAGGGCGCAGGCACCAACGGTGCCCAACGAAATTGTCATTAAGGCCATGATCAAGGGACTTCGGCCTGGACCTTCAGCTCAATACTTTGCTAGGAAGCCTCCTCAAACTTTGGAGAAGCTGCTCCAGAAGATGGACGAGTATATTCGTGCCGACAACGATTTTCGCCAAAGAAGGGAGGAGGCTTTCAGGTTTTCTGAAATGACCAGGGGCTTCGGAGGAAGATTCTATCCGAGGCATGTCAGGTCCATCCACAATACTCAAAATGATGATAAGGGAAGTCAGCAGCACAGGCCGCAGTGCTCCTCACAGGCTTCGGGGCAACAACAAAGTTTCTTCCGGCCACCAGCTCCAAGAGGCAGAGGCGCCAGGGGCTTCGGCGGAAGATTTGGAGATCAACCAAGGAAAATGTTTTGCTTGTTCTGTGGTGAAAACAAGGGCCATACCACCAGGATGTGCCATGTTACCATCCAGAAGCAAAAGGAGATAGTCGAAGCTGCAGCACAACAAGTTCAGCCGAAGCAGGTCATGCATACTGCTTCGTACCATCCGCCTTACATCCCAGAATACATAGGCAATCACCCTGCACTTTCTGTTGCTTCGGCGAGTCAACCTCAAGCTTCCTGGCAACAGCCTCCGCCTCCACCACCGTTGCAATAGGGCCAACAGCCGGAAGGAAGCCAATATGCTCCACACCAAAGGGATCTCAGGGCACAATCCGAAGCTCGCACAGTCAATAGCATTGTGCCAGAGTCGAAGCACATCTATTGACAAATATCCTACCTTGATAGTAGTCTTTTCCATTTAGTTCTATTTTCTGTGTAATAAAGAACATTTTTCAGTTTTCATGTAATAGTTTCGTTGTTTGCAACAAGGTAAACTTGTTTTCTCAGGCTTAAGTTGCTGAACCTTTAAGATTTGCGACAACAAGGAGGACCTTTCGAATTATCAAAAATCCTTCGAAGCAACAAAAAGTCGTTCTAAGGAGCGCAGAGTAAGTTTGCTGAAGTCGCAAAAAGCCGTTCCAAAGGGAACGCAGTGTAAGTTTTCTGCTCCAAAGTCGTTCCAAAGGGAATGCAGAGCATACAGCGAAAAGTCAACGCTGATACCGCCTAAGTAAAAGGCGAAGAAGCTCCAAAGTCGTTCCTAAGGGGATGCAGAGCTTACAGCGAAAAGTCAACGCTGATACCGCCTAAGTAAAAGGCGAAGAAGCTCCAAAGTCGTTCCTAAGGGGATGCAGAGCTTACAGCGAAAAGTCAACGCTGATACCGCCTAAGTAAAAGGCGAAGAAGCTCCAAAGTCGTTCCTAAGGGAATGCAGAGCTTACAGCGAAAAGTCAGCGCTGATACAAAAATATTGTGTGTTTTACGGGGGATATGTGTGTATCTTCGAACAAATGTCATCTACATAACATAACACCATCACATCATTTTGCATAGCATAAGCATCATACATCATGCTGCATATGGCAAAAGAAGGGGACACAGTATCAACCTTCGAAAGGACGCTTTGAGAAAGTGAAAATCGTGCAAAGTCACAAGGGAATACAATGTTGATCTTCGGAATATAGCTTCGGAGAATATTTTCACGAAGCTTGGATATCCTTCATCAGAGCACTATGAACATTGTCGTGATGCATAAGTTCTTCTATATTCACGAAGCATGAAAAGAAGGGAAGGTGTTTTTTCGCCGAAGGCTCAAAAACGGTACGTATGTAAACTTTCATGCATCGTAAAGAATCGAATCATTAAAAGCAAATATATCACAGGGTTACAAAATGTCACACATATTTTATTTCAGAAGCCTTTACAATGGTGCTTAATCTTCTCTTAAAACAACTTCGGCAGCTTCATTCAGGAGTCGGTTAACAACTTCATCCATGATAGCTTCAGCCATCTTTTTAATTTCTTCGTCTCCTTTCGGGAGAGGGCCCGGAGACGCTTCAGTAGGATCTGAAGGAGGACATGATACGGCCACATTGCTATTACAAATTGCGAACGAAAGTTTAAAATCAAAAATTACAACACAATAAAAACCATTAGCTAATACCTATTTGCCCTTCGGGCTCTGAGTTTCTGTCAGCGGCCTTAGCTACTTCTCTAGCGTTGTGAATACCCTTCTCACTCTTCTGAATAATTTCTCGGGCCATTTCTCGGCCACCATTGTCCCAGACGTCGGTGAAAAATTTTCCACCAGCCTGGCTAGCTTCGGCCGAGGGATCTTTAATATCTTCAGGAGATAAGCTGGCTGCGGATTGTGCAAGAGCCTTAACATGATCGCAACCTCTTTTCTCCAGCATAGTAGCAATACCCCTGGCACCCGAGAAGGAACAAATGTCTCCGCGACTGTTTAAAATTTCTTCGAAGGCTTCAGCCTCATGGCTGATCCATTCGATCGGTCCTTCCGGGTTACCTCTCACAAAATCTTCCTCACTCGAAAATGCGCCAACGCTGGCGAAGCTGGTTTTTATTTTCTTTACACATTCCATGGATTTTTCGTAACACCTTTTCTTAGAAGATCGAAGCTCTTCAACGGTTCCTTCCAAGTGATTAGCCCATTGGTCGCTACATTCTCGCCTCGTTTCTTCAAGTATGCGTTCTTCTTTTGCCCGGGCCAATTGCTTCCGAAGATTGTCAATCTCGTGCTTTTGAGCTGCAACTTGTGCTTTAAATACAGCTTCGTTCTCCTTTATTTTATCCACCAATGTAACTAGAATTTTGTCCTTTTCCAGGGCTTCGTTCCTTAGTTTGATAACCTCTGTCCGAAGGTTGTTGAAAGCAATTTCATAGCTTTCGTCTTCGGCATTCTTTTGCGCTCTCAGCGCGTTGCTTAGTATTAAGCCCTATATGTAAAAAGTTAGTATAAGAATAAAACAATAGATTTCGAATCATAAATTTTCAAAAACGCGCAATTCTCGCACCTTCAGACTATTATAGGCAAGGCTATCCGCAAGATCCTCCTTCGTCATAGCGCATAGTCCTGCTTCAAGCTTCGGAAACCCCATACTCCTAGCCATCTCCCGGCAGACAGATAATTCTTTGTTATCAGGGAGACAGTATAGGAAGTCATCTTCGTTTGTCCCATTAAACACTACTGCCCCCTTCGGATATTTTAATTCTCTGGCATAGTGATTGGCTTCATAGATCTCTTCTTCAGATAATTTCTTCCCCGAAGCATGTCGCACAATGTAATCGCATATGTTGGAAGGAGCTTCGGGGGCGGCAGTGTCAATTTCTTCAACCAAAATTGGCTCTGACATTTTTATTTTTTTCTTCGGTTTCCAAAGATTGTTCCTTGGTGGGCTCTGAAGGCCCAGCTTCAGCTTCAAGTTGTTGCTTCGAAGCTTCAGCAACTAAAGCTTCAGTAGACACTTCAGAAAGTTCAACAGTCTTCTTTGGACTTATGCTTGAAGACTTAATTGTCTCCAAAACATCTAGCACGTTCACCATTCTTTTTCTTTTCGGGGTCACCGATGGACCCTTTTGATTTTTTATTGTTGTCTCAACACTTGCTGAAGGACTTAAGATTTCCAATATTTTTGGTCCTTCAATTCTCGGTTTTTCTGCCTTCTCTGCTGAAGGTGCTTCAGTTTTTTCTTCGATCTTCGGCACTGGAGCTGGCTCTGTAGTTTCAGTGGCCAAAGAGACTTCACCGATAAATTCAGGCACTATGGCCGGCTCAATAAAACGTGCCCGGTGGGTGAGCACCTTCATCTTTTTTCTTTGCGGCGCTGGCTCACTAGAAGCACCTGTGGCAACTTCTGTTGCAGGAGAAGTATTTTTTCTTTTGCGGCCTGGCACCGGATAATGATAGTCAGGGTAGACAAACCCGATTGCATCAAATACCCGGTTGAGCCTCTTCTTCTTTCGGCCTCCGAAGGCTGCCGATAATGCAGTATTCTCGGCCTTCGAATATACCCCAAGCAGTTCGTCACTTAAGGTTTCAATGCTTTTTAACCAGTCGTCATCAGGTTCAACAAATTTATCCCCGTATTTGAATGTGTATTTTAGTCTGACCAGTCCACCTTCGTCAGACTCTTTGATGGTCTCCTTCGGCATTTCCCACTTTCCTGCAAGTGGCCACACCCTGAAGGCAATATGCTCTTGGACCAAGTCCCTTGTCCCAATAAAAGAGCAGATTACGCCGAAGGCTCTTTGGCATTCTTCGGCCGCTTCATCCATTTCAACCTTCGGTTTTCGGAGTCCGAAGCATTGCCAGATAGGACGCATAATGATACTTTTAACATCTTCCTGCGCTGTCAAGTCATTCTTTACATAGAACCATTCTGTCATCCAGGCACCGGGCCACCTCTTCCGAAAGGTTGGCACGGGGCAGCTTGACCCGGAGCGGGCACCGAAGCTGTAACAACCAAAGTTGTTGTGATATTGTTCTTTCCCCCAGGGCTTCGTCTCATATAACAACTCATGAATTTTGCAAAAGCTTTTAGCATTTGGTTCTAAACCTTGGCTTCTCACAGCCCAGACAAAGATCCCCATTCTTATGATAGCTTCGGGAGTAATTTGATGAAGGTAGATTTGAAATGTCTTCAGGACTTCGACAACAAAGCTGCTTAGGGGGAATCGAAGCCCAGCCTTGAGAAAGCTTCGGAAGATCACGACCTCATCTTCTTCGGGGGTAGGAGAAGTTTTTTCTCCAGCATCAGCCCTCACAATAGATATATCTCGAAAATATCTCCCCCTCATATTGTCAATATGACTCTGCTTAATAGTGGTTTTCCCGAAAACCGAGTGACTTGGCCGCCATGGTCGATCTTCGGACTCTCCCCCACCGCTTTCTACATCATAACTGTCGCTGTCACCAGTATCTTCAGATAAACCTTCTAAAATCTCCTTGGTGATTTTTTCTGTATTGGTCTTCGACATTGCCTCAAAAAAACCCAGGTTCTTCTCTTCAGAAAGACTTAGCTTCATCTCGACACCAGCCTTCTTCTCCTCAGACATCCCTTCGGAAATCTTACTTCTCGCTTCCGAAGCTTAAAACTAGGAAAGAAAACAAATATTTTTGGGCAGAAAGCTTTATAAGCAGGAAAAACAGATGGCAAAGAGAGCGTGCCAAATCAAATGTGGCGGGCTCCTATTTATACACTCGATATGACGGAAACTGTGTGGTCCCAGGTGTCAGTGACTTTTGCTATTCTAGCAAAGGGAAGGTGTTTTTTCGGACCTTCGGCTTAAGGCCTCCGTCCACATCGCAATCTGAATTTATCACTAACAAATTAATATTGCGAGGGGCTACTGTTGGGAGCCTTCGTCCTCCGAAGGTCCTCAAAAACATAATTTGACAATATTTTCCAAGTGAGTTATATGAACAGGTATCTTCGGACTCAGATCATGAACATGGAGTACGGTCAGAACGAAGCCAAAGCCAGACGAAGGGGGATTGAAATAAAGGACGGGCTGATTACCAAGCTGTACGAAGGATGGTGCACAGCCGAAGCTATGCGCAGAAAGCTTCGTCGCGATAGCAGAAAGGGGAACCGACTTAAAGACGAAAAGACTACTTAGGCCTTGATAGATTCCTATAAGTCAGTAGCAAATGTAATGGACATAAATGTAATTTTGCATGGGCTACGTCCCACGCCTATAAATAGATGAACAGTACTCCCGTACTATTCACGCTGACTTGGCATTTGCTTTCCGTCATCCTTGTACTTTTGCTTTCCTGCAATCCGAAGGTACACTTGTAATCTAAAATCATTTCCGTTTCTACATGATAATAAAATAGAAGTGATGTTGTGGTAATATTTAAATGTTTATATTACTTTTTATGTTGCATGTAAGCTCTTCGTCATAATTTATTGTGCTTACGAAGATATGTTATTTGTGACCTTCGTCCAGGACACATTATATCCCGAAGGGAAATAATGTTTAAGGGGACGAAGGACTTTATCATTTAACACTTTTTATGTTGCCTTGTTCTTAATCCGAAGCATTTGAGAACAAGTCCCTAACTCCATAAGCCACATACTTCCTATTTTAGACCAAAACACTTGTAGAACCAAAACCACTTGTAAGATCAAGATTTTAAATTTTTTTGGGTGGTGTTTGGTGTTAGATATATTTTGAGTTGCTTTGGTCCCTAAAACTTCTCCCCCTTTGGAATCAAACAGCGAAAAGGAAGACATTAAAAGTATATAGGAAGCAAATAAGACTTGCCCTCTAAAGGATTTACCATTTGTAGCCTTAATGATTGCTCCCCCTAAAAGAGTGTTCTCCCCCTTTATCATAACAAGATATACTCCCCCTATCGGAGATCCTCTATTTATGAAAAGCACATGAGAAAGAGAAGTGCAAGACATGATTGATTAGACTAACTCCCCCTATGCATAGGTAAAAGATATGTTTTGATAGCATATGCATTTATAACAACATGGGAAGCATAAGATATGTAATATAGTCTAATGAAACTTTAGAGAAGACATGTAAATGATATCGATAGTGGAATGAAACCACTTGTGGAATCAATTGAAGACTTTGAAAATTCTTGTAGATTTGCAGTGGAAGCTTGTTGTCTTTCTTCATGGACACCATTTTCCTTCAATGAGACTACTACATATAATAGACTTGAAAACATTAGTATCAAAGACTTAGATTATAGAGTAACCTCCCCTTAAAGTGTGCATACAAGTTTTGAATACTTGTATGAGGCATGAACTTTGATTTTGATATCAGGAGGGTTAAATTATCTATAATCCGAGCTTTGGCACATATACATCAAAATGACACCACTTGCATAATACCACTAGTAGGTTATAAATTTTGAAGCATTAGTGTCATTTACTTAGGAATGTTAAATAAGCTATGTGTCGTGCTTAACTAAAGATTTTAAACCATATAGGTTTTCTCAAGAATATGAATTGAAAATGAGCATTCCAACCATATGATTGACCTAGTATGCATGCAATTATAATCAAAAGTAAATACACCATGTAAAACTAGGCATGTAAGGTAAAAATTAGATATAAGAAAATAGATATGCATATCTAGAAACAAAGAAATGACATAAATCTAGTTACCTTAGTCATGGGTGGGGAATTTGGGTCCAAAGTATTCACTAACCCACTTGGCAATAGACTTGATCCAATATGATGCATCACATGATATACATCCCAATTTTGCCAAGTCTCTAAATTCCCCGATGTCCTTCAGACTTCTCACTTCCCTCTTGGGATCCAAACCTTCTTGGTGCTTTTCATGGTTGAAATAATCTCCTTTGGCACCTAGATGTGTTTGGCTCCCTTTTCTTTGTTGGCTTGCTTGTTGGTCTTGATTACTATGACCTTTCCATTCTTATTCTTGATCAAATATGGTGTAGCGGCCTTTTCTCCACCTTGTTGATGTAGGTGTTGGAGTTTTTGCTTGTTGCATTTTTCTTTTGCTTCTCCCCGGTCTTCGCCTTGCATTGGTAAGACTTGTGGCCTTCCTTGTGGCATAGCCTACAAACCACGGTTTCTCCCTCCACAGGCTTGTTTACTCCCGCAGTGGTGTTATCCTGAGGAGGTTAAGTTTGTTTGGCTTTGCCTTTACTGTCATAGAAAGCTTTGCCTAGGCGAGCAACTTCTTGCCTTAGTTGCTCATTCTCTATTGCAATCTCACCGAACATGTTTCTATAACAACATTATTAACAAGAACTTGATTGTAGGGATTAGTGTTGGGGGCTTGTTCTCAAATACTATAAATTAAGAACAAGGCAACATAAAATGTTAAATGTTAATGCCCTTCGTCCAACGAAACATCATTCCTTTAAGGATTGATGAACTTCGGACGAAGGTTTAAGACAATACGATTACGAAGGTTAAATCTTCGTAATCGTATTTTAATAGATTACATGGAATAAAATATGAAGCGTCAAAGGTAAATAAATTATAAATGAACAATATTACTTACATAGTATATCGATTTAATGTATTTAAACATTGAATACAATTATACCTTTGCCTTGACAAAGATTGATTCTCGAATGGTGCGATTGCAATTACAGATATCCGTGAACAGTAAAGGAATACTGTTCACTATTTATAGGCACGGGACACAGCCTGTGAGGGATTACAATTATGCCCCTCATAAGGGATTACAACAGCGACTCAAACATTTATGGACTAAAAGGTCATTCTACTCTTAAGTCGGTTTGTAATACCGAAGCTTCATGAAGAGAAACCTTCGGTCATCACATGCGGACAGCTTCAGCCGAAGTTGTTTCTCCCTACAAGACCTTCGGCGACGAAGCATAGCCCCAACAGTAGCCCCTTCACGGTGCTAGATCGTTTTTCGTAACGAGCTTGATCCGTGAAAAAAGTCTCTTAGGCTTCGGGAAGCCGAAGGTCCGAAAAACACCTTCCCTGAGCTCGTTGTCGAGAAACGATTTGGTTTTCGAGCGTGGAGCGGTCCCACCTTGCAGCGGGTGCAAGCAGCTGTTTGCCTGGTGTAAAAATCCAGGCGATTCACCTTCTTACCTGCATCACTATATAAACGGACGGACAGGTGTGAAGTTACCACAGCATTCACTGCTATTTGCACTGTTTTGCTGCCAAAATTTTTAACCATAGCCGAAGCTTGACTCTCGGAATCAAACGAAGCTCCAGCTTGAAGCCTACTTCGTCAGAAGAAAATGCTTCGGAAGAAAAAGTATTTAGTTCCCAAGAAATTCAGAATTAAATGGCCAGAGTGCGTTCTACCGCTAGGGTTGAGCGCAAGGGAGACGAAGCTGAAGGATCGGAGACTGTTCCCATCTCCGAAGCGATGCAACGATCCGGACTGGTGACCTCGGAAGGAATCCGTACCGCCGAGACAGAGCAGACTGCTCCCATCTCCGAAGTTGCTGCCGAAGCGGAAGAAGGAAATATTGAGGAGACTGATTTTGAAGATGATTATCATATTGCCATGCCAAGCAAGCCCAGCCACTTGGACTTCGGAAAGTCGACTGTCTCTAAAGCTGATCTCTCCAAGATGGTGAAGTTGGGTTATTTCAGTGAAAGTCAGAACAAGCTGCTTCGCTTCGGGGGGGAAGAAACTACCCCGAAGCCGGAGAAGGATGAAATAGTCATTTTCAAGAGCTTTCTAAAGGCTGGGTTGAGATTCCCCCTCCATAGGATTATTGCAGATGTATTGAAGAAGTTTGGGATCTACTTTCATCAACTCACTCCTAACGCTATCGTTAGGCTTAGTGTTTATATATGGGCCCTCCGAAGCCAGACGGTGGAGCCGTTTGCCGATAGCTTTTGTCGAGTTCATGAGCTGCATTACCAGACAAAGGCTAGAAAAGATGGATTACACGATAACTTTGGTTGCTACAATTTTGCCTATCGGAAAACCACAAAGTTTCCTGTAATCAGCTACCGAAGGAAATGGCCGGCAGGCTGGAAATCAGAATGGTTTTATGTGAAAGTTGACGAAGATAAAGAGAAGCTGGTACAAAGCCCTCTTGAATTGATCTTCGGAGAAACAAGACCGCGATGCCAAATGTCATTAGAAGGTCCCACTTGGGCTGCACTGGCTGAGTTTAAAATTATTTCAGAACATATCAGCACTAGGGACCTGGTTCAAGAGTTTTTGGCCTTCAGGGTTTTTCCTACTTTAAAAGAATGGGAAATGTAGAAGCTAGAGGGGGAGAAGAAAGAAGGAGAACTTGTGCGGTTACCTTACTATTACAAGTTTAAGAAATACTTTAAAAAACCTTGCCAAGAGTGGTTGGACACAATTGAAATAATGTGCAATGAAATACTCGGTAATTACTCCAAAAAAGAAGATCAGTTGATGACTGCGGCCTTCGGTACCCGTCCGAAGCGAAGACTGAATCGAGTACTGGACGCCTTGGGCTTTGAATACCCTGATTACGAACAACTGAATAAAATTGTCGAAGGCCGGAAGAGGAGAAGGGTAACCGAAGCTTTAAATAAAGATGAGAAAGAACCACCAAAAGAGAAGAATATTCTGAAGAAGAGAAAAGTAACATCTCCGAAGCGAAAAGTATCTGACGAAGAAGAGACTGCCGCATCACGCTCTGCCACTGACGTGGAAGAGATTTTGAAGGTAATGACTGAATCCCTGCCTATGAAGCTAAGTCCATTAGGGCCTCAACTGACAAAGTTTTTTCAGAAGGAAAAGGAGCCTGAAAAAATGAAGAAAACAACAAAGAGACACAGAATTATCGCAGTGACCGAAGTCATTGACAAGACACCATCGAGAGCTTCAGCTCGGAAGACACCAGCGACTGAGGAAATATCAAATGTTGAAGTCGCACCTTCGGAAATCGCGGCTACCGAAGCTACCTCAGCCGAAGATTTGAACTTGGAAACCACAATCGAACATATCGACAAAATACTGCTAGAGATGGCCACAGAAGAGGCTACTACTGCCGCCGAAGAGACCATGACCGCAGTGTCTAGGAAAGGAAAGGAAATAGCTGACGATACTTCGGAGGACGAAACCTTCATGTTTCAAAATTTAGTTGGACAAGAATTGACAAAAACCGAAATAGAAGAGCTTAAAGAATATGCCAAATCTTGCGGATATAAACTAGGAGCACTCCTCTTCGGTGGTATTGACGATGAAAAATTAGGCTGTATCCGGGACCAAACTGGAGCTAAGATTGTTGGTACTCTATCAAAGAGTATCGGTTTTCCGAAGCTAGAAATAGATATTAGCCGCTATCGACGACAGCATATCGTTGGTAGTTTATTTTATTCCAATTTCAAGGTGAACTACTTTTCCCTTGACTTTTATTGTTTTTAATAATAAAGACATTTCTCACGAAGGTTGTTTATGTGCAGAGTATGCTGTTGAGTAAGGCTTTGAAAATGCAGCAAGATCTGGAAGACAAAAAACACGAGGTTATAATTGGAAATTTAGAGAACAAAATAAAAGAGCAATCAGCTACTATTGAAAAGAAAGACTTCGAGCTTCAGTCAACCGAAGGCTTATTGGCAGAAGCCGAAGCTAAAATAGCAGAATTGAATACGAAGCTTCTCTGCCAATCTGAACAGTTTGAACAAGAAAAGCAAGAACTTAATGCGAAACTTGAAGCCGAAGTCCAACAAAATTCAGATTTGAAAAAATTATTGGCAAGCCTTCAAGACAAATGTTTGGAGTTTAGCAATAAATGTATTCAACGACTGAGAAAGATATTCCACTCAGTTGGGGCTAGCAGTGAGAAGTTCACCCCGTCAACTAAAAATTTACAAAAGACCTTCGAACATATTGAAGGTAAAATTGATGAACTTGACGAAGTTATAGCCGGGCACGGTGACTTCTGTGCCTGGGTAGCTTCTCGGGGCACTGCTGCAGCTTTTCTGAAAGCTGGCTGCGACCATGGAAAAATTGTTAATAGGCCCAATTTCACTCTATCACCATCAATTTCAGATGACATTCCTGACCTGGCCCGAAGCATTTCTAATAGATTTGTAAAGATGATATGGACAAAAGGCGGTCGAGAAAAGGCTGGAGACGAAGCTCGGAGTCATCTTGAACAAGTAAGAAATCATACCTTGTATTTACCTTTTCCTTCAAACTTGGTCTTGACTCACAACAACTTAATTCATGTAGGGTGACGAAGCCGAAACCGATGCTTGAAGAGTATGACGCCGAAGCTGAGGCCCCATGAAGATCAGTAGGAGTAGACTGTAGAAAAACTCAAGAAACTTTTCAAATAACTTTTGTAAATATGACTAAGCTGTTCTTAATGAATTTTGTTCATACCTTGTAATATGCTCTTACCCTTCCGTTAATGTATGAAGTGCTTTGATGTGGACGAAATTATCTTTTTGAGCCTAAGGCAAAAAAAACACCTTCCCTTCTTTTCGTACACAGCGAAGCATAAAAAACAGTTTTTCCTTTCTGCCGAAGCTCTTCTTTTCATATGCAGCGAAGTACAAAAGACAGTTCTTTTTTTCTTTTTGCCGAAGCAACCACTTATGCTATGATGATGGTTATCCTACATATTCCTGGATGAATGTTTATGAATGCAAATGTTATGATGTAATGTGGCGTGCAAATGAATGTCCAAACACATATCCGAAGCCATAATCACAACCGTTATTTCCTTAGAAACAATCACATATCAGCGCTGACTTTTCGCTGTAAGCCTCCCTTAGGAGCTTCTTCGCCTTTTACTTTCGGCGGTATCAGCGTTGACTTTTCGATATAAGCCTCCCTTAGGAGCTTCTTCGCCTTTTACTTTCGGCGGTATCAGCGTTGACTTTTCGCTGTAAGCTCTGCATTCCCTTTGGAACGACTTCTGAGCAAAAAACTTACACTGCGCCCCCTTTGGGGCGACTTCTTTAGTAGTTTCGTCATACTCCGCATCCCCTTAGGGACGGTTTTCGAGCTTCTTCCCTGTTTCTTTTTTTTTCTTTTTTTGGCACTCGATGGTGCGTTCTCAGTTTTTACATTTACATCTCTGGGGGATTTTGCTCTTATAGAACTGAAATAAAAAGAAATTACATGTGATGGCCCCATTAAAAACCTTTCTCCCCCTTCAGAAAGGAAAAGGGTGCCATAATAAAAAATATAAAAAATTACATCAAGTTATACATAATATCGCCGAAGCTCATCCGCATTCCAAGATCTAGGAATGTCGTTTCCGTCCATATCCTTCAATCTGTATGAACCGGGTCTTGACGAAGACACTACCAAAAAAGGTCCCTCCCATTTCAACTGCAACTTGCCCACTGTATCTGGGTTAGCTACTCTCCGAAGCACCAAATGTCCTGGCTCAATATTCTTTAGCCGAACCTTTCTATCACGCCATTTGATTGTTTCGGCTTGATATTTATTGATGTTCTCCACAGCTTGAAGCCTGATCCCTTCTATAGCATCTTTTTCCACAGAATGATCAGCTTCGCAATTTGATTCTGTCGAAGCTACTACTCTTATTGATCCAGTTTTAGCTTCCTCCGGAGTTATTGCTTCGTCACCAAACAATAATTTGAATGGAGTAAAGCATGTTGACCTTGATGTTGTTGTATTGTGGCTCCACACCACCTTGATTAATTGATCTGGCCATTTTCCCCTAGGTTGATTGAAGATTAACTTCATTATTCCTGTCATTATGATGCCATTAGCTCTTTCAACAAGTCCATTTGACTCCGGATGTCTAACTGATACAAAATGGATCTTCGTGCCAATTTGATCACAAAATTGTCTAAAATCTTCGGAGTCGAACTATGTTCCATTATCTACAGTGATGGCCTTTGGTACTCCGAAGCGACAAACAATATTCTGCCAGAAAAACTTTTGAATAGTGGCCGAAGTTATTGTGGCTAAAGGCTTTGCCTCAATCCATTTAGAAAAATATTCCACGGCCACTACAACATATCTTAATTTTCCTTGGGCCGGTGGTAACGGACCTAACAAGTCAAGGCCCCACCTTTGCAATGGCCAGATGGGTTGTATCAACTGAGTTAGAGACGAAGGTTGTTTTTGATCTCTTGCACATTTCTGACAACCTTCGCACTTTTGAACTAATTCCGCTGCATCCGAAGCTGCCTTCGGCCAATAAAACCCTTGACGAAAAACTTTTCCAAGTAACAGCCTAGATCCAATGTGAGATCCACACAGGCCTGCATGTATTTCTTTCATCAATTCTATGCCTTCGGCTCTGGACAAACACTTGAGTAATGGAGCACAAACTCCATGCTTGTACAACTCCCCTTTTATCATGACATATGGACGAGCTCTTGCCTCTATCCTCCTGTTATAAGCTTCGTCATCTGAAAAGAAGTTACCCTGAAGGTAAGAGATGATCTCAGTTCTCCAGTCTTCACTATAAACAGGAGATATATTGAGGACTGCTCTTTCAAGAAGCTCCACTGAAGGTGCTTTTATTGTTTCGAAGAACACATCCGAAGGTAATGGCAGCCCCTGTGCCGCTGACTTAGCTAACAAATCAGCATGCTCATTTTCTCCTCGAGGAATATTTTTGACAGAAAATCCTTCGAAGGAGGCTTCAATCCTTCGAACCGTGTCTAGATATTTTTCGAGTTTCGGATCTTTAGCCTTACAACTCTTGTCAACATGACCCGAAACAACCTGGGAATCAGTTTTAAGAATGGCCCTTCTGATTCTCATTGCTTTTAACTTTCGAAGACCCAAAAGCAGGGCTTCGTACTCAGTAATATTGTTTGTGCAACTAAAATCGAGTCTTGCCGCATAACAAGTTTTAATTTTGGATGGTGAGACCAACACAATAGCTGCTCCTGCTCCGAAGGTTCCCCAAGACCCATCGCAAAACACTGTCCATACTTCGGCATCTTTAATTGTTTCTTCATCCTGAGCCCCTGGCGTCCAGTCGGCAATGAAATCTGCCAACGCTTGAGACTGGATCGAAGATCTATGCACATAATCAATGTAAAATTCATTGAGCTCTGCAGCCCATTTTCCAATCCGTCCAGTAGCTTCTCTATTTCGCATAATATCCTTCAACGGTTGCGAAGAAGGAACAACAATATTGTATGCTTGAAAGTAATGCCGAAGCTTCCTGGATGCCATCAAAACAGCATATAACACCTTCTCCAATTCTGTGTAGTTTTTCTTTGATACACTAAGAACCTTGGATACAAAATATACTGGGACCTGCTTCTTGACATGGCCATCAAGCTTTTCCTGGACAAGTGCTGCACTTACCGCTGAGTGCGAAGCTGCCACATATAATAACAAAGGAGCCCCTGGTGTTGGTGGAGTTAATGTTGTTAGATCCATCAAATATTGCTTCAGTTCCTCGAAGGCTTTTTGTTGGCTTGGTCCCCATTGAAAAACTTCGGCTGATTTGAGCACTTCGAAGAATGGTAAATTTCTCTCTGCTGATCTGGATATGAATCTATTGAGAGATGCCAGCCTCCCCGTCAATCTTTGGGCCCCCTTTTTTGTATTTGGTGGCTCCATTCGAAGTATAGCTTCAATTTTACTTGGATTAGCTTCAATTCCCTTTGTTGAAACCAAGCATCCAAGAAATTTCCCCTTCTTTACTCCGAAGACACATTTTTCTAGATTCAGCTTTAGACCAGCTTGTCTAAAACTGGCGAAGGTCTCCTGCAAATCAGCAATGTGATTTTCTTGTTTCGTGCTTTTTACAATGATATCATCAACATAAGTTAGCACATTTCTGCCTATCTGAGACTGAAGAACCTTCGAAGTCATTCTGCTGAAACTTCCTCCAGCATTCTTGAGCCCCTCAGGCATCCGAAGGTAACAATATGTTCCACTAGGGGTTATGAAACTGGTCTTTGGCTCATCCTCCTTCTTCATCCAAATTTGATGATAGCCTGAATAACAATCTAAAAGACTCATAAGCTCTGACGAGGCTGTTGCATCAACTAAGGAATCTATCCTTGGCAATGGGAATTCGACCTTCGGACAGGCCTTGTTGAGATCCGTAAAATCGATACACATTCGCCATTTTCCATTGGCCTTTTTTACCATAACAGTGTTAGCTAGCCATTCTGGATACTTTACTTCTCTAATAACTCCTGCACTGAGGAGTCTTTTGACTTCATTCCGAGCTCCTTCGGCCTTGTCATCAGACATTTTCCGAAGCCTCTGCTTTCTGGGTCTGAAGGATGGGTCAACGTTGAGCGAGTGTTCAATAACATCCCTGTTAACTCCGCAAAGATCATTAGCTGACTATGCAAAAACATCTTTGTTGTTGAACAAAAACCTTATCAAGGTTTTCTCCTGCTCTTCGGATAATTGGGAGCCCAACAGCACCTTCTGCTCTGCTATGTCCTCACACAAGAGCATGGGCTTCGGCTGATCTGCCGAAGCTGCTTTCTCCCTTCTGAATTTGTACTGCTCACAAGCTTCAGCTCCATCTATATTATGGATTGCTTTTGAGTCAGTCCAGTTTCCTTCGGCCCTTCTAGCAACTTCCTGACTTCCATGAATAGCAATGGGTCCTTGATTCGAAGGTATCTTCATGCAAAGATAAGCAGGATGAAGAATTGCTTCGAAAGCATTGAGGGTGCCACGACCAATAATTGCATTGTAAGGGTATTCTATGTCAACAATATCAAATACAACTTGCTCAGTTCTGGTGTTGTTGATGAATCCGAAGGTCACTGGCATGGTGATCTTGCCCAGTGCTACAATCTGTCTTCCACCGAAGCCACAGAGAGGGTGTGTAGCATCATGGATCTTGTCTTCGGGCTCTTGCATTTGTCTGAAAGCTTTAGCAAATATGATATCAGCTGCGCTGCCTGTGTCAACCAAGACATTATGGACCAGAAATCCTTTGACCACACAAGAGATAACCATAGCATCATTGTGTGGGTAATCCTTGAGTTGAAGATCCTTTTGGGAGAAGGTAATTGGAATGTGGGACCATCTTGACTTGATGAAGGGTCCTTGCACCCCAACATGTTGTACCCTTCTCTGTGCTTCTTTCTTCTGCTTTTTGTTGGCTGGTTCTGAGCATGAACCACCTGTTATCGGGAGCACCAGCTTCGGGGCCGAAGCAGCTCCAACTTGATCGTTGAACGAAGCCATCAGCTCAAAAAGTGGAAGTGAGTTGACCGGAGGTGGGCACCAATGTTGGGGGCTTGTTCTCAAATACTATAAATTAAGAACAAGGCAACATAAAATGTTAAATGTTAATGCCCTTCGTCCAATGAAACATCATTCCTTTAAGGATTGATGAACTTCGGACGAAGGTTTAAGACAATACGATTACGAAGGTTAAATCTTCGTAATCGTATTTTAATAGATTATATGGAATAAAATATGAAGCGTCAAAGGTAAATAAATTATAAATGAACAATATTACTTTCATAGTATATCGATTTAATGTATTTAAACATTGAATACAATTATACCTTTGCCTTGACAAAGATTGATTCTCGAATGGTGCGATTGCAATTACAAATATCCGTGAACAGTAAAGGAATACTGTTCACTATTTATAGGCATGGGACACAGCCTGTGAGGGATTACAATTATGCCCCTCATAAGGGATTACAACAGCGACTCAAACATTTATGGACTAAAAGGTCATTCTACTCTTAAGTCGGTTTGTAATACCGAAGCTTCATGAAGAGAAACCTTCGGTCATCACATGCGGACAGCTTCAGCCGAAGCTGTTTCTCCCTACAAGACCTTCGACGACGAAGCATAGCCCCAACAATTAGAATCATCAATTAAATCAAAGCAAGAAGTACAAGCATCTTTCTAAATAATTGCAAAAATTTCAACTAAAGATGCTCTTGGGTGCTACCGATGTTTTCTAGCTTAGTAGTTAGCTCATTATTGTGTATGCTAAGAATTTTCATTTTCTCTAGCAAGTTTTTAATTGCTTCTTGAGAGCAAGCTAACTTAGCCTTAAGTTTTTCATTCTTTTTGACAAGGCTATCATCGATAGTGGAGGATGGAGCATTAGACTCTAATTGCTCAATTTTAGTATTAGCTCACAATTCGAATTTGCAAATGTTTCAAATTTTTTAGAAAACATTTATAATCATTTTGAGAGCTAATCAACTTATTTTTTAAGGTTTTAAGTTGAGCCTTTTGTTTAGTGCAAACATCCTCAAAAAATTTAACGGCTTCCATAAATTCATCTATGGAGGGCTTTCCCTCACCTTCACCATCATCACTACTACTATCATCACTAGAGAATGGGATACTTGTTTACCTCTGGTCATAAGGCACTTGTGTGATGACCGTAATGAGCGTGATGAGGATCGATGGCTACGTGCCCTTGGAGGTTCATCTTCACTTGAAGAGTCATCCTAAGTCTTCACACTTGTAAGCGTTTTTCCTTTACTCCTTTTTGTGGGTTCAGCCATATTTGGACAGTTGTCCCTAAAGTGTCCCTTCTCCCTGCATGCGAAGCATCCTCTCTTTCTTTGTTTTTCCTATCAATGTTAAAGAGAAGATCCTCGACCTACAAGGGCACACCCATTAGATTAATCTTGCGGATCATCCCCATTACCTTTCCAATGCGCCGGACTATTTCTTCGTCCTCAGAGGATGATGTTGAGGGTTGATCATCTTCATCATCATCACTTTCTTCTTCTTCCTCTTCTTCACTTGATGAGCTTGGAGTGGGAGCCTTCTTCTCGCCTTTCTTCTTTTCATCACATGCAAAAGCATATGGCCTTGAAGAAGTTGGCTCCTCTTGATCCATCTTTCATGACATCTCAAATGCCACAATTTTTTCGGTGACAATTGTCGGTGTCATTGTGCTCAAGTCCTCCATGTTGTGAAGAATGGTGATGTTGCTCCCATATCTTTGTTGTGGTAGTAGGGAGATGATCTTTCTTACAATGCCCGCATCACCTAGTTTATTAATTCCAATAGAGTTGAGCTCATTGATGATTAGATTCAAGCGATAATGTACATATCTCTAACAAGCTCATTATCTTTCATAGCAAAAGAATTCTAATCATTTAAGACTAGGCAATGTTTTTGCTCACGGACATTGGATGTGCCGTCATGGAGCTCATGCAATTTTAGCCAAATCTCATTAGTAGTTTTTAATGGAAAAACTTGGTTGAAAATTTCCATGCTAAGAGATTCATACAAGCAATTTTTGGCTCTAGCATTGAAATAATTTCTTTTTCCTCGATCATGGTGAGCTTCTCGGGATTCATAAGTGGTTTCATCCCGTCATGAGTGACTCTCCAAACACCTAGATCAACTACTTCTAGGTATCAAGCCATTCTAGCACTATAATATGGGAAATTAGTGCTGTCAAAGTGTTGTGGCCTATGGGTATCCATCCCCTTCCTCTAAAAACCATTGGCTTGAGTAGCGGTGAAGCTAAAATGTTTCAAATGAGCCAAACCGGCTTTGACACCACTTATAGGAAAACGTGATGCCTAAGAGGGGGTGAATTAGGACTTTTAAAAACTATTCTCTATACTAGGCCACAATTAAAGTCCTAGAACAAAACATATGCAAATAAACAATCTAGAATGTGCAATCTAGGTTTTGTCTATGTGTTGCTATCTCTATCACAAAGCCTAAGTTTCAATCCTAAATAATTTAACTAGAAAGGAGAGATTGAAACTTAAGTACTTAATATAAATATGGAAGGTAAAGTGCAAGTAGAGAAAGCAAACTCTCGTGGATGACGCCGATATTTTTTACCGAGGTATCTAGAACCACACAAAGTCCCGACCAATCCTCGTTAGTGCCCCTACGCAAAGGGTAGCCCATGCGAGGGCCAAACACCATGGTCTAGTAACACCATAGAGAGCCGCGCGCCTTCTCCACGCGCAAGTGGTGCTCCACTTCCAGGTCCTCTTGGACGCTGCCCTCTGTCTCTAGTATCGAGCTTCTGGCCAAAACGCCGCGGGCCTCATTCCCTCCGGTACATGGTGGCGGCGGTGACACAAACTCAGTTATCACGGTCTCGCAAGACTATCGCCCCACTCGGTACAATTACAATGGGTCGCGCAAGAGATGAGGGGTTGTGTGGTTTTCTAAACTCACTCAACTAAATAGGATTCACCTTGAGCAAGTGCATAAGCGGTCTAACTAACCTCAGCACTTTACAAAGCACCTACACTAATCACCAAATGATTCTATTAAGCACTTGGGTGTTTGAGCACTTGGAAATGTCTACAACTTGTAGTGTTATGTTGCTTGGGATCCCACAACTTCAAATGGCCGGTTCGAGGGGTATTTATAACCTCCCTCATAATTAGAGTCATTACATAGAAAGGTGACTTCTCTGTCGGCGGGCGCACCAGACAGTCCGGTGCACACCGAACATATCTGGTGCCCTGGCCACGTTAGTCGACCGTTGGATCTGACTATTGTCTAGATTTTCTGGTGCACACCAGACCGTTCGGTGCTACATCCTTGAGAGTCCCTGGTTGCGGACTCTTTGCTTAGACTGTCATGTTGAACACCGAACATGCCGATGCACACAGGACAGGTACTATTCACTGTCCGGTGTGCCACCAGAGCGCTTGGCTGACTACCCTCTTCTTGGATTTCTTTGTTGTTTCCTTGGGCTTTTTTATCTTGAGTCTCAGACTTCTACGCATCTTTTAGGTCTCCTTTTGAGGTGTTGCATCCTCAAAGTCTCAGTCCAATCCTCTTCACATCCTGTGAACTATAAACACAAACACTAGCAAACCCATTAGTCCACAAGGTTACGTTGATCATTAAACACCAAAATCACTAAGCCAAATGGTTGGGGTCCATTTTCCTTACAACCCCAACAAAACTCTGGTGTAATTTGTGCTTTCTGATCTACGATTTATTTGCATGTCTGATTGAGCTCACTATTTGTGGATACCTTGGAAACATGTTTGTAAAGTTGTGTGTAAAAGTTTAGCTCAATCAGAGTCCGTTTGGTTCATTTTCGTATTCCAAAACTGAATTTCAAGCTGCTAAAATCTGCACTAGTTCGCGACACGTTTTGGACCGATTCTGACTTTTAGGTGCCCGATTTGCGATCCGTTCATTGTACTAATCTCATGTGACATTAGGAACATTTTGAAATCATGGGATCATTGGTTTGTTGATGTGATTTTGGTTTGAGCGCTTTTTTCATCTCAATTGAAGTGAAGTGCTTAATTTCAATTTGTAGCAGCAAAATTTGATTGGCTTCCATTCACCCCCATTGGTCACCTCAACGGTTCTTCAATTTGTATCAGAGCCGGTTAAGGATTTAATTATCCTAATCGACCTAAAATCCACGAAGGCAACATGGAATGAAGTGTTGGCAAACATCCGTTCTTCGATGGGACGATCTACCCATACTGGAAGATCCACATGTCGGCATATCTTCAGAGTATTGGGTACCGTGTCTACGAGATCTGTCTCGATGTTGCTTTCGATGTTGTGAGTGCTTGGATCACTCTGATTTAGATGGAGTTCCATGATTCAAACAACAAAGCTTGAAACGCTTTGTTCTCATGTCTCTCGCTTGCTGAGTTTGAGCGAGTTGGACATTTGGCTATGGCTCACCGGATTTGGTCCACCATTGAGAGATTCCATGAGGGTAACGATCATGTAAAGACCAAACTATTTGAGACGTACTGGCGAGAGTATGAGAATTTTGTCTAGTTGACTAGAGAGAACACTGGGAGACCATTGATATGATGTTTTCTTAGTTCTAGTCAATTATGAACAAGATGCGTGCTAGCAAGGTGCACCTTCCCTATGTTGATCATGAGAGAGCGCTTGTCAGTGTTTAGAGTCCGACCGCACACCCAGGGATACCCTTCCCTATGTTGAACAAGGTGTTGTTGATTGTAGCTCAATGGTTCGTGCTAGGAGCACGAGAGAGAGAGAGACGGGTGATTTTCTGCAGGTTCGAGCCGCTTTGAGAGGCGTAATACCCTACTTCCTGGGCTGGATCTGTATGTGTGGTGTGTTACAAGTGTCATCTCCTGAATGGAGAAGGACTAATGAGATGAAAATGATGGGGTTCCTCCTGGGCCTTATATACACGACCGTGGGATACTCCCTACGTACATGATGATCATGTTTCTTCAGTATATCTCCTAACTAATAGCGAACCAACTTAGCTTATCTTAAGGAAAACCCGCCGACTTCATCCTGGTCTATCCCAATATTCGAGGGTGCAGGGCGCGGGAAAGTCGGACGGTTCCTTGAGATTGTGGGTAACCCTCGGACGATCCGGGTACGGACCCATTGCCTTCTTGGGTCGGCCCATTTCACTTGTAGTCTTTGATCGACCCACGATGAGATGGCCTTACGAGGTAACTGGTCTATGGGCCCATGCAAGGGTCTTTCACCTTCTAGTGGACCCGGGGGATATCTGTCCCTCGCAAGCCCCCAATCTTTTAGTTGATTTTAAAATAATTGGCCCAAAGATTCTTGGTCCGGCCTATGGTTTTGTTGCATGGCCTGATTTTTGTACTTTTGTTGCATTGGGTGTAGCCCTCGAGCTTTGAGTGGATTTTAGAAGTAATCTGTTCAAAGGTCTTCATTTTATGCTTTTGAAATTAGCATTTTGGCTTCAAGGTACTATAGATCTATTGGGTGCATCGAAGGTGCACCCAATGGGTGTAGCCCCCAAGCTTTGAGTGGATTTTAGAAATAATCCATTCAAAGGTCTTCATTTCATGCTTTTGAAATCAGCATTTTCTGAATAACCAAGCGATGCCATCTGTCCATGCCTTGTTAGGTCTGAAATCAATTTGATTGGTGACAGGTTGGACATCTGGCTAGTTGAGACAGATGGCCTTCGGCTGGACATCACCCTGCTTTGTGCTTCAATGCTTCTGTAGATTGAACTTGCGTTTCAGTAACCACTATTGTGCTTCCTCCAGTTTCAGCTGATCTCCTCCTTTTGTCGTGGTACATTCATTGCGTATATTTTGTGGATATCATTCCTTCAGAAAATCTTGAAAATTCTAGGCGACACACCCAATGGGTGTGCCCAAGGGGTGTCTTGGTGCGTAGAGTGTTTATCGCGTTGTCCTGAAGTAGTAACTTGATGTGACGGAGAGGTGTAATCATTTGCCTGAGCAGTTGACTTGGGTCCAACCGGTGTCGTGTTACCCGAAACGGCGCCAGTTGCCTGACTCATTTTTTGGCAGCTTGAATTGCTTATTGAATTCTTGCGACTGTTCGGCGAACGGGGTAGGAAGTGGACGGTCACCCCTCGACCCCTTTAAATAGCCCGTTTGCCCTGACCGCTATCTTCACTCGTTCTTTGATCACTTGTTCTCTTCTCCTTCTCCTTTGCTTCCTCATTTTCCACCCGACCATGGGTAGGGGTAAGAGGAGCAAAGGCTGGCCTCGCCGCGTCGACGGTAAGCGCAAGCGCCCTCTAAGTCCTCCCTCGACTCGGAGTACTCGGAGGAAGCTTCCTCCAAGTATGATCGATCACCCGCTCCCACATCCCCCGTGGCGTCATCCGAGGACTCGGATGACTCCATAGGGTTGTCCACTATGGCTCGAGCAAACTGGCGCTCCATCGAGCGTGCCGGGCTCGGCGGATCAGTTGACTTAGAGGAGGTATCCTCGGAAGAGGTGGACCCCTCTGACTCTTTTGAGGAGTGGAGCGGCAGTGAAGGTAATGATGGCAGCAACAGCGACGACGACGGCATAGGCGGTGGTGGCGGAGATGGCGAAGGTGGTGATGGCGAGGGCGATGGCAACAGCGACGGCGAGGGCGACGACAACGGCGACAGCGGTGACGGCAAGGGCGACGGTGGTGATGGCAAGGGCGATGGCGACGGTGACGGCAAGGGCGACGGCGACTGCAAGGGCGGCGACGACGGCGGTGATGGCAGCAAGGGCGACGGCAAAGCCAGTGGCATAATGTTGCTGGTTTAGATATTAGTATAGATAGCAGTAATAGTAGTAGTCGTATGTAGTAGTAAGTAGTAGTAGATTAGAGTAGTATTAGTATAGCGTAGTGTAAGTAGTAGAGTAGTGTAATGTCATGTAATGACCAGGGGTGGAAAAGGCCGACTCATAATGAGTCGGTTTCAAGTTTGTGACAAACTCCCCTTATGAATAAAAAATGCAGTTCTTTGCTTATCCATCGTTGCGTGCTTTTGTTTGCGCATTAGCGACTCGCTAGCATTTTAGAGGTAATGCTCGAGTGATGATTGTGATCTTCGCTTTTCTGAGTTATGATCTGGCATTTTTTGTGCCCAACTTATTAAGCCAATTCATATTTATGCTAGCGTATCCCCTTGAGTTCTGAACCCTAACTCTTGCTTTTTTCCTCTGCCGCTTCTCTATTTTATGAGTTCTTGAGCCTACCCACTTCGCTTGAGATACTGTGATGGCCCCCAAGAGGAAGAGATAGAGTGCTGCTGCTGCAATTATTCCGACCATCGATCCAAATAGCCAGCTCCCATTTGCCGACAACCATATGTCCGTTGTCTCTGAGTCTGATCTCTTGCACCTCATTGAAATCGGTGTTCTGCCATCGAAAGAGCTATGTTCCTGGCGAATCTGGTGCGGGGTTACCGTTCCGATGGAGGACACCCATGAAGCTGTCGTCTTCATGCCTTTTCTCACCCGTGGATTGGCCCTGCCAACTTCTCCCTTTTTCCACGGTCTCCTCGATTTTTACGATCTAAATCTTACACACCTAAACCCCAATTCTATTCTTCAAATTGCCATTTTTGTGCACCTTTGTGAGGCGTTCCTTAGAATTCTTCCTCATTTCAGGTTTTGGAAATATCTCTACCCTTGTCGGCCTAGGATGGCCAGAGGATAGCATCAACTTGTTGGTGGTGCCAGCTTGGAGCTTTGTCGGGGTAGGAAAATAGAGTATCTTGATATCCCCCTAAAGGACAACATTAAAGGATGGCGCCTTGAGTGGTTCACCATGGAGAACCACAACAAGTCCCTCCCTCCTCGATCAGGGAGGTAGCCCGATGTCCGCACGCCTAGCTGGATAGAGTCCCCCACAGGTTCAGAGCTAACCAAGTCTAGGCTGCTGCTTGTCGAGATATGCTCGCTGAAAGAGAAGGGCCTGACTACTGAGGTTGTGGTTGTTGACTTTGTTTTCAAGAACATCCAGCCCCTGAAGGATAGAGTTTACCCAGCTTATCTATATACTAGGGTGAATGATCCTACCGGAGTTACCAACAAACAAATTCCTGATGAGGATTTGCTGACTCGGATTAACTTGATGCTGATAAGGTTTCGAATGACAGTGCCCCCTATCTTATTCTGCTTGAAACCTGCCTCCACCAAGTCTTTTTTCTAAATTCATTTGCCCGCACTGAGTCGATGGCTGTTGCGATTGGGCAGAACCTTGGTGAAGAAGAAGAAATTCAGAAACTTGAAGGTGTTTATTGCAAGCAATCACGCTAGACGAACCATCCAGCTACGCCTGATGAGGAGAAAAGGAGAAAGAAACGACTCTGACGGTTATCATGCTTAGAATAAGATGCTGACCCCTCAACATCACTCCTCGGTGATGGCCTGATGAGCACCACCCTTGAGGATGATGTCAGAGGTTGTGACGATGCTAGGGTTGGCGGTTGTGTGCTTGATGAGGATGAGGAGGAAGAAGAAGGAATTCCCTTGATTCTCAAGAATAACCGTCGTAGCAGGAGCAGTGACATCCCGATGCAGGCCTTATCAGGACTTGTCAGCCTCCTGGGTTTGTCGATGTCTGCTTTTGACCATGTATTAGAAGAGATCATCCCTGAGAACCTTTTATCGGAGCCCCCCGAGGTTGACAGTTCCATTATCCGTTCAGAGGTCCCGGACAATGTTCCTTTGCCATGCGGTCCTGTTGAGAAAGAGGTAAATCAGACAGTCTCTCGCATTTCGTCGACCTTGGAGGGCAGCCTAGCTCACGAGGACACGCTGGCCCTCGACACTGCTGATCAGAGTCACCCGGCTCCTCTGGGCACGGCCGAGGGTGCTTCAGCCTTGGAGGTTGCCGCTAAGGAGGACCCAACACTCGAGGGTGGTGCTGAGGGCGACCCAGCCCCCGAGGGTGTTGGGCTAGGCTCCTCTTCGGCTGCTTCTATGGACATTTACGTCGGATCTCCACTGGTTCAGTCTGAGGAACTCGTGGTGACAAATTCATCTGTTGCTCTCATCGGTCCGTCACCTTAGAGGCCAGTGACCTGGATGTTAGGAGTCTGCTACCTTCTGATGGAGCTGAGGTCTCTCCGAGTCGTGCTTTCACCATCACTCCTGTTGACCCCCCTCGACATGTAGTGCACCAATGCTTCCGGCTTTGGGTCTTCTCCTATTTCTCTCTAATCTTCAGGTGAATAAACTTTTGCTTCTTATTGTTCATATTAGAAAATTAGCACTCGCTGATTTTTGTAATTGCAGAATGTTTTTGTTTCTGTGTCTGCCACACTAAAATCCTGTGGCGCCCTTGTCCTCGACCAAATTTCGTCCTTGATGCAGTGGAACCCTCTACCGCTTCAAAGGCAGATAGAAGATCTAAAGGCCTCCGACCTCGGTTAGTGAGTCTGCAGGGCACCTTTTTTGCTATTTGTTGCCTTTCTAATCTCATATATTGTGTTCTTCTCTGCTGCTTTACCAACTTTGACTCAGCAGTGCTTCGATGCTGAGGAGAAGTATACCCAGAGCTAGGCTAATCTGAAACAAACCTCTGCCTTCTTGGACAGTGCCCGCACCTTGAATTCTTCTTTGAATGCTCAGCTTGACTCAGAGAAGATAGCTTATGAGGTAAATTTTCTTGACTGCTTCTGCGTTGTTTTCTTTGCTTCGATGCTTAGTGCTATTTTTCCTTGCAGGAAAAGGGACGAACGCTCATTGCTTTTCGTGATAACTTGGACAGATTATATCGCGATGCTAGCAATTCCTTGACTATTCTGGAGAGGAGCCATCGCTTCGCCATGTCTGACCTGGACCATCATCGGGATGAACTGAGGGCGTCCTAGTCTGAAGTGTCTCGACTTGGTAAGCTGCTGTCTTCTAAGGATTTTGTCAACAAAGAGCTATGTGCTTCAAAGAAGCTTGTTACTCAAGAGCTGGAGGCTACCCGCCTCAACATCAAGGCCTTAGAGGATGACCGTGTCGTCATGAAGGCGATGTGCGACAAGGCCATGGATAAGGCTATTCGCGCTGGGCGGATCCTGATGAGGAGGCCTGGCATTGTTGTGCCTGAAGACATTATCGCCGATGTTCTTGCCAAGCCTGCTATCGTGAGCCGACCATCTTCTTCTGCTACTCCTGCAGCCGTGGTTTCCTGCAAAAATGCTCCTGTGCAGTGATTCACTCAAATCGAAAACACTTTTTCATTGAGTTAGTACTTTTTAGAGAAACTGTGTACTATGAATTCCATGTGCGTGTAGTTGTGTTACGTTTGAACTGATCGTTCTGTTAGCAGGGTGCTGAAACCACTCGCGGGCATGTGAACGAGTTATTTTCTTTGAAGTGTTCTCATTTTGAGTTGATTATCTTGCTAGTAGGGTATAGTGATCACCTTAAGTTGCGCAGGTGTGAGCATGTCACACCGACTCAAGGCGTTTCCGACTTAAGCCGATTGCTCCGTTAGTAGGGTATAGTGATCACCCTGAGTCATGTAATTGTGAGCATGTCACACCGACTTAAGGCGTTTCCAACTTAAGCCGATTGCTCTGTTAGTAGGGTATAGTGATCATCCTGAGTTGTGTAAGCGTGAGCATGTCGCACCAACTTAAGGCGTTTCTGACTTGAGCCAATTGCTCCGTTAGTAGGGTATAGTGATCACCCTGAGTTGTGTATGTGTGAGCATGTCGCACCGACTTAAGGCATTTCCGACTTAAGTCGATTGCTTCGTTAGTAGGGTATAGTGATCACCCTGAGTTGTGTAAGAGTGAGCATGTCTCACCAACTTAAAAAGTTTCCGACTTAAGCCGATTGCTCCGTTAGTAGGGTATAGTGATCACTCTGAGTTGTGTAAGCGTGAGCATGTCGCACCGACTTAAGGCATTTCCGACTTAAGCCGATTGCTCCGTTAGTAGGGTATAGTGATCACCTTGAATCGCGTTGTGCTGATTTTGTGTTGAGCCCGTCCTAGGTCAGTTGTTGATCAAGAACTTGTATGCCTTGGAAAATGGACGCTTTATGGATAATAAAACCTTTTGCTTACAAAGTACAACTCATCCTCAAGAGTTTTGAGGCATCGCTAGGGGTAGAATTTCCTTAGGTGCTCGATATTCCATGAATTCCTCACTTCGGTGCCATCCATCTGGGTGAGCCAATACGATCCTGGTCGTGTGACCTCTGCGACGATGAATGGTCCTTCCCACGGTGGCGACAGTTTGTGTCGTCCCTCCCCCGTCTGCACTTAGCAGAGGACCAAGTCTCTCACTATGAAGGATCAATGTCGCACCACTTTGTCATGGTAGCGCCTTAGAGTCTGTTGGTATCTAGCTGACGGAATTACCACATTTAGCCATTCCTCCTCCAGTACATCGATGTCCTCTAGCCTGGTTGCTTCTGCTTCGGCTATGCTTTCGAATGTTAATCTGGGCGCTCCAAAGATCAGATCCACTGGTAGCACTGCCTCCGATCCATACACCATGAAGAATGGGGTGTTCCCATGCAAGGCTCGGCTTGGCTGGGTTCGTAGGCTCTAGACCACATATGGTAGTTCCCTGTGAGCTTCTCACTTTTGTCGAATACCTTCTTCCTGAGTGCATCGAGTATCATCCCGTTGGCTCTTTCCACCTGCCCATTAGCTCTTGGGTGTGCCACTGATGCGTACTTGATCTGGATGCCCGTCTCCTCGCAGAAGTCAAAGAACTTCGAACTGGTGAAGTTAGACCCTAGGTCAGTGATGATGTTGTTAGGTATTCTAAACCTGAACATTATCTCCTGAATAAACTCCACTGCCTTTGCTGAGGTTAGAGAGGCGATGGGCTTGTATTCTATCCATTTTGTGAATTTGTCGATGGCAACCAGTATGTGAGTATATCCCCCTTGAGCTTTCTTGAAGGGCCCGATCATGTCCAGTCCCCAGCATGCAAACACCCGGTTACAGGAATAGTCTGCAACTATTGTGCGGGCAGATGATGTTGCTTTGATAAAAATTGGCATGCCTCGAAATTCTAGACTAACTCTATTGCATCACTTTTCGAAGTCGGCCAGTAGAATCCAGATCTGAAAGCCTCTCCCACCAGAGTCCCTGACGCTGCATGTACGCCACACTGCCCGTCATGAATATCATCTAGCAGTTGCCTCCTAGTGGCCGAGTGGATGCACTTCATGAGAACCCTTCTGTACCTCTTCTATACAGCAGGCCCCCTATGATGGTATAGTGAGCCGACTATCTCACGATGCGTTCCGCCGCAGCCATGTCATCCAGTTCTTCCTCATTTTTATGTATCTAATGATTGTCTCTCTCCAGTCATTGGGATCTGCCTCTGTTTGACTCAGAACGTGGCATTCTTCCATATGATTTGTGGCAATACTCGGTTGTTGTATTTCTTGGATGAAAACCCCAGGTGGAACCTGAGCCTGACTGGACCCTAGCTTTGATTATGCGTCAGCCGCTGCATTGTGATCCCTTTCCACGTGGTGGAATTCTAATCCTTCAAACTTGTCTTCTAGCTTCTGCACCGCTGCACAATATTTGTCCATTGAGTCGGTCGAGCAATCCCAATCTTTGTTTACTTGACTTATGACCACCACTGAGTTGCCGTACACCATTAATTTCTTGATGTCGAGTCAAACCGCGATGCTCAGCCAATGGACTAGTGCTTCGTACTCTGCTGCATTATTGGATGCTGGAAACAAGAGCTGAAGTGCATACTTGAGTTGTTCACCTCCGGGAGCAATAAAGAGAATCCATGCCCCTACTCCTTGTAGTCTTAGCGAGCCATCAAAGTACATCCTCTATATTTTAGTGGCCTCTAGGCTTTCCAGGACCTGGTGCTCAGTCTATTCTGATATGAAGTTAACCAGCGCCTAAGTTTTTATCGCCGTGCGGGGTCGGAACTCTATATCATGAGCTCCAAGCTCGCACGCCCACTTGGCTATTCTCCCAACAGCCTCCTTGTTGTGAAGAATATCGCCTATTGGAAATCCTATGACTATTATGACTTTGTGGTCGTCAAAGTAGTGTTGGAGCTTGCGAGCGGTTAGAAGTACCGCGTATAACAGCTTCTGAACTTGAGAATATCTTATCTTTGAGGGTCCGAGGACTTCATTGATGAAGTAAACAGGATGTTGCACCGAATATGTGTGCCCTTCTTCCGCCCGCTCGACTACTAATGCGGTGCTTACCATGTGAGTCGTGCAGGAGATATATAGCAGCAAATCTTCTGCCAGCTATCCAAGCGTAGCTCGGTGTGCTAGCTTCAGTACTGGCAGAGTGGTCAGGAATTTCTTCAGTGCCTCTAGAGCCTCCTGTGCTTTTATGGTCCAATGAAATCTGTCCACTTTTTTGAGTAATTTATAGAATGGCATTCCTTTCTCGTCTAGCCTTGATATGAACCTGCATAGCGTTGCCATGCACCCAGTGAGCCTTTGCACCTTTTTTCTGTGACCACGGCAGTTCCATCCTCATAATGGCCTCAATCTTCTCTGGATTTGCTTCTATTGCCCGATGACTGACAATGAACCCGAGTAGCTTTCCAGCTGGCACTCCGAATACGCATTTTTCTGGGTTTAGCTTTCATCGCTAGCGTCTTAGGCTATTGAAGACTAACTGTAGATCCTCGATGAAGTTTTCTGAGTTTTCTATCTTGATAACCACATCATCCACATAAGCTTCCACCCGCTTGCCCTAGTGATCGGCTAAGCATGTCTGGTTGGCTCTCTAGTAAGTCGCTCCAGCATTCTTGAGGCTGAACGGCATGGAGGTATAGCAGAAAGCTCCAAATGGTGTGATGAAGACAGTCTTCTCCTTGTTTTCTTTTGCCAGGCTGATCTGATGATACCCGGAGTAGCAGTCTAGGAAAGAGAGCATAGAGCAGCCTACGGTTGAGTCAACTACATGATCTATCCTAGGGAGTCAAAAGGGATCCTTCGGGCAATGTTTGTTGAGATCAGTATAGTCGACGCACATGCGCCAATCAACTTTATTCTTTTTGAGTACAAGAACAGGGTTTGCTAGCCACTCAGGGTGCAGTACTTCCCTAATGAATCCTGCCAACACTAGGTGAGCTAACTCTACATGAATAGCTTCTCTTTTATCGAGCATGAAATGGTGCAGCTTCTATCGAATCTGTCTTGCCTAAGGATACACTTTAAGTTTGTGCTCAGCCAGTTCTCTCGGGACTCCCGGCATATCCGCAGGTTGCCATGCGAATACATCTCGGTTATCTTACAGGTACCGGACGAGCACGATTTCCTATTTGTCATCGAGGCTGGAGCTGATGAAGTTAGTCTTGCATTCATCAGAGAATCCCAGATTAATCCTTTAAGTTTCTTCAGTCAGTCACATGGAGGTCACGACTTGAGCCTCGTTCGAGGGTATCGTGAGACTTTCTTCCTCTAGCCTGCTGTTTGCCTGTGTGGGAAGGGCTACCAGGGGCCCGACGGTGAGAGTTGTTTGGATGGCGCCCTGTCACACCCAGTTTTAGAAGGCAAACCGAATGCGAACTATGTACGTGCCAGGATCAGCAATTCACGTACACAGTAGTTACATAACCAGACATCATCACACAGTGCTTGAATAATAACATAAAAGATAGTAATAGTCGATTACATCATGATGTCCGAGACATCCACATAGTCTTTAACAATTATCAAAGTGCGAAAACGAAACAAAGATACACACGGCCTTCATAGGCAGCCGACTGGGGGTTTGCCACTAACCCACGCCTAGAACTCATCGTACTCTTGGAACTCCTGGAAGTCCTCCTCCATGACTTCATCTTCTCCTGAGCAGTGGTTGCAACATGGACAACCTGAGGGGTTTGGTGTATAAAGCAAGGGTGAGTACACATCCACATACTTAGCAATTGTCCCGTTTGGCTGTAGTGGAGTAGCTTTATGTGGGGTTAAGTCAAGCAGTTGCTTTTAGTTGGTCAGATTATTATTACTAGTAGAGAGCCAGGTTTTAGGATTAACCCGAGTTGTTAACCCAAAAGTACCCTTTCCAAACGGAAAGAATACCAGAAAACATTACCATAATCATAATCAAAACCATCATCCTTGTCATCACTTATAAACCAACCATCTCTGATCAAAGTATCTCTAATCAATGGAGTTCCCTTGGCCGCTCATAACCGCGAGCACAGCTGATATATCAGTTTCATAACACTCTTCAGAGGTTGCGCACTTTACCCACAAGTCGTGATTCCCTTTTGCCTCGGGCCAATCAAACCCTTAAACACTACCAAGGTGAACAAGCAGGGTTTCACTATGTAGCCTTTACAAAGATTCCCTGACGTTGTAGCTGCCCGTTAGGTTTCCTAAATGTATCGCACTCCTCCCCAAGAGGCAATCCACCCTCGGTAGAGCGAGCCGCATACACCGAGCCCCATTGACGGCACAACGACGAAGTGAACTACACCCCAGTTCCTCTAATTATTCAGCTAAGGGCGTCTCATACCACCCTCATGGTTGCACTGTTTTCCTGAGTGGTCATCCAATGAACCAGTCCTTACAGAGAGGCACTCGAGAAACCGCTCGAGTCCCCTTAAATGCCACAAGTATATCATCATAATCAAAAGGGAAAACAACGTATCATAAATAATCTCATCATGTTCTTTGATTATTGTGAAGCACTAGCATAAAGCTAAACCAAAATAACCCAACCCAAATAGGTAAACAAGGACAAGATAAACAAAAGCTAGTCAATCCTTAGGTATAAATTATGTAAATGTGGGGAGTGAATTATAAAATGAGTAGGACATAGATGGGTCAAGGGACACTTGCCTTCATCAACTAGCTGCTGCTCAGGGTCTTCATCTGCAACTCCTTTGGACTCCGCCAACTGACCGTTATCTATACCAGTTCAAACATACATTCCACAAATTCAATATAAAAAGAACAATACACCAGACAGTAAAATACAATAGCGCAGGGCTCGCACCTACGACTAAGCGAGAAAGAGAAAGCAACAGTCGAGGTTACAGTCGAAGAGCGATCACGTTAGGCGGTCATAGATTAAAGTACTTGTCTAAACATAATCGTATTAATTTGATAATCATGTTATGCATAGAATAAAGTTACGCTATATGTTTAATTATTATAAACAATTCAAAGTAAATTTAAAAGGATTGTCGCGCTGTAAAACGCACGACGGCACACACGAACTAAACCGAGAATAAAATGTGTCGTCGCGCGACGAAGCGCGCGACAAACCACTTAGACTGAACTGAAATAAAATGAATCGTCGTGCGACGAAGCACTTGAATTAATTATGAAAACAACGTCAAGCGTCGTGCGACGAAGCACACGACAGCATACGTCACTTAAACTGAATTTAAACGAAACATCGCGCGACTAGACGCGCGACGCCACACATTAAATAATCTGAATTCAAGATGAACCATCGCGTGACGAAGCGCGCGATGCAACACACTAATAAACCTGAAATTAAAATAAATCGTCGCGCGATGAAGCGTGCGACGCAACACGTTAATGGATCTGAATTTAAAATAAATCATCGCGCGACGAAGCGCGCGATGCAGCACGTTAATTAAACTAAATTTAAAACTAATTAAACTGAAATTTAAACGTCACACACGTTAGGGCTGCGCACGCGGGAACACGCTGGGCGAGCCCCGGGGGGCCGCGCTGCCGCGAGGGGCAGGGGCCCCATGCCGCCACGGGCAGGGGCCGTGCTGCCGGGGCTGGGAGCCGCGCCGTGGGGCCGAGGCCGCGCGCCAGGGGGGCCGTGGCCGCACCGCCGGGGGCTGAGGCCACGTAGGGACGCATGCGCAGGGGGCCAAGTACCCGCAGGGGCACGCAGGGAAGGAGAAAGGGGAGGAAGAGTGGGAGAGAGAGAGGGAGGAGAGGGGAGCTCACCTTAGGATCCAAAAACTGGCGATAACCGTCACCGGATCACCTAGGGCAAAGAGGTGGGAGAGAGAGGTGGAAGAAAGGGAGAGGGAGAGGGAGAGGGAGTTGCTACGTGGGAAAATCAAATGAGAGAGAGATAGAGAGGGGGGCATGCATGGGGGTGTGGGGCGCCAGGGGCGCGCCGGGCTGGGCCGGGCTAGGTCGGGTCGGCCTGGGTCGCGGGCCGAGACGGAAGCCCACAACACACACACGACCACTGATTGGAAACCAAACGCAAATCGAAATCCGAAACAAGGTGAGGCGGACGTGCGATTAAACACAACATCAGACAAAAAGAAATATGCTTTGGCATGATGCAACACCCATGTCAATTTAGGTTTTTGTTTACACGCGATACGGACACCAGTCATTATACTACTTTGAAAGTGGGAAGAAAGAGTGAAACAGGAAGAGAAAAGAGAGTAACGCCTGAATTTGGTGAGTATCGAAGAAGAAAAATTCTACCCCCAAATTCAGGGCGTTACAAACCTATCCCCCTTAAAAGAATCTTGCCCTCGAGATTCAAGGTTAGCCAGCAAAGAGTTCAGGATACTTAGCCATCAAATCATCTTCACACTCCCAGGTTGCTTCTTCCTTAGAGTGGTGACCCCATCTGACTTTGCACATTTTGATAGTTTTCCTCCGGGTGACCCTGTCTGCAGTCTCAAAAATCTGCGTTGGCTTCTCTATGTAGGTCAAGTCTTCTTGGATGTCCAAACCTTCCACTGGCAACTGCTCTTCTGGCACACACAGACACTTCTTCAACTGAGACACATGAAAGACATTGTGCACCGCTGACAAATCTTCTGGCAGACTGAGCTGATAGGCCACTTCTCCACGCTTCGCGAGAATCTGATACGGACCAACATATCGGGGTGCTAGCTTGCCTTTGACTCCATATCTTCTGACTCCTCAGATAGGCGATACCTTCAGCTAGAAAAATCTCCAACTTCAAAACTCAGCTCTCTCCTTCTTGTGTCTGCATAACTTCGCTGCCTTGACTGCGCTATCTTCAGATTCTCCCGAACCATCTTGATGTTCTCTTCAGCTTCGAGCAAAATATCTGGCCCAAACACTTGCTTTTCTCCAGGCTGATGCCATTGCAACGGAGTTCTACAACTCCTTCCATAAAGCGCCTGAAATGGTGACATCTTCAAGCTAGCCTGGTAACTGTTGTTATAGGAGAACTCTACATAAGGTAACCTCTTGTCCCATCTGGACTGATCTTGCAGCGCACAGGCTCTCAACATATCTTCAAGTATTTGATTAGTTCTTTCAGTCTGACCGTCTATCTGTGGATGATATGCTGAACTGAAATTCAGATGTGTACCCAAGGCTTCATGCAACTGCTGCTAGAAATGAGAGGTGAACTGTGTTCCTCTGTCTGACACTATCTTCTTTGGCACACCATGAAGACAAACTATCCAGGACATGTATAGCTCTGCCAATATTGCACTGCTGTAGCTAGTCTTGACCGGTATAAAGTGGGCTGACTTGGTTAAGCGGTCCACCACTACCCAGATAGAATCATAGCTGGCTCGAGTGTGAGGCAATCCGACTATGAAGTCCATCCCAATTTCATCCCATTTCCACTGAGGGATTCACAATGGCTGTAACAACCCAGCTGGCTTTTGATGCTTTGCCTTGATCCTCTGACAACTGTCACATATGGCCACATGCTCTGCGATCTCCCTTTTCATTCCGTACCACCAGAATTTCTTCTTCAGATCCTGATACATCTTCTCACTTCCAGGGTGTATGGAATAAGCTGTCTCATGAGCTTCCTTGAGGATCAACTCCCGAATAGACTAGACATTGGGAACACACAAACGGTCTTTGAATCATACCACACCTTCTGTATCTTCCTGAAAGTCTTTGCCTCTTCCTTCTAGAATCAGTTGCCAGATTTCACTGATCTTCTCATCATTCTTCTGCGCTTCCTTGATTTCTCGCTCTAAGGTGGGTTCTAACTCAACTGTGACTCCTCACATGGTATTCAGAAATCCAAGACTCAATCTGTCAAATTCTTTAGCCAACTCATAAGGCATCGGATTAGCGACCATCATATTGACTTGACTTTTCCTGCTTAAAGCATCTGCCACCATGTTCGCTTTGCCTGGATGGTAATGAATCTCCAATTCATAGTCTTTGATCAACTCTAACCATCTTAGTTGTCTCATATTCAGCTCCGACTAGGTGAATATGTACTTTAGACTCTTGTGGTATGTGTAGACATCACATTTCTGCCCGTACAGATAGTGCCTCCATGTCTTCAGTGCATGAACCACTGCTGCCAACTCTAGGTCATGGATTGGATAATTCTTCTCATGAACTTTGAGTTGTTAGGATGAGTAGGCCACAACTCTTCCCTCTTGCATCAATACACATTCCAAGCTAGTGTAGCAAGTGTCGCAATACACCGAGAAGGGCTTGTGCACATCAGGCAATACTAAGATAGGCATTGTAGTCAACTTCTCTTTTAGTGCTTCAAAGGCCTCTTGGCACTTCTGGTCCACTTGAACTCAACTTTATTGGCTAGCAAAGCTATAATCAGTTTCGCAATCTTCGAATATTCTTTAATGAATCGCCGATAATATCCGGCCATTCCAATGAAGCTCTTGATTCCTCGAGCATCTGTTGGCGCTTTCCAGTTTAGAATGTGCCACTTTCTTTGGATCCATAGCCAATCCATCTTTGTTTACTATGTGACCCAAGAACAGGACTTCATCGATCGAGAACTCGCACTTACTCAACTTTGCATACAGCTAGTGCTCTCGCAATCTCTGCAATACCATCCTCAAATGATCCACATGCTCCTCCTCACTTTGAGAATATATAAGAATATCATCAATAAATACCACCACAAACTTGTCGAGATAATCCATGAATACACTGTTCATCAGATTCATGAAGAAGGCTGGTGCATTCGTTAGGCCAAAAGACATAATGGTTAACTCATATAGCCCATACTTGGTAATAAATGCAGTCTTTGGAATGTCTGAAGGTCGAATCCTGAGCTAGTGATAACCTATCCTCAGATCTATCTTTGAGAACACGCTGGATCCTCTCAGCTGGTCGAATAGATCTTCTCTTCTGGGCAAGGGGTACTTTTTCTTGATTGTGACCTCATTCAGAGCTTGATAATCGATGCACATCCTTCTTGTGTCATCTTTCTTCTCCACGAATAGGACAGGGGTGGCCCAAGGTGAGGTGCTTGGTCTGATGTAACCTTTCTCTGATAGCTCATCTATTTGCTTCTTGAGTTCAACCAACTCGGGTCCAGATACCCTCTAAGCTCTTTTAGAAATGGGGGCGATGCCAGGAAGAAGCTCCATGGCAAACTCAACTTTCCGCTCAGGTGGCATACCGGGTAAATCTTTCGGGAACACATCTGAAAATTGTGACACAACTTTGATAGACTCGAGTGGATCTGCCTCCTTGCTATCAATAGCCATCTGATGACAACCTCCTTTCCTTAGCTCGGGTGGGACTAACTCAGCCACCACTTCTTCTCCTAGTGGGGACACCAACTTAATTGTCCTCCTATCACAACTGATAATTGCTTGGTACTTATCTAGCCAATTTATCCCTAGGATAACATCTATTCCCTGAGTACCCATTACTATGAGGTTAGCAGGAAACTCTATTCCCCTTATTTCCACGCTTACATTCAAGCAAACTCTATCAGCTCGAACTTTACCACCAGCCGAATCAATTTGAATGGGTGTTGACATGGTAGTTATTGGAAGATTATGTGCTTCTACCCATGATGCAGTAATAAATGAATGTGTTGCTCCAGTATCAAATAAAACTTCTGCAATATGTGAGTCAATTGGAAACATACCTACTATCATGTCTGGTGTTTCCTGAACTGCTTCAGCCTCCAAATGGTTCAGTCTCCCATGGTTGTAGTGTGTCTGGGCACGGTTGCCTACTCCTAGCTAAGTCACATTCTGCTTCGCTGGGGCACTAGGGCCTGACTGCTGCTGGGCTGCCTTCTTTAGACAATGCATCACCCAATGGCCTTGCTCTCCACAATGAAAACATGCTCTGCCTCTGCCTTGCACTGGGGCTGTTTGACTACTCTGGTTGGTTGCTGGGGCGGGGAGGTGAGGTGCCTGCTGATTCTGCCTCTGGAACTGACTTCCTCCTTTCTGACTGTTCTAGCGATCCGGCTGCTGATGCTAGGGGTACTGCCTCTGAAACTGCTGCTGAGGTGGGCATTGATTCTACTTGAACTGCTGAGGCAGGTTGCCCGAGAAACGGAGGCGATTGCTGCTTCTAGGCTGAGGCCCACCAATCTTGCGCTTGTGATCCTCCATCTCCTTGCGCTTCTTCTCTGTCATGATTGCTCTGTCGATCAGATGCTGAAATGTGGGGAAGGTATGGTTCATTAGCTGATAGTGTAGGGGATCGACTAAGCCTCTCAAGAAACGATACTGCCTCTTGGCATCTGTGCTGACATCTTCAGGAGCATAGCGGGACAACTGCGGAAACCGGTCTTGGTACTCACTGATAGACATGGGCCCTTGCTTGAGCGCCCGAAATTCCTCTTTCTTCACTGTCATCAGACCTACTGGAACATGGTACTGACGGAAATTATCTTTGAATTCTTCCCAAGGATGGTATCGGGGTTGGCATGGGTGGCGAGGTAGGTCTCCCACCAAGACTGAGCTGCTCCCCTCAACAGACGGGGACCATACAACACTTTCTGTCTATCATCACACTGAGCGGTGTGCAACTCCCGCTCCACGGTTCGCAGCCAATCTTCAGCATCCATGGGGTCAGCAGAGTGAGCGAACACTAGGTGATGACCTCTCATGAATTCAGCACGCTTGTCTCTAGGCATCTGAGGTTGAGGTGGGGGTTGTTGCTGCTGCTGCTGCATAGCGGCTAGAGTCTGACCAATAGCTTGGACTGCTTGAGTCTGCATCAGAAACATTTGTTCTATTGTCATCGGGGGTGGTGGTGGCAACTGCTATTGGGGTGCCTCATCTTGCGGTGCTTGCTGCTCCTGCTAAGGACGCCTCCTCTATGCATGTTGTCTGACATCTGCAGAATGCAATCACACATCAGAACTGATCTTGCAAACTTGCAGCACAAGATAAGAGTATGGAATTCCTCCACAACATTGAACCTGTTGGGGGCCTTCGTCCTCCGAAGGTCCTCAAAAACATGATTTGACAATGTTTTCCAAGTGGATTATGTGAACAGGTACCTTCGGACTCAGAATCATGAACATGAAGCACGGTCAGGACGAAGCCTGAACCAGACGAAGGACGAGCTGATTACCAAGCTCTGCAAAGGGTGGTGCACAGCCGAAGCTGTGCGCAGGGAAGCTTCGTCGCGATAGCAGAGGGGGGAACCGACTTAAAGATGAAAAGACTACGTGGACCTTAACAGATTTCCATAAGTCATTGAGAAATGTAATGGACATGGATGTAATTTTACGTGGGCTGCGTCCCGCGTCTATAAATAGGTGAACAGTACTCCCGTACTGTTCACGCTGACTTGGCATTTGCTTTTGCGTCACGCTTGTACTTTTACCTTCTCTCAGGACCGAAGGTACATTTGTAATTTAAAATCATTTCTATCTTTCCATGATTAATAGAAATGATTTTATGATGATGTTCATGTCATATTTCATGCTTTATATAAATCCTTCGTCATTACTTGTTACGTTTACGAAGGTATGTCTCTTATGACCTTCGTCCAAAACTCATTATTTCCCGAAGGGGAATAATGTTCCGAAGGACGAAGGACTTTAACATTTAACATTTTTATGTTGCCTTGTTCTTAACTCGAAGCATTTGAGAACAAGTCCCCAACATTGGCGCCCACCTCCGGTGAACTCACTTCCACTTCGAGTTTTTTGAACACCTTCGGAAGCTATAGACCTTCGCTATGGCACCGAAGAAAGCTTCAGCGGCTGGGGCTGCAGCACTGCAACCACTGGACCCCAACCAGGAGACCGTCTCTCTTCGGGAGGCCCGAAGCCAGAAGAGGAAGGCCGTCAGCCCGACGCTTCAGGAAGATGAACTAGACCAAGAAATCAGGGATATGGAGATGCTTCATCAACAGGTGCAGAGGAAAAAAGAGAAGATGGCCAGGCTAGCTGAGCTGCAAAGACAGATAGACGAAGCTTCTGAAGAAGTCCGTCATCTTACCCATGATGAGCAAGACCGAAGGCCTCAACAAAAAGACCTTCGTCAGGAGGGTTTCTTCAACGAAGATGACTGGTATGAAAATTTCCATCATGGAAATTTTGTTTTCGATGATGCTTCTCCTCTGTCTGCTGAGCTGCAGGCTACACCTTGGCCTTCGTCCTATAAGCCACCCCAGCTTCCCATGTTTGATGGCCACTCAGACCCGAAGCAGTTCTTGATGAGCTACGAAGCAACAATGTCTTCGTATGGGGGCAATGCTGCAGTCATGGCAAAGTCTTTCGTCATGGCCGTCAGGAGTGTTGCTCAGACCTGGTATTCCTCCCTTCGACCAGGAACTATCACCTCATGGCAGAAGCTGAAGGATATGTTGTTAACCAGCTTTCAAGGATTTCAGACGAAGCCGGTCACTGCTCAAGCCTTGTTCCAGTGCACTCAGGATCATGAAGAATACCTTCAGGCATATGTTAGAAGGTTCTTGCGTTTGAGGGCGCAGGCACCAACGGTGCCCAATGAAATTGTCATCGAAGCTATGATCAAGGGGCTTCGTCCTGGACCTGCAGCACAATACTTTGCTAGGAAGCCTCCTCAGACCCTGGAGAAGCTGCTCCAAAAGATGGACGAGTACATTCGTGCGGATAATGACTTTCGCCAAAGAAGGGAGGAGGCCTTCAGATTTTCTGAGATGACCAGGGGCTTCGGAGGAAGATTTTATCCGAGGCATGTCAGGTCCATCCACAACTCCACTCAAAATGATGACAAGGGGAGTCAGCAGAACAGGCCGCAGTGCTCCTCACAGGCTTCGGGGCAACAGCAAACTTTCTTCCGGCCACCAGCTCCAAGAGGCAGAGGCGCCAGGGGCTTCGGCGGGAGATTTGGAGATCAACCAAGGAGGATATTTTGCTTATTCTGTGGTGAAAACAAGGGCCATACCACCAGGATGTGCCATGTCACCATCCAGAAACAAAAGGAGCTAGCAGAAGCTGCAGCGCAACAGGGCCAACCGAAGCAGGTTATGCATACTGCTTCATACCATCAGCCTTATATCCCGGAATACGTGGGCAACCACCCTGCAGTTTCCGTAGCTTCGGCAAGTCAACCTCAAGCTTCATGGCAACAGCCCCCGCCTCCACCTCTGCTGCAACAAGGCCAACAACCAGAAGGGAGCCAATATGCTCCGCACCAAAGGGATCTCAGAGAGCAACCTGAAGCTCGCACAGTCAATAGTACTGTGCCAGAGTCGAAGCACATTTACTGACAGATATCCTATTTTGATAGCAGTCTTTTCCGTTCAAGTTCTATTTTCTGTGTAATAAAGAACATTTCAGTTTTCATATGACAGTTTCGTGGTTGGTTATGAGGAAAACCTATCTTCTCCACAGGCTTAAGTTGCTGAAGCTTAAAAATTTGCGGTAACAAGGAGGACCTTCGAATTATTAAAAATCCTTCGAAGCAGCAAAAAGTCGTTCTAAGGAACGCAGAGTAAGTTGCCGAAGTTACAAAAAGCCATTCCAAAGGGAGCGCAGTGTAAGTTTTTAGCTCCAAAGACGTTCCTAAGGGAATGCAGAGCTTATACCGTCTAAGTAAAAGGCGAAGAAGCTCCAAAGACGTTCCTAAAAGAATGCAGAGCTTATACCGTCTAAGTAAAAGGCGAAGAAGCTCCAAAGACGTTCCTAAGGGAATGCAGAGCTTATACCGTCTAAGTAAAAGGCGAAGAAGCTCCAAAGACGTTCCTAAGGGAATGCAGAGCTTACGAATAAATTTTGTGTGTATCTTCGGAACAAATGTCATTTGCATAACATAACATCATCACATCATTTTGCATAGCATAAGCATCATACATCATATTGCATTTGGCAAGAGAAGGGGACACAGTATCAACCTTCGAAAGGATGCTTTGAGAAAGTGAAAATTGTGTAAAGTCACGAGGGAATACAATGACAATCTTCGGAATACAGCTTCGGAGAATATTTTTACGAAGCATGGACGAGCTTCATCAGAGCAATATCGAAATTGTATAGCTTCGGAGAATGTTTTCACGAAGCATGGATGTGATTCATCAGAATAATTTTAACGAAGAATGTTTTCTTCACGAAGCATGAAAAGAAGGGAAGGTGTTTTTTCGCCGAAGGCTAAAAAATGGTATGTATGTAGAGTTTCATGCATCGTAAAGAATTGAATAATGAAAAGAGACTTGTATATTACATTCAAATGTACAAAATGTTACATAGATCACACTTTAAATGTTTTTTCTAAATAGCATCTAGTCTTCTCTTAATACTGCTTCGGCGGCCTCATTTAGAAGTTGATCAACAACTTTATCCATGATAGCTTCGGCCATTTGCTTAATTTCGTCATCCCCTTTTGTGTGAGGGTCAGCAAGCGATCCAGCAGGTTATGAGGGAAGAGAACATTTCTACATTAATATTGCAAATCGCGAACAAAGTTTGAAATAAAAATTACAACACAATAAGAACGACTAATTAATACCTAATTTCCCTTCGGGCTCTGTACTTCTTTCGGTAGCTTCTGCCACTTTCCTTGCATCTTGGATGCCTTTTTCACTTCTTTGAATTATTTCTTGCGCCATTTCTCGGCCGCCATTGTCCCAGATATCAGTGAAGAATTTACCGCCAACCATGCTTGCTTCGGTCGACGGATCTTTAATGTCTTCAGAGGACAGAGCAGCTTCGGACTGAGCTAAAGATTTTATATGTTCACAACCTTTTTTCTCCAGAACAGCAGCAACTCCTCTGGCACCTGAAAAAGCGCAGATGTCACCGCGGCTGCTCAGGATTTCCTCGAAGGCTTCTGCTTCGTGACTGATCCAATCCAGTGGACCTTCGGGATTGCCTCTTGGAAAATTTTCTTCACTAGAAAAGGCGCCAACGCTGGCGAAGCTGGATTTTATCTTTTTGACGCATTCTACAGATTTAACATAGAATTTCCTCTGAGATGCACGAAGCTCCTTAACACTTAACTCCAAATTATTGACCATATGATCACTAAGTTCTCGTTTTGTTTCCTCAAGCACACGTTCCTCTTTAGCTCTAGCTAGCTGTTTCTGAAGATCTTTAATTTCACGTTTTTGCGCTTCGGCCTGGGTTTTTGAAGCAGCTTCGTCCTTCTTTACCTTATCTACCAGTGTAAGCAGAATTTTATCCTTTTCCAGAGCTTCGTTTCTCAGTTTAATAACTTTGGAGCGTAAATTATTGAATGCAATTTGTTGGAGCGAAGGCAGAAACGCCACCCTTCGCCCGAAGTCTCCACCGCTTAGCCCCTGCCCTGACAGACAAGGCAGGCAGGGACACCCTTCGCTTGATCGGCACCAGAGACAACATGGAGACCCTTCGCTCGATTCGGCACCAGACGAAGGCCTGCGGCAACGCCTCCCCACGGCGCGGCCTCGGTCAGCTCCGAGGCCCACATGAGATCAGGCCCATTGTAACGGGCCCTGCGTGGCCGCGTTTGTGTTACGGGCCTAATTTGTAAAGGTGTACTTGTAATTACAGCTTGTAACCCCGCTTTATGGGAATATTCTGGGGATAAACTAGGTACCTGAGGGCACATGCGTCCTTAACGCAAGGCGCCGTGCACTCGGATACCTATAAATACCCCCGCATAGTGCCCGTGAGAGGCCAGATTAACAGAGCTTTTGCCATCACGCGCGAGTGCCCTGTTGCCATCTCCATTCACCCGTGTTGGATCTCCTTGCTGTCGAGAGACAGCCCCAACATTTGGCGCCCACCGTTCGTGCTACGAGACAACCACCCGCGATGGCACCCAAGAGAGCTAACCCGAAGGCTGACGAGGCTGCGAAGGCAGCACTGCTCGCCGCAAGAGAGGGCAAGGCCCTCGCCCTCACCCAATCCACCCACCAAGAGGCCACTGAAGACGACACCCTCCGCACCCGCGACCCTGAGGGACAACCCTCAGGCTTCGCACCTCCCTCAGGCTTCGCACCACCGGAGGGCGCGGACCTCGCCGAGGACGGTGAGGTCCTCGGCATCTCCACAGAAGAACAGCTACAGCTGCGCGCTCTGCGCCTCAAGAACCGCAACCTCCAGAGGCAGAAGGAGATATTGGAGGCCAAGCGCCAGCGTGTGTCCGCACTCGCCAAAGTGCGGCAGATGATCCGCGACGAAGAGCACAAGGCCCAGGAACTCGAGCGGGAGATCGCGCTGATGCAGCGCGAAGGCCACCTCAGCCCGCGGCACGAGTCATCCCTCCAGCAGCGTGCACAAAACGAAGACACGCGCGAAGGCCACCCCGGCCTGCAGCATGGGCCACCCCTGCAGCACCGCGCACAACCGGAGGACCCGCGTTTCCCCCAGTGCGACTTCACTTTCCCGCACGTCGCGCCATTCCAAGGGGTCAACTATCTCGATGAGCGAAGCCCCCTGGCGCCTCACCTGCAAGTGACGCCGTGGCCAGCCAACTTCCGGGCTGGGACCTACCCCAAGTACAACGGCAGCACCGACCCGGCTCAATACATAATGAGTTACCAGGTCGCCGTCGCATCGTCCGGGGGGGACGACGCCACAATGGCGAAGTCCTTTATCATCGCCCTCGAGGGCCCCGCGCTCACCTGGTTCACAAGGTTGCCTCCGCTGTCCATCGATTCCTGGAGAAGTCTCCGGGACAAGTTCCTCATCAACTTCCAGGGGTACCGCCCGGACACCGACGCCCTGGCCGAGCTCTCGCTCTGCAAGCAGCTAGAGAAGGAGACCCTGAGGGAATATTACCGCAAATTCCTGACACTCAAATCACAGCTACCCTCAGTCGATGACCAGATTGCCATCCACTACGCTATCAGTGGTCTTCGCGCTGGCGTCCTTTACAGCCATTGCATCAGGGACCCGCCCAAGAACCTCCAAGAGTTATACCAGCTGTTTGAAAAGTACGCCAGATCCGAGGAGCTCCACCAGCGCAAGATTGAGTCCCAGCGGAAGCCAAAAGATGCTCCACAGTCCAGCCGCACGTGGACAAGGACTCCGCAACCAGACTCCGGTCGGGATGGCCGCGGTCAGCAGCAAGTGCACAACATCGCCAACCAGCAGCCGGCCGCTGACCCCCTTCGCCGCCAGGAATATCCCCCCCAGGGCCGCGGAAGTGGAACTCGCGGCAGGGGCCGAGGGCGTGCGCAGCCACCCCCTCCGCCGCGCCGATTTTACTGCCTTTTCCATGGCGAAGACTGCGCCCACCAAACTAAAGACTGCCCCGAAGTAAAGGCCACCAGAGACAGAATGGCGAGGGCGCAGCCTGCCGACAACCCCAGAATTGTCGCGCATAATTACCAGCCACCCCCTCCACCATATATCCACGCTCCCGCCCCGCATCCACCGCACCACGCTTACCAACATCATCAGGAAGTACAAATCGTACATCCTCCGCCTCCACCACCACACCAGCAACAACAAAACATCCCCCATGCCCCAAAACAGGAAGACTTCGCCGATCAACCTTATCGCGGAGTCATTCATATGATAACTGGGGGGTCCAGCACCGACTTCGACACCAAGCGGCAGAAGCGGGACCACTACCGCAGCATAAACCATGTCGCTGTCACGGGCCCAGTTGTGCAGACGAAGTGGTCCCACATACCGCTCACCTTCGACGCACGGGACGTCGACTTGCGCAGCGCCCCCCACTGCGATGCCATGGTCATCAATTGCAGCGTGGCAGGCTGGGACCTACACAAGGTCCTCGTTGACAACGGCAGCCAGGCGGACATCATCTTCCTCCACGCCTTCGATCGCATGGGCATCAGCCACAGCCTGCTCAAGCCTTCGGACAATCCGTTGTACGGCTTCGGCGGCAAAGGCACCTTCCCCGTCGGCAAAATAGAGTTGCCCCTCTCCTTCGGTGTAGCACCCAATGCCCGAAGCGAGCAAGTGACTTTTGACATTGTGGATATGGTATATCCATACAACACCATCATGGGTCGGGGATCCATCAATAAGTTTGAAGCTGCCATCCACGGACTGTATTTGTGCATGAAGATACCAGGCCCTCTAGGCGTAATTACAGTCCGCGGTAACCAGCAAGCTGCGCGCAACATAGAGCGGGACTTCGTGCCTGGTCAGAGGAACGTGCACTGTCTCTCGACACAGTGCGAGGTCCCTGCGCCCGCCAGCCCAACTAACAAGCAGCACGACAAGGCTCAGTTGCAGAGTCAGGATGGGACCAAGACTGTCCCCCTCGATCAGGCCACGCCCAAGCAGACAGTCACTATCAGCGAAGACCTTACTTCGCATGAAGAAGAGAAGCTTCTCTGCTGCCTGGCCAAGAATAAAGATGTCTTCGCCTGGTCCGCCCTCGACCTGGTCGGAGTCAGCCGATCCATAATCGAGCACAGTCTGGGGATCGACCCCTCGGTGCGACCAAGAAAGCAAAAGCTTCGCAAAATGTCCGATGAAAAGACAGAGGCCGCCAAGGCGGAGGTGCACCGCCTCCTAGAGGCTAAATTCATTGAGCCAGTGGCTTACCCCACATGGCTCTCCAATGTTGTAATGGTGCAGAAAAAAAGCGGGAAATGGCGGATGTGCATAGACTTCACCAGTCTCAATAAGGCCTGCCCAAAAGACAATTTCCCGTTGCCACGGATCGACAAAATAGTCGATAGTGCGGCAGGATGCGAGGTCATGTCTCTCCTCGACTGCTTCTCCGGCTATCACCAGATATACATGAAGGAGGAAGACAAGGCTAGCACCAGCTTCATAACACCCTTCGGCACTTATTGCTTCATCAGAATGCCGGAGGGTCTCAAGAACGCCGGGTCCACATTCTCCAGACTCACCAAAACTGTACTCGAGGGACAGGTCGGCAGAAATATATTTACATATGTGGACGACATCGTCGTTGCCAGCAAAAATAAGGAGGACCACCTCGCCGACCTGGCCGAGACATTCGCAAACATGCGAGACGCACGACTCCGCTTAAACCCGGAAAAGTGCGTTTTCGGTGTTCGCCAGGGCAAGATATTGGGCTACCTGGTGTCGCACCGCGGCATCGAGGCCAACCCAACCAAGATCCAGGCCATCATCAACATGTCGCCTCCGCAGTCCACCAGGGATGTCCAGCGTCTGACAGGCAGATTGGCCGCTCTCAACCGATTCATTTCCAGGTCGGCCGAGCGAAGTCTTCCTTTCCTCAAAACTCTCCGCGGCGCAAAAGACTTCGCTTGGGGGCCGGAGCAAGCAGCGGCCTTCGCCTCATTAAAGCAGTACTTAACGGAGCTGGCCACCCTCACGAGCCCCGACTCCTCGCTCCCCTTATTGCTCTATGTCGCGGCTTCGCCGCACGCGGTCAGCGCGGCACTGGTGCAGGAGCAGACAGTCGAAGGCGCTGTCAGACAGTGCCCTGTTTATTACGTCTCCGAGGTCCTGACTCCGTCCAAATGCAACATGACAGAGCTGGAGAAGATCGCCTACGCAGTCGTTATGTCCTCGCGCAAGCTGCGCCATTATTTTGAAGCATTCAAGGTCCGCGTCACCTCAGATAGGGGGCTCGGCGAACTGTTTAGAAACCCGGAGGCATCGGTAAGGATCGCCAAGTGGGCAGCCGAACTTTCCGGCTACCACATCAGCTTCGAGCCCAGGACAGCCATCAAATCGCAAGTCCTGGCAGACTTCGTCGTCGACTGGACCGGGCCAGTAACACAGCCGGACCCGACCACAGAGAAGGTCTGGACGATCCATTGCGATGGCGCATGGTGCCATGCGGGGGCAGGCGTCGCTGCAATCATAACATCACCAGTCGGGGTCAAGCACAGATATGCAGCACGACTCAGCTTCAATCTGGAATCCGACAGGTGCACAAATAATATAGCAGAATACGAAGCAGTCATCCTCGGCCTCCGCAAGCTGAGGGCCCTCGGAGTCACCACTTGCATCATCAGAACAGACTCCAAGGTAGTTGCCGGCCAGGTCGACAAAGACTATGCAGCCAAGGACCCCGCGCTCATGCAGTACCTCGCGGCCATCCGAAGTCTCGAGAGGCAGTTCAAGGGGTTCACCGTGCAGCATGTGGACCGGGCCAAGAATGAGGAGGCCGACGCATTGGCCAAGGCCGCGGCCAGGGGCGAAACCCTGCCCTCCGACGTGTTCTTCCACGTCATCGGCACGCCAGCAGTCCGGAGCCCCGAAGGGCTCCAAATAACCAACGACAGCGAGGGCCACCGTACAGTCAACCTCATCATGACCGAAGACTGGCGAGCACCCATTACCCTATTCCTGCAGGGGTATTATCACCCAGCCGACATCAGTGAGGCCAAGCGCCTCAGACATCGAAGCCGGGACTTCGCTCTGATTGAAGGCCAGCTCTACAAAAAAGGAGTCAGCCAACCAATGCTTAAGTGCGTCACCGAGGCCGAAGGCATGCAGGTCCTACGTGAAGTCCACAGTGGCACGTGCGGCTCGCACGCGGGGCCAAGGGCCCTAGCTGCTAAGGTGATCCGCCAGGGTTTTTACTGGCCAGCAATAATTTGCGCCGCGAATCGGGTCACTCGGTCCTGCGAAGCCTGCCAGAAGTTCTCTCCTCGGTCAGGCGGCCCTTCGCAGTACACAAAGCTGATCGCCCACACATGGCCTCTCCAGCGCTGGGGTCTCGACATTGTTGGACCCCTGCCCACCGCTCAGGGGAACCTCAAGTTCGCCTTCGTCGCGGTCGAGTACTTCACCAAATGGATCGAGGCACGGGCTATCTCCACAATAACATCGAAGACTGCCCAAAAATTCTTCTGGCAGAACATCGTTTGCCGTTTCGGAGTACCGTCCGAGTTAACGGTCGACAACGGCAAACAGTTTGATAACCAAGACTTCAAGGATTTTTGTTTCTCCATTGGCACCAAGCTTGCCTTCGCCTCAGTCTATCATCCGCAGTCCAACGGGGTCGTGGAGCGCGCCAACGGAAAAATCTTCACAGCTATCAAAAAAATGCTCCTCGATGAAAAAAAGGGCAGATGGAGCGATTTCTTACCTGAGGCAGTCTGGGCACTAAACACGACTGAGTGCAGGGCGACCGGGTTTACTCCCTTCCGTCTGTTATACGGATCGGAGGCCATGACCCCGCAGGAAATAAAGCACGGGTCCCCGCGAACAGTCCTGTCAGCTGTCCCAGATGTGGACGAGCCGACTTCAAAGGATCTCATCGACGGAGACCGTGTCTTCGCCCTACAGGCCCTGAACAAGTACCAAGCCCAGACCAAAGCATGGCGCGACCACTCAGTCACCCCGAGGGAGTTCAGCGAGGGGGACCTCGTGCTCATTCGGACAGCTCGGACGGAGTCAAAGGGCAAGCTGGAGCCCAGGTGGGAGGGCCCTTTCATCGTCAAGACAAAGGCTTCCCCCAGCGCATACAGGCTCACAACGCCAACCGGCGAGGACCTGGAGCATTCCTGGAACATTGACAACCTCCGCAAATTTTTTGTTTGATTCCTCAGGGCTGTCTTCGCCCTTGTAATTCGCAAAAACAATCTTGCACCGGCCCGCACTCTTTTCCTCCCGGGGGGTGAGGTTTTTAACGAGGCGGAGCCATGTAATATATGCGTAAAAAATCCCCCGCAAAAAAAAACATGCGTCGAAAAAGACCGCGATGACGGTCTTCGACATTCGACCACCACGAGGTCACCGCGAGGCTAAGCGCTAGCTACCCTCGCGTGCGACAAATCCGCGCAAAAGTCGCCTAAGGGTGCAGCCGGATTAGCACAACAAGTGCGGAAGAAAATCTAAGTCTATCGCGAAGACCATCCGCGCAAAAGTCGCCTAAGGGTGCAGCCGGATTAGCACAACAAGTGCGGAAGAAAATCTAAGTCTTTCGCGAAGACTATCCGCGCAAAAGTCGCCTAAGGGTGCAGCCGGATTAGCACAACAAGTGCGGAAGAAAATCTAAGTCTATCGCGAAGACCATCCGCGCAAAAGTCGCCTAAGGGTGCAGCCGGATTAGCACAACAAGTGCGGAAGAAAATCTAAGTCTTTCGCGAAGACTATCCGCGCAAAAGTCGCCTAAGGGTGCAGCCGGATTAGCACAACAAGTGCGGAAGAAAATCTAAGTCTATCGCGAAGACTATCCGCGCAAAAGTCGCCTAAGGGTGCAGCCGGATTAGCACAACAAGTGCGGGAAAAAAATCTAAGTCTATCGCGAAGACTATCCGCGCAAAAGTCGCCTAAGGGTGCAGCCGGATTAGCTCAACAAGTGCGGAAAAAATCTGAGTCTATCACGAAGGCTATCCGTGCAGAAGTCGCTTAAAAGCGCAGCCGGATCAGCACAACAAGTGCGAAAAAAACCGAAGACTATCTATGCAGAAGACACCTAAGGGTACACCTGGACTAGCACAACAACGACCGAAACGACAACATCAAACCATCCACACCAAGACCAACTATAATCAAGCCAACACAGCGCAGCAAAACAAATCAGTAAGTACAAAACGCCTTCGCACACACACATGCACGCGAGGGCACACAATTCCACCATACAAGCCTCGACATACACAAGCGGGGGCACCACACTCTACATCGGCTCAACCTTAGGAATAATTCCCATCTCCCTATAATTAAACAGCATCATCCTGAGCTCCTCACCCGCAAAAAGCCTTCGCAGTTCCCCTTCACCTACACCCTCGGCGGTCGGCAGGGACAACAGTTCCTGCCGACCAGCCCCACTCACACGAAGCAGAGCCCGCTCCTCCGCGCTAACCCTACGTTTTGCAACCGCCCTTCGTCGACGGCGCCCGGTGCTAGGGCCTGGCGCGTCCGACGCGTCCGCGGCGTGTGGCGAGGCCTCCGCCGCAGCCACGTCCAAGGCCGCAAAATAATCCAAATTCTCTTCCGACGACTCCTCAGTCCACTCAACCGAGCTCCCGGAGTCAGCAAAATCAAAAAACTCAGATGCAGACCCGCTATATTGATTACCACCTTCCGCGGTCGAGGCCGCCAAAAACTCAGTAGCAGTGGTTGCGTGCGCAGGCCCAAAACCTTGAACCTGCGCAGCAACCAAGGTTCAGTACAACATCCAAAATTCCCTAACCCTAAACAACCGCTACGCCACCTGCGAGGGCCCTGACGCTGCGGGGGCCTCCGCCGTTGGCTCCGCTGCCACTTCCGCCATTGTTTCCTCCGCCTCCGCCGCCGGATCTTCGACGGTCGGCGCAGCTGCTGCGAGGGCATCGGGAGCGCCTTCGGCCACCTTCAGGGGCAGGTCCTCCACTGTCGCAGCAGATGTGGGGGCGCCTGGTGCGTCTTCCGTGGTCGGCTCCGGATCAGGCAGGGCGTCGTTCAGTGCTCCGAAGTCGTCCACCCGCTCGCCTCGCTCCGCCTAAAACAAAACATACAAAAAGTCAGCAAACACACGCACAAACCACATTCAGCAAACGCCGAACAAACGACAACGTTACCTGAGCCCTCGCAGCCTCGGCCCGCTCCCTGACCACATCACCACCATACAGACCCCACATCCGGTCGTAGAGGGCACCGGCGGACTCCTTCACCACGGGGTCTTCGACCTTATAGATATCTCGCCCAAAGTCTTCATCTGCCTGGTCGAAGGCCTCATAGTGCCGGCACCCTTCGCGAGAGAGTGCGTTCATTGCCCCCTCGCAGGTGACCAGGGAGGCGAACGACATTAATCCACCCAAGACAGTGGGGAGCTCCTGCAGCTCCTCTTGCACCCATTCCAAGCAGCGAAGCCCGGCCTCTCGCTCCGGCACCACGAAGTCACCAGTCCGCGCACCCAGCTCGCGGTATGTGGCCATAAGCTGTGTGCGCGTCCGTTCGGCCTCCGTTCGTGCCGCGGCTTCGGCCCCCTTCGTGCGGCTCTCCAGAGCGGTGAGCCGCCCCCGCAGGTCCTCGGCGAGATCCTTGGCAAGATTGGCCTCCGCCCGTGCCAGCCTAGCCTCCGCCTGCGCGGCCTGCTCCTTGGCGACGGCCTCGTTGGTCTCCCTCCTCTCCCCCGCCAGCTGGCGCCGGAGATCAGCCTTTTCCTCCTCCAGGGCGGCCACCTTGTCCGCCAGTTTACGACACTTGCTGTCGGAGGCCGACTTCTCACGGACAGCGTCAGCATGTTGCGTCCGAAGTCTCTCGACTTCGGCAGATAAGGCTGCCGTAAGCGCCCCCGACGCAGTGCGGCTGGTGAAGTCGGCCACCTGCAGAGCTCACGTAAGGCCATGGCCGAAGAAAAAAAAAAGAGCTCGGCGGACCTGACTCAGCGCATCCGTCGCCCGACTCAGCGACTCCGTCGCCTGACTCAGCGCCTCCGTCACTCCTTCCAGCCGGCGGGTCGCCGCGCCAGCCTCGTCTCTGACCAACGCGAGGGCCGACACCTCGCCTCCGGCGCCAAGGGTCCCGCCCCTTGCCTTCGACGACAGCGCAGCCGTCGCGATTGCCCCGGCAGGCACAGCTATAGCAAGCCGGCCTTCGTCCGACCCTGCAACGCATCAACGATCAAAAAAAAAAGAAAAAAAGCGGCCGGGTGACTTACCCCCAAGATAATCGTCCACACTAATGTCCGTGCCGAAGTCGGCAACGCGTTTGCCCGGTGGCGGCAACGTTCGGGCCGCCTTCGAAGCCTCCGCCACTCCGCTGGCCGGCGGCACCACCTTCGTCAGCTTGGAGACTCCGGCGCCCGCCGTCGTCTCCGGCGCCTTGCTGGGTGCAGAGGCGCCCGCCTTCGCCGCCAACGGCGGCTTGCCTCCGCTGGAGGCCGCAGCCTTCGCCGTCCCCCGCTGCCTTTTCGGCCGGGCCTCGTGAATCCTGACGGTCACCTGGCGTTTTTGCGCCGTCCCTTGGCGATCCTTGTCCATCACTGCCCACACAACAGCACCAATATTTCGCCCGTAAGGAAAAACTCTCCACTGACGAGCCATACGAGATGTAAAACAGTCTTCCTCAGCCGCGCAGGGGACAGGAACATTTCTAGGCCAACAGCCCCCGGTAACCCTCAGCATCCGAGCCGAAGACTCCCGGAGCTCGGGCGAAGACATCCTCTCCCCCGGGGCCGCACACGTCCTCATTAACTCTCTAGCAAAACTATCAGACACCCCGATTCCTCCCAGCGCAGTACCTAATTTTCTCTTTTTTGAGGAGGGGGCGGCCGTCAGCGCAGGGTCGTCTCCAGTCTCCACCGCCGGCTTCTTCCCACAGCGGTCCGCTTCGTCTTGACCAGGGTAGCCGTCGTACGGCAATTGATTTAACTCGAAGACCCTGTTCAAACGTTCATTTGACCCGCGAATATCAAAGCTGCGCTGGCCTTCCGTCCTCGCCACGTACCGCCCCACGAGCCGCACCGCCAAGTCCTCCGCATCACGCACAAAGGCGGCCGGGTCACGGTTTCGCAAGTTCAGTGCAAAGGCCGGACTTCGCACCACCCTTCCTCCGTGAAAAGGCATCTGACAAGGGCACACTTCGCCCAGCGTCCAGCCGTGCGCCAAGGGCCAGACCCCGTACGCCACAAACTCTTCAACTAAATCACGACCACTGCTCTGGCCGGCGGCACACCGAAGGGCCCCTTCGTCTGCATCCTCTTCTGCCACTTCAAAAGGCGGATACGCAGAGTAATAGTGAGAGCACATCTCAGACACGGGGAGTCCTTCATGGCCTTCGACAGTAGCCTCAGCAACGTAAAACCAAAATTCATTCCAATTGCCCCACTTGTTGCGGGCGCACGGAACCAACTCCACTACTGGCATTGTGGTCTTGCCGGTCTTCGGCGTGAATGTACACGACCCAAACTGGGCAACTCCGTCCTCAATCACCCTCTTCTGCCAATGCAAGCAGTAATTCTTCGCAAAAACTTCAACCGACGGCTGTCCGCCGTACGAAGTCGTCGCCCAGACATACTTCGCCAGCGCCACCACGGCGTTCGGTGTCAGCTGATGAATTTGAACGTTGAATCTACGCAGGACTTCGCCAACAAACCGGTGCGCAGGCAAGCGGAGACCGGCGGCGAAGAACGCCTCGAAAACAACCAACTCACCCTCCGGCTCGGGGACTTCCTCCGTCCCTGGAGCACGAGCGACTCCGCCGCCAAAGTAGCCCAAGCGCTGCATCTCTTCGACGCGGGCCGACGTCATCCGTGACACACCAAAATCAACAGAGTCACCGGCGCGCAGCTCCTCCACCATCACGCCACTCAACGTCTCCTCAGACGAGGCGGCGGCCGGCGGCGTGGCGTCGGCGGAAGAAGAAGAGGATGGCATTGCTACGTACCGTCGGCGGCGGCGGGCGGTTTGCTTCACTCGAGCCAGATCTCCAACGAGCAAAGGGAGCAGTAGAAGAAGAGGAGCAGAAAGACGGCGGGCGGCTAGGATTTTCACGGAGCGTGGAAGGCAAAGTGCAAACAGCGCCGTCCCCCGCCCCCCCTTTATAGGCAGGGCGCGGCTCCTCGGGAAACCCGCAATCCCACAGGGCGCGACGCTTCGGAAAACCCGCAGTCCAACAGTACGATGTCCATCAACGGTCACATCAAAAACCCCCGCGGAACCACTTCGAGCGAGGGCAGCGTCTCCGCCATCTAGCGACGTCTTCGGCACCAGGTGACTTTGTCGAACTGGTCCCTCGGAGGGCAAATGTTGGAGCGAAGGCAGAAACGCCACCCTTCGCCCGAAGTCTCCACCGCTTAGCCCCTGCCCTGACAGACAAGGCAGGCAGGGACACCCTTCGCTTGATCGGCACCAGAGACAACATGGAGACCCTTCGCTCGATTCGGCACCAGACGAAGGCCTGCGGCAACGCCTCCCCACGGCGCGGCCTCGGTCAGCTCCGAGGCCCACATGAGATCAGGCCCATTGTAACGGGCCCTGCGTGGCCGCGTTTGTGTTACGGGCCTAATTTGTAAAGGTGTACTTGTAATTACAGCTTGTAACCCCGCTTTATGGGAATATTCTGGGGATAAACTAGGTACCTGAGGGCACATGCGTCCTTAACGCAAGGCGCCGTGCACTCGGATACCTATAAATACCCCCGCATAGTGCCCGTGAGAGGCCAGATTAACAGAGCTTTTGCCATCACGCGCGAGTGCCCTGTTGCCATCTCCATTCACCCGTGTTGGATCTCCTTGCTGTCGAGAGACAGCCCCAACACAATTTCATAGCTTTCATCTTCGGCGCTCTTTTGGGCTCTTAATGCGTTGCTTAGGATCAAGCCCTATACAAAAAAGAATCCATATAAGAATGAAGGAATGAATTACGTATTAAAAAAGTTTTTTCAAGCGCTTAATTCCCATACCTTTAGGCTATTGTACGCAAGACTGTCTGCGAGATCCTCTTTCGTCATGGCGCATAATCCAGCTTCGAGCTTCGGGAAACCCATACTCCTAGCCATCTCTCGGCACACAGATAGTTCTTTGTTATCAGGCAGGCAGTATAGGAAGTCATCTTCATTTGTCCCATTGAATATTACTGCCCCCTTCGGATATTTTAGCTCTTTCGCATAATGGTTGGCTTCATAAGTTTCTTCCTCAGATAACTTCTTCCCCGAAGCATGTCGCACGATGTAATCGCATATGCTGGAGGGAGCTTCGGGAGCAGCAGTGTCAATTTCTTCCACCAAAGCTGGTTCTGATATTTTCTCGGATTGTTCCTTGGTGGGCTCTGAAGGCCCAGCTTCAGCTTTAGCTTGTTGTTTCGAACCCTCAGTGGATGTTTCAGCAAGTTCAACAGACTCCTTTGTGGTTGTGCTTGAAGACTTAATTGTCTCCAAGACATCTAGTACGTTCACCATTCTTTTTCTTCTTGGGGTCACCAATGGGCCCTTTTGATTTTTTTGTTGTTTCGACATTTGTTGAAGGACTTAAAATTTCCGATGTTTTTGGCCCTTCAATCTTCGGTTTTTCTATTACTGAAGGCGCTTCAGTTTTCTCTTCTATCTTCGGCACTGGAGCTGGTTCTGTAGCTTCAGAGGCCAAAGAAATTTCACCAACAAATTCTGGCACTGTGGCCGGCTCAATAAAACGCGTTCGATGGGTGAGCACCTTCATCTTTTTCCTTTGAGGCGCTAGCTCACTAGTGGCGCTCGTGGTAGCTTCTGTCGCAGGAGAAGTATTTTTCCTTTTGCGACCCAATACCGGATAGTGATAGTCAGGATAGATAAACCCGACTGCGTCAAACACACGGTTGAGCCTTTTCTTTTTTCGGCCTCCGAAGGCTGCTGATAATGCAGTGTTCTCGGCCTTCGAATATGCCCCAAGAAGTTCGTCACTTAATGTTTCAATGCTTTTCAACCAATCGTCATCAGGTTCAACAAATTTATCTCCGTATTTGAATGTGTATTTTAGTCTGACTAGTCCGCCTTCGTCGGACTCTTTGATGGTCTCCTTCGGCATTTCCCACTTTTCTGCAAGTGGCCATACCCTGAAGGCAATGTGCTCTTGGACCAAATCTCTTGTCCCAATGAAGGAGCAGATTACGCCGAAGGCTCTTTGGCATTCTTCGGCTGCTTCATCCATTTCAACCTTCGGCCTTCGAAGTCCGAAGCGTTGCCAGATGGGGCGCATAATGATACTCTTGACATTTTCTTGCGCTGTTAAGTCATTCTTCGCATAGAACCACTCTGTCATCCAGGCTCCGGGCCACCTCTTCCGAAAGGTCGGCACAGGGCAGCTTGACCCGGAGCGGGCACCGAAGCTGTAGCACCCAAAGTTGTTGTGATATTGTTCTTTTCCCCAGGGCTTCGTCTCATATAATAACTCATGTATGTTGCAGAAGCTTTTAGCGTTTGGTTCCAAACCTTGGCTCCTCGCAGCCCAGACAAATACCCCCATTCTTATGATGGCTTCGGGAGTAATTTGATGAAGATAGACTTGAAATGTTTTCAGGACTTCAACAACGAAGTTGCTTAAGGGGAATCGAAGCCCAGCCTTGAGAAAGCTTCGGAAGATTACGACCTCATCTTCTTCGGGGGTGGGAGAAGTCTTTTCTCCAGCGTCAGCCCTCACAATAGATATATCTCGAAAATACCGCCCCCTCATATTATCAATATGACTCTGCTTGATAGTGGTCTTCCCGAAAACCGTGTGACTTGGTCGCCATGGCCGATCTTCGGCCTCTTCCCCACCACTTTCTACATCAAAACTGTCGCTGTCATCAGTATCTTCGGACAGACCTTCAAGAATTTCCTTGGTGATTTTCTCTGTATTGGTCTCCGCCATCGCCATAATGAACCCCAAGTTATTCTCTTCGTCAAGACTCAGCTTCATCTCAGCAGCGATCTTCTTACCTTCAGACATCTTCGGAAACGCTAAAAAACAGTTTTCAAGGCCGAAGCTTCAAAATCAAAAAGATCAGCAAATCTTAGTGCAGGAGCTAAAAATTTAGTGGGCCGAAGCAGAGGGCAAGTGTGCGTGCCAAATAAGTTTGCGGTATGATCTTATTTATACCCCCAGGGCGTTGAAAAATAAAAGACCCCACTTGTCAGTGAATGTTGCTATTCTAGCAAAGAGAAGGTGTTTTTTTCGGACCTTCGGCTCAAGGCCTTCGTCCATATCGCAATCTGAATTCATTATTAACAAATTAATATTGCGAGGGGCTACTGTTGGGGGCCTTCGTCCTCCGAAGGTCCTCAAAAACATGATTTGACAATGTTTTCCAAGTGGATTATGTGAACAGGTACCTTCGGACTCAGAATCATGAACATGAAGCACGGTCAGGACGAAGCCTGAACCAGACGAAGGACGAGCTGATTACCAAGCTCTGCGAAGGGTGGTGCACAGCCGAAGCTGTGCGCAGGGAAGCTTCGTCGCGATAGCAGAGGGGGGAACCGACTTAAAGATGAAAAGACTACGTGGACCTTAACAGATTTCCATAAGTCATTGAGAAATGTAATGGACATGGATGCAATTTTACGTGGGCTGCGTCCCGCGTCTATAAATAGGTGAACAGTACTCCCGTACTGTTCACGCTGACTTGGCATTTGCTTTTGCGTCACGCTTGTACTTTTACCTTCTCTCAGGACCGAAGGTACATTTGTAATTTAAAATCATTTCTATCTTTCCATGATTAATAGAAATGATTTTATGATGATGTTCATGTCATATTTCATGCTTTATATAAATCCTTCGTCATTACTTGTTACGTTTACGAAGGTATGTCTCTTATGACCTTCGTCCAAAACTCATTATTTCCCGAAGGGGAATAATGTTCCGAAGGACGAAGGACTTTAACATTTAACATTTTTATGTTGCCTTGTTCTTAACTCGAAGCATTTGAGAACAAGTCCCCAACAGAACCGATGAGCATCTTCACTGACTCCCAACACTGGCAAACACAGCTTCTCAGATAAAGAGGAAAGTAGAATAAAAGGGCTTCCCAACTAGATAACTAATTTTATTAACATTAACAGGTAAACCAAAGTGCAGGGGGTACCCACACTCTGGCGACAGTCATGACAAAGATCCAAATCCATCATAGTCCATCATGACAAACATAAAAAACACAGGATAAGCAAACTACCCTGTCTAACTAAAACTAACTGAGAGTAAGACTGAGACTAAGGCTAAGACTTCTATTTTAAACATTAATTACAAGATCCGACGCTGACGATCTATGGTTCTAAATTTATCCTGGTCCTGCAGTCGGGGTTACCATAGGCATGGTGCCCACGCTAAGGTGAGCGGTACGGGTGCTGAGTCCCGTCGGGGGCGGGGGAGCCATCCTCTAGGTGATGGCGCTCCGCGCGCTCAACCCGCAACTGGGTGATCTCAGCACGAGCCCTACTCAGCTCATCTAAAGCATGGTCCAGCTCCGTGTTTAGCACGGCCGCTAGGTTGACTGTGCTGCTCAACTTAGGATTGTCCTCACCAACAGGTGAGACAACCACACCTCCTATGCTGCCAGATGGACGGCGGGGGTAATACCTCAGGTCGAGACCATCGGCCACCCCACTGAGCACTGAGCAGTAGTGCGAAAGCGTATGCCATGCAACATCTTGCATGGCTGCCTCAGCTGAGTCCCGCTCAGGGACAGAGTAATGCTCTGAGCAGACCTCCGCACCATGGAGACTGTTCTCCGGACGGCGCACCAAACAAGTCGCCTCCCAGCGGTCCAGGTAAACCCTGCAACTGTGCTGGAAGACAACACATCGATACTCGATAGACCAGGTATGCCAATCAAGTGCCTAGTGCAGCAAGGTGTCGAGCGCATCGTGGAAGTGACACCCGCGAGCGGCGTCACGAGTGATGGGTTGAGCAACCCATCCCTCCAGCTCCTTCTCCTCTGAAAGGTCGGTGTTGTGGCTCGAGCTGCTGTCATCACCTCCGTCATTGGGGTCTCCTCCAACAACTACTCCAGCGGCCGGGACACCCAGTGGTGGTGTAGGGGGGGCCTCCAGTGGGGGCATGGGAGAGCAGCTCCTCACAGACTCTACCTCCTGCTGAGACAAGGAAGAAGAGCCCTGCTGCTCCAACTCCTGTCGCCGACGCTCCTGCTCCTCATGCAGGCGGTGGTGTAGCCTCTCCAAATGGCTAGACTGACTAGTCACCAGACGGCGAAGAGGACGCTCCGCGAGACGAGAAGGCAAGAAGGAATGACTGACTTTCGTGTGGTGTATCTCAGACGAGCCATCTACAAAAGACACCATAAGCATAAGAGTGAGAACAGAACTAGTATGACCAGCAAGTAGACCATAAAAAAATTAGGAAGAAGAAATAAACAAAATTTTCAGCAAGGTATAATATATATAATAGAACATAGATTTGTTTGATATGACCAACTTTTGAAGGGATACCAAAGTCAAGGTGAAAATAGGGGTCTATAGTCCTTAGAATGACCATTCTACTCTAGGTTAGCGGTCCTACAGTCAGCATGGCTTCGATACCACTTATGTCACACTCGGTTTTAGAAGGCAAACCGAATGCGAACCATGTACGTGGCAGGATCAGCAATTCACATATACAGCAATTACATAACCGGACATCATCATACAGTGCTCGAATAATAACATAAAAGATAGTAATAGTTGATTACATCATGATGTCCGAGACATCCACATAGTCTTTAACAATTATCAAAGTGCAAAAACGAAACGTAGATAAACACGGCCTTCACAGGCAGCCGACTGGGAGTTTGCGGCTAACTCATGCCTAGAACTCATCGTACTCTTGGAACTCCTGGAAGTCCTCCTCCAAGACTTCATCTTCTCCTGAGCAGTGGTTGCAACGTGGACAACCTAGGGGGTTTGGTGTGTAAAGCAAGGGTGAGTACACATCAACATACTCGGCAATTGTCTCGTTTGGCTGTAGTGGACTAGCTTTATGTGGGGTTAAGTCAAGCAGTTGCTTTTAGTTGGTCAGGTTATTATTACTAGTAGAGAGCCAGGTTTTAGCATTAACCCGAGTTGTTAACCCAAAAGTACCCTTTCCAAACGGAAAGAATACCAGAAAACATTACCATAATCATAATCAAAACCATCATCCTCGTCATCACCTGTAAACCAACCATCTCTGATCAAAGTATCTCTAATCAATGCAACTCCCTTGGCCGCTCATAACCGCGAGCACGGCAGATATATCAGTTTCATAACATTCTGCAGAGAATGCGCACTTTACCCACAAGCCGTGATTCCCTTTTTCCTTGGGCCGATCAAACCCTTAAACACTATCAAGGTGAATAGACAGGGTTTCACTATGTAGTCTTTTACAAAGATTCCCTGTGGCTATAGCCGCCCGTTAGTTTTCCTAAATGTACCACACTCCTCCCCAAGGGGCAATCCACCCTCGGCAGAGCGAGCCACATACACTGAGCCCCATTGATGGCACGACGACGAAGCGAACTACACCTCAGTTTCTCTAATTATTCAGCTAAGGGCGTCCCATACCACCCTCATGGTTCCACTGTTGTTCCGAGCGGTCATCCAACGAACCAGTCCTTACGGAAATGCACTATTTTCCTCTAATTAGTGTGAAGCACTAGCATAAAGCTAAACCAAAATAACCCAATCCAAATAGGTAAACAAGGACAAGATAAACAAAAGCTAGTCAATCCTTAGGTATAAATTGTGTAAATGCAGGGAGTGAATTATAAAATGAGTAGGACATAGATGGGTTAAGGGACACTTGCCTTCATCAACCAGCTGTTGCTCAGGGTCTTCACCTACAACTCCTTCGGACTCTGCTAACTGACCGTTATCTATACGAGTTCGAACATACATTCCATAAATTCAATATAAAAGGAACAATACACCAAACAGTAAAATACAATAAGTAAGCAGACGCTCGGCACAGGGCTTGCATCTACGACTAAACGAGAAATAGAAAGCAACGGTCGAGGTTATGGTCTAAGAGCTATCACGTTAGGCGGTCATAGATTAAAGTACTCGTCTAAACATAATCGTATTAATTTGACAATCACGTTATGCATAGAATAAAGTTATGCTACATGTTTAATTATTATAAAAATTTCAAAGTAAATTTAAAAGGATTGTCGCACGGCGAAACGCAGACGACACACGCGAACTAAACCGAGAATAAAATGAGTCATCGCGCGGCGAAGCGCACAACACAACACTTAGACTGAACTGAAATAAAACGAATCGTCGCATGACGGAGCGCGCGACAAAGCACTTGAATTAATTATGAAAATAACGTCAAGCGTCGCACGACGAATCGCACGACAGCATACGTCACTTAAACTGAATTTAAACGAAACGTCACGTGACTTGACACGCGACGCCATACATTAAATAATCTGAATTCAAGATGAACCATCGCACGACGAAGCGCGCGACGCAACTCACTAATAAACCTGAAATTAAAATAAATCATCGCGCGACGAAGCACGTTAATGAATCTGAATTTAAAATAAACCATCGCGTGATGAAGCGCGCGACGCAGCACGTTAATTAAACTAAATTTAAAACTAATTAAACTGAAATTTAAACGTCGCGCACGTTGGAACTGCGCGCGAGGGAACGCGCCGGGCGAGCCGCGAGGGGACGCACTGCTGCGAGGGTAGGGGCGGGGGTCATGCTGCTGTGAGGGGTAGGGGCGCCACACCGCCACGGGCAGGGGACGTGCGCTGTCGGGGTAGGGGGCCACGCTGCCGGGGCTAGGAGCTGCGGCGCGGGGGCCGGGGGGCGCGCGCTGGGGGGTCGAGGCCGCACTGCCGGGGAGCCGAGGCCGTGTCGCTGGGGCCGAGGGAGCGCAGGGACACACGCGTAGGGGGCCAGGGACGCGTAGGGGTGCACGCGCGCGGGGGGCCAGGAGCACGCAGGGAAGGAGAAAGGGGAGGGAGAGTGGGAGATAGAGAGGGAGGAGAGGGGAGCTCACCTTGGGATCCAAAAACCGGCGATAACCGTCATCGGATCACCTAGGGCAAAGAGGTGGGAGAGAGAGGTGGAAGAAAGGGAGAGGGAGTTGCTGCGTGGGAAAATCAAATGAGAGAGAGATAGAGAGGGGGCGCATGGGGGGTGTGGGGCGCTAGGGGCGCGAGGGGACATGTCGGGCCAGGTCGGGCTGGGTCGAGTCAGCCTAGGTCACGTGCCGGGATGGAAGCCCACAACACACACACGACCACTGATCGAAAACCAAATACGAATCAAAATCTGAAACGAGGTGAGATGGACACGCGATTAAACACAACATCTGACAAAAAGAAATACGCTTCAGCATGATGCAACACCCATGTCAACTTAGGTTTTTGTTTACACGCGATACGGACACCAGTCATTATACTGCTTTGAAAATGGGAAGAAGGAGCGAAACAGGAAGAGAAAAGAGAGTAATGCCTGAATTTGGTGAGTATCAAAGAAGAAAAACTCTACCCCACAAATTCAAGGCGTTACACGCCCCAAAAGCACTCCGCGGCTCCTTAGAAGTCGGCGTGCACGGTGATGATCCCCTAAGGTCTCGGCATCTTCAGTATCACATACGGGTGATGTGGAATAGCCATGAATTTCGCTAGTCCTAGTCTTCCGATGATGGCATTATACCCGCAGTCGAAGCGTTCCACCTCGAACCTCAGGAACTCGGTTCTGTAGTTCTCTGGGGTTCCAAAGGTGACGGACAAGTAGATGTGTCCGAGCGGGTAGTCCCCTTTGGTCGGCACGATGCCGAAAAGGGAGTATCCGACTCAGTGAGGTCTTCCACAGCGACCACTAGAGCCTGTAGTGTCTAGGGGAAGGTGATGTTGATGCTGCTTCCCCTGTCCACCAATACTTTCTTTACTCGGCTTTCTTGGATCATCGGATCGACGATTAGCAGATACTTGCCGGGGTGATCAAAATTGAGCCATTGATCAGCTCGGCTGATGGTTATCGGGTGCTCTGACTACCGGTAAGGAGTTGGGGCACTAGTGGTGGCCATCGGGACCTCCCGGTCGTTGAGCTTTTATTGCCTTCTGTTTTCTTATGCCCCATGACCTCCAAAAATAGCGTTGACCTCCCTGTCAACGCGTGGGAAAGCTCCATCCCTCCCCTCTTCCTACTGCTGAGGCTGCCTGGGCTCGCTAGGCTCTCCTCATGGCGGGGGAGGTGGCAGTGGCTGGAACGGTCGGCCATGCCCGACAGAATGTTTGAAGTCTCTGTAGTTCCGCAAGGTGTGGCGCATGTCCTTGTGGTACGGACACTGGGAGTTGAGGATTTCATCCAGTGTCCATACTCCTCCGCAGGGTGCGCCGCGAGCCCGAGCGACAGGTAGCCCGGTGGTGTGCACCTCCTAGCGTGGCCTTTTCTCCCAGCGCTTGTCTAGCTGCTGGTTCATGTTTCGCCGTGGCATAGGTGGCGTGGATTTCGTGCCCTCAATAAGGTCCTAGGCTCGCTCGTCCATAGTGATGTAGATGTCCGCCTCCCAGAACAATTGTTAGGAGGTGGCTGGCGCTTTTTGGAGTATGGCTCAGATGAAGGCTGAGTCGTTGGATCCCCGATAGAAGTCTTCAATTACAGCTGTCTCAGCGACTTCGGGGATGCGGTTCCTCATTGTTTGAAACCTTTTGAGGAATGATCGAAGGGTCTCATCGTTCTGACGCCTGATGGATTTGAGGTTCCATGGCTGCGTCGGTTTATCGGAGAGAGATTGGAAGTTCGCGATAAACCGGCAACTAAAGTCGCTCCAATCGTCGATGCAGTGTCGAGGTAGATGTCGGAGCCACTGCAGCGCGTCTTGCCCTAGGACAATGGGCAAGTACGCCGTCATGACGTCCTCCGTTGCCCCAGCGACCTGGGTGGCAGTCGTATAGATGGCCAACCAGCCGCCCGGGTTCTACTTAGGCTCGCTACTTGTCGACGTTGGAGATCTTCAAGTTGGGGGCCACTGGATGGCCCGAAGACGCGGAGTGAGCGCGGAAACTCTACACGTGTCCTCTTGTATGTGTTCGTGTCAACGGTCTCGGGGAGGGGAGTCGGTAACCGATCGTCTCGATCGTCCTCGGAACGGGCCACTAGTTGAGGCTGCTGCCGACTCAACTCGGGTGGCGCGACTCCGTGCTGGTATGCCGTGATCCCGGTCGTACTCCTCCTGGCGCCTTATCTCATTTTTGTGCCGTCGGTCGCACGAAGCGTTGATGGATCTCTGCGTGTCTCGCTGGCTGTTGATGGTATGGCGCAGGTCGTTCACAAGATGGGCGAGGGATAGAAGGTGATTAGCTGCCTGAGTAAGCAGCCGTCGGTAGCCTTCCGCGTCTCGGGTTCGTGGGAGACCGTTAGCTATCTGCGCCAGTACCCCTCCGACTTCACTCGGCGTGTTTAGTGCTTGAGCAAAATCAGGGTACAAGTTTCGAGCAAGGAGAGGGTTCTCTCGCCGAAGCCTGGCGTCTTGTTTGGCTAGCTCTCACTCTCGATCTTGATCTTGTCAACGATCGCTGCGGCAGGAGTTATGCCTTTCTTGGTGCACTCGTTTGTCAGGAGTTTCTCCCACTTCCGAGGCTTCGTCTTGGGATATGGGCTGCACTGGATCCCGTTCCCTGGCATCATGATGTCGCCACATGTTCCGACGTCTGTTTCTCCATAGCCTAGCTTCACGCTGGGGAGGTTCCTCCCCTTGTATGGTAGGCTCATCGTCGAAGATGGGCGCTGACTCCAATCTCCCCTGTTGGGGGCCTTCGTCCTCCGAAGGTCCTCAAAAACATGATTTGACAATGTTTTCCAAGTGGACTATGTGAACAGGTGCTTTCGGATTCAGAACTATGAATATGAAGTACGGTCAGGACGAAGCCTGAACCAGACGAAGGACGGGCTGATTACCAAGCTCTGCGAAGGGTGGTGCACAGCCGAAGCTGTGCGCAGGGAAGCTTCGTCGCGATAGCAGAGGGAACCGACTTAAAGATGAAAAGACTACGTGGACCTTAACAGATTTCCATAAGCCATTGAGAAATGTAATGGACATGGATGTAATTTTACGTGGGCTGCGTCCCGCGTCTATAAATAGGTGAACAGTACTCTCGTACTGTTCACGCTGACTTGGCATTCGCTTTTGCGTCACGCTTGTACTTTTACCTTCTCTCAAGACCGAAGGTACATTTGTAATTTAAAATCATTTCTATCTTTCCATGATTAATAGAAATGATTTTATGATGATGATGTTCATATCATATTTTATGCTTTATATAAATCCTTCGTCATTACTTGTTACGTTTACGAAGGTATGTCTCTTATGACCTTCGTCCAAAACTCATTATTTCCCGAAGGGGAATAATGTTCCGAAGGACGAAGGACTTTAACATTTAACATTTTTTATGTTGCCTTGTTCTTAACTCTTAGCATTTGAGAACAAGTCACCAACATTGGCGCCCACCTCCGGTGAACTCACTTCCACTTCGAGTTTTTTTTGAACACCTTCGGAAGCTATAGACCTTCGCTATGGCACCGAAGAAAGCTTCAGCGGCTGGGGCTGCAGCACTGCAACCACTGGACCCCAACCAGGAGACCGTCTCTCTTCGGGAGGCCCGAAGCCAGAAGAGGAAGGCCGTCAGCCCGACGCTTCAGGAAGATGAACTAGACCAAGAAATCAGGGATATGGAGATGCTTCATCAACAGGTGCAGAGGAAAAAAGAGAAGATGGCCAGGCTAGCTGAGCTGCAAAGGCAGATAGACGAAGCTTCTGAAGAAGTCCGTCATCTTACCCATGATGAGCAAGACCGAAGGCCCCAACAAAAAGACCTTCGTCAGGAGGGTTTCTTCAACGAAGATGACTGGTATGAAAATTTCCATCATGGAAATTTTGTTTTCGATGATGCTTCTCCTCTGTCTGCTGAGCTGCAGGCTACACCTTGGCCTTCGTCCTATAAGCCACCCCAGCTTCCCATGTTTGATGGCCACTCAGACCCGAAGCAGTTCTTGATGAGCTACGAAGCAACAATGTCTTCGTATGGGGGCAATGCTGCAGTCATGGCAAAGTCTTTCGTCATGGCCGTCAGGAGTGTTGCTCAGACCTGGTATTCCTCCCTTCGACCAGGAACTATCACCTCATGGCAGAAGCTGAAGGATATGTTGTTAACCAGCTTTCAAGGATTTCAGACGAAGCCGGTCACTGCTCAAGCCTTGTTCCAGTGCACTCAGGATCATGAAGAATACCTTCAGGCATATGTTAGAAGGTTCTTGCGTTTGAGGGCGCAGGCACCAACGGTGCCCAACGAAATTGTCATCGAAGCCATGATCAAGGGGCTTCGTCCTGGACCTGCAGCACAATACTTTGCTAGAAAGCCTCCTCAGACTCTGGAGAAGCTGCTCCAAAAGATGGACGAGTACATTCGTGCGGATAATGACTTTCGCCAAAGAAGGGAGGAGGCCTTCAGATTTTCTGAGATGACCAGGGGTTTTGGAGGAAGATTTTATCCGAGGCATGTCAGGTCCATCCACAACTCCACTCAAAATGATGACAAGGGGAGTCAGCAGAACAGGCCGCAGTGCTCCTCACAGGCTTCGGGGCAACAGCAAACTTTCTTCCGGCCACCAGCTCCAAGAGGCAGAGGCGCCAGGGGCTTCGGCGGGAGATTTGGAGATCATCCAAGAAGGATATTTTGCTTATTCTATGGTGAAAACAAGGGCCATACCACCAGGATGTGCCATGTCACCATCCAGAAACAAAAGGAGCTAGCAGAAGCTGCAGCGCAACAGGGCCAGCCGAAGCAGGTCATGCATACTGCTTCATACCATCAGCCTTACATCCCGGAATACGTGGGCAACCACCCTGCAGTTTCCGTAGCTTCGGCAAGTCAACCTCAAGCTTCATGGCAACAGCCCCCGCCTCCACCTCCGCTGCAACAAGGCCAACAGCCAGAAGGGAGCCAATATGCTCCGCACCAAAGGGATCTCAGAGAGCAATCTGAAGCTCGCACAGTCAACAGTACTGTGCCAGAGTCGAAGCACATTTACTGACAGATATCCTATTTTGATAGCAGTCTTTTCCGTTCAAGTTCTATTTTCTGTGTAATAAAGAACATTTCAGTTTTCATATGACAGTTTCGTGGTTGGTTATGAGGAAAACCTATTTTCTCCACAGGCTTAAGTTGCTTGCTGAAGCTTAAAAATTTGCGGTAACAAGGAGGACCTTCGAATTATTAAAAATCCTTCGAAGCAGCAAAAAGTCGTTCTAAGGAACGCAGAGTAAGTTGCCGAAGTTATAAAAAGTCGTTCCAAAGGGAGCGCAGTGTAAGTTTTTAGCTCCAAAGACGTTCCTAAGGGAATGCAGAGCTTATACCGTCTAAGTAAAAGGCGAAGAAGCTCCAAAGACGTTCCTAAGGGAATGCAGAGCTTATACCGTCTAAGTAAAAGGCGAAGAAGCTCCAAAGACGTTCCTAAGGGAATGCAGAGCTTACGAATAAATTTTGTGTGTATCTTCGGAACAAATGTCATTTGCATAACATAACATCATCACATCATTTTGCATAGCATAAGCATCATACATCATATTGCATTTGGCAAGAGAAGGGGACACAGTATCAACCTTCGAAAGGATGCTTTGAGAAAGTGACATCGAAATTGTATAGCTTCGGAATACAGCTTCGGAGAATATTTTTACGAAGCATGGACGAGCTTTATCAGAGTTATATCGAAATTGTATAGCTTCGGAGAATGTTTTCACGAAGCATGGATGTGATTCAACAGAATAATTTTAACGAAGAATGTCTTCTTCACGAAGCATGAAAAGAAGGGAAGGTGTTTTTTCGCCGAAGGCTCAAAAATGGTATGTATGTAGAGTTTCATGCATCGTAAAGAATTGAATAATGAAAAGAGACTTGTATATTACATTCAAATGTACAAAATGTTACATAGATCACACTTTAAATGTTTTTTTTCTAAATAGCATCTAGTCTTCTCTTAATACTGCTTCGGCGGCCTCATTTAGAAGTTGATCAACAACTTTATCCATGATAGCTTCGGCCATTTGCTTAATTTCGTCATCCCCTTTTGTATGAGGGTCAGCGAGCGATCCAGCAGGTTCTGAGGGAAGAGAACATTTCTACATTACTATTGCAAATCGCGAACAAAGTTTGAAATAAAAGTTACAACACAATAAGAACGACTAATTAATACCTAATTTCCCTTCGGGCTCTTTACTTCTTTCGGCAGCTTCTGCCACTTTCCTTGCATCATGGATGCCTTTTTCACTTCTTTGAATTATTTCTTGCGCCATTTCTCGGCCGCCATTGTCCCAGATATCAGTGAAGAATTTACCGCCAACCATGCTTGCTTCGGTCGACGGATCTTTAATGTCTTCAGAGGATAGAGCAGCTTCGGACTGAGCTAAAGATTTTATATGTTCACAACCTTTTTTCTCCAGAACAGCAGCAACTCCTCTGGCACCTGAAAAAGCGCAGATGTCACTGCGGCTGCTCAGGATTTCTTCGAAGGCTTCTGCTTCGTGACTGATCCAATCCAGTGGACCTTCGGGATTGCCTCTCGGAAAATTTTCTTCACTAGAAAAGGCGCCAACGCTGGCGAAGCTGGATTTTATCTTTTTAACGCATTCTACAGATTTAACATAGCATTTCCTCTGAGATGCACGAAGCTCCTTAACACTTAATTCCAAATTATTGACCATATGATCACTAAGTTCTCGTTTTGTTTCCTCAAGCACACGTTCCTCTTTAGCTCTAGCCAGCTGTTTCTGAAGATCTTTAATTTCACGCTTTTGGGCTTCGGCCTGGGTTTTTGAAGCAGCTTCGTCCTTCTTTACCTTATCTACCAGTGTAAGCAGAATTTTATCCTTTTCCAGAGCTTCGTTTCTCAGTTTGATAACTTCGGAGCGCAAATTGTTGAACGCAATCTCATAGCTTTCATCTTCGGCGCTCTTTTGGGCTCTTAATGCGTTGCTTAGAATCAAGCCCTATACGAAAAAGAATCCATATAAGAATAAAGGAATGAATTACGTATTAAAAAAAAGTTTTTTCAAGCGTTTAATTCCCATACCTTCAGGCTATTGTACGCAAGACTGTCTGCGAGATCCTCTTTCGTCATGGCGCATAATCCAGCTTCGAGCTTCGGGAAACCTATACTCCTGGCCATCTCTCGGCAGACAGATAGTTCTTTGTTATCAGGCAGGCAGTATAGGAAGTCATCTTCATTTGTCCCATTGAATATTACTGCCCCCTTCGGATATTTTAGCTCTTTCGCATAATGGTTGGCTTCATAAGTTTCTTCTTCAGATAATTTCTTCCCCGAAGCATGTCGTATGACGTAATCGCATATGCTGGCAGGAGCTTCGGGGATGGCAGTGTCAATTTCTCCAACTAAAACTGGTTCTGATATTTTTATTGTTTCGGCTTCCAAAGGTTGCTCCTTGGAGGGCTCTGAAGGCCCAGCTTCAGCATCAGCTTGTTGCGTCGAAGCTTCGGTAGACGCTTCAGCAACGTCAACAGTCTTTTTTGGAGTTGTGCTTGAAGACTTAATTGTCTCCAAGACATCTAGTACGTTCACCATTCTTTTTCTTTTTGGGGTCACCGATGGGCCCTTTTGGTTTTTTATTGCTTCGACATTTACCGAAGGACTTAAGATTTCAGACATTTTTGGCTCTTCAACCTTCGGTTTCTCTGCTTTTTCCGCTGAAGGCGCTTCAGTCTTTTCTTCCATCTTCGGCACTGGAACTGGTTCGGTAGCTTCAGAGGCCAAAGAGACTTCACCAATAAATTCTGGCACTGTGGCCGGCTCAATAAAACGCACTGGGTGGGTGAGCACCTTCATCTTTTTCCTTTGCGGCACTGGCTCACTGGTAGCACTTGTCGTAGCCTCTGCCGCGGTAGAAGTATTTTTTCTTTTGCGACTCAATACCGGATAGTGGTAGTCAGGATACACAAACCCGACTGCGTCAAATACCCGGTTGAGCCTCTTCTTTTTTCGGCCTCCGAAGGCTGCTGATAACGCAGTGTTCTCAGCCTTCGAATATGCCCCAAGCAGTTCGTCGCTTAATGTTTCAATGCTTTTCAACCAGTCATCATCAGGTTCAACAAATTTATCTGCATATTTGAATGTGTACTTCAGTCTGACCAGTCCGCCTTCGTCGGACTCTTTGATGGTCTCCTTCGGCATTTCCCACTTTTCTGCAAGTGGCCATACCCTGAAGGCAATGTGCTCTTGGACCAAGTCTCTTGTCCCAATAAAAGAGCAGATTACCCCAAAGGCCCTTTGGCATTCCTCGGCCGCTTCATCCATTTCAACCTTCGGCCTTCGAAGTCCGAAGCGTTGCCAGATGGGGCACATAATGATACTCTTGACATTTTCTTGCGCTGTTAAGTCATTCTTTACATAGAACCATTCAGTCATCCAGGCTCCGGGCCACCTCTTCCGAAAGGTCGGCACAGGGCAGCTTGACCCGAAACGGGCACCGAAGCTGTAGCACCCAAAGTTGTTGTGATATTGTTCTTTTCCCCAGGGCTTCGTCTCATATAATAACTCATGAATGTTGCAGAAGCTTTTAGCATTTGGTTCCAAACCTTGGCTTCTCGCAGCCCACACAAACACCCCCATTCTTATGATGGCTTTGGGAGTAATTTGATGCAGGTAGACTTGAAATGTCTTTAGTACCTCAACAACAAAGTTGCTTAGGGGGAATCGAAGCCCTGCCTTGAGAAAGCTTCGGAAGATAACGACCTCATCTTCTTCGGGGGTGGGAGAAGTTTTTTCCCCAGCATCAGCTCTCACAATAGATATATCTCGAAAATACCGCCCCTCATATTATCAATATGACTCTGCTTGATAGTGGTTTTCCCAAAAACTGTGTGGCTTGGTCGCCACGGTCGATCTTCGGCCTCTTCCCCACCACTTTCTACATCAAAACTGTCGCTGTCATCAGTATCTTCGGACAGACCTTCAAGAATTTCCTTGGTGATTTTCTCTGTATTGGTCTCCGCCATCGCCATAATGAACCCCAAGTTCTTCTCTTCGTCAAGACTCAGCTTCGTCTCAGCAGCGACCTTCTTACCTTCAGACATCTTCGGAAGCGCTAAAAAACTGTTTCCAAGACCGAAGCTTCAAAATCAAAAAGATCAGCAAATCTTAGTGCACAGGAGCTAAAAATTTAGTGGGCCGAAGCAGATGGCAAGTGTGCGTACCAAATAAGTTTGCGGTATGATCTTATTTATATCCCCGGGGCGGTGAAAATTGAAAGACCCCGCTTGTCAGTGAGTGTTGCTATTCTAGCAAAGGGAAGGTGTTTTTTCGGACCTTCGGCTCAGGGCCTTCGTCCATTTCGCAATCTGAATTTATCATTGACAAATTAATATTGCGAGGGGCTACTGTTGGGGGCCTTCGTCCTCCGAAGGTCCTCAAAAACATGATTTGACAATGTTTTCCAAGTGGACTATGTGAACAGGTGCTTTCGGATTCAGAACTATGAATATGAAGTACGGTCAGGACGAAGCCTGAACCAGACGAAGGACGGGCTGATTACCAAGCTCTGCGAAGGGTGGTGCACAGCCGAAGCTGTGCGCAGGGAAGCTTCGTCGCGATAGCAGAGGGAACCGACTTAAAGATGAAAAGACTACGTGGACCTTAACAGATTTCCATAAGCCATTGAGAAATGTAATGGACATGGATGTAATTTTACGTGGGCTGCGTCCCGCGTCTATAAATAGGTGAACAGTACTCCCGTACTGTTCACGCTGACTTGGCATTCGCTTTTGCGTCACGCTTGTACTTTTACCTTCTCTCAAGACCGAAGGTACATTTGTAATTTAAAATCATTTCTATCTTTCCATGATTAATAGAAATGATTTTATGATGATGATGTTCATATCATATTTTATGCTTTATATAAATCCTTCGTCATTACTTGTTATGTTTACGAAGGTATGTCTCTTATGACCTTCGTCCAAAACTCATTATTTCCCGAAGGGGAATAATGTTCCGAAGGACGAAGGACTTTAACATTTAACATTTTTTATGTTGCCTTGTTCTTAACTCTTAGCATTTGAGAACAAGTCACCAACATCCCCTGGATGAAGAGGATATCGGGGTAGAAAGGAGTCGGCGTGACAGTGCTCTTCTTCACGTCCTCCTTTGAGGGTGGACGTATTGGAAAGGTGGCTCAGCGTGTTCTCATCCCCTGACTCAGGACGTTTGTTTCCTTCTTCTGAGTGATTCATGTCCACTCCTTTGTGGGTGAGGTGGACAACGGAGTTCTTTGGGTAAGCGAGACTCCGACCGACCGATCTTTCCTTTCCCGAGGGTTCCTGAATTTCGGTCCGCAAGGGATCATTTTCTCCCGAGCTACGAGTGGGGGTGCTATCTGTAGTCTTGCTCTGGCTTCCCTCAGGATTCCCGAGGAAGGCTTCTTCTCGGGTAGATCTGCTATGCGGTGTAGGGTCCCTTCTTCATCTACTACGCATGAGATGGTTCCAAAACAGAACATAGCTCCCAGGCGAAGAGTGATCTTATTCTTGAGGGTGATGGCCATTGAGATAGCTTTGATCAACGACACAACCCCTACTTGGCGCGCCAGCTGTCGGTGTTTAGAGTTCGACCGCACACCCAGGGATACCCTTGTGGTGCTTTTGGGTAGGATGGTGTTGTTGATTGTAGATCGATGGTTCGTGCTAGGAGCACGAGAGAGAGAGAGACGAGTGATTTTCTGCAGGTTCGGGCTGCTTTGAGAGGCGTAATACCCTACTTCCTGGGGTGGATCTGTATGTGTGGTGTGTTACAAGTGGCGTCTCCTGAATGGAGAAGGGCTAATGAGATGAAAATGATGGGGTTCCCCTGGGCCTTATATACACGATCGTGGGATACTACCTACGTACACAATGATCACGTTTCTTTAGTATATCACCTAACTAATAGCGAACCGACTTAGCTTATCTTAAGGAAAACCCGCCGACTTCATCCTGGTCTATCCCGATGTTCGAGGGCGCCAGGCGCGGGAAAGTCGAACGGTTCCTTGAGATTGCGCGTAACCCTCAGACAATCTGGGTACGGGCCCATTGCCTTCTTGGGTCGGCCCATTTCACTTGTAGTCTTTGCCCGGCCTACGATGAGACGGCCTTGCGGGGTAACTGGTATGTGGCCCCATGCAAGGGTCTTTCGCCTTCTAGTGGACCCAGGGGATATCTGTCCCCCACAGCGCTGAAGTTGCTACATGCTCTAGATCAGAGGGTTTAGGAGGTGAAGGTCTCGGTGATCATCGAGTTGCCCAACTATGAGACTCTCATCGTGGACGAGCTTTTCAGCAAGCTCAAGTCCATCAAGATTGACCACTAGACTCGGACCAAGATTGAGAACCCTAGTGTACCCACCAGGATCCTGGTCTCTAGAAGTGGTTCTTCCTCTAACCTTTCATCTGCTATGATTTCTTTGTCTTCATTGTTGACTATCACAGAGGAGCAGGTGGAGAGCCTCAGGGATGAGGAGCTAGCACTTGTGGCCAGTCGATTCACGCGGTTTCACAACAATCACTAGAACCGACGGTGTTGTGGGTCAAAGGATGGATGCTTCAACTATGGCGACCCTGACCACTTCATCGCCAATTGCCCTAAGAAGGGCAAGCAGGAGACTAGCCCGCGTGCCCATCACTCTGGTTGGCGCAAGGGCAAGCGAGAGCACACTTCTGGCAAGCATAAGTTCAGGTGGAGGTTCACAAGGAGGCACTTAAGACGAAGTACCTCCAAAAGGAAAAGGTCAAGGAGTGTGCCTTCTGACCTCCCTAAGCGACCTCGACCATGACTACAACGAGTCAGCCTCTTCTTCGAGCGACGAGGAGCTGGAGAGGCACGTTGAGGACAAGCTCAACGGGATGTGCTTCATCGTTGACATAGTAGGAGGCCTTTGCACTATGGCCCTTGGTGATGATGTGGTGTGCGGTGACATCTAGAACATTAGTGACGACTCTGCTTCTGAGGTATCACATTCTGCCAATGATCTCACCGCTGAGGTAAAAGAGTTGAATGCTGCTTTGGCGAATTAGGACAAGTTACTTAGGCTTGCTGCCCATGAGAGGAAAGAATTCAAGACAAAATATGAGAGCATGCTTAGGGAGCTTGAGTCTGCTAGAACTTCAGTTATGGTGTCTGACGAGATTGAATGTGATGGGTGTGCCCTTCACATGACGAACATCACTACTTTGCAGACCAAGTAAGCCACCCTAATAGATGAGAGCGATGAGCTTCAATCTAGGTCTAGCTTGTTGTGTGCGTGTTAGACTTGTCCTATCTTGTAGACTGAGCTAGCTGATAAGAACACTAGGATAGCCTTGATTGAGAGGGCTAGCTCAGTGAGTGCATTTGCACCTGCATAGTGTGCACTTTGTGAGGGTTTGTAGTCTGCTCTTGAGTCCTGGAAACATGAGAAGACAAGGACCGAGGAGGAAAACACGTACCTTCGATCAGTCTTGAGCTAGATGTTGTGTAGTGAGCCTAGTTGGGCATGATGGTCATTCAGCTCAAGAGGGGAACTAATGGACCGGTATTAGGCTTTGCTGCTAAGGATGGGAGTGTCGCTTGTTTTGGTAAGGTTGGTGAGTGCAGTGGCCTAAAACCCTTGCTACTGGAGGGCGACAAAAGTTGCCTTGTGAATTCTGCAGGTGCCACTTAGGCTGATTCCTGAGGTTGAAGATGATGTCCCTAAGATTAGGGTTGTTTATCTTCATGTTGTTCAGGATTTTAAATGCTTCAGACATGTCTCGGGTTAAACCTTATGCCGAAGCTTCTGGACATCTCTGTGTAGCCCAATGCACCCTGTCAGCAATGTTGAAAGTCATTGTCTACTCTGATATAGTCAGCCATTTTCTAAAGCAGCTTTTCTAGGGATTGGTGACTTCCTTGCAAAATATTGGATGCTGGACAAGCACAAAGCCCCTTAACTATTGCTTTAGTGATGATGTCGTCAAGGACACTTGGTGCCTTAGCACGAAGGTGGCGGAACCTTCAAACATAGACCTAAATATACTCATCTAGATCTTGGGTGCACTGGAATAAAGCTTGAGCAGTTACTCGCATTATCTGGAAACCCTTAAAACTTGTAAATAACAGGTCCTTAAGCTTTTTCCACGATGGTATCGACCCTAGCCAAAGAGAAGAGTACTAGGTTTATGCCACATTCTTCACTGTCATGATGAAAGGCTTCACCATTACTACTGTGTTGCTACCATATGAAGATGTTGTTTCTTCATAGCTCATCAGTGACAGACCATCATACATAGGGAGTTGTGGTGGCTTGTATAATACTAGCCATGGTGCAACTTGAAGATCTATGTCAAAGGAGAAGTGTTGTCATAGATGAAGGCATCATAATTATGGTCTTTGGGGTGGAGGTATCTTATATCATTGCTATGTTTGAGGTCTCTTATGCCATTATGATGTTGATTTTTCGCTTGCTCTTTTTATCTTGTCATGCATTACAATTCTTTAGATGCTCATCAATTTGTTATTGCAGTTGAGCAACATGAAGTATTTTCTCTCTTTGATCTTCGACTTGTTTCTAGATGGCTTCGAGGTTCTCAATTTCTTGATCAAAGTCATCTTGTGGTGGTGGATTGATGACCTTCCTCTTGTCCCCTCTTCAATCATTGACTTCGAGGGGCTACACATCTTCAAGTTGGCCCAAGTCTTGTGGAACAACATTGGAGCTGGCATTACCAGCCCTAGCCCTCTTTGGAGGCAAGATGGTTATGGTTAATCATAAATTCATCGAAGGTGGATGCCAATGTTGCTCACCTGTCGGGGTTCCTACAAGAGACTGAAACATGACAACATAATTAAACAAATAGTTCTTCTCCCCTTTGCCACTTATGAAAAGAGGGGAGGCAAGGGAAGAAGGATAAAGGAATGGAAATAATATACACAGCAAGATGTGAAGATAAGTAGACCAAGAAGTGGAATCATAGTCGTTCATTCTCATTTATTTGATTACATATGTGTAACGCCCCGAATTTTGGAGTTAATTTTTCTTCCTCCATCACTCGCCAAATTTGGGTGTTACCTCTCTTCTCCCACTTCTTTTCGCTACACCTTATCCATTTCCAAAACTCTATGTCGTATAATAAATCATAGATGTGAACTTTTTCCTCTGGTTGTTGCATCATGCCGAGCCACGCATCTTTTCCTTTGTGTGTATTCGCTTGGTCTTCGTTGGGTATTTATTTATTAATTAAGAGAGTTTAGAGCTAAAAGAAAAAAGGAAAAATAGAAAACCCCGCCTCTCTCCCCTGGGCCGGCTTCCTGGCGTGGCCCAGCCAACCCCCCCCCCTCACGCGCGGCCCAGCCCTCGCGTCTGGCCCCCTCTCCCCTCCCACCCCCCCCTGTCTTGGGCCGACCGCCGGTGCGCGGCCCAGCCGCCCCCAACGGCTCGTCCCGCTCCTACCGCACGCGTGCGCGCTGGGCGGTTGCCCAGCCGCCGCCGCCCCCAGTGGGGCCCACCTGTAGGTCTCAGGGAGAGTCGCCCCCTGTTCATCCTCTCTCCCCCATGACGCACGTCTTCTCTCCCCCGCTCCCACCTCTCTCCTCCACCTCGCCCTGACGAACGGAACCGCCCCTCGACGTCGGCCTTCGCCGCCCTCGCCACCGCCCGGTGAGCCCTGTCCCCCTCTCTCTCCCCCGCCCACCTCTCTTTTCCTTGGGCATGGCAGCCATGGCGCTCGCCCCGCATGGCGCAGCGGCCTCGGCGCGGCCCGCGGCCAGGGTGCTCGCCAGCCCCTACCCGCGGCGGCCCCCGGCCCGCCCGCCGCCCCAGCGCGGCCTCGGCCTCTCCCCCTGCGCGCGGCGCGCCCGCCCGACCCCCGCCCTCCCCTGCCGGGGTGGCCATGGCATCGCCCGCGGCCTTGGCGCGGTGCACGCGGAGCCCCAGCGTGACCTGTCTAGCGCATGCGGTGCCCCCGACGAACTCACCGCACCCGCGGCTCGCAGCCATGGCGCGCGGCCCAGCGTCCCAGGCTTGCCCGCCCCCGCCCCGGCGCGACCCCTTCCCTCCCCGACGCGGTGCGCAGCCCATCCATGGTGCAGCTCAGCGTGCCGGCACGCGGCCGTGCTGCCCCGCTCGGCGCAGCTCCGCCCCGCCTCTTCCTATGGCTTGGCAGCGCGTCCACGGTGGCGCGGCGTGGCCATGACGCCCCGGCACGTTCGCGGCGGACCCTATGCGTGCACCCGCCTCGTCCGGCGCGGCATGCGCGGTCTCGGCCACCCTGGCCCGCCCCTGCTTGCGGAGCGCGGCGCAGCCCCGCCTGGCGCATGGTTCGGCCCCCCAGTGCCGGCGCGCGCGACCTCGCCCGCTCGGTTCCCGGCCCTGCCCCAGCTCGCCCACCCCAACGTGGCCCCGCTGCTCGCGTGGTCCGGCGCATTCCCGGCGCGGCACGTCCGCGGCTTGGCGCGGTCGGCCCCCGGCGCAGCCCCGCTGCTTGCACAGCGCGTTCGGCCCCGCGCGGTCCCGCTGCCTGCTCGCGGCGCGTAGCGCGGCGCATGCGCAGCTCGGCCCCGGCGTGCGCGCGGCTCGTTCGTGGCGCATCAGCGTGGCCTTGCGCGCGCTTGCTCGCGTGGTGCACGCGGTGCTTTGGCGCGGCTCGTCATGCCCTCGGCGCGACGCGTAGTGTTCTGTCGCGGGTGACGTGCTCGTCTACCCCTAGCCACCCGTCTACCCCCCCACCCCCCGTGTATTTTACACGCATTGATCACGTCGTTTTAATGAAATGGAAACTCAATTCAGAAATCAATTACGTTAGTTATTTCATGTAGTTAATCATTAACTTTGTTTAATGTCGACCAATTGGAAATAGTTATAACTATATTAGTGCATGTGACTAATACTTGTTAGTATGGCTAGGTAGAACTAGATGAAGTAATGACTAATTATACACCTACCCGTAATACGCTTCGATTATAGCTTTAACCACTGCGAGACCTTCCTTCTTTTCTTTCCAGCAATTGCGAATGCAAAATCATATATCATATCTTATGCATATTCAGTTTATCTGCTCTCTTGTATGGTGTACTGTTTATTTCCTAATTCAAATGGATGGATGTATGTTTGCGCTCGCATAGAGAACGGTCTGGTTGAGGAGTCCGAAGAACTCGCAGGAGAAGCCCCTGAGCAGCAGCTGGTTGGTGGAGGCAAGTGCCCCTTGACCCACTTATGTCCTATACATTCCTTAATTCACTTTCTGCATTTACACAGTTTATACCTAAGGATTGACTAGCTTTTGTTATCCATGTCCTTGCTTACCTATTTGGGTTGGATTATTATGGTTTAGCTTTATGCTAGTGCTTAACACTAATCAATGAACATGATGAGATTTATCAATGATACACTGTTTCCCTTCTTTATTATGATATTATACTTGTGGCATTTAAGGGGGCTCGAGCGGTTTCTCGAGTGCCTCTCCGTAAGGACCTGTTCGTTGGATGACCGCTCGGGAAAACAGTGCAACCATGAGGGTAGAGTGGGACGCCCTTAGCTGAATAATTAGAGGAACCGGGGTGTAGTTCGCTTAGCCGTCGTGCTATTAATGGGGCTCGGTGTATGCGGCTCGCTCTGCCAAGGTTGGTTCGCCCCTTGGGGAGGAGTGTGGTGCATTTAGGAAACCTAATGGTGGCTACAGCCCCGAGGAATCTTTGTAAAGGCTACGTAGTGATACCCTGCTGGGTCACCTTGGTAGTGATCAATGGAGAGTCATGATCTCCGGGCAGAAAGGGAATCACGGCTTGTGGGTAAAGTGTGCAACCTCTGCAGAGTGTTTGAAAACTGATATATCTGCCGTGCTCGCGGTTATGAGCGGCCAAGGGAGCTCCATCGATTAGTGATGCTTGATCAGGGATGTTCGGATTACAGGTGACGATGAGAATGGTGGTTTTAGTATTGACTCTAGTGATGGTAAGTGGTATTCTTTCCATTTGGAAAGGGTACTTTGGGTTAATAATGTGGGTTAATACTAAAACTTGGCTCTCTCTCTACTAGTAATAATAATCTGACCAACTAAAAGCAACTGCTTGACTTACCTCCCACATAAAGCTAGTCCACTACAGCAAAACAGAACACTTGCTGAGTATGTTGATGTGTACTCACCCTTGCTCTACACACCAAACCCCCCCCTTCCCCAGGTTGTCCGCGTTGCAACCACTGCTCAGGAGAAGATGAAGCCGTGGAGGAAGATTTCCAGGAGTTCTAAGGTTACGACGAGTTTTAGTCGTGGGTTAGCGGTAACCCCCAGTCGGCTGCCTGTGAAGGCCGTGTGTATCTACATTTTATTTTCACACTTTGATTATTGTTAAAGACTATGTGGATGTCTCAGACATATGATGTAATCGACTATTATTACCCTTTCATGTTATTATTTGAGCACTGTGTGATGATGTCCAGTTATGTAACTGCTGTGTACGTGAATTGCTGATCCTGTCATGTACATGGTTCGCATTCAGTTTGCCTTCTAAAACCGGGTGTGACAATATGATTACAAGGTAATCTTCGAAATACATACAAGGTGTCTGAAGATAATTGTGCTTCAAGAGCTTTGAAGGCTGAGCACTCAGAGGGTGAGGAGAGCACATGAACGACTAAAAAAGTGTCCCCCGTGCATGGACACTGTTCACCTATTTATAAGGGCATAGAGACATACATCTTCATGTGAAATTGCAATATTGTCCTAATCTCTACACACATAATCTATGGCACCTGATGGGGGCAATTCTGTCATTTCCCTCATAAGACATGTTATCTACGTTTCTTCAGCACCACAACTTGTTCGAAGCTAATCCCATGGTATAACTTCGATTGTACGATGATGACATAACCGAGCTAATGTAAAAATGTGTCTTCTCCCTTTTTGGCGGGAAAGTGTCTTCTCCCCTGATCTGCTAAAGCTTTCGGTCGACGCTTATAACATTACCCCCCCCCCCCTAAAACAGGCTCAAAACAATAGAATTTATTAATTTAAGGACATTCATCAAAACCTTCTTCTCAACATGGAGGCCTAGATGTATCCATCTTAACCACTCTAAATATCATATGCTCAACAACGATGAAGTCAAAAGTACAAATTTGAGCCAATCGGCTCTGATACCACTTGTAGGGACCACTAAATCTAAGATGAGAGGGTGAATTGGACAATTTAAAATCTATTTCTTAAACTAAGTCTCTAATTTTGTGACCAGTTAAAACCTATAGAAAAATCTATCTATGTGCAACTATAGCTTTGACTATGTGTTTTGCTATCTCTACCATAATGAGTTATGCGACCTAGGTTTCAAAGCTATCAACTAGCGTATCACATAAGCTAAGTTGAAGTATACAACCAAAGTACACAATATATGTATGGAAGCTTAAATGAGATAGAGATGCATATTTCAATTGGTGATTCTGGTATTAAAAACTGAGGAAAAAAATAAATTTAAGTCAGCAGTAATCTCCTTGTTTGTGTACTATGGAAATTGTTACTTATATACATTTCAAAAAAAATGCTACCTAGTAATCTTCTGAATACAAAAGTAGAGAGTTAAATATAATGTCAAATTAAGATTTGGGAAATGGCTTCACAGTTTCCATATATAATAATACAACCTTAGAAGCACAGTTTATTCAATTTCTTCACCTCATATCCGTAAGAGAGAACTAACCATTATGTATATTTGCTCAAGGTTTGTATCCAGCAAGATGAAACTTAGATGCTTATTATTACAACTTCAGGAAAACTAGGTTGTTTGAGTACTCCAATTACTCATAAGATGCTAAGATTAGAAAATAATACAAGTATAGGTGCAATAGTTCTTTTTTAAGATATAATTTGGCAGGTAATCCATCCTAAAAAATGCAATTCTCACTTTTCGAGAAGTCAAACATTTTTTTAACTTTCACCACCTCTGTACCTACAAAAAAAAGTACTAACATTTTTTATATAAAATAAGTATCATTAGATATTTCTATTGTAAATCTATTAGGAGATACAAATGTTGATTTTTTTTGAAAATGATAGATATTTATTAATATAAAGAAGAAAGCGGACAAAGAGCATGAGTAGTCGCTCCCAGGACATAAACCAAAAGTAAACTAACTAGGCACATGGAAAGAAACTATCTGCTACCTATAGGAATTTACAAACGAGGAGAAAAGAGTTGATTTCTCTTTAGAAAAGCAGTTAGCTTGCAGAAGGGCTTCGACACAGAATTCTTTTTTCCAGCCAACGAAAGATGGTCGTCCCCTGTCAAAGATAAAATTGTTTCTTTGCTTCCAGATTTGCCAAGCTACTATGATAAAGACCTCCATAAAGAATGGTGAACCGTGCAAATCCCTGGCTTGTTGAAAGGTTGCAAAGAAGTCAATCTAGTAGTTTCACTGAATATTCAGATGTCTCCAACAGTCCTGGCTGAAAGGGCAATTGAAGAACAAATGGAAGGCAGTTTCTTCTCTTTGAAGTTGACAAAGAACACATTTGTAGTTGTCGCCTTGAACCTTGAAGTTCTTTGTCTTTAGGATGTTTCTAGTGTTCAGCCTGTCCATCAACAGCAACCAGGTGAAGACTTTAAGCTTGTTTGAACATCTGGACTCCCAGATCCAGAGAAAGGGTTTTGGAGGATTCACATTTTTAAAAGTGTAGTGGTAAAGTTTAGCTGACGAGTAGGTGCTATTCCCCCAAATATAACTCCAAGAGTCTTTCTCTTCTGGTTCAATCACGGATTCTCGAATTTGCTGCACTTCATCCAGGAGCTGTTGCAGCTCGGTGTTTGCTTGCTCAGTAAGGGGCAAGTGGAAATGTTGATATTTTCCTATAAAATATGTCAAAATTAGGAAAGTTTTAGTCTCAAACCTAGAATTGTATTCTTTTTCTGGATAAAGGGAGTACTGCAAATATTCAGTATTTAAATCAACAGTACATCTCCAACAGAGACAATGCATGATTAATACTAAGTTGCAAACATGTTACAATGATCATTATACTGCTTTGTTATGGACATATAGTTTCTTAATGAGGTATTTCTGCTTAACACCACATATTACACTCCTCACAGACTACAAGCAAAACCTTTTGAATGCAAGGACTATCACCCTCAAATACAGTCGTTCCTATGTTTCCAGATCTCTCAAGCAACTTAGATAATGAACGAGTTACACCATTCCTTTACCTCTGTTGAACCTGCCTTCATTGTCTTGATCCATCAGCTACTAAAATGGGAGTCTCCTGGTTGTGTAAAAGGAAGCAATCCCAACACAGAAAAGATAGCTGTCCAAACCTTGCAAACACACAAGCAATCAGGATATGATGGATTGTTTCATCAGCCTGATCGCACAAGAGACAAACTGCAAGGCAGGGAAGGGAAGTCCTCACCTTGCAAGGCAGTAAGCCAGGCATTGATCCTTCATTGCCAGGGAGGAGGGGGGGGGGGGGGGGGGGGGGGGGGGGGGGCAAGATTTCCAGATTCACAGTTGCAAGTATTCCAACAAGACTTCAATTGGCAAGGCCCCTTGATTTTAGCCACCCAACTTCTGTTCTGTAAAGCTTGTACCATCATACGTTGTTTCAAGGCTCTCTTGGGAATGACCTTGATCAGGTTGGGAACATGCACTGCAATTGTTTTACCAAAAAGTCAGCGGTCCAGCCAGAATTTAGTTGAAGTCCCATTACCAACTGTGTTTTGTACAGCAATACCATGGAATGTGTGGGTAATACATGGGACTTGCACCGGTAAACCTGCCCAAAGACGTTCCTCATCAGCTGAATAGGGCGTTGAACCTTTTCCCAAGAGACTAGACAGTTACCCCCATAAGCCTTCTCCGCGCCCTTCCACAAGAAGCCCCATCTTTTCTTATCAATGGCTTTGAAACCCATTTGGTAAAACCATGGCAACCATAAGATAGGTCAGGATAGCAGTGAGCACCACCCGTACTGTTATGGATAGATGGTATGAATAGGCAAAGAATAAAAATCAAGAAACAAAGATTTTTCTACATCTTCAGCACATGTTTTTCCCTTTAGATAATATAGTTCTATTAGTTATTCCTCACCTGTATAAAGTTATGTATACCATGTACTTACATGCACATGCACAGCAAAGCATTGAACAGTCCTCTGTATAAATTTTGTAGATGAGTAGGAAAGGAAATAGTCTAGCCATTGACATTTAGATAGTTAGTACAAACTACAAACTGAAAACCTGAGTGAGAAATTTTGAATACAGAGTACAGACTTTAACAGGCACAATGTATATCAGCATTGGAATTAAGAAAAGTAAGAACCTTTAAACTTGTTCAAAAAATAAAATATAGACAGTTTTGATTTACTTGCATGTATGTAGGGTTCCAGTAAATGTCAGCTGCTAGTTGCAAACTTTATCTGTAAGAATGGTCAACCTGTTCCAGTGACACTTAGAATCTTACTCCAGAGTAGACATATATGGCTTCTGACTACCAGTAGCCTAGGCAAGAGCATGAACCTTGACTAAAATGATGAAAGCGAGCTGGATCTCTGACAATTATTTCCCTGTTTTCTCTTTCGGATAGCAACTTCAGTGTCTCATGGCTTTCCCAGGACATCTTCTGATTCTTCATAACTTTTACAGGAACAGTGTTTGGCAAAGTAGACAATCCAAGAGCCACTGCTAACAATTCACCATGTTTGTCGATTGCGTTCTCACTGACCTTTCCGCTTTTGAATCCTACCTCCCAAACATTCATGCTGCCTTGTTCAGTCTTCTGTTTCACCCTCACCAACAACTCTTCCAATCTTGTAAAACTTGCATCTTTCTGTGAGCAAGAGTTATCTCCGTCAACAAAATGATGGACGGATCCTCTAAATTCTGCCCAACTTATCCCAGACTCCTTAGTCATTCCTCGCTCTCTCATCTGGCCTCTTGTCCTCATAGCAAGTGAAATTTTCCCAGCATCCATGTACAAGTTGTACAGCATGACATAGGAACTTGCAGTAAAAGGCTCAAGCATCATTAGTTTTTCTCCTGTTTTTATACCTCTATCTTTGTCCCCATGGATTCTGCAGGCACGCAATAGTGTATGCCAAAGTACTGCATTATTTTCTAATCCATAACTTTTTATGAAATCTTCAGCATCAGCCACCTTCCCAACATGACCTAGGAGGTCAACCATGCATGCTATATGCTTCATGTCCGGGACAAAGCTGTAATGTGATACCATGCTGTCATAATTCCTGCATCACGATAGAAAAAACATGTGATCAGTTATAAACAATGTTCAGAAGTGGAAAATAAATAAAAAGAAAATGGAAGATGCATCCATTTTGTTCATTTCTGTGTAGTAGTATAGTAAATTCTGCAATTAGGACTACATGCCAAGTAGTAGACATCTAAAATTCTTCAAGGCTACAGTACAATTAGCAGCATTACATGCTAAGTGGAAACAAGTAACACAAAAGGTATGTCAAACTCAAACCCTCCACCTTTTATATCCGGGCTTGGGACCGGCACTGGCGGTGTTACTTCAAGTCTGCCGATCCTACAAGTTTTTGCAACTGGTAATTTAAATGCTTGTCTCGATGTAGCTAGCATAAACAATTAATTTTCTATCTTGCAGGAGAGTCCGACACCACCTTTTGGATGACCCTCGGGTTTGTCTTTGAGTTATGCATTTCAGCTAATGCAGCATGCCGTTTTTTATTAGTGCAGGAGAAGGATTCAGGGTCTAAGATATGGACGATGGCAGCTGTTTAGGAAGATTTTGTTCCATAATCTACTGTTGGCATTACCAACTTTCTATATACAATTCTCAAACTCCCATCTCCAACTTGTTGCATGATTTTTTTGTGTAGGATGATGACTATGTAAAATCCCTTGTAAATTACCACAAGTATGTTACAGGTAGGCAGGAGGAAGGCAACTACTTATCTAAGAAACAAAAAATCAAGGTGATATTTTGATCATTTAAAGAAAACAAAAATGCACTAATGCATACCTGAAACCTTCATCTATCAGTCCCTCATGGCTACAAGCAACAAGAACAGCAAGAAATGCAAACTCATTTATCATGACACTACAATCCCTCATTTTCTTAAATAGCAGTAGAGCCTCTCTTCCATGGCCATGCACTGCATAGCTCAAGATCATTTGAGACCATGAGAAAGTATCCAGGGATGGTATTCTCTCAAATGACTTTTTTGCAGCCTTAAGATCACCTGTACCCCTATACATCTCGATCTGTGAATTGCCGCATAGAGTAAACCGATCAAATCCAGATTTGACTGCATAACAGTGTATCTGTTCACATGCTATTGGCATACTCAGATCAGCACAGGCATTCATCACACATGAAATGGTGAATTGGTCAGGCTCCACTCCTGTATAACGAAGCTCTCTGAAAAAGTGTAGTGCCTTATCAGAATGTTCATTGTGCACAAATGCTCTAATCATAGAAGTCCATGTAACAATCTCTTGTTTGAGAGTCCTATGGAAGCATCTCAGACTATCATCAACTAGACATACTTTGGAATACAAATTAATCAGTGCATTTGCAATGAACTCATCGTCTTCGAACCCAAAGAGTATAACATGGGCATGTAGTTGCCTCCAACATTGTGGCTCATTGATCAAATTGCACACTTCAAGCACGCTCTTGAATGTAAATTTGGACGGCCTTATCCTCCTACAGAGCATGTTTGAATAAATCCTGATTGCTTCCATTCTAATCTCAGGACATGGATCGTTACCTAAACGAGCAAATCCTGCTATCATGGTATTGTAAATTACCACATTCTGGCATGGAATGCAACCAAACACTTTGATGGCCTCCTCCAACCCGCCGTTCTTTGCATACATGTCCATCATGGTGCTTCCAACAAACACATCCAAGTCCAAACCAACCTTAATCACACAACCATGAAGCATCCTCCTTACATCCTCTGAATCCTCGAGCTCAGAACAAGCCTTCAGGATCCTACCCAGGGCGAAAGCATCAAGCTTCACACCTGACCGGTGCATCCAGACAAGCACATTGACCGCAACCTCTGGCCACCCCATCCGCACATACGCAGACAAGAGCAGGTTCCACGAAACCTCATCCCGCTCATCGGCTCGATCAAACGCCAGCCTCACCTCGTCAATCATCCCGCACTTGGCGTACATGTCAATCACCGAGTTAGCCACGAACGCGGTCCGTGCAAGGCCGCTGACCACAGCCAGCCCATGCGCGACACGGCCGCTCCTCCAGTCCCTGGCGCCACCGCACGCGGCCAGCACTGCGGCGTAGGTGAACCTATCCACGGCGACAGAGCCATCCCACCGCGCGCCCCGAAACGCGCAGAGCGCCAAGCTCGCGGAGCCCTGGGTGGCGTATCCGGCGATGAGCGTATTCCAGGTGACGACGTCCCGGCGCCGCATGCCGTCGAACAGCAGTCGGGCGCTCCGCGTGTCGTCGCAGCGGACGTAGGCGGCCAGCAGGTTGTTGCTCAGGAACAGACCCGGCCGGTACCCCGCGCGGATCATGTGGGAGTGGGTGAGCCTGGCCAGCGGCAGCAACCGGCCCCGCGACGCGCGCCGGAAGAGGTCCGCGTAAAGCGACGGCTCCAGGGGCGGGAAGCGGTGGCCGGCGCCGTGCGGTGGACCTTCAGCAGGTCGCGACTGAGTTGGAAGCGGAGTATGGTTTGGGTGCACGGGGTGGGTTGGGATTGGGAAAAGATAGTCCGGCTCCGGCGACCTCTGTCTCTGCGGCAGCATGGAACGCGGCGCTGCGGGAGCATGGCGGCCGCCCTCATGCAAGAGAGGGGAGTTCTAGAGGGTTTAGACTGTCTCCAACAACGTCCCCTAAATTCTATCCTCTAAAAGAATATTCTCTATCCTTTACAGTACACTCTAAAAGATTACATTCTCTATATTTTCTCAGTCTCCAGCAACGTTCCCTAAATCCGATCCTCTAAAGCCACAGTACTAATAGATTTTATTTTTCCATTGGTCGCATTTAGTACGACACTAACCAAAATATAATAAAAAAGGACATGACGTGAGCTAGTATCAGTCAAAAGGAGCATCACGTATATTTATCGAACGCATAGTACACCTCTACATGTAGCGGCTGTTAGAGTCGTCCGCTAATTTAGAGAACACAATAGCGGACCTTGTTGGAGGGTTTACAGACAGCCAGAAACGCTAAATATACGGTAGCGGCTCCTTTAGCGCATGCTGCTGGAGGCAGCCTTAAAGCATTAACGACATTCACGCGTTTATTAGTTAGACTGATTGCAACAGTAGACTATAAATTTTTATGAATATTGATTACCCCTCTAAAAAATCCAAACGTCTAAACACTTTACTTTTACAATAGTAACCTATAAAATTCATCCTTGACTCGTCCCAAGCCAGCCCCATACCAGACTCGTCCCATCGAAAGCGAGTTTTTTTTTTTCTATTAGGGCTAGTTTGTCATCATTTTTTCACGAGATTTTCAATTTCCCAAAGAAAAATGAATTAATTTCTCTTGATAAAATGCAAAACCATTGGGAAAATGAGGTTTCCAGACTAGTCTTTATAAATCTTATTTCAGGTAGCTTTGTCACAATAGCATCTACAATTTAAGCTTCAACTAGTCGGTTACCAGTGCGTTACGACGACTCACAACAATATTCATGTAAATTATTTACAAAAAAAATCTCAAGATTTTTTATTAATTGTCTCCGTTCACATAATATTTTTTATAAACACACGGGTACCGTAGGCAGTAAATCAGAGACTCACATCCCTCGCTTCCCCCACTTCCAAGGTTTCGTAGAGCAGGAGGCGAAGAGAAGAGACGAACATGCATGTTCATTGCCGGAGAAGGACACGACAAAAGACCTATGCATCTGGAGACGACATAGGTAGTATACCGCTAGATATATAGGGAGAGAGCACGCAAGCGAAGAAAGAAGCCCAGCCGGAGCAGCTCCGAATCGAGAGGCACCCGCACCAGACGTCAGTCCGAGAAGGGCGAGAGAATGCGAGTGTCTTCTCAGCCCTGGACCCACCGAAGCGACACAACACCACCACCAACTCCGTAGTATATGCCGACTGCTGCCATGCTATGGGCCTTGGTTGTCCAATATCTCAGACATGTACTCCTCATCGCCAAGAAAGCCTAAGCATGACAGACGCCATCATGTCCTCCTCAATGGCACGCACAGAGAAAGGTAAGAAGCATGATCGACTCGCCCCATACCCGCATTGACGAGCGTCGGTCGGCTCGCGGCTGCGACCGTGGGCGGGGGCAACAGGTTGGGGAGGAAGAACAGAGCGAAGGCTGGGGAAACGAACGGGACGTCCGACAACGGCGAAAACGATGATGTGCGTATGATGTAAAACGTCCTCGTGGATGTGCAATAGCCACTACGTGAGTCGGTGTCGGAGCTGGTGTCGGATGAATATGGGGAGGAGTGTGACACTATAAAAATCATTAAATAAAAATAATACATTTAGTTATTAATGATATTTATGGTAACTAATTTTCTTTTAAGTGTTTGTTATTTATTTGCCTTTGGAATGATTTTTGAATGCTCATGATTGATTTTGAATATTGAATATCATTTCTTCTTAAATGAAAATTCACATAAATAATATAATAAATATTAATCCAAGGATTAATATTTTATTTATAAATAATTTTGGTTTGATTATTATGAATTTTATGATTATTTAAATATGTATTTCGAAATTAGAAAATGGAAATAGAAAAAAAAACTAAAACCTAACTAACCCTACCGGCCCATTAAGGCCCAACACCCTAACCCTAGCCGTCGTCCCCTGATAGCCACGCGCGCCCCATCCTCCCTACTGCCAGCCGTCGCCACTCTCCTTCTCTCACCCGCCTCCTTCTCTCTTCTCCGCCTCGCTCCTCTCCCCGACGCCTAGGCGCGCCCCTGCCCCGCGGCCGCGCACACCGCGCTGCCCGACCGCGCGCCCGGAGCAAGCGCCAGGCCGCGCCGTGCCCAAGGCCAACGCGCCCCCACGACAGTGCGCACGGAGCCACGCGGGACTCCACCTCGCCCCTACCCCGACGCGCATGTAGCTACCCACACCATGAAGCCCAAGCCGAGCCGCGACACCGACCCGAAGCAGCGCTCAGGACCAACCACGCCAGGAAACCGAGCCGCCGCCAAGCCATGAATCCTCGATCGTTCTTCATGGCGAGTAAAGAAGCTTTACTGCGACCGTTTCTACTTCCCCATTAATCCCTCTCTTTCATGGACGACGTTGATGACATCTTGAAGCCATGGCCGACCGCCCTCTCATCTCCCCCTCGCCCTTGCATATAAAATGGAGCCGGACCTCTCTCTCCAAGCCATCCCGAGCTCACTCCTGTTGCCCCTCACTCCTCGCCGACGAACCACCGTCCGGCGTTCGTCAATTGCCAGAGTCGACGCCACCGCGCCCGGAACCCCTACCCCCGCGCGCAGCAGCACCACCGCTCGCCGTCGTGCCTCGCCGGAGTTCGTCCACGCCGTACGCCGTTCACCGTCCGTTCACGCCCCGCCGTCCAATCGCATCACCAGAGTTACGCCGTCCGTCGTCGATGCGACCGCGCAGCACGATGACCACGCTCGTTCCCTTGATCGTCGAACACCCCCTCATCGACGTTCATCTCTGCGCATGAACAAAAAAACAAGGTTGAAGACAACCCCAAAATATTTATTTTCTAAATCATGTTTTGAATTTATTATGAATTATTGTTGTAATATTGAGATGATGCGATTTGGCGATTCACGTGTATGATTTTAGAGATGTGATGTATACGTGTAGCCAAAATCGAACCTCGTGACAATACTTTGAATATACGTATGATTTTATAATTTAAAAAATAAACACGGTCACTATTCACTACCTCAGTGGTTTTCATACTAGAAATGTTTATAATTAATTTCGCTTTAGCATGTGTGGAACGATAATTGTTAGTAGTATTTTAAGTGTACACTTATTTGCATGAAGAAATAGAATAAATACTAGGCCACGTAGTTCCGGTCAAATGAAAATATAGATGTTACTAGTCATAATAAAAGTATTCATAAGGATAGCACTTAAGTATTTAGAATTAGTAAGATATTTATCTATGTCATAATAACCATGAATATGTTATTAAACGTCTCATTTAGTAATATACAATTAATTCTTAGTATATTAATGTTAGAAGAATTAAATAAACAATTTTTAGTTATACTTATAAATTCTATTTAGAAAAGAAAGGAGAAAACCGAAACGATAGAATTTACAATAATGTTAAAATGACTTAATTAGGTGCTCATACTTTTCTAATAAAAAATTGATAGTTATGTTGGTAAACGTAGGATTCTTACTAAAGAATTAGATAACCTGTTTCTAGTTTAAAATGACCTTTTTAATAGATATTATATTTAACAAGGTTCATTATAGATGTTTAAGTATAACCGTGTTAAATAGAAACTTAAAAGAATATGTAGACCATATGTTTCTTAATAAAAATAGAAGATAAATATATGTCCAATTAATAGATTATTTATATTTTCTTAATTAAAAGATAACAAGAGTCATTGCTTTTATAAACTAAAATGATAGTTTATACTTTTTCCTTTCAAATGATTTAGGTCATATGTTCCTAAATTGAAACTAAATATAATCAATAGATTATTTTTATATTTTCTCACAATTTAATAACTAGACTTACATTTCAATTTGTCCATAACTAGTAGTGTAAGCGTGATTAATCCGTTCATCACATTGAATCCATATTATTTATCATTTAGTGGTCCCTAAAGGATAAAATAAAGAAAATTAGTGTTCATGTCCTTTTTATAATTAAAATGTTAGTTTACATATTTGTTTTGTATATAGCTTTCTTAACAAAGAATATAGGACACGTAATTTCTAATAAAAATAAAATATAGTGTTTGTTCATTGTCTCCTACATAAAAGTTTATTTAAGGCATATAGCATAACTTTTCATAAATAGGTGTTTAATAATAATGATCTTTTCACATAAAACCTATTTAGACTTATATCTTAATTTGTCATAAGTGATTGGTTAACAATATTTATAATATGTTCCATAATGCTTCTAAAATTAATAATGTATTTCATAACGCATTAACCTTAGATATATGACATATATATTTTCTAAAAGGTTAAAAAGGTTTAGTATTGTTATAACGTGTTTTATCGTCTTATAAACCCTTAATCTTAGACATATCACATATGACGTTTTATAAAAGATTAAATTGGTGAACCTAATATTTGTATATTTTAATTAAGATATTTTTAAGTTCATGTCTTGTTTTATAAAGTATAGATCACACATTTTTGAAAAGAATACCCTCTTATTATAACCATTACTTGCGATGTTTTGAAAAACGAACGCTCTTTTCGTTAGATTTTCTTTTAGCTTTACGCATGGTGAATGTGGTAAGTTATTGAGTGATGTTTGTTCTTCTTGTTTGTTTGTATGATATTCAGTGGTTGATCTAGTAGTTAAGAATCAAGATCTATTCCTATCCATGGAAGAACCTCAAGTTTTCAATAAGCAAGGCAAGTGGACTTCTCCCTCTGCATACTCTGTTTGATCCCAAATAATACATTTAATAAAGTTTATTCTTCGATGAATATATGCATAATTTGATGGGTTACCTATTTAGATACCCCTCACCTTTCCAACCTTACTCCTTGTTTAACCTGGGATTATGATCCAATCAAGTAGCTATGCTATTGCTACAACTTAACTTTATGCAGTCACTCCTGTTTATGATATTAATGTTCCAAATGGTAAGTTTACATTATTATTGTTAACCCGATGGTTAAACAAGATTATTGCATATTAATAGGAACATGGAGTGACCACTCAGGAAAACAGTACTACCATGAGAACTATCATGGCTCTGGTCTTAGCTAAATAACTAGGGAAGTCTTATGTTGGGTGCTGGTCGTGGTCGACAGGAACGGGGGCATCTGGCAAGCTCTTACAGTTTTGGCTCAGGCAGATTGGATATGGGCATAGTTCCCAAAGCTTTACCCTGCAGTCTGGACTATAAGTTGGTTACGTTAGGTGTGCCTTATGCAGTTTGACCATTTCTAGTATTTGTGTAATGAGGACTCTACGGAGAAGTGAGAGCACCTAGAGGGGGGGGTGAATAGGTGATCCTGTGAAACTTAAAACTTAAGCCACAAAAACTTGTTATGTGTTAGCACAATAGTTGCCAAGTGGCTAAAAGAGAAGCCTCAACAAAACACAATACCACAAGAGATTGATCACAGAGTTGACACAGTGGTTTATCCCGTGGTTCGGCCAAGACCAACGCTTGCCTACTCCACGTTGTGGCGTCCCAACGGACGAGGGTTGCAATCAACCCCTCTCAAGCGGTCCAAAGACCCACTTGAATACCACGGTGTTTTGCTTTGCTTTTCACTATCCCGTTTGCAAGGAATCTCCACAAATTGGAGTCTCTTGCCCTTACAAATATATGATCACAAATGAAACACAGAGTAAGGGAGGGAAGCAACACACACAAAAACCATAGCGAAATGCGCACACACGGCCAAGAATCGAGCTCACAAGACTATCTCAGAGTTCTCACTAGAACGGAGCTCGAATCTCTTAGAATCACAAACGAATGCGCAAAGACTAAGTGTGGATGATCAAGAATGCTCAAGAGTTGCTTGTGTGTCTCCTCCATGCGCCTAGGGGCCCTTTTTATAGCCCCAAGGCAGCTAGGAGCCGTTGAGAGCAAATCCGGAAGGCCATCCTTGGCTTCTGTCGTCGGGGGCACCGGACACTGTCCGGTGCCCAATTTGTTTCCTTAACAGACGCTGCCGACCGTTGCAGACTGTTGGAGATCTGCGAGCCGTTGGCGCACCGGACATGTCCGGTGCACACCGGACAGTCCGGTGCCGTCTTCCGACCGTTGGCTCGGCCACGTGTCCCGCGCGGATTGCGCGGCCGACCGTTGGCCCTGGCCGACCGTTGGCTCACCGGACAGTCCGGTGTACACCGGACAGTCCGGTGAATTTTAGCCGTACGCCGTCGGCGAATTCCCGAGAGCAGCCAGTTCACGCCGAGTCAGCCTGGCGCACCGGACACTGTCCGGTGCACACCGGACAGTCCGGTGCTCCAGACCGAGCTGGGTCTTGGCTGCACACAGCCAAGTCTTTCTCTCCCCTTTTCTTTTTTTCTTCTTTCTGTTTCTAACACTTAGACAAGTATATTAGTACACAAAACCAATGTACTAAGGATTAGAAACATACCTTTACTTCATGATTTGCACCTTGTTCATCCATGGACATAAATTTACAAATAAGCACATGTGTTGGCATTCAATCACCAAAATACTTAGAAATGGCCCAAGGGCACATTTCCCTTTCAATCTCCCCCTTTTTGGTGATTTATGCCAACACAACATAAAGCAACTAGAACAAGTGCAAATTTACTTCAAATAAAACTTAAATTTATTTTGAATCAATTTTGGCATATATGGATCATCCTTTGCCACCACTTGGTTTGTTTTTGCAAATCAAACTCAAATCTCTATCTCTAAGTTAAACACACATGTTGAAGCATAAAGAGAGTCATTCCAAAAGAGATTGATCAAATTTTTCAAAAACTCCCCCTTTTTCCCATAACTACTACGTCTCCCCACAAGAAGCCAGCTTTGATAAGAGAGATAACAAAAAGAGTTTTGACAAACCAAAAGCTCTACTCTACTATTTTGAAATTAACAAAAAGAGTTTTGACAAACCAAAAGCTCTACTCTACTATTTTGAAATTTCTCAAGTGGTAGCTGATCCATTTATTGCTTTGGCCTTTATTTTCTCCCCCTTTGGCATCAAGCACCAAAACGGGATCAATTTTGGCCCTTTAACCCCATTGCCTCACCAAAATCTTCAATTAAGAGCAAATGGCAATAAGAGTTCATGAGATGGACTTGGAATAAGTTACCCTCTCATCGGAGTGCAGTGGAAGTCTTTCATGGTCCAAGTCCACCTTTTCCCTTTCAATTCTCCTTCGAGACTAAATCAAGCAAACTCAAGCATATGGTTAGTCTCAAAGGGTCAAGTTGTAACACATCTCCCCCTAAACATGTGCATCACTTTGCAACGGACTTGTGAGGTCCAGGGAGTGTTTGTACAACTTGAGCACCATAATAAGCAACAAAATGCAGAATGAACATGATCAAAGGCATAAACACATGTATGCTACATTTCAATCCAAGTTCCGCGAATCTAAGATATTGAGCTCACTACGCAGCCTGCAAAAGGTCTTCTCATCTAAAGGCTTGGTGAAGATATCGGCTAGCTGGTTCTCGGTGCTAACATGAAACACTTCGATATCTCCCTTTTGATGGTGGTCTCTCAAAAAGTGATGCCGGATGTCAATGTGCTTTGTGCGGCTGTGCTCAACAGGATTTTCCGCTATTCGGATAGCACTCTCATTATCACATAGGAGTGGGACTTTGCTCAGATTGTAGCCAAAGTCCCTGAGGGTTTGCCTCATCCAAAGTAGTTGCGCACAACACTGTCCTGCGGCAACGTACTCGGCCTCAGCGGTGGATAGGGCAACGGAGGTTTGTTTCTTAGAATTCCATGACACCAGGGACCTTCCTAAGAATTGGCACATCCCCGATGTACTCTTCCTATCGACCTTACATCCAGCATAGTCGGAATCTGAGTACCCAATCAAGTCAAAGTTAGACCCCTTTGGATACCAGATCCCGAAGCAAGGCGTAGCAACTAAATATCTAAGGATTCGCTTCACAGCCACTAAGTGACACTCCTTAGGATCGGATTGAAATCTAGCACACATGCATACGCTAAGCATAATATCCGGTCTACTAGCACATAAATAAAGTAAAGACCCTATCATTGACCGGTATGCTTTTTGATCAACGGACTTACCTCCTTTGTTGAGGTCGGTGTGTCCGTCGGTTCCCATTGGTGTCTTTGCGGGCTTGGCGTCCTTCATCCCAAACCTCTTTAGCAGATCTTGCGTGTACTTCGTTTGGGAGATGAAGGTGCCATCCTTGAGTTGCTTCACTTGGAACCCAAGGAAGTAGTTCAACTCGCCCATCATCGACATCTCGAATTTCTGCGTCATCACCCTGCTAAACTCTTCACAAGACTTTTGGTTAGTAGAACCAAATATTATGTCATCGACATAAATTTGGCACACAAACAAATCACCATCACAAGTCTTAGTGAAAAGAGTTGGATCGGCTTTCCCAACCTTGAAAGCATTAGCAATTAAGAAATCTCTAAGGCATTCATACCATGCTCTTGGGGCTTGTTTAAGTCCATAGAGCGCCTTAGAGAGCTTACACACGTGGTCGGGGTACCGTTCATCCTCGAAGCCAGGGGGTTGCTCCACGTACACCTCCTCCTTTATTGGCCCGTTGAGGAAAGCGCTCTTCACATCCATTTGGTACAACCTGAAAGAATGGTGAGCGGCATATGCTAGCAAGATACGAATTGATTCTAGCCTAGCCACAGGAGCAAAAGTCTCCTCAAAGTCCAAACCTGCGACTTGGGCATAACCTTTTGCCACAAGTCGAGCCTTGTTCCTCGTCACCACCCCGTGCTCGTCCTATTTGTTGCGGAACACCCACTTGGTTCCCACAACATTTTGCTTGGGACGAGGCACCAGCGTCCAAACTTCATTGCGCTTGAAGTTGTTAAGTTCCTCCTGCATGGCCAATACCCAATCCGGATCTAGCAAGGCCTCCTCTACCCTGAAAGGCTCAATAGAGGAGACAAAAGAGTAATGCTCACAAAAATTAACTAATCGAGATCGAGTAGTTACTCCCTTGCTTATGTCACCCAGAATTTGATCGACGGGATGATCCCTTTGAATCATCGCTCGAACTTGGGTTGGAGGTGCTGGTTGCGCTTCTTCCTCCAACATTTGATCATTTTGTGCTCCCCCTTGATCACACGCCTCCTTTTGATGAACCTGTTCATCGTCTTGAGTTGGGGGATGCACCTTTGTTGAGGAAGAAGGTTGATCTCGTTCGTCTTGTTCCTGTGGCCGAACGTCTCCAATCGCCATGGTTCGTATGGCGGCCGTCGGAACATCTTCTTCATCTACATCATCACAATCAACAACTTGCTCTCTTGGAGAGCCATTAGTCTCATCAAATACAACGTCGCTAGAGACTTCAACCAAACCCGATGATTTGTTGAAGACCCTATACGCCTTTGTATTTGAATCATAACCTAATAAAAACCCTTCTACAGCTTTGGGAGCAAACTTGGAATTTCTACCCTTCTTCACTAGAATGTAGCACTTGCTCCCAAATACACGAAAGTAAGATACATTGGGTTTGTTACCGGTTAGTAGTTCGTACGAAGTCTTCTTGAGGAGGCGATGAAGGTAGACCCTGTTGATGGCGTGGCAAGCCGTGTTCACGGCTTCCGACCAAAAGCACTCGGGGGTCTTGAACTCACCAAGCATCGTCCTCGCCATATCGATTAGCGTCCTGTTCTTCCTCTCCACCACACCATTTTGCTGTGGTGTGTAGGGAGCGGAGAACTCGTGCTTGATCCCTTCCTCCTCAAGAAACTCTTCCACTTGAAGGTTCTTGAACTCGGACCCGTTGTCGCTCCTTATCTTCTTCACCTTGAGCTCAAACTCATTTTGAGCTCTCCTGAGGAAACGCTTGAGGGTCCCTTGGGTTTCAGACTTATCCTACAAAAAGAACACCCAAGTGAAGCGGGAAAAGTCATCAACGATAACTAAACCATACTTACTTCCTCCTATGCTTAGATAGGCGACGGGTCCGAAGAGGTCCATATGCAGCAGCTCCAGAGGTCTTGACGTGGTCATCACATTCTTGCTGTGATGTGCTCCTCCCACTTGTTTACCTGCTTGACAAGCTGCACAAGGTCTATCTTTCTCGAAATGCACATTTGTTAGACCTATCACGTGTTCTCCCTTTAGAAGCTTGTGGAGGTTCTTCATCCCCACATGTGCTAAGCGGCGATGCCACAGCCAGCCCATGCAAGTCTTAGCCATTAAGCATGCATCTAGACCGGCCTCTTCGTTTGCAAAATCAACTAAATAAAGCTTGCCGTCTAGTACACCCTTAAAAGCTAGTGAACCATCACATCTTCTAAAGACAGACACATCTACATTTGTAAATAAACAATTATATCCCATTTGACATAATTGACTAACAGATAGCAAATTATATCCAAGGCTCTCCACTAAGAATACATTTGAGATAGAATGCTCATTAGAAATTGCAATTTTACCTAACCCTTTTACCTTGCCTTGATTCCCATCACCGAATATAATTGAATCTTGGGAATCCTTATTTTTGACGTAGGAGGTGAACATCTTCTTCTCCCCCGTCATATGGTTTGTGCATCCGCTGTCGATAATCCAGCTTGAACCCCCGGATGCATAAACCTGCAAGGCAAATTTAGGCTTGGGTCTTAGGTACCCAACTCATGTTGGGTCCTGCAAGGTTAGCACAAATGTCCTTAGGGACCCAAATGCAAGTCCTGTCTCCCTTGCATTTTGCCCCTAATTTCCTAGCAACTATTTTCCTATCCTTTCTACAAATAGCAAAGGAAGTGTTTAAAGCATAATAAATTATAGAAGGTTCATTCACTACTTTCCTAGGAGCATGAATAACATTTTTTCTAGGCACATGAGCAATATTTCTCCTAGGCATATGTACAACATTTCTCCTACACATATCCCTATCATGCTTATAAGAAGAACTAGAAGCAAACATGGCATGAGAATCATAAACATGTGAATCAAAATCATTATAAGCCTTTCTAGCATTTCTCCTATCATTATACATAAAGGCATGGTTCTTTTTCGCACTACTAGCCATAGGGGCCTTCCCCTTCTCCTTGACGAAGATGGGAGCCTTATGGCTTGTTAAGTTCTTGGCTTCCCTCTTGAAGCCAAGCCCATCCTTAATTGAGGGATGTCTTCCAGTTGTATAGGCATCCCTTGCAAATTTTAACTTGTCAAATTCACTTTTGCTAGTCTTAAGTTGTGCATTAAGACTAGCCAATTCATCACTTAGTTTGGAAATTGAAACTAAGTGTTTACTACAGGCATTAACATCAAAATCCTTACACCTAGTGCAAATTGTAACATTTTCAACACAGGAATTTGATTTACTAGCTACTTCTAGTTTAGCACTTAAATCATTATTAACATTTCGTAAAGAAGCAATGGTTTCATGACAAGCGGATAATTCACTAGAAAGCACCTCATTTCTTTTCACTTCTAAAGCATATGATTTTTGTGCCTCTACAAATTTATCATGTTCATCATACAATAAATCCTCCTGTTTTTCTAAAAGCCTATCCTTTTCATTCAATGCATCAATCAATTCATTGATTTTATCTATCTTAGATCTATCTAAGCCCTTGAACAAGCATGAATAGTCTATGTCATCATCATCACTAGATTCATTATCACTAGAAGAAGCATAAGTGGAGTCTTGAGTACTCACCTTCTTCTCCCTTGCCATAAGGCATGTGAGACGCTCGTTGGGGAAGAGGGAAGACTTGTTGAAGGCAGTAGCAGCGAGTCCTTCATTGTCGGAGTCGGAGGAGGAGCAATCCGAGTCCCACTCCTTTCCTAGATGCGCCTCGCCCTTTGCCTTCTTGTATTGCTTCTTCTTCTCTCTTTTGTTCCCCTTTTCCTGGTCACTTTCATTATCGGGACAGTTAGCGATAAAATGACCAAGATTACCGCATTTGAAGCATGAACGCTTCCCCTTTGTCTTGGTCTTGCTTGGCTGCCCCTTGCGACCATTTAGCGCCGTCTTGAATCTCTTGATGATGAGAGCCATCTCTTCATCATTGAGTCCGGCCGCCTCAATCTGTGCCACCTTGCTAGGTAGCGCCTCCTTGCTTCGTGTTGCCTTGAGAGCGAGAGGTTGCGGCTCGTTGATCGGACCATTCAAGGCGTCGTCCACATACCTCGCCTCCTTGATCATCATTCGCCCGCTAACGAATTTCCCAAGAACTTCTTCGGGCGACATCTTGGTGTACCTGGGATTTTCACGTATATTGTTCACCAAATGAGGATCAAGAACGGTAAATGACCTGAGCATTAGGCGGACGACGTCGTGGTCCGTCCATCGTGTGCTTCCGTAGCTCCTTATCTTGTTGATAAGGGTCTTGAGCCGGTTGTATGTTTGCGTCGGCTCCTCGCCCCTTATCATTGCGAACCGTCCAAGCTCACCCTCCACCAACTCCATCTTGGTGAGCAAGGTGACGTCGTTCCCCTCATGAGAAATCTTGAGGGTGTCCCAGATTTGCTTGGCGTTATCCAAGCCGCTCACTTTATGATATTCATCCCTGCACAAAGAAGCTAGAAGAACAGTAGTAGCTTGTGCATTCTTATGAATCTGTTCATTAATGAACATGGGACTATCCGAACTATCAAAGTGCATTCCACTCTCTACAATCTCCCATATACTAGGATGGAGAGAGAATAGGTGACTACGCATTTTGTGGCTCCAAAATCCGTAGTCCTCTCCATCAAAGTGTGGGGGCTTGCCGAGTGGAATGGAGAGCAAATGAGAATGTGAACTTTGCGGAATACGAGAGTAATCAAAAGAAAAGTTCGAATTAACCGGTTTCCTTCTCTCGTAGTCGTTGTGGTCCTCGTCCTTTTGGGAAGAAGTAGACTCGTCGCTGTCGTAGTAGACGATCTCCTTGATGCGCCTTGTCTTCTTCTTCTTCCCTTCCTTTCGTCTTTGGCCCGAGCCGGAGTCGGTGGGCTTATCGTCCTTCGGCTCGTTGACGAAGGATTCCTTCTCTTTGTCATTGATCACAATACCCTTCCCCTTAGGATCCATCTCTTCGGGCGGTTAGTCCCTTTGTGAAGAGAACGGCTCTGATACCAATTGAGAGCACCTAGAGGGGGGGGGGTGAATAGGTGATCCTGTGAAACTTAAAACTTAAGCCACAAAAACTTGTTATGTGTTAGCACAATAGTTGCCAAGTGGCTAAAAGAGAAGCCTCAACAAAACACAATACCACAAGAGATTGATCACAGAGTTGACACAGTGGTTTATCCCGTGGTTCGGCCAAGACCAACGCTTGCCTACTCCACATTGTGGCGTCCCAACGGACGAGGGTTGCAATCAACCCCTCTCAAGCGGTCCAAAGACCCACTTGAATACCACGGTGTTTTGCTTTGCTTTTCACTATCCCGTTTGCAAGGAATCTCCACAAATTGGAGTCTCTTGCCCTTACAAATATATGATCACAAATGAAACACAGAGTAAGGGAGGGAAGCAACACACACAAAAACCACAGCGAAATGCGCACACACGGCCAAGAATCGAGCTCACAAGACTATCTCAGAGTTCTCACTAGAACGGAGCTCGAATCTCTTAGAATCACAAACGAATGCGCAAAGACTAAGTGTGGATGATCAAGAATGCTCAAGAGTTGCTTGTGTGTCTCCTCCATGCGCCTAGGGGCCCTTTTTATAGCCCCAAGGCAGCTAGGAGCCGTTGAGAGCAAATCCGGAAGGCCATCCTTGGCTTCTGTCGTCGGGGGCACCGGACAGTCCGGTGCACACCGGACACTGTCCGGTGCCCGATTTGTTTCCTTAACAGACGCTGCCGACCGTTGCAGACTGTTGGAGATCTGCGAGCCGTTGGCGCACCGGACATGTCCGGTGCACACCGGACAGTCCGGTGCCGTCTTCCGACCGTTGGCTCGGCCACGTGTCCCGCGCGGATTGCGCGGCCGACCGTTGGCCCTGGCCGACCGTTGGCTCACCGGACAGTCCGGTGTACACCGGACAGTCCGGTGAATTTTAGCCGTACGCCGTCGGCGAATTCCCGAGAGCAGCCAGTTCACGCCGAGTCAGCCTGGCGCACCGGACACTGTCCGGTGCACACCGGACAGTCCGGTGCTCCAGACCGAGCTGGGTCTTGGCTGCACACAGCCAAGTCTTTCTCTCCCCTTTTCTTTTTTTCTTCTTTCTGTTTCTAACACTTAGACAAGTATATTAGTACACAAAACCAATGTACTAAGGATTAGAAACATACCTTTACTTCATGATTTGCACCTTGTTCATCCATGGACATAAATTTACAAATAAGCACATGTGTTGGCATTCAATCACCAAAATACTTAGAAATGGCCCAAGGGCACATTTCCCTTTCAAGAAGCCTCGTAGTGAGACCCTAGCCATTCACCTCGGAAGTGAATACAGGTCTAGCTAACCCGGGCTAGAAGGGAATCACGACTCATGGGTAAAGATGTGCTACCTCTGCAGAGTGTAAAACTGATATATCAGTCGTGCTCACGGTTATGAGCAGCCTGGACTCCTCACATGATAATTGAACTTGAAGATGGAAATAAATCGAGATTCGATAATCTGCCAATGGTTTGCTTAAGTGGTTTCACTTAAGTGTTTTTGATATACTCTTATACCTTTGTTTAATGGAAATACTTGGGATTCACACTTATTAGTAAGACAGGTGTTGTTAATAAAATGTTGACCAACTAAAATGCTTACTGCTCAACCTTAGCCTCACCTTGTTAAACTTGCATTAGTTTTTCCCCCACTTGCTGAGCCCCGACCATAAGTGAGCTCACCCTTTCTTAATTTTGATCAGAAGTTTGCAGATGAAGATATGACGCTGAACTCCATGGATGCTAGTCTAGTGATACCGGTCATCTTCCTATGGATGTTTGTCCATGTTTCGTTGTACTTTGATGAATAAAGGTTAAGACATTATGTCTGTTTGAAGTGTAATATGTTAATATAATCTTTATTTACACTTTTATGCATTGTTCTTTTGATATATTACACTTGTGACGTCAACATGTGTGGAAATAGATCCTGGCACACATATGCTATGCACCCGGCTCTGCCCTTGGAAACAGGTGTGACAGAAGTGGTATCAAAGCAATGTGACTGTAGGTCGCTAGATTAGTTAGAAATGGAAAGCCCAGTCAGTCTTTCAAAACTTGACTTAATTGTCTTCATAAAAACTTACTTTATATCAAAACTCGTCCCTTTTATCTTCAACCCTTCTTGTCCGATTCTTCGTCTATCAGAAGGTTCTAATGAGAAGCATTGCAAGATGATCAAGCTAGGATTGTAGAACTTGAAGCGAAGTTTGCCAGAAGAAACCTTTCGAGGCTATCAACGATACCCTATTCTCTATCTTTCCCCACTCCGCAAGAAGTTTTGCTATGGATCCTTTGGATCTATTACCAGACTTCTTGGTTATGTTGATAGGATTGTTCTTTAGTATTAAGATTTTTGACTAGATCTGTAAAGGCGATATTAGATTACAGTGGTTTTCTAATCCCTAATATTGTTATATAACCCTTGACTTCATATACTTTTGTTTTCTTGCCATTTGTATTGCCACCCTTGCACAATATATACCTTGATATATTAAACCTTTGCCTCTCTATTCTGTCTCCTTGATAAACTTTCTCCCTAACCCATTTCATATCCTTGGTTATATCATTTATCCTCACTTTAATAGTTCATGGTTATCTTATTTCACTCTTGGCCAGCAACAAATATGCCTTGTCTAACTCCTTGCTATTTCTTACCTAACTCCTTGACTTTATAATATCCTTCTTATTTCAACCCTTGTCTCACCTTTTGTTTTGGTTGAATGAGTATAATTGGATTGTATTGTGCTGGTATGTTTGAATTAATTGTCCCTTGTGTTCATGATTGATTTGCTTCTTTGAAATGATTGTTGGTGTATTGTGTGACTTTTGTCCACAACGGCATCAGTTAGCTAGGTAAAACCTTAGATAGATGGGTTTTCTCTGCTCTCTATAATCTGTCTTTTTCAACCCTTTCGTCCCTTCCATTCTTCCATACCCATACAGATGTCAGACCTTGGAATGTCAACTACAAGTGATGTCACTAAGTGCAAAGAATGTGGTGTGCTGACAAGTCAAAACAACACTATAAATAAAACATCTGATGAACAGACATTCAAGACCCAAAAGGATGCACAACCAAACCAACAGACAAGTGACCTTGGAACATGTTGTTGTTGTGAGTACTATGGAATTCCTTGTCGCCAGATCAGTACAAACGAAAGTGAAACTACAAAACAGAAGAACCAAATTTTATTTTATGGCATAAACAGACAAATGTCTCCTCAAGAACAACTAATAGCAGATTCTCTCATACCTAATGCACTGTCAGTTGATGAATTGCAAAGTATTCCCAAAAGGAAACATCACAAGGATGCCCAGCCCCAGGATGAAACACATGAGTGTTACATTGATGGATGGACTATTACTTGCACACAATTTTAGCCTTGTTGTCGCATCAGGTCCAAGAAACGAAAAGGGAAACATGGAAAAAGTCAAGAAATAACTTCAAGAAAAGCTTGCTATCAATGTGGACGTGAAGGTCATTACTTCCGTAACTGTCCTGAGAAGAATTCACTACAGATCACCTCCGAGATGAAGCTATCTCAGTCTTCAGACATGGAATATGAACAAAAAATGCACAGAAACTTTTACCAACACCATAAAGACAACTCCACCATGTAACTTATCAAGTCGTGCTTGCTTTGGTTGTGGTGATATCGGCCATCTTGTTAATGGTTGTCCTAAGAAAGATGTGGAGATCAATAAGGTCCAAAAGAGAAGACAACACCCTTAAACCCATGCATCAACAAAGAATAAACAACAGAAAGAGACCACAGGAAGGATAAGTTATGCAGTGACAAGAACTATTCCATATGATAATGCAGTGATTTTTGGAACACTAGTTGTCGACGTTTCGGACCCGCGAGGACCGTCAACCGACCAGTAAATTTGTCGCTACGTGTCCCTGCCCAGATGGGTTGATGCAAGATGGAACACAAGAGGGAAACGAGGCTTATGTTATCTTGCACCGGGGTGCTCGTAGTAGGGGTTACAAGCGTTGCGGGAGAGCGGGAGCGAGAGAGAGAGAAAGAGAGGGTTCGGCCTTGAGGCGAGCTGTCTGAGTCTGCCTCTACCGTGTCTCTCCTACTCTGCCTGCCTCCGCTCATCTGTGTCGTACGTCCGTGCGTTCGTACGTGCGTTTTTCCCGTCCCCCTCCCCCCTGGAAGGCCCTAGACATCCCTTTTATAGATACAAGGAGATGCTCAGCTGTACAATGGGGTGTAGCTATGAGCTAACGTGGCTAGCAGGGAAGTGCCCTGAGCCCGGTACAGGTAATAACGTGGCCGTCGGAGAAGTGCCTTGAGCCCTGTAGAAGCACAGCTGGCGGTGCGGCATGGATCCTGCTGACGTTTCCTTGCTTCCGTAGGAGGTTGAGAGCAATCCGACATCATGGGCGCACGCGGGGAACCATCATTACCTATTACCGGAGTAACCTTAGATGGGACACCGGTCTTATTCCTTTATAGCCTGAGGCAGCTAGCTAGGAGTAGGGTAATGATGTATCCCCTGTAGCGTAGTCGGTCCGAGGCCGGGGTCGGGCGAGGCGGAGACTTCTCCTGAGGCCGAGGTTGAGGTCGAGCGAGGATGTGACTCCTCTCGAGCCGAGGCTGTGGCCGAGGCCCGAGGTCGGGCGAGGCGGAGACCTCCTCTCGAGGCCGAGGCTGAGGCCAAGGCCTGAGGTTGGGCGAGGCGGAGCTCCCTATTGCGCCCGAGGCCGAACTCGTGGGAGATCGTGACTCAGGTTTACCCTGGTGGCTGGCATAGTTGCCAGAGCGGGGTGAACAATGTTGTTTTCCTGTCAGAACGGTCAGTAAAGGGGTGAAGTGACTGTGGTCACTTCAACCTTGCCGACTGAGGCACGCGTGTCAGGATAAGGTGTCAGGTGATCCCCGCATTAAATGCACATGCGATACGGTCGGTTGGTAAGGCGATTTGGTCGAGGTCGCTGCACGACAAAGTCTGCCTGAGCTGGGCTTCGGGCGAGCCGGGGGTGCGCCACTGCCTAGGGAGGCCCTCCGGCGAGGCGTGAATCGGTCTGGGACTACTGTTCCCGCCCGAGGCTGGGCTCGGATGAGGTCGCGTCCCTCAGTAGACGTGGCCTTGACTTGAACCGTGCCTCATCAGCCGTGTATGGTTTGTTCTGAAGATGTTTTCCAGCTGGATTAAGGAGCATCAGGGCTACCCCTAATTATGGTCCTCGATAGTAGCCCCCGAGCCTCGAAGGGAGTGTAGGTACTCGCTTGGAGGTTCTGCCGGATTTTTTTGCAAGGGGACCGGCCCTTCTCGGTTATGCTTTGTTCTGGTGGGTGCGCACGAGCGCACCCGCCGGTGTAGCCCTCGAGGCCTCAGAGGAGTGGTTTGACTCCTCTGAGGTCTTAATCCTTTTTGTGATGCCTCGATCAGCCTTGTTGTTCCCTCATGCGGCCTGGCCGCAGCCCGGGTGCACGGTCAGGCTCCGAGTTTTCGAGCTGGTTTGTTGACGTGGTCAACAATTCGGCCGTAGCCTAGTGCGAGAGCAGCCCTCGAGCCTCCGCACGGAGCGAGAGGACGATCAAGAACCGTCTCGACTTGTATTGTACGCCACTTCGTCGCCTTTCCGCAAGGAGGAAGGGGGGGGGGAAGCGCCATGTTACCCTCGGATGGCACCGAACATGGTGTCTCCAGTGAGTTGCTAGCGGGTGATCCGAGTGGACGCCCGAGCCCCATTCGATAAGGGTCGGCTAGTGGCCCAGAGGCGCGCTCCAAAAGTACCTGCAGGTGATTTGCCAGACCCGAACCCATTTGATAGGGTCCGAGGGCTCGATGCCTCCCTCCGGTGGGATTCTGTTACAAATCGTTCCCGCTGGTCTCGGAAATGTCCTAGGGTACCTCGGGAGAGTAGCCCGAGCCTCGGCCATGTAACAGACGTACCCAGGGTCATCCCTGACTTTGCGTGCTCTGGGGTGGCTATCGAACCCTTCCGAGGGGCCAGCCTTCAAACCCCTGATCAGTAAAGGGCTCAGAGCCCGAGTGCTCTGGGGCGGTTGCCGAACCCCGGAGGGCGCAACCTTTGAACCCCTGATCAGTAGGAGGGCTCGGGGCCCATTTCCTTTGCCGAGAAGGATCCTTTTCACAATATCCCCTTTCCCGGTCCCTGTGGCAAGAGAGAGAGAGAGGAAAAAGGAAAAGGATATAAATTTAAATAATGTGGGGCACCTTTTTTGACGCGGTCATCATGACGGAGGCGAAACGGCGCCCGCTTCTCCTGCCGGAGGTGTCGCTTGCCCTGCCAAGGAGTTAATGCGACGGGACGGGAGATTCGCGGGGCGTCTGTTGCGCGTGCGCGAGCCGTTCGAGGAACAGAAAGACCGTTTCACCTTCGAGTTTGAATTCCACGGTGGGTTCTGGCGAAGCCTTGGGTGGATCTCGCCCGGGCCTTTATATACCCATAAGAGGGGCCGGTGGTGGTTCTTTACCCTGCCATTTACGCTTGCCTTCTGCTTTGGTTTCCGCAACCTAAGAGAGCAGCCAGAGAAAAGGAAACCACCCACCTCATCCCTTCCGCCTCCACAACCTCCATTCGGCGATGGCTGACAAGGTGACCGTCATTCCGCCGTGCGACCCATGGCCTTTCTCCACCGTCATTGTGGAGGATCTAGAGGCCCTCGTTGCTGATGGTCTGCTCCGTCCCCTCTCCGATGGGCCGCAGTCGGAGTGGATGGCCCCCACGAGCGAGGCTGACCCGACTCCGCCGCCGGGGTATGTGGTCAGTTTCATCCCCTTCCATGAGCGGGGGTTTGGAGTGCCAGCGAGCCGCTTCATGGGGGTGCTCCTGCACCACTATGGGGTGGAGCTGCATAACTTCAACCCCAACTCTATCGCGCAAGCGACCATCTTCACGACGGTTTGTGAGGGTTTTTTGGGGATTGACCCTCACTGGGACCTGTGGACCCATCTCTTTTCCGCGGAGTTCTTCGCCGCGACGACGGAGGCGAAGAAGGTCCATATGGTGGTGCGGGCCGGTGGTTGCACCCTCCAGCTGAGGCCGGGGCACGCGGAGCAGTACATACCTGCCTCCCTTGCATCTTCGAACAAGGGGTGGTAGAACCGGTGGTTTTATCTCCGAAACGACGGCGGGATGCTTCCGCCGTTTTCTCAACGAGTGGTGACCGCCGCCGGCACTAACTGGCGCTGGGGGGCCACGCGCGAGAACCAGTAGAAACTCCAGCCTATTCTGTAGGCCTTGCAGAAGTTACGAGATGCGGGCCTTACTGCTGCGGGGGTCGTCGCCACTATCCATCGTCGGAGGTTGCTCCCTTTGGCCGAGCGGCGGTTACGGCTCGCGGAGATGAAGCCGTGCGTCAATTCGGAGGACTCGCGGATGTCCTCGACCTCCCTCTCCGCCGACGACCTCCTCAAGCAGGTAGAAAGTACGGTAGGGAGGCCGGATGCCGGCGCCCTTAGCCAGCCCGTGATGCGTCCCGACTGCGGGTATGTGTCCCTGGTAAGTGTCCGATCCTCCTTCTGTTTTGTGCTGAGTTCTCTACGCCTTTGATTCTTACTGTTGGGATTTTTGTTTGTCCCCAGGGGTTGAGGATTTATAAACCCGTCCGGCCACCGGTTCTGGAGGACGCGGTGGACCGAGCCACACGGAGGCTTGCCGCGGAGAAGGAGAAGGAGAAGAAGGACGCGGAAAAGGCCCAAGCTCGTGAGAGGATGCTAGCTCGGGAAGCTTTGGAGAAGCGTCGTCGAAGGCAGTCGAGGGATGGGCTCCCGAGGGACTCGTCGCCGGAGACGCCTGACGACGACGACGATGATGATGATGATGATGACGACGAAGACGACGACATGGCGGCCCGACTTGGCCTCATCCCGGACCCGAGGCTGGGCCAGGGGTCGCCGGGCCAGCCTCCAAGTGGGCTGGCACCATCAGTTCCTGGGGCCAGGACACCAAGGTCCCAATACGAGGAGCGGAGGCAGACCGAGGGGGTACTTGACCCCTTGGCTGAGACAGTTGTTGTGACTCCGAGAGGTCGGGCCGATCCGCCTATCCCCCAAGAGCAGGTGCCCGCGCTGGCTGCATAGGAGGCAGGTCCCTCGGCCGTCGTGACGACGCCTGGGCAGGCCGCTCCCTTGGCGCCTCGGGCATCCAAGGCAGAAACGGTGCCTAAGCCGGCGGCGGGGCAACCCTCGGCAGCGCCTGCGGGGATACGGGCCCGAGGGGCCTCCCCACAGGCACGATTGGCCTTGCCCTGGAGCGGGTAAGTATCTAAGGATACCTATGTTTTGGTTCTTTCATTGTGTGTCTTGAACTTGCCGTCTCTCTCTTTCAGCAAGCGAAGGCAGGGCTTGGCTGGTTTGGCCCCCACGAAGGCCCTTAAGACGAAGCCGGCCTTAGCGGCCAATGCTGCGGCGCGCCATGCCGGTTGGTTGGCCTCCGCGCAAGGTGCCCTCCAACGGGGGGCCCAGGCGGCACGAGTTGCCATGGGGCAAGCCTCCCCGGCTGACCACCCCGTTGGAGCGGCCATCATGCTGGGGGAGGCTGCTGACGCGGCCGCGGCCTCGAGCGCGCCTGACTTGTTGTCGGCGCCGGCATCGACTCCCGCCGGGGCCGTCGCTGATTCGCCCGCGGAACCGCCCGTCGCTGCCGACGTCAGGATGGTTGAGGTGCCACCGCCCGTGGTCATTCTCGACCTCCCCGTTCTCGGCCACGAGGAGAGTGCGGTCGTCGTTGCCGAGGCTGGTGATCGGAGGCCCGCCACCTTAGCCGAGGAGAGGCCCAGTACTTTGACGGCGGTGGTACCTGACGCGTCGGCTGCAGTGGGACCCAACGCCTCGGTGGACGGGCGTGTAGAACCGTGGCTGTCCTGGGGAGCAGCGGCCTTATCCCTACGCAGCTCAATCCCAATGAATGGTGCAGGCAGCCGCTCCGGTTCTGGGGCCATGGCATCTCAGAGCCCCCCTCCTCCTCAACGATGAGTTGGAGGAGAAGGCTCGGGATAGTTTCCGTGAGTATACCGAGGCTGCGATGAGGTCGCTTTGGTCGACCATGGAAACCCTTTCTAGGGACGTTCCCAGGGTTTTCCAGGTAAGGACTTAGACGTACACCTTGCGTGACCAGGGCATTCTTTGTGACATCTCGTTTTCCTTCCTTAGGAGCTCGCGGACGCGAGCACCGCCAAGTCGCTGTTCATCCGCCGCGAAAGCGACGTTTGGAGGTCGCTGCAATCCCAGTGGGCCGCGCTTGCCGAGGCCAATGAGCGCCTTGCTTAACGGAGCGCCGAGGTGGCGGACCTTCGGTTGCTCTGCGATGGGCTGAAGTCGGAGGTAGCGGCGGCGTCGGCACGAGCGGAGGTTTTGTCGGCCCGGGAGCAGGTGGCTTCCCAGGCCAAGGAGATGCGGCAGCGGCAGCTGGAGCTCGGCTAGGCTATCGGCGAGCATGACCAGTCTCGGAGCCAAGCTGCCGAGGCCGTGAGCCGGGATGAGGCCCTTAGGGGTCAGCTGGCTGAGGCTACGAAGCGGCTAGCCAAGGCGTCCGCTCAGGCCGAAGGTATGTTTTGCCCGCTTTGTGACTTTGTTTTTGTCTCCATTCTTCTCCTTGCGTCTGAAGAATGTTGTTCGACTGTCTGCAGGGTTCGAGATGGCTCTTAACGAGTCCGTCAAGAACTACAAGGCGCTTGCCGAGGCGGCTGAGCAGAAGGAGGCCAACCGCGTGGCCATGTCCGAGGCTATCTCGACTTTCTACCAAGCCTTTGGCCTCGATGATGTCCCCTCGGGTAGCTCCCCCCAGAGTCACCTACGACCTTGGGCGGCCATGTGCACAGCAGACTCCGTGGGGTGCTGCACCACGGCGTTAGGCGGGCCTTCGCCATGCTCGCCTCCCACTACGACGTGGATCTGGAGCGGGTCAGCGAGGGGTACTGCTTACCCGATGAAGAGGAGGCTGCATTAGCAGAGGTCCAGAGGCTTGACGCGGGTGTCGAGGGCCCAAGCGCGGTGCTGGCTTCCTCCTTCGAGGTGGAGGTCCTTCCGCCCGTGTTGCCATCCGAGGCCGGGCCAGATTTTGCCGAGGGTGGAAATGACGCCGAGCGTGCTGCTCCTCCCCCTGCCGATGTCTGAGCCTGCAGTAACAGTTTGTTCTAAGTATGCATATGTCTTTTGCGGCCGCTGAGGCCTAGACATTTTCGTTGTTGAAGTTTAAAGTTGTGTTTCCTTTCCTCTTGTTTCGAGCCTTAGGACTTGTTCGGTAGCGGAATCGCTTATCCGAGCGTGAGTTACTTTTCGCGAAAGGTGACGAGTAAGGTATCCGTATCCCGGAGGCATAGGAGTCCCTCGGCTCGGTCGGCCTTATCACTTACGTGTCCTCTCGTCGTTTTCAGGATTCCATTATCGATGTAGTCGAGAAGTACGAAAGTCGTTTTCTTTCCTCTCGTTTCGTGCGTTAGGACTTGTTCGTCGGTAGCAGAATCGCTTATCCGAGCGCGAGTTACTTTTCGCGGAAGGCGATGAGTGAGGTATCCGTATCCCGAAGGCGTAGGAGTCCCTCGGCTCGGTCGGCCTTGCCGCTCAAGGTCTCTCCTGCCCATCTTTAGGATTCTGTTATCGACGCAGTCGAAAAGCGCGAAAGTCGTTCTGGTAGAAAACTTTTCCGAGGAAAATTTTGACGCAGAGGGGGTTCCCCCCTTTCTAGCCCTCGAGGGAGGGTCGGGCTTTGCCGAGGCAAGGCTGATCCTTCCTTGATAGCTAGACTTTATTTATGCACGTAAAGAAAGTGAGATACATGAACGACTTGAAACATTTTAAGGGTAAAAGCGACGTAGCTGTTCGATGTTCCAAGCGTTGCTGTAGACCTTGCCTTGATCGTTGGCCAGCTTGTATGTCCCGGGCTTCAAAACTTTGGCGATGATGAACGGCCCTTCCCTGGGAGGGGTAAGCTTGTGGTGCCCTCGGGCGTCTTGTCGCAGCCGAAGTACCAAGTCTCCCACTTGGAAGTCTCGGGGCCGAACCCTTCGGGCGTGGTAGCGTCGCAGGGACTACTGATACCACGCTGAGTGTAGTAAGGCCACGTCCCGAGCCTCTTCCAGCTGGTCCAATGAATCCTCTCGGCTGGTCTGGTTGCTTTGGTCGTCGTAAGCCTTTATCCTCGGGGAACCGTATTCCAAGTCCGTGGGTAAGATGGCCTCGGCCCCATAGACTAGAAAAAACATCGAGAAACCCGTGGCCCGGCTCGGCGTCGTCCTCAGACTCCAAACCACCGAGGGTAGTTCTTTTATCCACCGCTTGCCAAACTTGTTGAGGTTGCTGTAAATCCTCGGTTCTAGTCCCTGCAAAATCATACCATTGGCGCGCTCCACCTGCCCATTTGTCATTGGGTGAGCTACAGCGGCCAGTCCACATGGATGTGGTAATCCTCGCAGAAGTCCAGGAACTTTTTCCCAGTGAACTACGTGCCATTGTCGGTGATGATTGAGTTTGGGACCCCAAAGCGATGGATGATATTTGTGAAGAACGCCATCGCCTGCTCGGACTCGATGCTGGTTAAGGGTCGGACCTCGATCCACTTGGAGAATTTGTCAATGGCGACCAGCAGGTGCGTGAAGCCCCCGGGTGCCTTCTACAAGGGACTGACGAGGTCCAGACCCCACATGGCAAACGACCAAGTGATAGGTATCATCTGGAGGGCCTGAGCGGGCAGGTGCGTCTGTCTTGCGTAGAATTGACACCCTCGGCAGGAGCATACAATCCTAGTGGCGTCGGCCACCGTGGTTGGCCAGTAGAACCCTTGTCGAAAAGCGTTTCCCATGAGGGCTCGAGGTGCTGCATGGTGACCGCAAGCCCCCGAGTGTATTTCTTGTAACAGCTCTTGTCCTTGGGCAATGGATATGCATCCTTGGAGAATGCCTCAGGGGCTATGGTGGTACAGCTCCTTTTCATCACCCAGTAAAACGAATGACTTGGCGCGCCGAGCCAGTCGCCAAGCTTCGGCCTTGTCGAGGGGCAGCTCTCCTCGGAGGAGATATTCCAGGTACGGGGTCTGCCAGTTTTGGTCTGGCGGAACCCCGTTCTATTCTCCCTCAACGCGCAGGGCCTCACCCTCAGCGGCCGAGGGTACCTCGGGCTAGGCCGAGGTCTCCTCGGGTTCAGGCGTGTCGTCGAGTTTGACGAATGGTTGATATATGTCCCTGGAGAAGACGTCTGGGGGAACCGTCGATCGCCCTGAGGCTATTTTCGCCAGCTCATCCGCGGTCTCGTTGTACCGTCGAGCAACATGGTTGAGCTCCAGCCCGTAGAACTTGTCTTCCAAGCGTCAAACTTCGTCGCAGTAGGCCTCCATTTTTCGATCGCAGCAGTGGGAGTTCTTCATGACTTGGTCAATAACAAGCTGCGAGTCGCCACGAGCGTCGAGGCGCTGAACCCTTAGCTCAAATGCGATGCGCAGTCCATTAACCAAGACTTCGTACTCGGCCACGTTGTTCGATGCCGGAAAATGGAGGCGCAGTACGTAGCGCACATGTTTCCCGAGGGGTGAGACGAAGAGCAGGCCAGCACTTGCTCCTGTCTTCATAAGCGACCCATCAAAGTACATGGTCCAAAGTTCGGGCTGTATTGGAGTTGTCGATAGTTGGGTGTCGACCCATTCAGCCAAGAAGTCTGCCAAGACTTGAGATTTTATGGCCTTCCGAGGAGCGAACAAAAGTGTTTCGCCCATGAGTTCCACTGCCCATTTTGCTATCCTCCCCGAGGCCTTTCGGCACTGGATGATCTCACCCAGGGGGAAGGATGACACCACAGTCACCAGATGAGACTCGAAGTAGCATCGCAACTTTCGCCGTGTCAGAATTACTGCGTACAGTAGCTTCTGGATTTGCGGGTAGCGGATCTTGGTCTCGGATAGCACCTAGCTAATGAAGTAGACCGGCCTCTGAATGAGCAGTGCATGCCCCTCTTCTCGTCTCTCGACTACGATCGCGGCAATGACCACCTGAGTGGTTGCGGCTACGTAAATCAAGAGGGCTTCTCCCGCAGCAGGGGGCACCAAGATGGGTGCATTAGTAAGGAGTGCCTTTAAGTTTTCGAGGGCTTCTTTGGCCTCGGGGGTCCAAGTGAAGCGCTCGGCCTTCCTTAAGAGGCAGTACAAGGGCAATCCTTTCTCGCTGAGGCACGAGATGAAGCGGCTTAGAGCCGCAAGGCATCCCATCACCCTTTGCACTCCTTTCAAGTCTTTGATGGGCCCCATGTTGGTGATGTCCACAATCTTCTCCAGGTTGTCCTCGATCCCTCGTCCGGAGACGATGAACCCCAGGAGCATACCTCGGGGGACTCCGAAGACACACTTCTCGGGATTGAGTTTTACGCCCTTTGCGCGCAGGCACCCGAAAGTCACTTCGAGGTCGCAGAGGAGGTTGGAGGCTTTCCTTGTCTTGACAACGATGTCGTCGATGTAAGCCTCGACCGTTCTGTCGATGTGTTCTCCGAACAAATGGTTCATGCACCTTTGGTAGGTGGCACCTGCATTCCTCATGCCAAATGGCATTGTAGTATAACAATACATGCCAAAGGGTGTGATGAAAGAAGTCGCGAGCTGGTCGGATTATTTCATCTTGATTTGGTGATAACCTGAATAGGCGTCGAGGAATGACAGGGTTTCGCACCCAGCAGTGGAGTCCACAATTTGATCGATGCGAGGCAGAGGGTAGGGAACCTTTGGACATGCCTTGTTTAAACCAGTGTAGTCCACGCACATCCTCCATTTCCCACCCTTTTTCTTTACAAGCATAGGGTTAGCTAACCATTTGGGATGGAATACCTCTTTGATAAACCCTGCAGCCATCAGCTTGTGGACCTCCTCGCCTATGGCCCTACGCTTTTCTTCATCAAAGCGGCGCAGGGACTGCTTCACGGGTCGGGCACCGGCTCGAATGTCCAGTGAGTGCTCGGCGACATCCCTCGGTATGTTGGGCATGTCTGAGGGACTCCACGCAAAGACTTCGGCGTTTGCGTGGAGAAAGTCGACGAGCACTGCTTCCTATTTGGGGTCGAGCTCGGAGCCGATCCTGACTTTCTTGCCGGCGTCGTTGCTGGGGTCGATGGAGACGGACTTAACTGCCTCGGCCAGTTCGAAGTTGCCGGAGCGCCACTTCACGTCGGGTGCTTCTTTGGAGAGGCAATCCAGGTCGGCGATGAGGGCTTCGGACTCGGCGAGGGCCTCAGCGTACTCCACGCATTCCACGTCGCACTTGTAAGCGTGGTGGTACGTGGGTCCGACGGTTATGACTCCCTTGGGGCTAGACATCTTGAGCTTGAGGTAAGTGTAGTTGGGGATGGCCATGAACTTGGCGTAGCACGGTCTTCCCAGCACCGCATGATAGGTCTCTCGGAACCCAACTACCTTGAAGGTGAGGGTTTCCTTTCGGAAGTTGGAGGGAGTTCCGAAGCAGACGGGTAAGTCAATCTGTCCGAGGGGCAGGATACGCTTACCAGGTGCGATCCCGTGGAAGGGTGCTGCACCAGCCCGGATCTCGGACCGATCAACCCCCAAGAGCTCTAGGGTCTCGGCGTAGATGATGTTGAGGCTGCTGCCTCCATCCATGAGGACCTTGGAGAGCCTAACGTTGCTAATGATCGGGTCGACGACGAGTGGGTACCTTCCTGGGCTTGGCACGTAGTCGGGGTGGTCGCCTTGGTCGAAGGAGATGGGCTTGTCAGACCAGTCTTGGTAGATCGGCGCCGCTACCTTCACCGAGCAGACCTCCCGGCGCTCCTGCTTGCGGTGCTGAGTCGAGGCGTTCGCCACCTATCCGCCGTAGATCATGAAGAAGTTGTGGACCTCCAGGAACTCCTCTTCCTTATCGCCCCCTTCTTGTTGTTGCCTTAGTCTTTGCCACCTTCTGCCGAGGGTCCAGCCTTGTTGAAGTAGCACCGGAGCATGTCGCATTCTTCAAGGGTGTGCTTGACGGGACCCCTGTGATAGGGGCACGACTCCTTGAGCATCTTGTCAAACGCGTTGGCTCCTCCGGGAGGCTTCCGAGGGTTCCTGTGCTCGGCCGCAGCGACGAGATCCACGTCGACGGTGTCGCGCTTCGCTTGTGCCTTCTTCTTGGCCTTCTTCTTCGTGCCACGCTGGACGGACGCCTCAGGGCGTCTTCCTTTTGCCCTCCATGAGGCTGCTTGTCCTTCTGGAGGATGGCTTCAACCGCCTCCTGACCAGAGGCGAACATGGTGGCGATGTCCATCAAGTCGCTCGCCTTGGTGGGAGTCTTGCATCCTAGTTTACTCACCAGGTCCCGGCAAGTGGTGCCGGCGAGGAATGCCCTGATGACGTCCGAGTCGGTGATGTTGGGCAGCTCGGTGCACTGCTTTGAAAACCATCGGATGTACTCTCGCAGGGATTCCCCTGGCTGCTGGCGCAGCTTCAGAGATCCCATGAGTTCCTAGGGCGTACGTACGTACCCTGGAAATTTCCAGCGAAAGCCTTGACCAGGTCGTCCCAGTTGGAGATCTGCGCAGGAGGCAGATGCTCCAGCTAGGCCCGGGCAGCGTCGGAGAGGAAAAGGGGGAGGTTGCGGATGATGAGGTTGTTGTCGTCCGTCCCTCCCAACTGGCATGCCAGCCGGTAGTCCGCAAGCCACAACTCCAGCCTTGTCTCTCCTGAGTACTTGGTGATGGTAGTCGGGGCTCGGAACCGGGCCGGGAACGACGCTCGTCGTATGGCCCGGCTAAAGACTCGCAGACCTGGTGGCTCGGGCGAGGGACTCCGATACTCCTCACTGTCATAGCGTCCCCCGCGCTTGGGGTGGTAGCCTTGGTGCACCTTCTCCTCGAGTCGGGTTCGACGGTCGCGGCGGTGTTGCTCGGCGCCAAGGCGAACCGGGGCTGCTGGCGTTTCGTCCCGTGTGCGCTCGGTGTGGACCGAGGCCTCCCGCATGCGTCGGGAGGGTGTTGCATGATGCTCCGAGGGGTCTCCTCGTCTCCGGGAGGCAGAGCTCTCGGCTTGTCGGACAGCGGCGTCTTCCAGGAGGCCCTTGAGCTCGCCTTGGATACGTCGCCCCTCGGTGGTGGATGGCTCCGGCATTGTTCGAAGTAGCATCGCCGCTGCAGCTAGGTTCTGGCCGGCCCCATCGAAGGCCGGGGCGGCATCACCCTAGCATCGTCAACAATGCGGCGCTGGACGTCCCGGGCCCGAAGACGTGCTCCTCTGGCGTGTGCCCGACCTACCCACTCCTGCTCGATGTTTTGTCGGAGCTGCACAAGCCACCCTGCTTCTTCGTCAAGCTTGGCCTGCATCTCGCGGAGTTGCTCAAGCTGTGTGTCCTGACCCCTCGTAGGGACTTGGACCACAGCTAGCTCCCGCGGGATCTCAGCGCGAGACGCAGGTGCAAGGGCGCCGTCACTTCCTGGCATACCAAGGTGGTTTTCTCCGTCGTGATCCTCCTAATCGATGTGGTAGCACTCGCGAGTTGGGTCGTAACCCTCGTCGTCAAGGCTGTGGCCATCATCAGAGCAGCCGGAGAGGCAGTGGTCACATGCGGACATGAAGTCACGCATGGCACCGGGATCACGAAGTCCGGAGAAATCCCAACTGACGTCGGGGTCGTCCTCTTCCTCGGAACCCGCGGGTCCGAAGGTTGAGACGGCCGTCAGTCAGTCCCAAGTTGACCACATATGGTAACCTAGAAGGTCAGGATATGCCCTAGCAAAAGCGCTCACCGAAGCGGGGTCGCTTGGTGGATTGAAGCTGAATCTAAAGGGAACAGGATGAAAAACGGATGGTACCTCTTGGTTGATGGACGGTGGCGAAGTCGCATCGGGGACGGACTGCACCGTTATCTCAGGTACGAGGCTAACGCACAACAAATCCTTCGTGAGGGTGCTGGCGTCATCAGTCCGCTTGAGGTTGGCACGTTGCGGGGAAGCAACACCTGCCATTGTCTCAGGTGCGAGGACAACACCCGACATGTCCCCCGCAGGGGTGCCGGCGTCGTCGACTCGCTCTGGTCCGACAGCCGATGAGGTGCCACCTCCTGCCTGGCCACGGTTGCACCGTCTCCTCCTCCTCCAGCGAGGAGGGTAGCAGGGCAAACCCGGGTGTTCCTCTACCACCGCGGGAGGAAGTCGTCGTCGAGTTCGCCTCCATCGGGCGAGCCGATGACCGTCATTGTTGCCGTGCTGCGAGGGGAGGAGCACCATGTCGTAGCTGCCGTCGAGGGACATGAATTCGAGACTCCCAAAGCGGAGCACCGACCCGGGCTGAAGAGGCTACTGAAAGCTACCCATCTGGAACTCAACAGGAAAGTATTTGTTAACACACAACAGGCCCCTACCTGGCGCGCCAACTGTCGGTGTTTCGGACCCGCGAGGACCGTCAACCGACCAGTAAATTTATCGCTGCGTGTCCCTGCCCAGATGGGTTGATGCAAGATGGAACACAAGAGGGAAACGAGGCTTATGTTATCTTGCACCGGGGTGCTCGTAGTATGGGTTACAAGCGTTGCGGGAGAGCCGGAGCGAGAGAGAGAGAAAGAGAGGGTTCGGCCTTGAGGCGAGCTGTCTGAGTCTGCCTCCACCGCGTCTCTTCTATTCTTCTGCCTCCGCTCGTCTGCGTCGTACGTCCGTGTGTTCGTACGTGCGTTTTTCCCATCCCCCTCACCCCTAGAAGGCCCTGGACATCCCCTTTTATAGATACAAGGAGATGCCCAGATGTACAATGGGGGTGTAGCTATGAGCTAACGTGGCTGGCAGGGAAGTGCCCTGAGCCCGGTACATGTAATAACGTGGCCGTCGGAGAAGTGCCTTGAGCCCTGTAGAAGCACAGCTGGCGATGCAGCATGGATCCTCCTGACGTTTCCTTGCTTCCGTAGGAGGTTGAGAGCAATCCGACGTCATGGGCGCACGCGGGGAACCATCATTACCTGTTATCGGAGTAACCTTAGATGGGACACCGGTCTTGTTCCTTCATAGCCTGAGTAGGGTAATGATGTATCCCCTGTAGCGTAGTCGGTCTAAGGCCGGGGTTGGGCGAGGCGGAGACTTCTCCTGAGGCCGAGGTTGAGGTCGAGCGAGGATGTGACTCCTCCCGAGGCCGAGGCTGTGGCCGAGGCCCGAGGTCGGGCGAGGCGGAGACCTCCTCCCGAGGCCGGGACTGAGGGCGAGGCCTGAGGTCGGGCGAGGCGGAGCTCCCTGTTGCGCCCGAGGTCGAACTCGTGGGAGATCGTGACTCAGGTTTACCCTGGTGGCTGGCACAGTTGCCGGAGTGGGGTGAATAGTGCTGTTTTCCTGTCAGAACGGTCAGTAAAGGGGTGAAGTGACTGCGGTCACTTCGACCTTGCCGACTGAGGCACGCGTGTCAGGATAAGGTGTCAGGCGATCCCCGCATTAAATGCGCATGCGATACGGTTGGTTGGTAAGGCGATTTGGTTGAGGTCGCTGCACGACAAAGTCTGCCCGAGCTGGGCTTCGAGCGAGCCGAGGGTGCGCCAACTGCCTGGGGAGGCCCTCGGGCGAGGCGTGAATTGGTCCGGGACTACTGTTCCCGCCCGAGGCTGGGCTCGGATGAGGTCGCGTCCCTCGGTAGACGTGGCCTTGACTTGAACCGTGCCTCATCAGCCGTGTATGGTTTGTTCTAAAGATGTTTTCCAGTCGGATTAAGGAGCATCGGGGGTACCCCTAATTACGGTCCCTGACACTAGTCATTCACAAAACCATCGCCACCGTGTTGTATGATCCTCGTACAACACATTCTTTTATTAGTGCCCAGTTTGCAACAAAGTATGGTATCTTTAAGTGTCCCTTGAGATCAAGGAAGACCATCAGTGCACCCGAAGGAAAAATGTTAGTAAACTACATATGTCCAAAAGTAAGTGTTAAAAACAATGGTATAGATTTTCAAGCTGATCTTATAGTGATGGAATCAATGGGAAAGGATGTGATTCTTGGAAATAATTGGTTACAAAGAACTAAGGCAGTAATCCAACATACTGAGAGAACCATGTGTTTGGAAACCCCGTCTGGAGAAAGAATAGTAGTTGAAGACAATCGACCTCTAGCTCAGATTGGTACATCTGTCAAGGAAGAATAATATATCGTTTAGCTAGAAGAAGGAGTATGTCTCACGAAGAAAAAAAACGTCAAAGTGTTGCCCCTTTCAAGATTTGTAATTGTGCTAATTGACATATGAATAAATTTGGAGAATCTTTCACAACTATTGTGTTTTGCCTCTTTATAAAGAAAATAAAGTGTGGTATCATCTGATATATGCAAACAATGTGATACTCTAGTTGCCCTAAAATCCCGCTCAAGTCTTTCTCTCAATTTGTGCTCAAAGAAATACTGTTGGATCAGAAAGATGATTTGGATATCATGCTCTGTAATTTATAAGGTTCAAAAGGATCTATGTTAAGGATTATAACACTTGTACGCTCTTGTAGTATGATGAAGCTAGGAGAAATATGAAACCACCCTTGTTCCTTGACTAATCTTGGAAATCAAAAAGTTGTGTTCGCCCTTTATCTTCATATCGTACAAGACTCTTATGTAATCTTCTCTCACTATCTCTTTTACTCTCTAACCAGATGATGAACCCCAATGGAAATGAAGTAAATGATGCCAACGACAATATTCCTACCTTAACAACTATGAACGAGAAAAATGAGTCACCGAGATATTCGATGAATGGAATGAAGAACAACAAAAGGAATAGAAAAATGATTGGATACATGATTAGTCCACCTCAACCACAAGCAAAAGCCACAAAACACATGGATACCCAAACAGAAGAATCAAGTCAGGCTCAGCTATATGAGATACAAACACCCAGTCAACCCTCACCCCTGTTGGTCAAGCAAAGTTGACTCCCAAAGAACTCAAAGCAAGAGGTGCTTGCTACTACTCCAAAAACGAAGGACATCTTATTCGTGAATGCCCCAAGAAGCGTCTAAACCGACTAGAGAAGAAAGCTGCCAAGCATAACCTAAGCAATAATTCAGAAGACCCACCATTTTATAAGTATGATGATGAAGGACGCTTGATTAGTATACATTGCGGAGCAAAGAAGTAAGGAAGTTCCTTAAGTTTGGAGGAGTTCAATGAGAACTAAGAACCTACAAATAAACCATGTATCTCCTTTGCTTTCGTGCTAGCCTTTCTTAATCTCGAGGACGAGATTCTTTTTAAGAGGGGTAGATTTGTGACACTATAAAAATCATTAAATAAAAATAATACATTTAGTTATTAATGATATTTATGGTAACTAATTTTCTTTTAAGTGTTTGTTATTTATTTGCCTTTGGAATGATTTTTGAATGCTCATGATTGATTTTGAATATTGAATATCATTTCTTCTTAAATGAAAATTCACATAAATAATATAATAAATATTAGTCCAAGGATTAATATTTTATTTATAAATAATTTTGGTTTGATTATTATGAATTTTATGATTATTTAAATATGTATTTCGAAATTAGAAAAAGGAAATAGAAAAAAAGAAAAAACTAAAACCTAACTAACCCTACCGGCCCATTAAGGCCCAACACCCTAACCCTAGCCGTCGTCCCCTGATAGCCGCGCGCGCCCCATCCTCCCTGCTGCCAGCCATCGCCACTCTCCTTCTCTCACCCGCCTCCTTCTCTCTTCTCCCCCTCGCTCCTCTCCCCGACACCTAGGCGCGCCCCTGCCCTGCGGCCGCACACACCGCCCTGCCCAACCGCGCGCCCGGAGCAAGCGCCAGGCCGCGCCGTGCCCAAGGCCAACGCACCCCCGTGACAGTGCGCACGAAGCCACGCGGGACTCCACCTCGCCCCTACCCCGACGCGCCTGCAGCTACCCGCAACATGAAGCCCAAGCCGAGCCGTGACACCAACCCCAAGCAACGCTCAGGACCAACCACGCCAGGAAACCGAGCCACCACCAAGCCGTGAACCCACGACCGTTCTTCATGGCGAGTAAAGAAGCTTTACTGCGACCGTTTCTACTTCCCCATTAATCCCTCTCTTCACGGACGACGTTGATGACAGCTTGAAGCCATGGACAGCCGCCCTCTCATCTCCCCTCGCCCTTGCCTATAAAATGGAGCCAGACCTCTCTCTCCAAGCCATCTCGAGCTCACTCCTGTTGCCCCTCACTCCTCGCCGACGAACCACCATCCGCCGTTCGTCGATTGCCGGAGTCAACGCCACCGCGCTCGGAACCCCTGCCCCCGCGTGCAGCAGCACCACGCTCGCCGTTGTGCCTCGCCGGAGTTTGTCCACGCCGTACGCCATTCACCGTCCGTTCGCGCCCCACCATCCAATCGCATCACCAGAGTTACGCTGTCCGTCGTCGACGCGACCGCGCAGCACGACGACCACGCTCGTTCCCTTGACCGTCGAACACACCCCCCCCCTCGTCGACGTCCATCCCTGTGCATGAACAAAAAAAACAAGGTTGAAGACAACCCCGAAATATTTATTTTCTAAATCATATTTTGAATTTATTGTGAATTATTGTTGTAATAGTGAGATGATGCGATTTGGCGATTCACTTGTATGATTTTAGAGATGCGATGTATACGTGTAGCCAAAATCGAACCCCACGACAATACTTTGAATATACGTATGATTTTATAATTTAAAAAATGAACACGGTCACTATTCACTACCTTAGTGGTTTTCATACTAGAAATGTTTATAATTAATTTCGCTTTAGTATGTGTGGAACGATAATTGTTAGTAGTATTTTAAGTGTACACATATTTGCATGAAGAAGTAGAAGAAATACTAGGCCAAGGATAGCACTTAAGTATTTAGAATTAGTAAGATATTTATCTATGTCATAATAACCATGAATATGTTATTAAATGTCTCATATAGTAATATACAATTAATTCTTAGTATATTAATGTTAGAAGAATTAAATAAACAATTTTTAGTTATACTTATATATTCTATTTAGAAAAGAAAGAAGAAAACCGAAAGGATAGAATTTACAATAATGTTAAAATGACTTAATTAGGCGCTCATACTTTTCTAATAAAAAATTGATAGTTATGTTGGTAAACGTAGGATTCTTACTAAAGAATTAGATAACATGTTTCTAGTTTAAAATGACCTTTTTAATAGATATTATATTTAACAAGGTTCGTTATAGATGTTTAAGTTTAGCCATGTTAAATAGAAACTTAAAAGAATATGTAGACCATATGTTTCTTAATAAAAATAGAAGATAAATATATGTCTAATTAATAGATTATTTATATTTTCTTAATTAAAAGATAACAAGAGTCATTACTTTTATAAACTAAAATGATAGTTTATACTTTTTCCTTTCAAATGATTTAGGTCATATGTTCCTAAATTGAAACTAAATATAATCAATAGATTATTTTTATATTTTCTCACAATTTAATAACTAGACTTACATTTCAATTTGTCCATAACTAGTAGTGTAAGCGTGATTAATCCGTTCATCACATTGAATCCATATTATTTATCATTTAATGGTCCCTAAAGGATAAAATAAAGAAAATTAGTGTTCATATCCTTTTTATAATTAAAATGTTAGTTTACATATTTGTTTTGTATATAGCTTTCTTAACAAAGAATATAGAACATGTACTTTCTAATAAAAATAAAATATAGTGTTTGTTCATTGTCTCCTACATAAAAGTTCATTTAAGGCATATAGCATAACTTTCCATAAATAGGTGTTTAATAATAATGATCTTTTCACATAAAATTAATAATGTATTTCATAACGCATTAACCTTAGATATATGACATATATCTTTTTTAAAAGGTTAAAAAGGTTTAGTATTGTTATAACGTGTTTTATCGTCTTATAAACCCTTAATCTTAGACATATCACATATGACGTTTTATAAAAGATTAAATTGGTGAACCTAATATTTATATATTTTAATTAAGATATTTTTAAGTTCATGTCTTGTTTTATAAAGTATAGATCACACATTTTTGAAAAGAATACCCTCTTATTATAACCATTACTTGCGATGTTTTGAAAAACGAACGCTCTTTTCGTTAGATTTTCTTTTAGCTTTACGCATGGTGAATGTGGTATGTTATTGAGTGATGTTTGTTCGTTTTGTTTGTTTGTGTGATATTCAGTGGTTGATCTAGTAGTTAAGAATCAAGATCTATTCCTACCGTGGAAGAACCTCAAGTTTTCAATAAGCAAGGCAAGTGGACTTCTCCCTCTGCATACTCTGTTTGATCCCAAATAATACATTTAATAAAGTTTATTCTTCGATGAATATATGCATAATTTGATGGGTTACCTATTTAGATACCCTCACCTTTCCAACCTTACTCCTTGTTTAACCTGGGATTATGATCCAATCAAGTAGCTATGCTATTTCTACAACTTAACTTTATGCAGTCACTCCTGTTTATGATATTAATATTCCAAATGGTAAGTTTACATTATTATTGTTAACCCGATGGTTAAACAAGATTATTGCATATTAATTGGAACATGGAGTGACCACCCGGGAAAACAGTGCTACCATGAGAACTATCATGGCTCTAGTCTTGGCTAAATAACTAGGGAAGTCTTAAGTTGGGTGCTGGTCGTGGTCAACAGGAACGGGGGCATCTGGCAAGCTCTTATAGTTTCGGCTCAGGCAGATTGGATATGGGCATAGTTCCCAAAGCTTTACCCTGTAGTCTGGACTATAAGTTGGTTACCTTAGGTGTGCCTTATGCAGTTTGACGATTTCTAGTATTTGCGTAATGAGGACTCTAGGGAGAAGCCTCGTAGTGAGACCCTAGCCATTCACCTCGAAAGTGAATACGGGTCTAGCTAACCTGGGCTAGAAGGGAATCACGACTCATGGGTAAAGCTGCGCCACCTCTGCAGAGTGTAAAACTTATATATCAGTCGTGCTCACGGTTATGTGCAGCCTGGACTCCTCACATGATAATTCAACTTGAAGATGGAAATAAATCGAGATCCAATAATCTGCCAATGGTTTGCTTAAGTGGTTTCACTTAAGTGTTTTTGATATACTCTTATACCTTTGTTTAATGGGAATACTTGGGATTCACACTTATTAGTAAGACAGGTGTTGTTAATAAAATGCTGACCAATTAAAATGCTTACTACTCAACCTTAGCCTCACCTTGTTAAACTTGCATTAGTTTTTCCCCCACTTGCTGAGACCATAAGTGAGCTCGCCCTTGCTTAATTTTGATAAGAAGTTTGCAGATTAAGATATGACGCTGAACTCCATGGATGTTAGTCTGGTGATACCCCCGGTCATCTTCCTGCGGATGGATGTCCATGTTTCGCTGTACTTTGATGAATAAAGGTTAATACATTATGTCTGTTTGACGTGTAATATGTTAATATAATCTTTATTTACACTTTTATGCATTATTATTTTGATATATTACACTTGTGACGTCAACATATGTGTGGAAATAGATCCTGGCACACATATGCTATGCACCCAGCTCTGCCCTTGGGAAACGGGTGTGACAAGGAGGCGCCTGCTCCTACGCTCTTTGTCGAGAATGGGGTGGTGTGAAGGTGGAGGCATGAGGGGAGAGAAAAGAAGTAGAATGGCGAACGAGGTGGTGGCAACTGAGGCGAAGACCATCATTATCGTGCGGAGGTTTAGATGGCCAAATGGGCCGTGTCTGACGAGACGGCCCAAGGCACGACCCATTTAATAGTGTCTGGGCTAACCCAGCACGAGCGCCATGCGGTGCTTGGGCCGTAGCTTTGGCACGTAGTGCTGACCCGACCCAACACAATTATTTTTTTATTTTACAAAAAATCATGTATACATATGTAAAAGTTATATTCAATATTATAAACACTTGAACATGACGTTCTATTGGTTAGCTAGCTTTGCCCAGTGTCTCCCACCTTCTTCCATCAGGGTGTGGGTTCAAACCCCACCTTCTGCATCGCTTTTTAACATTTTACACTGAGTTGTTTGGAAGAAATGTAGAGACGTTTTTGTAAAAAGATGACGTAGGACGACCGTTGAAACTGGTGCTTTAAGTATACTAGTCGGTTGCCCGTGCGTTGCGATGGCTTATAACAATATCTATGTAAACTATACACAAAAAAATCTCAATATTTTTTATTGATTGTCTCCGCTCTCTGTATAATATTTTTTGACTGGCTAACTGATGTTATTGTTTACTCCATCTAATATGTCTTAGTACAACACGACCAATAAAGTGAGCGATTAGAATAGAGTTCACAACGACTGACTGAACGAACAGAGATTATAGAATGACATAATTCCACCATACAGAGACCAAATAAGAGAAAGTTTGTGAGCTCATATTTTTAAAATAAGTCACACAAATTCAAACTTATAAAAAAATAGATCAAAATATGGAATGATTGCTAAATTCAGGCATCAATAAAAACTGGATGCACTCTATATAAATTATGCTACTTCGTAGCAATTACTAATGTTTAAAACCAACAAATAACCTTTTATTTTACTGTTAGTGTGAAAATCATTGTTGCTCTATCCAATTCAGCAACCTCAAACACCATTGAGTCTATTGCACCAATGTGGTCTCAGAAACGATCTAATGCTTGCAAGAGCCAAGAACGACGTGCTGTGCTTAGGCTGTAGCCTTGGCCCGTAGTGCTGGCCCAGCCCGACATGATTATATTTTTTATTTTACAAAAAAACGTATATACATATATACAATTTATATTCAATATTAAAAACATCTGAGAATGATGTTCTAATGGTTAGACATCTTCAACTAATGTCTCCCACCCTTTTTTCATCAGGACATGGGTTCGAACACCACCTCCTGCACCGTTTTTTATCATTTTACGCTGATTTAATCAAATGGGCCGACGAGCTAACGGACTGGCCCGACATAGTCAGCAGGTCGACATGACGTGCCTAGGTCAGAGTTGTGGCCCGTGGGCGTCTGGCCCGTGCCGGGTCGCCGTTTGGCCATCTATAGCCGTGCATCGGGTTAATTTAAAATAGCTGTGAGTGGTTATTTGTAAAAAATGACGCGGAACTACCGTTGAAACTAGTGCTTTAAGTATAGTATAGATATAGAAAGTAGAGATATAACAACAATCTCAACTGTGTCGAAATAGAATTATAAACTAATTTAGAAATATTTTTCCTTCTCTTTTTTACTACCCGAACAGACTATATTACCCTCACTCTGTTTTGTTGCAGAATTACCTCACTCTCTGCAACTATTTCCTAAAGAGTTCTGATATCTCACCAATCCATCAATACGATTAAGGCCCCGTTTCAATCTCACGGGATAAACTTTAGCTTCCTGCTACTAAAAAAAGCTGCTAAAGTTTATCTCGCGAGATTAGAACAGGGCCTAAATACCTTGCGCGATTGTCACCCCTTGTCAGCATATGTCGTTCCTCCCTCTATAGTTTTTCTTCTCATTATCTTTTCAAATTATCTTTCTCTCGTACGTACCACTAAAATGAGCTCCTAGCTAGGACCCATTGCTGAAGACAATTCATTGTCAAACAACTAGACCATTACTGAAGAAATGTAACCATTCCATTCATAGTTTATTGAGAGCAGCATACAAAATGGTCTGACATGCACACAATTTAATCTTCAGCAATGATGCTGCTACAAGACACCATGTAAGGTCTCATACGAATAAGTTTTCACAAAAAAACAGTTATCACACAAAATAAGTTTGCTTCATTAAAGTGATATGTTAGACATTTAAATTTCTCTTGGCCTTCTTTGTAGTCAACTTTCTTGGAGCTGATGTAGTGATCTCTAAAACTTGAGAGGAAGAAGCCTCCATGGTGGTGCCTTCTTCCATCAATAGGGCTAAACGTCTGCACATGTGACAATATATTGGTGATGTTCTCTTTTTAAGATCAGCATAATGCATAAATGGTAGATGTTAATAGTATTGTACCTTCTTGTCACTATTCTAGGACTTTCTTGCAATATTTGCTCTCGTCTATCAATTGGCCTTTCTGGAGTCGAATCTTTAGGAAACCATCCTTTGGTAGTATTTTTTCTTGGCTTTTTCTTCCTGTGATGTTAAAAGAGTTAAAGTAAATAACACATTGATAATACAAATACAATGTGGAACAAAAGCTAAAATCTTGCCTTTTTTGGTTCCATTTAGTAGGCAGTTGTAGCTTGTTTTCCTGTGTCCCAACTCTCCACAGTTAGGACACCTCACTTTGCCTCTAATCATTTTTTAGTCCTCTCATTATCACTTGTACTAGCCTTTGAACCAGATTTGGAGCTACCACCACCACTACCACCTTCGAGGCAATTTTTTATCCTGTTTTTTCTTTGCCTCCCAACACCCCTTTTTTTAAGAGGCACACCTACTTGGAGTGGCAAGTCCACTTTAGGCCAGTTCTCTTTGCTAGTCAGGAACTCTATCCTTCTAGCATATGCCTTTATGAACTTCTCCACCGAGTAGTAGTCATGGACAATGTCCTCCATCATCACATTTCTAGATTGAGTGGTTGTTATCAATGACAGACCATGTTGGCAAGGCTTTCCAATGTGCTGCCACTCACAGCAAGAACATTCATGTAAATTTGCCTTTACCACAAACCGATGATTGCATTTGTCCTGTGGCAGAACCACCCAGATTATTCCAGCTTAAGTGCCCCAGTCACAGCCTTAAAGGCAGCAACACACTTAAACCGGAATAAACCGTTTAGTTCTTCGGATCTCGTTTGATAAAGCCACTTACCAAGGATTGAGTACCATTAGCTCACTCGATGGTGAGGCTCAGAGAGAATACAATAAACATGAAACCACAAATTAAAGTACTGGAGTTATTACATAAATCGGAGTTTGATAAAAGATAACAAGTTCTTAATAATGCAGCGGATAATCGATAACGACGGTACTGAGGAATAGGGCAAGGCCTAGCCCACTACTCCTCCTGGTCCTCTCCTACCGAGGCGGCATCCCACTCGACCGTCCAACCTGGTGGTAGGGTGGAAGGCCAAGTCACACCATCAACCATGTCCTGTAGTGTACCTGAAAAAAATATGCCACAAGCAAGGCTGAGTATACTAATACTCATCTAGACTTACCCGGTGTGAGGAGTCTACTCCTCTACCTGTAGACCATGAAGTTGTTTGGCTAAGGGGTTTGGTTTGCCAAAAGCACTAGCTGAGTCTATAAACAATTTTAGCTTTTCTAGTTCTAACATGTTTAGTTAAGCTAGGTTTGCTCCTCTCTAGGCATACATGGTAACAATCATTTAGTGCAATCAACATGTTATCTCAAGAAACCTCATTTCACTTTTTACTCGATGCAATACAAGGGGTCAAGCAGTCTCATTAACTATGAGGAGTAGACGATTTGAATCGAGTTTTAACCTTGCAAGGTAAACCTAAACACACGACATGTAGGGGCCCTCCGTCCCCACCACACGTCAGCCGTCCCTATCGATTCCCCGTTCACGGCCAGGGCTCACCGCCTTGGCATGCAATGCCCCACTGACCCCAGCTGCCACCATGTAGTGGCTGCACTTGCACCCATAATAGCTAGCATGGGAGACCCCGTCTTAGGACAAGTGAGGGATAAAGTCAACACCTGGCTTCACTCAGGTACTAGGCTTACCGGTTACCATATTTCTCGACATGTGTTTAGTACTTTCAAACGCTTGACTCAGGTATCCACACATTAATTCTTAATTCCATTTCCGTCTCATAGGCAAGGCATCCACCCTGGATCCAAGTCCATAGACAATCATAGATCCCGTTATCAAGATGAATACAATCAATTCCTGACCTCGCGCGAGTGCTAGAAAAATCACTCGACTTCTACCGAGATCCCTAATTAGCAAAGCAACTACTCGACCTAGCATAGTAGTATCCATCTCGAAAAGGAATCCTGAGTTCATGCAACTAGGGTTTCAAGCAACTCCTACACTTAAGTTCACATTACAAACCTACAAACATTAAGTGTAGTAAAATAGCATATATAAATGGTTATGCATAAAACTGGGGCTTGCCTTCAAAAGCTAGGGCTGCAGGGAGGTCCTTGATGGCAGGCTCTAGAGCTGGCTCCTGGACTTCCTCTTGGGTAACTCCTTGCTCGGGGATGAGCACGTACTCTCCGTCAGCGAGGTTGCAATATAATAAATGCAATGAATAAGATACATCTATGATATGATATGCAATTTAGTAACTATCATGCATGGTGAAGTAACTAAGTTAGCAAGACAGAGCTTAGTCTTACTATTGAAGGCTTTAGTAGTATACTTAGTGATTAGAACTAGGTGTGGCCAAGGACTAGAAGGTTGGGTTAACTTAGTACTTAACTAATCCTTTGATGACTTAGTGAAGACTTAAGAATGTTTTTTGCTGAAGTTATTATGTGTAGGATTAATCACTTCTCCCAACTCTCTCTTTTTCCTTTTTCTATTTATATCTGCATAGTGGATTTGAACTGCAATATTGATTTAAAAATTTCCAAAAATCCTGTAAAAATTAAAGTGGCTTCCCATGGGTTCACATAAGTCAGTCTCAAAAACTGAGGCCTAAAATGAGAGTGGTTTTTTCTACACAAAAATATTAAAACCTAGGGAAGAGAGGGTACTTCGAACTATAACTCTTATCTAGGAGTGGATTCTACCCTAAGGGTTATTTTTGCTGGTATCTAGGTGTATTAACATGATTCTATGCCACATTTTAGCCAAAGATACCCAATGGTTAATTAATGGTGATTTTCTAAAGTTTGGGGCTTAGTGGTACTTTCTACTACCACTCTATTTGAAAAATGTTCAACAACAGATTTCCCAATTTTTCTAGTTTCTTCTTTGTGCAAGAGCAATCATTCTTAAAGTTGGTTATTTTTATTTATAGGGGATGGGTTGTATGATTTCTTAGAATATATGATCTTTTTCATGGGGCAGGGGGTGGGGTGTATTCCACTGTATTTTCAGCTTAGTTTTATAGTTTTCCCTTATAGTACACATCATAAGTATTTAGGGAAAAATAGAGTTGCTCCCTGTTTCCCACTTTTAGTCTTTCTTTTGATTTTTTTGAAGTATTGGTAAAATCCTAGTTTTATTTGTTTAACCTATTTACTGTGATACTTTGGGGTAGCAAAATCCTAGTTTTGAAGTAGTGGTGCATTAGTGGTCAGGGGTCTACTAAATTTTTCTTACCACTATTGCATATGTCCTCATATTTTTAATCATTACCTTTATTAAATACTTAATACCTAAATAAAATCATAAATTCTAGATCAGTACTGGACTAGGGTTTCATATCTTTTTCTTACCACTATCTTTGGTTTCCATTTTTAGTGCCTTTTTCTATTTTTTTCAAGGTTTGGGCAGAAATAGGTTTAAATGAACAATCCTTGCTTAACCTTGTGTATTGGGGTAATTAGTATTTTTTGATGGTGTAACTACATGCTGGGCAACTCCACAAATTTTCTCAGTTCCAGTGTAACTGTTCTTCTATTTTCCCTCTATTTTCTTGTTTTAGGCAGTTTTCAACATTAAATCGAAAGTCCATGATTAGATACATAAACTACCTAGTTTTATATTTTTAACAGACAGAGCACTTTCTTCGTGGTGGAGCAAAATTGGTTTCACAATTTTTGGGCTAGTATTACTCAAGTTACCAATTTTTGAAGTTCTCTACTGAAATAAAAGGAAGGAAAAAGAAAGAAAAGCCAACTTGCGCTGGGATCCCTGTGCTTTTCTACTGTTCGTATTAAATCTAGGTCCCTAGAGCACTATTCATTCGTGTCACTAACAGTGCGAAAAAACCCCTTGGTTTTTCCCATCCTTAACTCACGCTCCACCCTCGTCGGAACAGCAAACGCAAACTCCAGTGAGCGATTGTACCTTATCGGCGGTGGTAGCGAGTCGAGGAAGAGGTCGGGGGGTCTTGTGGGGGTCCGACGAGCTTGGTGACGGCGACGATTGGTCGGAGGAGGCCGGTGGCCTCCGGTCCTCGCATACAGGTGGGCGGGGAAGGTCCAATGGCGGTGATCCTCGCCTCTAGTGTGGGTAGCACTACCGGAATTCGGCTCTTTGCCGAGTGCCGGCGGCTTTGCCGAGTGCTTTTTATCGGACACTCGGCAAAGCCGAGTTGGCCGAGCGCCGCACTCGGCAAAGTCCTGCGCTCGGTAAATAGCTTATTTACCGAGTGCAGGACACTCGGCACAGCCAAGCACTCGGCAAAGACTGCTTTGCCGAGCGTCAAGCACTCGGCAAATATGGCTCTCGGCAAAGGGTCGTTAGCGCCGTCTACAACTGATGGCCTTCAGTCTTTGCCGAGTGTCAAATATCTGGCACTCGGCAAAGAGAGTCTTTGCCGAGTGTCCTATGTAGACACTCGGCAAAGCATATTTTTATTTTTTTTATTTTGGTCACCAAACTTTTTGTGGTATGTTCCTACACTATGTAGACCTACATGTACCATTTTGGGACAATTATAACAGTGTTTTCTATAGCTAGTACATTTAGTTTGTTTATTTGAATTTCTTCGGAAAATTCAGATTTGAACTGCAGGTCACTCGAAACTTGGAAAACCGTGCATGCAAAAATGATATCCATGCTACTTAGCACAAGTTACGACCGATTTCAGGAGTGGACAGGAAACTTCGAGCACCATGCTCACTCAACATGACCATAAACTTGCCATCCAGGTGTTTAAAAATTGTATAAAACAGAAACAAAGTCAGAAAATCATGAAACCTGTCCACGTGTCATGATATCATTTGTAGAGGCTGTGATAAAAATTTGAAAAAGTTTTGAGAAAGCTGTAACGCACTATGTGTACAAACCTAAGAGATCCACATTGAAACTCTATGATTTCATGTGTGGTTCTCTTAGGTTTCTACACATAATGTCTCACAACTTTCTCCAAACATTCTAAATTTTTTGTCACAGACTCTACATATGATATCATGACATGTGGACAAGTTTCATGATTTTCTAAATTTGTTTGTGTTTTATAAATTTTTTAAACAGCTGTGTGGCAAGTTCACGGCCATGTTGAGTTAGCATGGTGCTCGAAGTTTCCGGTCCGATCCTGAAATCGGTCGTAACTTGTGCTAAGTAGAATGGATATTATTTTTGCATGCACAGTTTTCCAAGTTTCGAGTGACCTGCAGTTCAAATGTGAGTTTTTCGAAGAAATTCAAATAAAAAAACTAAATGTACTAGCTATAGAAAACACTGTTCTAATTGTCTCAAAATGGTACATGTAGGTCTATATAGTGTAGGAACATACCACAAAAAAATTGGCAGGGAAAATAAAAAAAAAATAAAAAAGTAATTTGCCGAGTGTCCACAAATGACACTCGGCAAAGCATGCTTTGCCGAGTGCCAGCGGGGAGACACTCGGCAAAGGATTGTAAAAGATTCTTTGCCGAGTGTCATCCAGCTGGCACTCGGCAAAGGACCCTTTGCCGAGTGCCAGCGATCTGGCACTCGGCAAAGAATATTTTAATATTTTTAAAAAATCTTTGCCGAGTGCCAGATCACGGGCACTCGGCAAAGAAAGCAAATAAACGGCTCTCGCGCGTTCTTCCTTTCTCTCCTTTCTCTCCACTCACTCTCTCTGTGCTCGCCGCCGCGCCCCATGCCGCTCGCTCGCCGCGTCGCGCCGCTCGCTCGCCGCCGCGCACGCCGCCGCGCCGGCCCCTCCCCGCGCCTCCCCGCGCCGGCCACGCGCACGCCGCCGGGCACGCCGCCACGCACGCCGCCGCGCCCCCACGCCGCCGCGGCCCGGACGCTGCTGCGGCCCACGGCCGCCCTCGACCTCGGCCCCGACGCCGCCGCATCCCACGGCCGCCCTTGCCCTCGGCCCTGATGCCGCCATGCCTCCACGCTGGTATAAACATATGTTCTTTCGTTAGTATATATGTTCTTGTATTATCAAAGCTTTTATGTGCTCAAAACATATGCCCATAAATGCTTTGTCGCCTTCAACGGTATTATCAAAGCTTTTATGTGCTCCTGGTATACGTGTGAATGTCAGCCATCGTGCTGTTACTTTTATTTGCAGGTTTTGGAAACCTCCCCGTGCAGGGGAGGTGCTGCCGAATTTTTTTGTTGACAGACTTGTTTATTTTTTTGTAGAGGTCTTCCTAGCCGCTGCGGGTCTGCCTCGCGTCGCCACTGCACCGACCCGCCACAACCCCACTAGCCTGACTCCGCCGCCACCCTAGGTATAACCTCAATTTCCGCATCATGGTCGTAGATCACGTAACCCAGTTAGGCATCTCTCGTTTGAAAGAGATACGATGTAGATATGCAGATCTTTGCATATCTACAAATGTATCAGTTTCGAATTGTCCACGTTTTTTGGACAGCCCGCGGTTGCGTAGATGGTGTTAGTTTCATGCTCTACTCCGGTCCGAGATAGAGTTTCGGCGTCACCTCCCTGTTGTTCTCCGGACAGTACACTCTCCCTGCCAGGACGTGTATCCGGAGAACAGCGGGGAGGTGCTGCCGAAATTCTATCTCGCATCGGAGTAGAGCATGGAAACTAACTCCATCTACGCAACCGCGGGTGGGATTAGGACCTATCCTCACCTATTAGAAGGTAGGAACGTAGTGTACATGCATTACATGTCTATATTAAACTATACTCGGTTATATATGTTAGAGGATGGAGGACCGTGAGTGGATGTACACGGGCCATAGAGGAAGGAACGATGTCACCACTGAATGGATTAGAAAGACCGATGATTTCGTGGAACGGGCATATGGCGAAGCTGCTAAAGGAGCGAGTCTAGTCCCATGCCCGTGCAGCAAATGTGACAACCGGAAAAGAAAACCAAAGAAGACCATGGTAGAACATATTTGGAAGAATGGATTTACGCCGGGCTATACTCGGTGGATATTTCATGGTGAAGCGCATCGTACGAGAGAGGAGGTGCTGAGACAACGTGTCGAGGATTATGACGCGGATGCGGGGGTAGCGGATATGTTGAACGACTATCAGGAGGCACAGTACACGGGAGGATGTATGGATGACGAGACAGAGCCGACTGCAAAGGAGTTCTACGACATGTTCGACGCGGCACAGAAGCCCCTTCACGGCCAGACAAAGGTTTCTCAACTGGATGCCATTGGGCGTGTAATGGCGTTCAAGTCGCAGTACAGCATGAGTAGAGATGCATTCGATGGCTTGTTGACGGTTATTGGGAGTCTGCTTCCGGATGATCACGTTCTGCCAAAGAGCATGTACGAGGCACAGAAACTACTTCATGCACTCAAGATGACGTATGAGCAGATTCATGCTTGTCTGAAGGGCTGCGTGCTATTTAGGAAAGAATACGCGGAGGCAAAGTACTGTCCCAAGTGTAATTCGTCTAGGTTTATGGAGGTAGACTCTGGTGATGGACAGAAGAGGCAGCTCGACATCCCCTTGACAATCCTACGACACCTTCCGTTCATACCGAGGATCCAGCGTCTTTACATGACAGAGGAATCCGCGAAACAGATGACATGGCACAAAAATGGAAAACGATACAATCCTGACAAGATGGTGCACACATCAGATGGTGAAGCATGGAAACACTTTGATGACATTCACCGTGAGAAAGCCAAAGAGGCTCGTAATGTACGTGTTGCGTTGGCCACAGATGGGTTCAATCCCTATGGAATGAGCGCTGCCCCGTACACATGTTGGCCCGTGTTTGTTATCCCAATCAATCTCCCCCCTGTTGTGTGCTTTCAAAGGCAGAATATATTCGTGTCGTTGATAATTTCTGGACACCCGGGGAATAAAATGGGCGTGTACATGGAGCCTTTGATCGATGAATTGGTACGTGCCTGGGAGGAAAGGGTATGGACATATGACCGAGCTACGAAGACAAACTTCAGAATGCATGTTTGGTACCAGTACTCCATGCATGACTTACCGGCGTATGGGCTATTCTGTGCCTGGTGTGTTCACGGTAAGTTCCCATGCCCAGTTTGCAAGGAAGCTCTCAGGTTCATTTGGTTGAAAAAGGGTGGCAAATATTCGTCCTTCGATAAACATCGACAATTTCTTCCTGCTGACCATCCATTCCGCCTAGACATCAAGAACTTTACGAAAGGTGTCGTAGTGACAGACCGCCCACCTGCAACGATGACTGGTGCCGAAATTCATCAACAGATAGATGGGCTCGTGGCCAATACAGAAGGTAGTTTTGTGGGATATGGTGAGCAGCATATGTGGACACATATGTCTGGCTTGACTCGGCTCCCCTATTATGACGACTTGCTCCTTCCACACAATATTGACGTGATGCACACTGAAAAGAATGTTGCCGAGGCACTATGGGCAACAATTATGAACATTCCTGATAAGTCAAAGGATAATGTGAAGGCAAGAGTGGATCTGGCAGCGTTATGTGATAGACCAAAACTAGAGATGAAGCCGCCAAGTGGCGGAAAGACGTGGAGAAGGCCTAAGGCCGATTTCGTCCTAAGCAGGGCCCAGAGGAAGGAAGTACTTCAGTGGATCAAGATGTTGATGTTCCCTAATGGATATGCAGCTAACCTGAGTAGGGGGGTGAACTTATCTACTATGCGAGTCTTAGGGATGAAGAGTCATGACTTCCACATATGGATTGAATGGATTCTTCCTGCGATGGTTCGAGGCTATGTCCCTGAGCATGTCTGGCTAGCGCTTTCAGAGTTGAGCTATTTCTTCTGTCAGCTTTGTGCAAAAGAGTTATCTCGGACCGTGGTTGCAGACTTGGAAAGATTGGCCCCCCGTGTTACTGTGTAAGCTTGAGAAGATATTTCCACCCGGCTTCTTCAATCCAATGCAGCATTTGATTCTTCATCTCCCCTATGAGGCACGAATGGGGGGCCCCGTGCAGGGACGTTGGTGCTATCCAATCGAGAGATGTCTAAAGACTATTCGAAAGAAATGTAGAAATAAATGCAAAATCGAGGCTTCCATTGCAGAGGCATGCATTCTAGAGGAGGTCTCAAACTTCACAACAACTTATTATGGTGACAAACTGCTGAGCGTGCATAATCCACCCCCTCGTTACAATGATGGCGACAATGAATCGAACCTTAGCATATTTCGAGGCCAACTCGGAAGCGCAAGTGGCTCGACCACCAAGACCCTGACACATGAAGAGTGGCGGCATATCATGCTATACGTATTGACCAACCTTGAAGAGGTGACGCCATACATGGAACAATTTCTTCATGAATTTTGGCGTCGATCAAGGGACCCCACTCCACTGGAATATGACGCTCTTCTTAGAAAGGGTGCGAGAAATGGGTTGCCCGATTTCATTTCCTGGTTCAAACATAAGGTACGTGCTTAGTTTGTAAAAGAGATACGTCTTTAAACTCAATTTAGCGTCTTTTAACTTGCGAATACTTGCAGGGCCAAAGAGATCCGTCTATGAGTGCCGAGTTGAGACAAGTAGCCAACGACTTTGCTTATAGGGTCAAGAAATATTCTGGGTATGACGTCAATGGATACCATTTTCGCACAACACACTACGACAAAAGTCGACCCAATCGGAAAACAATGTGTTCTGGAGTCTTTACGCTGGGCCTTGACAATGTCGATTATTTTGGACGAATCGAAGAAATATATGAGCTCAATTTTTATGGTTCCAAACCTCTTACTCCAGTGATATTCAAATATCATTGGTTTGACCCTCAAGTGACGAGACGGACACATTCTAATCTTGTGATAGTCGAAATTCGACAAGATTCCACCTTAGCAGGAGACGATGTCTATATCGTGGCCCAACAGGCCACACAAGTGTATTATCTCCCATATGCGTGTCAAACGAAAGAACATCTTAAGGGTTGGGATGTTGTGTATAAGGTATCGCCGCACGGGAGGTTACCTGTTCCTAACGATGAAGATTACAACTTAGACCCGGACACATATGATGGAGAGTTCTTCCAAGAAGATGGGCTAGAAGGGCGATTTGAGATAGACTTAACCGAAGCTATCGGAATGGACGTAGATATTGAAATGGTTGTTGATGAGGAGGATGATGAGGTGCAAAATGATAATGACTTAGTAATCCTTGAAGGCAATGACATTAATGACGAACTTGCATCTTCCGATGGTGTTGAGATTGAAATGCTTGATAGTGATGATGAGAGTTATGATCCGGCTAACCCCGACACATATGAAGATTATTTTTAATCGATGTAATGCTATATGACTTTTTATTTCGCACCTATTTTTAAATACATCTTTTTATATGTGCTTATTTGTTTACTCTTAATTGCAGGTTGTTGGACAAATATGGTGGGCGGTTTCCTGAGGAGGAGGAGGGGGAGGAGGAGTAGGACGGCGGACGAGGCAGAGCAGGCAGCGCAGCAGGACGAGGCAGAGCAGGCAGCACAGCAGCAGGCGGCGCCTCAGGACGACGACGACAAGCAGCAGGATGACGACGACCAGAAGCAGGACGCCTCAGGTTCAGGCGGCTCTAGTTCGAGGAGCATCTACCTGCGAGGCCCCGCGAGTCTCCCTCAACGTCCCATACTTCGGGACAGACGGCCGCTGATTCGGCCGGAAGGGGAGAGGTATGTAACTTTATGTTCTTCATTCTTGTTCATATTATGTGTTCAAAATCATAATATAAACTAATACTTTTTATTTATCACTCGGACAGGTCTTGGACGGTTTTGGATTATGCTGGGGGTCATCGTTGCCCCCCCAATAACATCCTCGGCCTACTGTGCAGGGAACACTTCCCTGGACTTGTGGAGTACGCCGGAGTGACGGGCCCAGCCTTCACCTTCGACCACTACGCCGTCGCCCCCGATGCAGTAGACCGGGACGACAGGGAATTCAATAACAAGGCGGAGCGGGTGAAGCAAGAGCTGTGGGTAAGTCTTAGTATAATGTAAAATATGTCGCATTCGTTACAAATTCTTGAAATAATGTATGGATAAATCGTTTTTGTATTCAGGATTTCTTCAGATGCGATGCTGGATACGAGGCTAGGGCGGATGTGGTGGCCACCACGAGCTGTAAGAAGCTCGTCGTGGACATGCACTATGAGGCCCCGCATCCAGGCCATCATCACCTACCACGGCTCCGTTCTTGGGGAGAAGGTGACCAAAACTCAAGCCCGAACCATGTCGTTAACCAGGGAGCAGTACCTGCAGGTAAAGTCATGCATGTTTGGTACCAGTACTCCATGCATGAATTTTATTTTATCTTCTGATATGCACTTTACGTGTTTACTTTGCAGATGATTCCACATTGGTGCGCCGCACATCCTCTGTGCTGGGAGCAGATGGTGGATAGGTGGTGTTCGGCTGAGTGGGACGAGGCGCACACAGCTAGCCGGGAACGGCGTTTGATGATGCAAGGCCCCTCCGACCACCAAGGCAGCCGGAGCCTGGGCCAATATGCTGAAGCATGGGTACGCCACCTTTTTTATTTAGATATATAGCACTAAGGTAGATATTATTTCTAACTATCTCGTTGGTTTTCGTTGCAGTCGGCGTCACATGGTGGCAGGCCTTGCTCCACCTTCTCGGCCTATGCTATGGCCCATAAGGGTAAGGCGACGTCCGACGTCACCTACAACCCGGATGACGGGCCCGAGGCCTACACCAACCCCGCCATCTACAGCCGCCTCCATGACTACACCGCCATGGCGTAGGAGGTCCATGGCCCAGACTATGATCCGAGCACCGAGCCGATCGACACCGATGTGCTCATGAGGGTCGGAGGAGGCAAGAGACATGGGCGGTACTGGATTGCCGACTGGGCAATCGACTCGTCCTCCACTCCCACTCTGTCTCAGGTGAGAGCAAGGAGCACGGGCTCGAGTCCAGCCATACGACCTCCGCACGACAGCTCACAGCATCGCATACAGCAACTCGAGGTTAGTGCTTCTGTAACTCGTCCTTTCTTGAGTTATATACCTTCTCTTTGAGTTACTATAACGTTGGCTTGTAATATTACAGACCCAACTAGAAGAAGAGAGGAGGGAACGTCAAGAGATGGAGGCGAGGATAATGGCGGAGCGGGCGGCGGCTGATCAAAGGATGGCGGAGATGTTCCAGTACATGCAGAGCCTTGGCGCCGCACAGGGCATCCCTCCGCCACCTCCATTGTTCCCTCCAGTTGACCCTACTCTCTTCCACACTCCTATGAGTATCAAAATTGTAGTTAGATGTTTGTAATGCATCTGGTATAACACATGCAATCTCTTCTCTGTGCAGGGCCAATCTGGGGCGGCATCCAACAACCCTCCGGAAGGGTTCAGCCCAACGCAGCCCCGGTCAAACCGCCCACCTCCATGAGTGTTGTGTTTTCATTGTTTTAGACTTCAGAACTTATGTATAATACTTATGTCTGTGTTTGATACTTATGTGAGAGCTTGCGATGTTTGAGACTTATGTTTGTGTTTAATACTTGTGTTGAACACTTATGTTTGTGATGGATATTTATGTTTGTGGTGACGGTTTTATGTTTGTGTTGGCTATTTATGTCTGTGATGATATTTGTGATGTATATATGTGATATCTTCTGTTTGTGTGGATGGAATACAAAAAACAAATAAAAAAGGTATATGCTGGTCACTTTGTCGAGTGTAACACTCGGCAAAGAGGCGCTTTGTCGAGTGTCTGGGTCATAACACTCGGCAAAGAGCACAGACCTAGGCACCGGCTTAGGTTCTTTGCCGAGTGTTATGTCGCTGGCACTCGGCAAAGAGGTCGTCGTTGCCGAGTGCCGCATAGAACACTCGGCAAAGAACCTGACATGGGGACCCTCCCTGGCGGGTTCTTTGCCGAGTGTCCCACGCGGCACTCGGCAAAGATGGGGTTTTTGCCGAGTGCTGCCCGGAAGACACTCGGCAAAGCTAACTTCTTTGTCGAGTGTCACAAGGGACACTCGGCAAAGCCGCCGTCTCCGTCACCCGGCGCCGTAACGGCCGCTTTTCTTTGCCGAGTGCTGTCTGGCACTCGACAAAGAGCTTTGCCGAGTGCCCGAGAAAAAGCTCTCAGCAAAGAAGGCTTTGCCGATGCACTGTTCGCCGAGCCTTCTTTGCCGAGTGTAACACTCGGCAAAGCTTTTGCCGAGTGTTTTTAAGGCTTCGCCGAGTGCTTCAGGCACTCGGCAAAGCGATTGATTCCGGTAGTGTAGGCTTCCAAAGAGAAGCCTAGGAGCTTCACCAGGCTCTGGTGAAGTCGTCTGTGTGCTTCGACTCGACAGTGGCGGCTTGGGTTGGCCAGTCCACGTTCACCGACGTGCGCGCGTTGAGTGGCGGACGGGAGCATACCTCACCTGCGCGGTAAGGCTCAATTAAACCAGTCAGCGAGCTATGGGAAGGTGTTGGGGAGCTGCTGGCGAGTTTAGCTAGGTGTGGGAGTGACTACAGCGAGCTTATCGCGACAGCTGTGCTTTGGCGGTGGTGGCGGGCGGTAGTGCTTGCTCTCTGTGGCGAACTCCGGTGATCTCCAGCTCGGGCGGGAGTGAGGGCGTGTGAGGGAGTACGGTCGAGGCCTTGTGGCTCTTATAAGTATGGGCGCGGGCGCACGGTCGGGCGTGCACCGTTGTGTCAGCCGCAGTCGAGCACGTGGCGTTTTGCTTTTGCTCATGTTCCAGTGCTCATAGACTCCAAAACTTCACGTATTTGGGCAAGATCCCATTGTAAGTTATGTTCCGTAAACTGAGCTTTGTCATTTTCATGTGGAAGCCAAGGGGTTTTTGGGTCTGTGCAGGGAGTTGTCATGTCGCCAAATTAGTTGTGTCTGGCTGCTTTGTCCTGAGGCAATCCCATGCCAAGATCGTGTCAACCGGTCGGGGTTTGTCTCCAAACTTTGCCAGGGCGTGCCTCAGATAATTTGGTGCCACTTTGTTATTTGGACCATGTTGTTTTGAGTTTTGGAACTAGGTGAACGCGGTTGATCTTTGTGAGAAGGTTGGATTTCAGAATCTGAATTCTTGATTTTTATTTGAAGTCTCTAGTTGAGTGGCTGGTTTGAGAATTTTGCAAAATTCATTTGGTTAAACTTTCTTACTATATTTTGTAGATTAATTTGTGTACTAACTTTGTTAATTGGTCCAATTCATGATTTTGTGTTTCCCATAGCCTTTCTACTAAATCTCCCTTTAGTACTCAATTTGCTTAAATAGGGTAGTTCTAGGTTTTGAGCATTTTCTCACTTTGAAGTGCATGATGTGGTTAGGGTATGATTCTTGAGATGAAAAAGACTTGATTTAGTTTTAGCTCCTCAAGTTTGGTGTCTTTTGCTCAAATTAATCCACATCTGATAATGGTCACAATGTGGGCACTAAGGGAAAAACCCTGAGTAACACCTGGGGTGTTACAGCCCTCCCCCCTTAAAGGAATCTTGCCCTGAGATTCGGGTTGGGGTCCTCCAGGGTGAGGAAAAGGTTATAGCTTGCTTTCATGGTATTGGTTTGCTTTATAAGATTCTTTAGAAAACCTGCTCTTCGAATGTCATGCTCTTTGCAACTTCAGAAGGAAGCCCTTTTTGTCCTAGTTTTATAGCTTAACTTGGTTTCTGTTAAGATCATCTTTCTTATATTTGGAATCAGAGGGAAGGGGGGCTGGGGTATGGTTACGTACCGACTTCCTTAGGTAGACAATCGGAGTAGTTTGTGTGTAGAAAATCCTCAGTCTCCCATGTAGCCTCTTCTTCCGAATGGTTGCTCCATTGGATCTTATACATCTTGATCGTCCTTGCACAGTTGATCTTTCCTAGCAATCCAGAACCTTGGAGAGGTGTTCTTGGTATGATAGATCTGGCTCTATCTCTACATCTGGCTCGGTTATGACCTTCGTTGGTAACCGAAAACACTTCTTTAATTGGGATACATGGAACACATTATGGGTGGCAGACATATTTGGAGGTAACTTCAACTTGTATGCCACCATGCTTCTATGATCTCATAAGGTCCAATGTAGCGAGGGGCTAGCTTGACTTTGATCCCAAATCTTTGTACTCCTTTCTGGGTGATACTTTCAAATATAAGTAATCTCCCACATCGAAATGTAGGGGTTTCCTTCTCTTGTCGTGGTAACTCTTTTGCCTGGCCTGAGCAGTTTCTAGGTTCTTCCTGATTACTTTGACTTTCCTTCGGCTTCCGGCACCAGGTCGAGTCCAAAAATTTCTCTCTCTCCGGGCTGTGACCAGTTGAGGGTTGTTCGACACCTTCTTCCATATAGGGCTTCAAAAGGTGCCATCTTCAGACTGGAATGATAATTGTTGTTATAAGCAAACTCTGCCAAAGAGAGGCCCTTGTCCCAGTTCTTGCTGTAATCGATCACACAAGCCCTCAGCATATCTTCAAGAATCTGATTTACCCTTTTGGTCTGACCATTAGTTTGAGGGTGGTAAGCTGAACTTCTTACCAGCTTGGTTCCCAAGGACTCTTGCAATTGCTCCCAAAATCTGGCTATGAATTGGTCTCCTCGGTCAGAGACAATTGTCCGGGGTAACCCATGCAAACACACAATTCAGTCAATATACAATTATGCATAATTATGAGCCTTATTGGTGGTGTGCACTGGAAAAAATGAGCCACTTTTGTTAATCGGTACACAATGACCCAGATTGAATCATGATGTCGAGAGGTGTTGGGCAGACCCACAATGAAATCCATGCTGATGTCATCCCATTTCCATGAAGGTATCGACATGGGTTGCAAGGCACCAGCTGGCTTTAAGTGGGTTGCCTTTATCCTTTGACATGTGTCACATTCTGACACATACTTGGCTATCTCTCTTTTTATCCTTGTACACCAATATAGGGGTTTCAGGTCATAGTACATCTTGGTGCTTCCTGGGTGCATGGAGAATTTGGAGAGGTGTGCCTCATCAAAAATTTTCTTCTTGAGGTCCCTATTTTTAGGAACTACTAGTCTGTCATTGAACCATAGTATCCCCTTGTTGTCTTGGCAAAAGCACTCATACTTCTCCACTTTCTGGTTAAGATTCTCTTTGATGATTTGTACTCCCTTGTCACTGAGTTGGGCCATAATAATCTGGTCTAACAAGGTTGGTTCGACGAAGATGTAAGTCAAGGTACCAGAAGGAATTACTTCAATCCTCATGTTACTCAACTCATCACATAGGGTATTGATGTGAGAATCCATTACCATACGATTGCATTGTGACTTCCGACTTAGGGCATCTGCTACCACATTAGCCTTCTCAGAGTGGTAGTGCACTTCCAAGTCATAGTCCTTGATCAATTCTAGCCATCTTCTCTGTCTCATGTTGAGACCAGCCTGAGTAAAGATGTACTTGAGGCTCTTGTGATCTGTATAGATGTTGCAGTGAGTTCCCATCAATTAACGCCTCCACATTTTTAGGGCATGAACCACGGCTGCCAACTCTAAGTCATGAGTAGGATAATTTTTCTCATGAGCTCTGAGTGCTCTTGATGCATAGGCAATGACTTGGTTGTCTTGCATCAAAACACAACCCAATCTAGTGCCAAAGGCATCGCAATACACATCAAACGACTTGTTGTTATCAGGCTGCGCCAACACAAGTGCTGTGGTCAGATGTTGCCTCAAGGTGTGAAAGGCATCTTCACATTTCTGACCCCATTCAAATTTTGCTCCTTTCTTCAACAGTTCTGTCATGGTCTTAGCAATTTGGGAGAAATCTTGAATGAACCACCGATAATACCCGGCCAATCCTAGGAAGCTCCGAATCTGACGAACAGTGGCAGGTGGCTCCCAATTCATCACCTCTTGCACTTTATCCGGATCAACTGCTATGCCATCTTGAGAGATAGTGTGACCCAAGAATTTAATCTCCTTCAGCCAGAAATCACACTTTGACAATTTGGCATAAAGGCGGTGTTCTCTCAGATGTTGGAGCACTACATGCAAATGATCGGCATGCTCTTCTTCATTTCTTGAGTATACTAAGATATCATTGATGAAAACGACCACAAATTTGTCCAGTTCGGGCATGAATACTGAATTCATCAGGTACATGAAGTATGCAGGTGCATTCGTCAACCCAAATGACATCACCAAATATTCATACAGCCCATATCTGGTTGAGAAGACCGTCTTTGGAATATCACTTGCTCGTATCTTGATTTGGTGGTAGCCGAAGCGAAGATCTATTTTGGAAAACACCTTAGCTCCAACCAATTGGTCGAAAAGAACATCAATACGAGGCAAAGGATACTTGTTTTGATAGTCATCGCATTGAGCGGTTGGTAATCTATGCATAACCTTAAGCTTTCATCCTTCTTCACAAACAAGGCTGGACATCACCAAGGTGAAGTACTTGGGCAGATGAATCCCTTGTCCAACAACTCTTGCAACTGCTTCTTCAACTCTGCCAGTTTGGCGGGTGGCATCCGGTAGGGCCTCTTGGATATAGGTGTCGTTCCCGGTTGCAATTCAATGGCGAACTCGATATCCCAATCCGGCGGCATTCCTGGCTACTCATCAGGAAAGACATCAGCATACTCACAGACCACTGGAATTTTCTTTAGGGGTAGCTCTATCATGGAAAAGGCACATGATCAAGTGGTCTCTTGACTAGGAAAATATAAGGTAAATTTCTCGCAAGTCAGGGAATGGACTTCAACGATGCGATTTGCGACATCTAGTACCACTTGGTGCTGGGTCATCCAATCGGTGCCCAAAATGATATCCACATTATCCGTCCCCAAAATGAGGAGGGTGGTTTTGCACACCTTGCTTCCCAGCTGGTTGGGTATACTACAGTTTAGTTGGTTTGTTGCAATTTTGCCCCCAAGCGTTGCTATCATGAAAGCCCCTTGGGTATGATAGAAAGGCAGTTGACATTTGACACTAAACTTCTGACTAATGAAGCTATGTGATGCACTAGAGTCAAACAGAATCAATGCAGGTTGATTAAAAATGGAAAAAGTACCACTCATGATGGGTGCTCCTTCAGGTAGCTCCTCCAGAGTAGTGAAGTTGAGCTTCCCTTGCCTGACTTGCACCTTTTGCTTCTTCCCTTTGTTTTGGTTGGGTGCTGGCATCTGCCTTGGCTGATTCCGCGGGCAATTCTTGGCATAGTGGCCTACATTGCCACACGTGAAGCATTTGTTTCCGTTCCCTTGGCGAAACTGCTGATGCTGCTGCTGAGGCTGATTATTCCTTAGAGCGGGAGCGGGGAAACAGTTGGGTACTTGCTGCTGCTGTGGTGGCCTGATGACCCATCTCCCTGCTTGCTGCTAGGATCCCCTGCTCTGACTGTTGGAGATAATCTGGAATCTCTAAGGTGGAGCTGAGGACCCTGACATTGGTGATTTCCTCTTCTTCTCTGCCCGATGGGCTACAATACAGTCTTCCTGTGATATGGCAAGATTGACCAGTTCGTTGTAGCTGTGAGCATGAACAATTTTGAGGCACTCATGAAGCTTGGTGTTGAGTCCCCTTCTGAAATGGTCTCTCTTCTTCTCATCTGAATCTGCATGATAACCCGCGTATTGGCACAGGTTGTTGAAGGCCTGGGCATACTGTAGCACAGTGCGGGTTCCCTGAGTTAGTGCCAAGAACTCATTGAGCTTGCGATCCAAAATCTCTGCTGGAATATGGTGTCCTCTAAAAGTCGTCTTGAATTCCTCCCATGTCACCACATGGTTAGCAGGTAACATGGCGTGGAAATGGTCCCACCATGTCCTAGCAGGTCCATGGAGCTGCTGTGCGGCGAAGCGGGTCTTCGCGTCGTTAGGGCAAGCTCCCGTGAGGAGTGGGAACTTGGACTCCACAACCCTGAGCTACATGTCGGCGTCTAGCAGACCTTCGCCTTGGTGAAAAGTGGCAGTTGCGTGCTCAAGAACTCCTGATATGTCACCGCAGCCGGTGGACGTTGCTACTTGCCTCCACCATACTACTGAGGGTGGGGCTGGCGCTGCACCAGCTGCCGCAGAATCTCGTTCTACTGATCCATTAGCTCCTGCATCGTGGGAGCTAGAGGAGGTGGTGGGGGAACCTGCTCGTTCTGCCCGCGACGTGGTCTAGCTGCCATCTAAAAACAGGAATTTCATTGTTGTCGCCTCGATTCATGGTTCCAAACAGAATTCTTTATATTATGAGAAGAAAAATGACATAACATAATATTGAACCAAACGAGGATAACATTCCTACATTCATTTCATTGTTCATAAAAGTTCTCCCCGAGTTACAACATTTTAGGGGATCCACCCTTAAGCCTAGTCCAAAAGTTGGTACCAAAACTAAGCTCGCGTGGGTTCCTGTCCTCCTAACATGTTAAACTAACCCGTCAACCCTGAGTGGTAGAGGTAACACTGGATGCAGGTGAAGGGGGCACTCCGGAGGGAGCCACATTCGGTCCGGAAGCAGGCTCTATCTCCTCGGGATCCTCCTCTCCCTCACTGTCTACCTCATTAGCTTCCATGTCTTGGTGGTGCATTTCTAGGTGGTCGTTGGCCTCCGCAAGCTCTTCCTACACATCGTGGAGCTAGATCTCCAGGATATCGATGGTATTATCCCGGATCTCCACCTACTGCTCCAAAGTCAAGATGCGCTGGTTCATCTGTTCTACCTATAGATCTTTCACCAATTCCGAAGACAAGTCGACTACGAAGTCCTCCTAATTGTCGAGGGTCATCTTTATAGCCTGAGCAAGCCCAGTGAGGTGTGTCATGGCATCGCTAAGCAAGGCCTGTAGGCAGTACAGTGCACTCATGCACTGGATGGTGATCCTCCCAATATGGTCGAGATGCATGGCCCACACGTCCTTCACGTGACTCACTCTGTTGCACCACATTGGGTCATCCCTCTTCTCAGCGGGGAAGAGTCCAAGTGGGTGCATCATCATCTCCAAGGGATGATATTCGCAGAAGGTCATCAAGGCTTTTAGCACTGCGGCCTCCGTGGTGTCATCTGCCCTAGACCCGACAGTCTCGGAATCAAGGGAACACCACCTAGGCTGTAGAGGGTGAGACTCCAGGGTTAGCCAAACCCTGCAACATGGCACCCGATGCTCCTCGTATAGCTGCACCATATATAGAGGGGGTGTAGGGTATCTGGCGGAGCAGAGCACCTCCCACAAGATAGAGGGAAAGCCCTCGTGGGAAAGGTAGTCAAAACTGAAGCGAGTGTCTCCTCCATTGGCGGGGGTGGGTGAAGTCTTCTGTGAAAGAGGGTTAGATGTAAGTGCTAAGGTAGCGGTAAGGAGATAAGTGTGCTCAAATTTTTAAGGAGGCGGATCAACATAGATTTATCTATTCCAACTCATTTCTTGCTACCTATTTTTAACTAATGTTTGTTAGGGGTCATGATTCGATGCATTTTCCTTAACTTTTAATTTTTTCTTGTTTTATAATGCATGCATGCTTGAATGAACGTCCTCTCATAGATCAAAGGGGTGCTCCTTGGGGCATCCCTACTATCCTCGTTTTGGCCTTTATGGCCTATTTATATAGCCACCTATCTACCCAACTATTCTTAAGGCCTTTTGTCCTAGGTCTAGCGTTCTAGTCCTGATGATCCAACACTGGTTTCTAAGCAAATTTTATTTTTGAAAAGTTGGCATTCATGACTTATTGATTCCTCTGTAATGGTAATCGCTCTAATACCAGTTGTGGCAGAACCACCCGGATTATTCTAGCTTAAGTGCCCCAGTCGCACCCTTAAAGGCAGCAACACACTTAAACCGGAATAAACCGTTTAGTTCTTCGGATCTCGTCCGATAGAGCCACTTACCAAGGATCAAGTACCATTAGCTCACTCGATGGTGAGGCTCAAAGAGAGTACAATAAACATGAAACCACAAATTAAAGTACTGAAGTTATTACATAAATCGGAGTTTGATAAAAGATAACAAGTTCTTAATAATGCAGTGGATAATCGATAACGACGATACTGAGGAATAGGGCAAGGCCTAGCCCACTACTCCTCCTGGTCCTCTTCTGCCAAGGCGGCATCCTATTTGACCGTCCAACCTGGTGACAGGGTGGAAGGCCAAGTCACACCATCAACCATGTCCTGTAGTGTAACACTATAAAAATCATCAAATAATAATAATGCATTTAGTTATTAATGGTAATTATGGCAATAAATTTTTCATTCAAGTGTTTGTTATTTATTTGCATTTGAAATAATTTTTGATTGCTCATGATTGATTTTGGTTATTGAATAGCATTTCTTCTTAAATGAAAATCCAAATAAATAATATAATAATTATTAGTCCAAAAATAAATATTTAATTTATAAATAATTTTGGTTTAATTATTCTGAATTTTAGGGTTATTTAAAAATATATTTTGAAACTAGAAAAGAAATTAAAAAAAGAAAAGAAAAAATACAAAACCCTAGCCTACCAGGCCAATTTCAGCCCAACCAAACCCTAACCGCCTTTTGGCCCATCAGGGCCCATCAGCGCCGCCGCCACCTGCTCCCTCCTCCTCCCTTCTCTCCCTGCTGGCCACCGCCACCACCTCTCTCTCCTCCCTTCCCCCTTTTTCTCCCACGCCGCCAACCGAGCGCCCGCGTCCGAGCCAGCCCAACGCCAAGGCCACCCGGGCCCCAACGCAGCCGTCACGCCGAGCCTGACCAGCCCCGCCGCGTCCCCAAGGACCGCGCCCCTGCACGCCACGCCGCAAGCCCCGACGCGCCGCGAGGTCCCTGGCCACCGTGCGCGCGCCCCTGCCCAGCCGCTTGCCGAGCCGGCCGCCCTGCGCCCAAGACCCGACGCCCCGACCGCTCCTAGAGCCGCGCTCGACCCCGAGCCAACCGCGCCGACCGTTCGTCTCTCGAGTTATGGAGCTTCATGCAGCAGTTACTCCCTCCCCACGTCTTCCCCATTGATGAACGCCATCAATGGCACCTTGAACCCGCCGGCCATACCTCTCTCTCACCCCGGCACCCTCTCCCCTTCCCTCCCATTCTCTATAAATTGGACAGCCACTCTCTTCCTCCCCGAGCTCCCTCTCTCTCATGCGCTCCTCACTCTTTTGCTCGCCCATGCCATCGCCGGAGTCCGTGGAGCCTCGTCGGAGCTTGTACCTCGCCTTTCCTTGCTCGACCGACCTCCCTTATCGAGTCCATCCCTGCACATGAGCGAGGACCCAAGGCTGAAGACAAACCAAAATGTTGATTTATTTTCTAAAGCATGTTTTGAATTAATTTATGAATCTTGTGAATTATCGTTGTAATATTGAGATGATGTGATTTGGTGATTCACGTGTATGATTTTAGAGATTTCGATGTATACGTGTAGCCAAAATCAAACCCCGTGACAATGTTTTGAATATGTGTATGATTTTATAATTTTAAAAATCAATATGGTCACTATTCACTACCTCAGTGATTTTCATACTAGAATACGTTTACAATTAAACCTCGCTCTAGCACATGGAATGATATTGGTTATTATTGATATAAGTATAATTTTTATTGATATAAGAAAAATAGAAGAAATACTAGGCCACGTATTCCCGGTCAGATGAAAATATAGATGTTACTAGTCATGATAAATGTATTCATAAGTATAGCACTTAAATTACTTAGAATTAGTAAAATACTTATTTATGTCATAATAACCATGAATATATTATTAAAAGTCCCATTTAGTAATCTACATTAATTCTTAGAATATTAATGTTAGAAGAATTATAAATAAACAATTTTTAGTTATAGTATAAATTCTATTTAGAAAAGAAAGGAGAAAACCGAAAGAGTAGAATTTATAATATGTTAAAATGACTTAACTAGGCACTCATACTTTTCTAATAAAGAAATTGATAGTTATGTTGGTAAACATAGGTTTCTTACTAAAGAATTATATAACTTGTTTCTAGTTTAAAATGACCTTTTAATAGATATCATATTTAACAAGGTTCGTTATAGATGTTTAAGTATAGCCGTATTAAATAGAAACTTAAAAGAATATGTAGACCATATGTTTCTTAATAAAAGTAGAAGATAAATATATGTCCAATTAATAGATTATTTATATTTTCTTAATTAAAAGATAACAAGGGTCATTGCTTTATAAACTAAAATGATAGTTTATACATAATTTTCTTTCTAATGAATTAGATCATTTGTTCCTACAATAGAATTAAAGATAATTAATAGATTAATTATCCTTTATCATAATTTATTAATCAAACCTATAGTCAATTTGTTCTTAACTAGATTTATGGCATGATTAATGACTTCATAGAATTTAGTCCACATTATATACGAATCACTTAGCTTTTGCTAAAGGATAAAATAAAGTAATAAGAGTTTAAGTTCTTTTATAACTTAAAATGTTACTTTATATATTGACTTCGAATATAATAATATAGGCTATGTGTTTTCTAATGAAATTAAAAGATGGTTATTCGTTCATTATCTTTTACACGACAATCCACTTAAAGGCCTATAACCTAGTTTTTTCATAAAATAGGTGTTCAACAATAATGATCTTTTCACCTAAAACCTATTTAGACTTATATCGTGGTTTATCATAAGTGAAGGTTTAACAATGATTTATAATATGTTCCATAATGCTTCTAAAATTAATAACGTGTTTCGTAGCCCATTACCTTAGATATATAACATATATCTTTTCTAAAAAGGTTAAAAAGGTTTAATATTGTTATAACATGTTTTATCACCTTATAAACCCTTAATTTTAGACATATCACATATGACGTTTTATAAAAGATTAAAATGGTGAACCTAATATTTGCATATTTTAATTAAGATATTTTAAGCTCATGTCTTGTTTTATAAAGTATAGACCACACATTTTTGAAAAGAATACCTTCTTATTATAACCATTACTGGCGACGTTTTTGAAAAGCGAACGCTCTTTTCGTTAGGCTTTCTTTTAGCTTTATGTATGGTGAATGTGGTATGTTATTGAGTGGTGTTTGTTCTTCTTGTTTGTTTGTGTGATATTCAGTGGTTGATCTAGTAGTTAAGGATCAAGATCTATTCAGATCCATGGAAGAAACTCAAGTTTTCAATAAGCAGGGCAAGTGGACTTCTCCCTCTGCATACTCTGTTTGATCCCAAACAATACATTTAATAAAGTTTATTCTTGGATATATATGCATAATTTGAAGGGTTACCTATTCGGATACACCTAACCTTTCCTACCATATTCCTTGATCAAACTTGGGTATTATACTTTACCTTCGTAGCTATGCTATTGCTACAACTTAACTTTATGCAGTCACTCTGGGTTGTGATATTAATGTTCCAAATGGTAAGTTTACATTATTGTTGCTAATCCGACGATTAAGCAAGATCATATGATTTAATTGGAACATAGAGTGATCACCGAGGAAAACAGTGCTACCATGAGGGTGGTATGGGACGCCCTTGGCTAAATAACTAGGGAAGTCTTATGTTGGGTGCTAGTCGTGGTCGACCGGAATGGGGGCATCTGGCAAGCACTTATAGTTCCGGCTTAGGCCGATTGGAAACGGGCATAGTTCCCAAAGCTTTACCCTACAGACTGGACTATAAGTTGGTTACGTTAGGTGTGCTTTATGCAGTTTGACCATTTCCAGCATTTGCATAATGAGGACTCTATGGAAAAGCCTCGTAGTGAGATCCTAGCCATTTACCTCGGAAGTGAATACGGCTCTAGCTAACCCAGGCTAGAAGGGAATCGTGACTCATGGGTAAAGATGTGCCACCTCTACAGAGTGTAAAACTGATATATCAGCCGTGCTGACAGTTATGAGCAGCCTAGACTCCGCACATGATAAATGAACTTGAAGATGGAAATAAATTGAGATCCGATGATCTGCCAATGGTTTGTTCAAGTGGTTTCACTTAAGTGTTTTTGATATACTCTTATACCTTTGTTTAATGGGAATACTTGGGATTCACACTTATTAGTAAGACATGTGTTGTTAATAAAATGTTGACCAACTAAAATGCTTACTGCTCAACATTGGCCTCACCTTGTTAAACTTGCATTAATTTTCCCCCACTTGTTGAGCCTCGACCATAAGTGAGCTCACCCTTGCTTAAATTTTGATCAGAAGTTTGCAGATGAAGTTATGATGCTGAGCTCCATGGATGCTAGTCTAGTGATACCCCCGGTCATCTTCCTGTGGATGGATGTCCATGTTTCGCTGTACTTTGATGAATAAAGGTTAAGACATTATGTCTGTTCGAAGTGTAATATGTTAATATAATCGTTATTTACTCTTTTATGCATTGTTCTTTTGATATATTACACTTGTGACATCAACATATATGTGGAAATAGATCCTAGCACACATATGCGATGCATCCGGCTCTGCCCTTAGAAACGGGTGTGACATGTAGTGTACCTGAAAAAAATATGCCACAAGCAAGGCTGAGTATACTAATACTCAGCTAGACTTACCCGGTGTGAGGAGTCTACTCCTCTACCTCTAGACCATGAAGCTGTTTGGCTGAGGGGTTTGGTTTGCCAAAAGCACTAGCTGAGTCCATAAACAATTTTAGCTTTTCGAGTTCTAGCATGTTTAGTTAAGCTAGGTTTGCTCCTCTCTAGGCATACATGGTAACAATCATTTAGTGTAATCAACATGTTATCTCAAAAAACCTCATTTCACTTTTTACTCGATGCAATACAAGGGGTCAAGCAGTTTCATTAACTGTGAGAAGTAGACGATTCGAATCGAGTTTTAACCTTGCAAGGTAAACCTAAACACACGACATGTAGGGGCACTCCGTCCCCACCACACGTCAGTCGTCCCCATCGATTCCCCATTCACGGCCAGGGCTCACCGCCTTGCCCCACTGACCCCAGCTGCCACCATGCAGTGGCTGCACTTGCACCCACCATAGCTAGCATGGGAGACCCCGTCTCAGGACAAGTGAGGGATAAAGTCCACACCTGGCTTCACTCAGGTACTAGGTTTACTGGTTACCATATTTTTCGACATGTCTTTAGTACTTTCAAACGCTTGACTCAGGTATCCACACATTAATCCTTAATTCCATTTCTGTCTCATAGACAAGGCATCCACCCTGGATCCAAGTCCAAAGACCATCATAGATCCCGATATCAAGATGAATACAATCAATTCGTGACCTCGTGCGAGTGCTAGAAAAATCACTCAACTTCTACCGAGATCCCTAATTAGCAAAGTAGCTACTGGACCTAGCATACTAGGGTTTCAAGCAACTCCTACACTTAAGTGCACATTACAAACCTACAAACATTAAGTGTAGTAAAATAGTATATATAAACGATTATGCTTAAAACCGGGGCTTGCCTTCAAAAGCTAGGGTTGCAGGGAGGTCCTCGGTGGCAGGCTCTAGAGCTGGCTCCTAGACTTCCTCTTGGGTAACTCCTTGCTCGGGGATGAGCATGTACTCTCCATCAGCGAGGTTGCAATCTAATAAATGCAATGAATAAGATACATGTATGCTATGATATGCAATTTAGTAACTATGATGCATGGTGAAGTAACTAAGTTAGCAAGACACAACTTAGTCTTACTATTGAAGGCTTTAGTAGTACACTTAGTGATTAGAACCAGGTGTGGCCATGGACTAGAAGGTTGGGTTAACTTAGTACTTAACAATTATTTTGATGGCTTAAGAAGGTTTTTGCTGAAATTATTATGTGTAGGATTAATCACTTCTCCCAACTCTCTCTTTTTCCTTTTCTATTCATATCTTTAGAGTGGATTTGAACTACAATATTGATTTAAAAATTTCCAAAACTCCTGTACAATTTACAGTGGCTTCCCACTAGTTCACATAAGTTTGTCTCAAAAAATGAGGCAAAAAATGAGAGTGGTTTTCTCTGCACAAAAATATTAAAACCTAGGGCAGAGAGGGTACTTTGAACTATAACTCTTATCTAGGAGTGGATTCTACCCTAAGGGTTATTTTTGCTGGTATCTAGGTGCATTAACATGATTCTATGCCAAATTGTAGCCAAAGATACATAATGGTTAATTAATGGTGATTTTCTAAAGTTTGGGGGCTTAGTGGTGCTTTCTACTACCACACTATTTGAAAAATGTCCAACAACAGATTTTCCAATTTTTCTAGTTTCTTCTTTGTGCAAGAGCAATCATTTTTAAAGTTGGTTATTGTTACTTATAGGGGATGGGTTGCATGATTTCTTAGAATATATGGTCTTTTTCATGGGGCATGGGGTGGGGTGTATTACACTGTATTTTCACCTTAGTTGTATATTTTTCCCTTATAGTACACATCATAAGTACTTCGGGATAAATAGAGTTGCTCCCTGTTTTCCACTTTTAGTCTTTCTTTTGATTTTTTTGAAGTATTGGCAAAATCCTAGTTTTATTTGTTTAACCTATCTATTTTTCTTATGAACTTTATCACTTGATCATGCTAGGAAAAATACTATTGCTCTCTGGTTTACATTTTTAGTGTCTTTTTCTATTTTTCCAAGGTTGGGGTAGAAATAAGTTTAAATGAACAATCCTTGCTTAACCTTATGTATCGGGGTAATTAGTATTTTTTGATGGTGTAACTACATGCTGGGCAACTCCACAAATTTTCTGAGTTCCAGTGTAACTGTTCTTCTACTTTTCCCTCTATTTTCTTGTTTTAGGAAGTTTTCAACATTAAATCAAAAGTCCTTGATCAGATACATAAACTACCTAGTTTTATATTTTTAACAGGTAGAGCACTTTATTTGTGTTGGAGCAAAATTGGTTTCATAATTTTTGGGCTAGTATTACTCAAGTTACACTTTTTTGAAGTTCTCTGCTGAAATAAAAGGAAGGAAAAGAAAGAAAAGCCAACTTGTGCTGGGGTCCCTGGGCTTTTCTACTGTTCGTATTAAATCTAGGTCCCTAGAGCACTATTCATTCATGTCTCTGACAGTGCGAAAACCCCCTGGGTTTTTCCCATCCTTAACCCGTGCTCCACCCTCGCCGGAACAGTAAACGCGAACTCCGGTGAGCGATTGTACCTTATCGGCGGCGGTAGCGAGTCGGGGAAGAGGTCGGGGGGTCTCGTGGGGTCCGGTGATCTTGGTGACGGCGACGACTGGTTGGAGGAGGCCGATGGCGTCCGATCCTCGCGTACAGGCAGGCGGAGAAGGTCCGACGGCGGTGATCCTCGCCTCTAGTGTGGGTAGGCTTCCAAAGAGAAGCCTAGGAGCTTCACCAGGCTCTGGTGAAGTCGTTCGTGTGCTTCGACTCGGCAGTGGTGGCTCGGGTTGGCCGGTCCACGTTCACCGACGTGCGCGCGTTGAGTGGCGGATGGGAGTAGACCTCACTAGCATGGTAGGGCTCAATTAAATTGGTCAGCGAGCTATGGGAAGGTGTTGGGGAGTCGCTGGCGAGTTTAGCTGGGTGTGGGAGTGACTATGACAAGCTGGCCATGACGGTCGTGCTCTGGCGATGGTGGCGGGCGGTAGTCCTTACTCTCTGCAGCAAACTCTGGTGATCTCCGGCTCGGGCGGTAGTGAGGACATGCGAGGGAGTACGGCCGAGGCCTTGCGGCTCTTATAGGCATGGGCATGGGTGCACGGTCGGGCGCGTACTGGCGCAGGCGCACGGTCGGGCGTGCACCGGCGCGTCAGCTGTAACACCCCTGGTGTTACTACCACAACAACTTGAGCATAACATCATAAACATTAGCATAACATGTGATTGTCACACCTAGAGTGCATTGACTAGGCAAAAATTTCAAATATGTTGTATTGATGTGACATTTCATGGGTGAAACCATAGGGTACAGTACTTAACCCTAAACTAGGCTTAGAAGAATAAACAAAGCCTAAACAAGAAGAAGCTTCAAAACTTATTAGTAATGATCATAAAATGTCACCATGGATGGACTTAAGTAGCATCCAAACCCTAGAAGTACCAAAAACCCTAAATAGACCCCTAGAAAACCCTGGACTGAAACCCTAAGGGGTTATATGCAAAATGTGCACACTTTTAGACCTAAGTGAAAAAATCATGGAAATAGGGTACCTCATGTCAAATGGTTCACATGTTTGAAGATTTACAAGCCAAAAGGTGTGAATTGGGCTTATTTGCAAAAAGGCCATTCAATTCCTTTTATAAGGCTAAGTCTGAATTTCAGTGAATGGGATCAACTTTGAAGCCCTGTAATTTCAAAACTATAAGGATTTTGCCCTAGGTCAGCACATCAAATTTTTATAGCTATGTAAGGAGAATAACTTTGCTATAGGGATTAAGCCTTGGTCACATGAAAAATTTGGAGTAAAATGAGCCCAAAGTCGGGTTGTTAGACTGCCCTTGGTCTGAATTCAGACAAACACTGAGATTGGGGCAATCTTTGAACTAGGATTCGACCATGATCCTGTGGGAATTTGACTAGGGATGCAATAACAAAAGTGAATATGGTTTATAGATCTATAACTTTGATGCAGTTGGGTGATGAGGTTGTCACATAGAATTTGGAGAAAATCTGCCTTGATTGTGCTCCGTCAGGCACTTTAAACAGAGATTCCAATGGTACAGTAGCAGAAATATCTCAATTACAGTGCATCTCGCCGCTGGTGACCCTTCGCCGCGATTGACGCCGATCGTCACGATTCGTGCGCCGTGACTTGCAGATAACCGTGGGCAAGGAAGGATCTCAACTCGGGAAAGGGAGAGAGACTTATCGTCAGACTGTTCACCGTGACACTTGCCGCGCAGTGGACAGTGGTGTCCTCGTCAGAGTTCACCAACGATTGTAGCCGTGCCACGTGCTTAGAATATCTACCACGTCGCAGTAGATATCCATAGGAGGTCAGTTCATCGCCGGAGGCATTACCCCGGGGAGCGCCATGATAGTTTATGCCAGTGACTCACCTCTCCTCTCGGCCACCGGTCTCCCCTTTCAAAATTGGACACCACCGCTTAGTGCTCCTATAAATTGATGGCCTGGTCTGTTGCACCATGTTATCACGAAGCCTGAGCACCCATTCCCGCCTTCAATTGGCCACCATAGCCAGAGAATTTCCTTCTTCCCCCAATTTGGTCGACTGCACCGCCGTGAACCACCTCATCGCGGCTAGCTGCTTCCAGGTCCGCCCTCGCTCTTTTTGTCCGTGTTTTAGCGCCCACACGTGCTTGTGATCGTCATCTGCTTAGCCCATTGAGCTTGACTTCACTTAATCAACCGGAACATCTTGATCGATGTACGGTGTCTGCTACCATCGTGGTCAGGCACATCCTGGTCCGGATTAATCAAATTAGAGCATGTTCTAGGGTCGCCTCGGGTCGGTAATCCTTACCCAGCAGCTAGTTTGGGCAGCCGCCGTTGTTCTTGGTTCGTCCGAGTAACGGGATGGTCGACGGTGAGCATGCCGTGGTCTAGGGGTCGGGTTAGAGAAGAAACAGAACTGGAGGGGGGGAGGGTTTGTAAGGTGTCAGTGACACAGGTAATAGCCCGTTGGACGCTGTTCAAGTTATTTAAAACGACAAGGACCTTTTGGTAAGATCGGCAGCACGGGTGCTGGCACGCGTGACTTTGCTTGGGCACGGGCCAGGGTGGGCCGGTTTCAGCCCAGCACTGTAGAATCTTTTCCTTTTTCCTGTTCTACCAGAATTAGATAATTTCTAGAAAATTACAGAAAAATTCTTAAAATACAAGACCAATTTTTCTAGGCTCCTATTTTTCTATAGTACTTAATAAAAATAGTTTTATGATTATTAGTTCCAATAGGAAATTATGGGACATTTAAAATAGACAAAAACCATACATCTGGAATTTTAGAAAGTAATTAATAATCCCAAAATTCACCAAACTATTTAAATAAGCTTTAGATATTATTTAGAAGCCTTGGGTAAAATTTGCTATGATTTGGACCATGTTTGATACCTAGAACCCAAAACCCTAGTCCCCTGCCCTATGAACTTCACTATAAACTCCAAAAACCCTAGTTTCCCGGAGATCCGTGAAGGAAAGTTATATTCAAGACTTAAGATAATATACTTTTGTTATCTTTGCACTTTCATGAGCATACATAAGCATTCATGATTATATATGGCTATATATAGAAAACGAGGAAGAGATAGAAGCCGAAGAAGCAAGGACTACACCACCACCTAAAGAACCTCAGGGAGGAAACTGCTTTTACTTTGACATCTGTGGAGCAGAGCCTGATTCACCTATCACACAAGGCAAGCCTCGGTGCATTTGTCACCTCCTTGCTATTTTGAAATCTTTCTCACTTACTTGATGCATTAGGTGATAGGAGTTGTGTGCTAAACCAATTGCTGTATTTCCTTCCTTGGATTTGATTACTTTCTTCTTAATCCCCTGTTTTACAAAAAGGTTTTTCTTATGCTTAGCTTTGCTCTAGAAAAACAAAATGTTTTGTTTTGACAAAAGATGATGCTTCAAAGTGGGTGGGATGTTTTCAAAAAATAAAACTTGATGGTGGATCCATCATGACCATGATGGGTTCAACATCGAAAAAGATGTACCTCTGCCAGGTACCAAACTTTGGGTTTGAAATGATAAAGCTAAGACCGGGCGGGTGACTTGCACAAGAAGAGAGTCTCAGTGTAGTGTCTCCGTCTGAGTCGATTAAGGACTTTCTCGATGTAGGCTTGCTGATCGAGGACCCTTTAACTGGTCACATGCCTCATCATGGGTAAGCTTTGTCTCGGGCAGACTAATACCAGAATAAGATAACATGCAATGGGAGTGGAGAGATGGCGAGAGTAGCGTGTACCCTCCGTGGCAAGAGGCTGGACGGTGGTGTATCTGTGCTCTCAGTTGGCGTGAACCTGATCTGGTCTTAAGAAACCCGGTGGTGAGTTGACATATGCAAGGGTTAAGTGCTACATATGTCGTGTGATTGGAGATCCTCAGCTGAGTATAATCGATTCAGATCGCCGTAACTTCACGGACATGAAGACTTGGTCACTGCCCTACACATAGCATTCCAGTGAACAAGAAGGGTTGAAAAGAAATTGGCTAGTATAGGTCAAGTGCTTGAACTAGGGTACCAAGAACTCTAGAACTCAAGTAATGACTTAACTTGCTAATAAAACTGGACTTTTAAGGATCCACTATTAGTAAGCATTTCTGCAAACAGAGTCATTAATTATTGAAAAGCCATAACTTGATCCCCAAAGGCCAGCATTTCCTTGAGAGTCTTTTATTTTGACGGGTAAGACTTGTGAAAGTACACTTCATACTTAGGCTTTGTCCCATGCTGTTTTAGGTGAAAAAGCAGCAAATTTTTGTTGCTTCTGTTCCAAGGTGGTGCCTAAAGAAGAAAATCAAGACTGAAGCGGCGAGAGGAAGGGTCCTCCGTTAAGAAAAACTTTTTACTATTTATCGCGAGGGGTTTTTGCCTCCCAGGTTATGTAATAATATTACTTCAGCACTCCTATATTTGCTATGTCTGTAATAATTCTACTCTTTCTTACTTTAAAATAATGTAAGTTATTGTAACTGCTTCCGCATTCTCGTACCTCCGATGTGTTGTAATGTCTGCGTGATGGGTGAAACGCTCTTGGGCAAGGTAAAGAATATAGATACCGAACTTGTCAAGTGATCAGGGGCACCTGCAGGGTTGTCTGAGGTCCATTGGACAAGGACAACTGTAGGTGAGCCTAATGACTTGGGAGGTTCTGTCACATCAGCCACGGTCGAGCACGTTGCGTTTTGCTTCTACTAATGTTGCAGTGCTCATAGGCTCCAAATCTTCGTGTATTTGGGAAAGGTTTCATTGTAAGATATGTTCCCCAAACTGAGCTTTGTCGTTTCCGTGTGGAAGCCGAGGGGTTTTCGGGTCTGTGCAGGGAGTTGTCACGTCGCCAACTTGGTTGTGTCTGGCTGCTTCGTCCCGAGGCAATCCCTTGCCAAGATCGTGTCAACCGGCCGGGGTTTGTCTCCAAACTTCGCCGGGGCATGCCTCAGATAATTTGGCGCCACTTTGTTATTTGGACCATGTAGTTTTGAGTTTTGGAACTAGGTGAACGCGGTTGATTTTTGTGTGAAGGTTGGATTTCAGAAATCTGAATTCCTGATTTTTATTTGAAGTCCCCACTTGAGTGGCTGGTTTGAGAATTTTGCAAAATTCCTTTGGTTAAAATTTCTTACTATATTTTGTAGATTAATTAGTGCACTACAACTTTGTTAATTGGTCCAATTCATGATTTTGTGTTTCCCTTAGTCTTTCTACTAAATCTCCCTTTGGTACTCAATTTGCTTAAATAGGGTAGTTCTAGGGTTTGAGCATTTTCTCAATTTGAGGTGCATGATGTGGTTAGGGTATGATTCTTGAGATGAAAAGACATGATTTAGTTTTAGCTCCTCAAGTTTGGTGTCTTTTGCTCAAATTAATCCACATGTGATATGGTCACAATGTGGGCACTAAGGGAAAAACCCTGAGTAACACCTGGGGTGTTACATGTCCCACACCTCAGCGCCATAGTGGTCACCTTTGAGAACAGGCAAGTGTCCTAGCCCTCTTGTTCTAGAATTCAAAATTTGTAGGATTGGTGGTAGTATCTTCCCATTCAACCTTTCTCCAATTTTTTCCTTCTAAAAAAAGAACCATAATCATATCCCTTATCTTGTCAGCAAGCTCAACAACACATAAATCTTTTATATCCTTGATCCAGTTATTGAAAGATTTAGCTACATTGCTTATCACATAGTCACACTTGATTTCAGAATCGAAGTCATACCGATGCCACTTAAGCTTATGATTTGTCTTCAACCAATTCTAAGCTTTAGGAAAAGCTTTAAAAACTGTAGCCATGTGCCTCTCATGAACATCCTTGTCATATGCTCTGGTTGCACGCCACATGTGTCCAACACTTTCACTGGAATGTTTCTTAACAACATTGTTCATCAAATGCCTAAAGCATTCTCTTTGATCAACTTGTGGAAACACATCATGCACTGCATTCAACAAACCTTTGCAAGCATCTGAACAAATAGCCAGTCTAGGAAGATCACCTACAACCTTGTGTAGTTGAGTCATAAACCACCACTAATTGTGTTCAGTTTCTGAGTCTATAAATCCATACGCAACTGGATACATCCAATTGTGACCATCGACACCAGTTGCAGAAGCTAAATGTCCATTCCATCTACCATTGAGTGTTGTGGCATCAACACCAAGACATGGCCTACAACCTGATCAAAACCCCTCAATACAAGGACCAAGTGCACAGAAAAATGGTGTAAATAAGCTTTACAATTAACCACCTTGCATTCGATTTCAATAACACTATCCGGGGACCTCTTCATGACTTCTGCCTTCCAATTATACAGCAACTGAAAACTCTCCTCCTATGTGCCATACAACTAATCCAAAGCCTTCTCTTTTCCCTTTCCAAACTATGTCATAACCAATTGTGCATTTGTAAGCACACTGTAGCTGAATCTGCAACTCCTTAACACCCATCTGAGGATTTTATCGAAGTATAGATATTGCCTTAGAAGCAACCCACTTGCAAGAAGGTGTAGTTGTCTTTCTCCTGCTGCTAGTCGTACAAGTGTGTACATCATTCAACACTGTGACCTGCGTGAACAGTACAAAAAAATATGTAAGTCAAATGTTTATAACAGAAATTAAAGATAAATTTGTGGATTGTGTTAGTGTACAAGTTAGTACCATAACAGCCACCTCGCCCTTCTTTTTGAATCCATTAATAGACTAAGGGCAATCTCCACCCTTGCAATACCCTCTATACCTTGTCTTGCTTGTTGCTTGAATACCCAATTCAAACTCTTTATTTATGGCATACTGCCTCACAGCCCATCGAAAATCATCCATAGTTGCATATACAGTGCCTACATCCATACTTGGATTATCTTTGTCATATTCCATCCTTATCTCCTCTGGAATGTGATCGTTCTATAGCATTATATCATCTTCAGTACCCTCTACATTAAAAAATCTAGAAGCATTGGGTCCATCAGCTTTTGATTTTGATGCACTAGCCATTTCTGCATTGCTCTCATCATTGCGCTTAAAACCAAAAAGCGCATAAACTTGTTCTTCACTGCAAATGTCTACTCTTCCTTCCTCCTCCCTTTCTTCTTGAATTTGTATTAAATCCCAGTCCACCAGTGGAGGTGCTTGATGTAGTAATGGAACTAAAGACTCCATTGCAATGTCCTGATTCAAAGACCAATCCATCTCGACTAGCCTCATTCATGGATACTGCACAAATTAAAGAAATAAATTTAATGGCTTTGATAAAAGGATTGTTTCATAGTAAATATTGTCTGGCATCAACTAATTCATGTATCATAGTTGCAGGTTCTACAATACAACAAATAAATCATGGCCTAACATTTGGTACCCAAATAACAAATACCATTGCAGGACACAAGTACTCTAGGGACATGTTAGAAATATAGGCATTTTCTATGTTATTTTAATTCCATAAATGAACATTATGATGATGACATATAAAAGATGATTAATCATGGTATCAAATATATCCATAACAATATGGATCATGAGAACATAAAACATATGAATCATATAAATCATATAAATATAATAAGCATATAAACTGACGGAACAATTGAAAATAAACAGATAGCAATATAAACAGCATGACTGTAAATTTAAAACAAACAAATATAACATATTACTAGCATGAACAGACATCAGACAAGTAATGATATCATATGATAGAACAGATGAGATAAATTCATGGTTATATATGAAACAGCAGAGATGGACAATATATATAATCTGCAGAACGTAAAACATTAAGGAGCTGAATTGATCATACCCTCCCATGCGCTCTGAGGATCTAGATCCTTGTCCAACTTCACTTGTCATGCCATACGGGATGAAGACGCCAGGAACCAGTGAAGAAGACAACGACGAATGTTGGGCAGTCGCGTTGACGCTCCCTAAAAACCTAATTGCCGATTCCCCGTGCTAGGTCTCGAATGACAAGGGCTTCGGAGGTACCTGCCCTCTCGCTTCTCTGTGCGCGCAGAGTTATGAGATGGAAATACCCACACTTGCGGCTGGACTTTGTTTTCTAAGTTCTGTTCATGTGTACCAAGTGACAGGGGTTCTCCCCTACTTAGCCTCTCGCGGAGGGAAGCTAAAGTAGAAGGGTCGTATGCGGTTGATGGGAAGCTGAATGAGTAAGGTCTCGCGCATGTGGCTGATCAAGAGACGGGCATCTGAAAGGTTTAACCCGGAGTTGAAACTCCCGCGGTTAATGAGTGCTAAAAATTAACACAACCACAACACGCCTCGCCCGCTCGCCGCCTGCCTGCCTGCCTCGCCACGCCACACCACGCCCGGCCCGAGCCCGGCACGGCCAGCGGCAGCGGCGCGCGTGCACGTGTGGCACGCCCTTGTCCGTTTCTTGACTTCTCAAATTAGGTGGAATAATTCCCACCATAAAAGTCAAGCCAACGACCCTTGGACTTCCAATATGGTACTATTGGTATTCTCCACCATTACACACCATAGACTTTATTCAATAAATGTGCCAAGCCCATAAAAGATCCAACAATCCCCACCAAACTCTAGGGTTTGTAATGATGAAGTATCAGAATCACAATCCTTTGATATACCAGTGTTTCGATGGAGACTGTTAAGTTGAACATCCATCTAGAATAAGAGTTTCACTCATTCACAACTGAACAATGGACTAAGCCTTGAATTGACAGTTTTGTGCGAAATGAGATTCGCTCAAATCCTTTGTTGATACTAGGCTGCAAAAGGGCATTCCTACTGTTTAGAAGCATATAAGTCACACTTCAGTGCCTTTCATGAGTATTTAGGGATTACCCAAGTCCCATAGACTATGATCAGTAGTCTGACTCATATAGGTGTATTCCTCAGAAGATGTTCTGTAGGACAACATCTCACCTTTATAAGACTCTTGGAATACATTAAGGTAAATACCATCCTACCTTACAGATAGGAAAGACGTGCATCAGAAATGAGTTAAAGGAAGGGATCTTTCCTCACAATCTACTCCTAGCTTGTTTCTCCACTCTACTTCATGGGATCTCCGATTACATAGAGCAGGTTACCACTACAGTAGATTTCACATGGGTCTCATACCCATTTCTCTCAATGCACTTTCTATCACATTGCATGACGGACCCTTAGTGAATTGATCTGCTAGATTATTCGATGTGTGGACATAATCCACTGTAATAACTCCGAAGTTTTTTAGCTTTCTGACAGATTTCAATCTTCTCTTGACATACCTTGTAGACTTCATATTATTCCTAGAACTGTTAACCTTTGTAATCACCGTTTGGTTGTCACAGTTCATGGAAATAGCTGGTATCGGTTCTTCAACTACCGGTAAATCCAATAGAAAATCACGAAGCCACTCAGCCTTAGCCCCAACAGTGTCTAATGCTGTGAGTTCTGCTTCCATTGTAGACTTCGTTAAGATAGTCTGCTTGCAAGACTTCTAGGAAACAGTGCCACCTCCAAATAGAAACACATATCCGCTTGTGGCATAAAGCTCATCAGCATCAGAAATCTAGTTGGCATCACAATAACCTTCCAGCACTTTTGGATTTCTAGTATAATGAATACCGTATGTCATAGTACCTTTCAAATACCGCAACACTCTCTCAAGAGCACGCCAGTGATCATCTCCTGGTTTCGACACAAACCGACTCAGCTTACTCACAGCATATGAGATGTCTGGCCTTGTTGCACTTGCAAGGTACATGAGCGAGCCAATGATCTGGGAGTATGTAAATTGATCCCTTGCTATTCTTCGATTCTTTCTCAATAGCATGCTAGGGTCATAGGCCGTGTTTGGTTCGGCTTTTTTCTAGATAGCTTTTCTGAAAAGCTGGCTGTTGGGAAAAGCTGGTGGTTAGAATTTAGGTGTTTGGTTCGCCAGCTGTGCAGAAAAGCTGTTTGTTAGAATCTAGGTGTTTGGATACACAGATTCTCAGCTTGCAGATTCTGTTTGAACAAACTATACACATTAACACCGAACCAACAAAAGGTCATTACATAGAATTAGTGGACTTCATTACAACATAACTACCGTTACATTTACATATTTATCTACGACACTAATGCATTAGCAATTCCATCTTGAAATGCACTCATGTCTAACTCATCAGATGTGCTACTACTACTCTCACCTACAGATACATCATGACCAAGGCTATTAGGTCCTAGTTCATCAAAGTCTCTATCGTGTAGAGCACTGTCTCTAATGAAGTTATGCAATGTCATACATGCAATAATTATCTTGGATTGTTTCTTAAGCGAAAATGAAGGGAGACTTAACAGAATTCTCCACTTCATTTTAAGCACACCAAAAGATCGCTCTATAACATTGCGTAGCGACGAGTGTGCATAGTTGAATACTTCTTTGCTCCCAATAGGTTGCCTCGCATTTTGCCATTCTGCAATGTGATACTTCTGACCCTTATAAGGTGCAAGGTACCCCTTTCTATTTGGATAACCTGAATCCACAAGATAGTATTTACCTGCACAAACAGAATTATACAGTTCAATACTTAAGACATAAATGAATATCGTATGATACAAAAGTACAACATACTTATTTACCTTCCGGTGCATGGGGGAACCTGTCCGCATAAGTTATCAAAGTATCTTGTAATACTCTAGTGTCATGTACTGAACCTGGCCAACCTGTGAGAACAAATGTGAACCTCATATCGAAGTCACAAACGACCATTACATTCTGTGATGCGTAACCATGGCGACCAATATATTTGGCTTGCTTCGAGGCCGGGACAGACGCTGGAAAGTGAGTACCATCAATTGCTCCTATGCAATCCTTGAAGTGGGGCCAAAATCTCCCCTCTCGCAAACGAGGATGAATCTCTACGAAATTTGGGTCTTTGGGCTTGATTACGTCAGCTGACATCTTATGTAGTGCATTAAGTACTTCACTATACTTGCAACTAATAGTTTCCAATGAGTGACCAAACTTATTCCTTATCTGCCTAAATGATTGTGGACCCCCACATGCCCACAAGAAAATACCTAGAGCTTCCATAGTACTGACACCACGGCTTGGAAGAAGACCATAACTTTCGACCAAAGTATCATGCAATCGTCTAAAAACAGTACGTCGCATGTGAAACATGTCAAAGCAATCGTTACTATTCTCCAAAGTTCGCTCAACCCATTGAATACCTGTTTCAACCATTGTTCTTCTAGAAACCTCACTGGAAGGCCTGCCCCAAATGTCTACAGCATATAGGGCAACAACAAATTCTGCATCTCCGTCATCCGTGTCATGATCATATGTGTGTGCAGCAGGGTCACCCATCTGCATGCACATAAACAGCAGGCACATATTCATGTATAGGCACAGTATATAAGACACATTCATGTACCATAGGTGACACAAAGTTCACAGATTGACATTGTTCACAAACATACAACTCTGATTATTCAAATACATGTTCAACTCGAATAATTGCAAAATTGTTCAAAAGGGAAAATTATGCGTACGACATGTTTATTTTGTAACACGACAAGACTGATAACAGTGAGACGACTAACATGAACAGCAACATAATAGCGAACATGACCCTCTATTGTCGGACGACCACCACTAAGTCGACTTTTTAACATGTATCTCGAAAGCACTGCGCAGCCAAGCGTTCCTTCCTTCTTTGGTCTTCAGTGTTGCAAATACATCTCTAAACTTTTTCTCAATCAACAGATGAGTGGCAAACAAATGTAGGTCGCTGCCTTCAGGTGCACCATCATCGATCACTTGTTGCAACTGCGTATTAACCTCAACACGGATAGGGTCGGTCTCAGCAGAGGTGATGGACTTGTTAGTGGTCATTGAACGCGACTCAAAAGCCTCGACTAGGCGTTTCATGTACTCTTCCCTCGTATCTTTTTTCTTCTTTGGTTTTGGAGAATCATGACGCACCTTACGCTTCCTAGTCGCATTTGAGCATGGGTCAGGTGTGCTGTTTTCACCCCCACCTAAAGTGGCTTCGACATGATCATCAGATGATGAATTTGCATCCTCGACGCCAGGAACAAGGGTTGTTTGATTTGTGCAGACAATGGGTCCAAACATAACCTTTAGCTCGTCCTCATTCTCTAGGGGGGCTGTTTTGAACATAATACAACCTGGCATTGCCTGCAGCAACATGGTATTTCCTACTTTGAGATGGCCATTACTATTGTTAATCTAAAAAATTAAAAAAAGTCTACTTACTTCATTTTGCTTAGCCCAGCACTCATCTGGAGCACTGATTGAACCAGTATGAGGGTCTCGACCAAGACCTGTAGCCCTTTCATTAAGAGTTTTGCATTGTGTGAACATTCTCTTTAAGGTGTCCCACCTATTCTTCATTTGATCCCTGGTGTAAGTGCGACCAGTGCGTTCCTTAAACTTTCTTATGAGGTTAGCATACCCTTCGGCATTTAGAAATTGTTGTGGCCTGTTCCGTGCATTGACCTCTTCTACACAAATTTCTGTGTAAATTTTTGTTGCTCTACTATCCCACTTTGCAATCACTTTGCCAGACTTGTCCATCTAGTGCAAAACAAGTGTAGACGATTGAAAATACGTATTGAAGTGCACTTACTAAGAAAACAAAATGAACAAGTAAGGGACCATAATAACATAAGGTAGTAGCATAAGGAGTCAGATTAAGTTTGTCATAATTACATATATAGACTGAAGAAATTGAAGTGCTGCTGGACACAAAAGCACAGGGAACACTATATAACTGCTCATTAAGCAAAAGGCTGATCTATCCCTGTTAAACTACCATCTTATTCAAAGGTTCACCATGGTCTAAGTTAAACCTCATTGTCACTAAACGAAGGCATCTGGTCCGAGTCATATTCTAGACCCCAGAAGTTTTCAAAGTGCTCCGCAAAGTCCCAATCTGGAGTAAGGTAGTCGTCAGCTGGGGGTGGTGAGGACAAGGCTGACGGTTCGTAGCTGCTGTCACCCGGGTTGTTAACGTTGTTCACGTTGTCCAAATTCTCTTGCAACACCAGAGAGTCTTGCTCAAGCATGCAAGCTATGTCCTCCAATGCTACACGAAGTTTGGTTGCGTCAAATGAGGTCAACCCGCATCCTGGACGGATTGTTTCCCGGGCTACAGAAAATAGCTTGTCCGCAATCTCTTGCATCCTTCCAATTGCCTTGTCGGCTATGGAGTCTGCTGAATCCATTTGATGTGGATTTAGGTGATTAGTTTACTACAGAAGGGGACAATCTACTAAGTTCCATGTAGTGACATGAATTGCGTGCTAACATGGACAAACTTTGGTTGAAGCTAGTAACATACAGGTAGTAACAAACAGAGAATGAACTGAACCGTGAACATACAGGTTGTGACAAACAAACGTAGAAGTAATCACTGCACATATAATACTTATACAAAAGAACAATGGTATCCCTAGGTAACAATAAAAATATGACCATCCCAGCTCTCGTCTCTCCAAGTAACATGCACAAATGACAGCACATATATAAATTGGTTCTGCCCATGTGGACAGTAAATTGCGCAACAAATTGTGTATGAAATTACCTTGGTTGCACTTGATCTTGGAACCAAAGATGAACAACTCGAGTAGATACGAAAATCTGAAGGCGACAATGCACAAAAATTCTCTGTTACTACGACGTTCCATACCCTTGAAGATGAAGTGAAGTAACTGGAGAGGAGGGGGAGGCGTGGGTCGGGATCGAGGCCCAACCCTAGCAATAGTAAAGGAGGGAGCGGGGTGGCTTGGGATCGAGGCGAGGTAGTCCGTACCTGCGAAGATGCCAACGCGATGGTGGGGGACCGGAGGAACCTGCACGACGGACCAAGGGCGCCGGTGTCACTACGGCAACCATAGCGACACAGGAAACGGTGAAGGAAATGCGGCAGTGGGAGGAGAAGACGGTGGGGATGGACGAGTTCGCGGAGGAGGTAGTCCGTACCTGCGAAGACGACGAGATGCGGCGAGGAGAGGGTCCGGCGGTGGTGCGTTGGGTGCGGACCGGCGGTCCGGTGGCTTGGCGGCAGCGGCGGTGCGTTGCGGGGGTAGAACCCTAGTGAAGTGCGCGGGGGCTTCTATCCGAAGCCAAGTGAGCGCGGCTTCGCGAGGACCGTGGGTGGTCGGCTTCTTACCCAAGCGCTTCGCGCAGAAGCCACACGAAAATTTTGCCGTTTGGTTCCAGCTTCAGCTTCTGGCAGCCAGAAGCCGCCCAGAAGCTGAACCAAACAGGGGCATAAGGTGTTGGAGCAGGATCACAGTCACTAAAACCAAAGCGACTCAATACCTTTTCCACATAATGGGATTGTAACAAAGCTACCCCACCATCAGCTTCTCTAACAAGCTTGATGTTTAGAATGATGTCAGCTTCTCCCAAATCTTTCATTTCGAAATTTCTTGATAGAAGATTTTTAACTTCATCAATCACATTGAGATTTGATCCAAAGATCAAGATGTCATCAACATAAAGGCACAGCATAACAGACTCACCCCCACCATACCGATAATATACACACGTGTCAGATTCATTTACAGCAAAACCAACGGCTGTAAGAGTATTATCAAACTTTTCATGCCATTGCATAGGTGCTTGTTTTAGGCCATACAATGATTTTATCAACCTGCACACCTTGTTCTCTTGACCATCCGCAATGAACCCTTCTGGCTGATCCATGTAGATCTCCTCATCCATCTCTCCATTTAAGAAAGTTGTCTTAACATCCATCTGATGAATGATAAGACCATAAGAGGATGCCACAGCTATTAATGTGCGAATCATAGTCAATCGAGCCACTGGTGAGTAGGTATCAAAGAAATCTTCACCCTCTTTTTGGGTATATCCTTTGGCCACAAGCCTTGCCTTGTACCTCTCGATTGTACCATCAGGCCTAAGCTTTTTCTTGAAGATCCATTTGCAGCCTATAGGTTGACAACCATAAGGACGGTCAACGACCTCCCAAGTTCCATTAGACATAATAGATTCCATCTCACTCCTTATTGCTTCCTTCCATAAGTCAGCATCAGGAGAGGAATATGCCTTACTAATGGTAGTTGGTGTGTCTTCCACAAGGTACACTATAGAGTCATTACCAAAGGATTTTGCAACTCTCTGTCTCTTGCTCTTTCGAGTGACTATAGTGTCATCCTCCTCAGGGATGTGCACATGAGAATCCTCAGCATGATCTATAGAAATAGACACTTCGTGCTCATGGGGAATTATAGTCTCATGACTTGTATCACTAGGTGTATTCTTCATGGGAAACTCATTCTCAAAAATGTTGCGTCTCTTGATTCCATGATAGTATCAACATACATATCAGGCACATCAGATTTTATAATTAAGAACCTATACCTAGTGCTATGAAAAAAGTACCCAAGGAATATACAATCAACAGTTTTAGGCCCAAGTTTACGCTTTTTGTTGATTGGCACATTCACTTTAGCCAAGCAACCACAAGTGCGCAAATATGAGAGATTGAATCTTCTCTTTTCCCATTCCTCAAATGGTGTGATCTCTTTGTTCTTTGTTGGAACTCTGTTTAGGACATGACACGCTGTCAAAATTGCCTCACCCCACCATACCTTGGATAATCCCGCTGTACTCAACATGGCATTCACCAAATCTGTTAGAGTGTGGTTTTTCCTTTCAGCAATCCCATTGGATTGTGGTGAGAATGGTGGTGTCCTCTCATGAATAATACCATGTTCCACGCAAAACTCATCGAACACATTAGAGAAGTATTCTCCACCTCGATCGGACCTTAACCGTTTTATTTTCCTCTCAAGTTGGTTCTCAACTTCAGCTTTATAGGTCTTAAAATAATTAAACGCTTCATCTTTTGTTTTTAAGAGATACACAAAGCAAAATCTGGTGGAGTCATCTATAAAAGTGAGAAAGTATCTTTTACCACCTTTGGTCAAAATTTCATTCATCTCACACAGATCAGAATGAACGAGTTCTAGAGGTGCAAAATTCCTCTCCTTAGCAGCCTTGTGAGGCTTGCGGGGTTGTTTTGATTCAACACACACATGGCACTTAGACTTTTTGACCAAGTTAAATTTAGGAATTAGATTTAGATTTGCTAACCGCATAAGACAACCAAAGCTTGCATGACAAAAATGTGAATGCCATAGATATGACTCATCAGAAAAATTAACAGAATTTACCATTTTATTACACACATCATGCAGTGATAAGCGGAACAAACCTCCGCATTCATATCCTTTACCAGCAAAAATACCATGTTTCAACACAACACATTTATTTGACTCAAGAACAACTTTGTATCCATCTCGACATAGCATCAAAGCACTAACGAGATTCTTCTTGATAGAGGGCACATGCTGCACGTTCTTTAATGGCACCGTCTTTCCCAAAGTAAACTTCAGAACGACCGTACCAACACCAAGAACATGAGCACGTGACCCATTTCCCATTAACAAGGCGCCAGACCTCCCGACCTGGTAGGAAGAGAACATAGAGACATCAGCACACACATGAATGTTTGCACCACTATCCATCCACCACTCAGGTGAATTACAAACTGAAAGAACAAATGGTAAAGAATTACCATACCTAGATGTTCCATCTCCAGTTTCAGTGGTTACAAGATTAGCTAATTTCTTGTCCTGTGTGAACTTGCGATCATGGCACTCTCTTGCCCAATGTTGATCACTGCCACAGACAAAGCATCCTCTCTTTCCCTTGTTATTGTTGTTCTTCTTTTTAAACTGTGCTGTTTGAATAGGTTTATTTGTGTTCTCTTGTTTATTCTGGTTTTTCTTCTTGTTAAACTTGTGGAAGTTTCTCTTTTGCACCACATTAGCAGTAGAGGTCTCAACACCTTTTCCATTGCCCTTTGTTCTAGCCCTTTCCTCAACATCAAGAGTAGCAATGAGCTCTTCCACATTGAACCCTTGTCTCTTATGTTTGAGAGAGGTAGCAAAGTCCTTCCAAGAAGGTGGCAACTTGGCGATTATACCGCTAGCCACAAACTTGTCAGGCAAAGGACAAGGAAAAAGCTCAAGTTCCTTAGCTAGTGCCTGAAACTCATGAGCCTGTTCCACTAAAGATCGGTTCTCAACCATCTTGTAGTCACACAGCTGCTCCATGAGATACAGCTCGCTACCAGCGTCAGTAACTCCAAACTTTCCAACAATTGCATCCCACATCTCTTTCCCTGTAGGAAGAATGATATAGCTTTTCTGGAATTTTGTGTCAAGTGCGCTAATCACTGCTCCTCTAAAGAGGTTGTCATCAGCCTTAAACTTAGCCTCATCCTCATGAGGTAAGTTGGCAGGCTTTTCCTCAGCGGCATGATAACAAGACATTGCAGTTAGCCAATTCCATCTTAGCTTTCCAAATCAAGAAGTTTTTACCATCAAAAGGATCAGGCTTTAGCACAGCAACAAAACCTCTGACAGAAAAATGCCTAACATTAGGTTTTTGGATTGTTAGAAATATAGGCATTTTCCATGTTATTTTAATTCCATAAATGAACATTATGATGATGACATATAAAAGATGATTAATCATGATATCAAATATATCCATAACAATATGGATCATGAGAACATAAAACATATGAACCATATAAATCATATAAATATAATAAGCATATAAACTGACGGAACAATTGAAAATAAACAGATAGCAATATAAACAGCATGACTGTAAATTTAAAATAAACAAATATAACATATTACTAGCATGAACAGACATCAGACATGTAATGATATCATATGATAGAATAGATGAGATAAATTCATGGTTATATATGAAAAAGTAGAGATGGACAACATATATAATCTGCAGAACGTAAAACAGTAAGGAGCTGAATTGATCATACCCTCCCATGCACTCCAAGGATCTAGATCCTTGTCCAACTTCACTTGTCATGCCGTACGGGATGAAGACGCTAGGAACCAGTGAAGAAGACAACGACGGACATTGGGCAGTCGCGTAGACGCTCCCCGAAAACCTAATTGACGATCTCCCGTGCAAGGTCTCGAACGACAAGGGCTTCGGAGGCACCTGCCCTCTCGCTTCTCTGTGCACGCAGAGTTACGAGATGGAAATACCCACACTTACGGCTGGACTGTGTTTTCTGAGTTCTGTTCACGTGTACCAAGTGATAGGGGTTCTCCCCTACTTAACCTCTCACGGAGGAAAGCTGAAGGAGAAGGGTCGCATGCGGCTGATGGGAAGCTGAAGGAGAAAGGTCTTGCGCATGTGGCTGATCAAGAGATGGGCATCTGAAAGGTTTAACCCAGAGTTGAAATTCCCACGGTTAATGATCACGCCTCGCCCGCTCGCCGCCTGCCTGCCTCGCCTCGCCTCACCTTGCCACACCTCGCCCGAGCCCGGCCCGGCCGACGGCGGCGGCGCGCGCGCGTGTGGCACGCCCTTGTCCGTTTCTTGACTTCTCAAATTAGGTGTAATAATTCCCTCCATATAAGTCAAGCCAATGACCCTTAGACTTCCAATATGGTACTATTGGTATTCTCCACCATTACACACCATAGAGTTTATTCAATAAATGGGCCAAGCCCATAAAAGATCCAACAGGACATGGGCGTGGCATAAAAAACAAAGGAGTTGTTGTAGCATATTCCACAACAGGGACACGCTAGGAGGATGTATCATCGATGGAAAAAGAAAGGAGTTGGCAGCGACATTCATTACAAAATGATGCGTACAAAGAAAGAACTGATATGATATATCCGGCTCATAACAAAACAGAGAGTGGGTGTAATATGGTCTGTTCAGGTAGTAAAAAAGGAGAAGAAAAAGAAATGTTTAAATTGGTTCATAATTTTATTTCGACAGTGTAACATAATTGAGATTGTTGTTATATTGAAGCCTAAATTGTAGATGATATTGCATCAAAGCTGCTTGAAATAAGATCTATAATAGCAAAAAACTAGGCGCACGCTATCCGCACGCGCCGCACCCGTGCCACTCATATCCTGTTGTGTCACACCTTTATTTAAGGAACAAAGCCGAGTACATCTCATATATGCACCAAAGAAGACAACACATATAATAACAGAGTGTATAGAGATAAATGTCACAATAACATCAGAGTACTTATTACATTGCGGTAGTCTTACAAAATAAAAGATACAAATAAAATGAACTAAGGTTCATCCTTGGCGCCATAAAGTCAACTGGGAGACGTCACCTAGATCAGATCAAACTCCTCGTTGTGTGGCTCCTCTTGAACCACCTGTTCTTCTCCTGTGCGGGGGGGGGGGGGGGTGAGACAGCAAGGGTGAGCTCACACATGTTCATCACTCAACAAGTTGTGGGGAATAATGTGGCATGAACTCACCAAAGGTGGGAGTTCATGTGATGTGTAAAGCTGATCAACAATAGGGGTTAAAGCTGAGCATTGCTTTTAATAAGATGGTCAAATTTTATTAGCAATTACTCGATGTAAGTAAATACCAAACCATAATAAATATAGAACAAAATTAATAAATAATCCCATGCAATGCAAATGTCAAATTGAATTTAGTTCCATAATTTAATCATGCGAGAGTCCTGTGCTACTCTTGACCGTGAGTTTGGCTAGTATACCAGTTTTACACTCTGCAGAGGTTGTACCCTGTACCCACAAGTAATGTATCCCATGTCGCCAGGGTTTGCAAGGCCCTTAGACACTACCGAGGTGAATGGCTAGGGATCCACTATGAGGCCTTTACTAAGTTCCACTAGCTTTCGAAAACACGCTACAGTTTACGAGAAGAGCACTTGCAAGAATCCTCGTCCTACCGCCATCGCAGCAAATTCAACCCGGAAACCTCCCTGCATGCAACCCCCCTACTGCCCTTGCCCCTTTCGGGTAAGGTAGTCTTCCACTAGCTTTCCTAATTAGTCAGCCAAGGGCGTCCCATTCCACCCTTATGGTGGCACGTGTTTCTCAAGTTAAGCTCCATGTTCCATTTAAAATAATATAATGAACTTGACATAAACATAAATAACATAACTGAATAATTGGAACATGGATATAATGAAATATTAACCCAAAACCATGTAAAGCATTAGCATAACTACCCAATTGATTCAGGGATAAACAAGGTAAAAAGGATAAACAGACTAGGGTGACCTATTGGGTCCCACCAAAATTAAAAAGGTTTGTACACATAGCGCGTCATAGTTTTCTCGAAACTTTTTCAATTTTTTATCACAGCCTGTACATATGATATCATGACACGTGGACAAGTTTCATGATTTTCCGACTTTGTTTGTGTTTTATACAATTTTTAAACATGTGGATCGCAAGTTCACGGCCATGTTTAGTGAGAATGTTGCTCGAAGTTTCTGGTCCGCTCCTGGAATCGGTCGTAACTTATGCTAAGTAACATGAATATCATTTTTGCATGCATGATTTTTCAAGTTTCGAGTGACCTGTAGTTCAAATCTAAATTTTCCGAAGAAATTCAAATAAACGAACTAAATCTACTAACGATTGAAAACTCTGTTATAATTGTCCACAAATGATACATGTAGGTCTACATAGTGTAGGAACATACCACAAAAAGTTTGGGATACAAAATCAAAAAAATAAAAATATACTTTGCCGAGTGTCTAGAGAAGACACTCGGCAAAGAGTCCTTTGCCGAGTGTCCAATCCTCGGCGCTCGGCAAAGACTGACGGCCGTCAGCTTTAGGACGGCCGCTGACGGCCCTTTGCCAAGCGCCACCTTTGCCGAGTGTTTCACACTCGGCAAACGTGTCTTTGCCGAGTGGGGTCCTATGCCGAGAGCCTAACTTTACCGAGTGCGGCTCTCGGTAAAGCCTGCTTTGTCGAGTGCCCGACAAAAGACACTCGGCAAAGAGGACGACACTCGGCAAAGCCTCGGATTCCGGTAGTGATAGGCGTCCATTACGGATCCAACAACGCATATTTGATTACCCTGAGATCTAATCGTGACTGTTGAATAAGATCCAACGACCCGAGCGGCTTCTCCTTCCTCCACCAGACGCGCGGCGGCACCGCCCACTGATGTGGCCATGACCCGCCGAAGCTATTGCCTCCCTCCACACCAGTGCTCCAAACCCCACCCCAAATAGTGTTACACATGGAGGAGAGCTAGGTGAACACGACGGCCGAACACTTATTGACGATTGGTGTGGTAGAAGCCCTGGCCACAGTGAGCGGCGGTCACCAAACTCCGGCGAACGATTCTCGGTAACCCCGTGCTTCTCCGATCACCACAAGACCACGCCCGCGATCAACGAACGCCGACCCCTTCAATTTCACCGAGCGGGCAGGTAGCCGTGAGCCCCAAGCGGAGCCGCCGAGTTCCTAGCACAACGATGCCCTATCTCTCTCTTCTCTCTCTAGAAATTGACGGCTGAGGAACGACGAAGGGATGGGATAGAAGGTCTTGCGCACGGTTTTTATGGCCCAGGGACGTCGGTCCACAATCTCTAGCTGAAGTTTGTTGGCGGACGCACGATCTGCACGGTCAGTTGAGAAGCCAGGTCACAGATAGAGGAGAAGGAGGCCAGGCACGAGGGTCCCGCAGGGCAGCGAAACTAACCCAGCTGATGAGAGACTGGAGAGCGGGCCCAACTTGTCTGTCCCTGAGAAACGAGGAAAGGCTGAGGCACGGCGAGTTGGACAGGGTTGCGCGGTGTGAGGCTGGCAGGTAGGGCGCACAAGAGGCAAAGGCACCCGGTCCACCGTGTCAGCGAGACCAAAAGCACCCGCGACGTGAGTTATCCTGACTAGTGGGTCCCACCGGTAGGCACGAGGGGTTGGGCTCCGTGGGGACTACGTTAATTGGGCCGATAGATGAATCTTGGCCCAAGGCGAGGTTTTTCCTAATTTCCTTCTCTTTTTTTTCTTTTTATTTCCCCATTTTGTTTTCTCTTTTTCATTTCTAAATCTAGGATTTGAATTCAAATTTTTGTAGCATATTTTGTTCTCAAATTAAGTATTTATCTTGAACATACTAGTGTGGAATTTATTTATTTATGAATTTATTTTGTATTTTATAATATTTCTTTCTCCTTTTCTTTCTTTTCCTATTTTCATTCTCTTGATTTTCAAATCTAAATTTAAATTTTGTTATGAGTCACACCATGGATCAAAATGTACCAAATTTAAATATTAGTGTAAAGAAATATATTCTTATTTATATATTTTATTTTACCTCATTTGTTTAGTATTTTCTTCTCTTTTCTCAAATTCTAAAATTGTACCTTTGGGTTAAATCCCAATTCTCATTCTCTTTTGATTTACAAATTTAAAATCCAAATCCAAGATAAAGTTTAGGAATTCAAATTTTTAATACATACTCAAAATCAATTATGAAGCAATAGATCTATTTTTATTTTAATTAATTTATTTGTTTTGTAGATGTTTGAAATATGAAAAACACTCATATTGTTTTCTTTCTTTTTAGAAACATAGTACTTTGAATGTGGGATAAGAAGTAAAAGTTACTTCAAAATTAAATATTTATGTAAATAAATGCTTATGGTGCATCATTTAATGATATGCATAATCATTTAGTTGAATAGAAAACTTTTCTATTACTTATTTTCTAAAATAATTCTTGGTTTTCAAAATTCAGTCCTCAAATTTCAACACTCAAGTATAATTTGAGATATATGAATTTACTATTTCATTTCTTCATATATTTATTTTACTATTATTAATTTTTTTTCTTATACAAATTTTTGGGCCTTACAAATCCTACCCCCTTAACAGAAATCTCGTCCTCGAGATTTGTAAGAAAAGGGTGTATAACCATGTTATCTCAAAACATATGCACAAACAAAATCTCAGCATGATGCATAATTTATTTGCAACACATGGGGTCTGTTGGGAGCCTTCGTCCTCCGAAGGTCCTCAAAAACATAATTTGACAATATTTTCCAAGTGAGTTATATGAACAGGTATCTTCGGACTCAGATCATGAACATGGAGTACGGTCAGAACGAAGCCAAAGCCAGACGAAGGGGGATTGAAATAAAGGACGGGCTGATTACCAAACTGTACGAAGGATGGTGCACAGCCGAAGCTATGCGCAGAAAGCTTCGTCGCGATAGCAGAAAGGGGAACCGACTTAAAGACAAAAAGACTACTTAGGCCTTGATAGATTCCTATAAGTCAGTAGCAAATGTAATGGACATGAATGTAATTTTGCATGGGCTACGTCCCACGCCTATAAATAGATGAACAGTACTCCCGTACTATTCACGCTGACTTGGCATTTGCTTTCCGTCATCCTTGTACTTTTGCTTTCCTGCAATCCGAAGGTACACTTGTAATCTAAAATCATTTCCGTTTCTACATGATAATAAAATAGAAGTGATGTTGTGGTAATATTTAAATGTTTATATTACTTTTTATGTTGCATGTAAGCTCTTCGTCATAATTTATTGTGCTTACGAAGATATGTTATTTGTGACCTTCGTCCGGGACACATTATATCCCGAAGGGAAATAACGTTTAAGGGGACGAAGGACTTTATCATTTAACACTTTTTATGTTGCCTTGTTCTTAATCCGAAGCATTTGAGAACAAGTCCCCAACATTGGCGCCCACCGTGGGGTGAACTCACTTCCACTTTGAGTTTTTGAACACCTTCGGAAGCCATAAACCTTCGCTATGGCGCCGAAGAAAGCTTCAGCGACTGGGGTTGCAGCCCTGCAACCGCTGGACCCCAACCAGGAGACTCTCTCTCTTCGGGAAGCCCGAAACCAGAAGAGGAAGGCTGTCAGCCCAACGCCTCAAGAGAATGAGCTAGATCAAGAGATCAGAGATATGGAGATGCTTCATCAACAGGTGCAGAGGAAGAAGGAAAAGATGGCCAGGCTAGCTGAACTGCAAAAGCAGATAGACGAAGCTTCTGAAGAAGTTCGCCATCTTACTCACGATGAGCAGAACCGAAGGCCTCAACAAAAAGACCTTCATCAGGAGGGTTTCTTCAACGAAGATGACTGGTATGACAATTTCCATCATGAAAATTTTGTTTTCGATGATGCTTCTCCCCTGTCCGCTGAGCTGCAGGCTACACCTTGGCCTCCGTCCTACAAGCCGCCCCAGCTTCCCATATTCGATGGCCATTCAGACCCGAAGCAGTTTTTGATGAGCTACGAAGCAACAGTATCTTCGTATGGTGGTAATGCTGCAGTCATGGCAAAATCTTTTGTTATGGCTGTCAGGAGTGTTGCTCAATCCTGGTATTCCTCCCTTCGACCAGGAACGATCACTTCATGGCAAAAACTGAAGGACATGTTGTTAACCAGCTTTCAAGGGTTTCAGACGAAGCCGGTCACTGCTCAAGCCTTGTTCCAGTGTACTCAGGATCATGAAGAATACCTTCAGGCGTATGTCAGAAGGTTCTTGCGTTTGAGGGCGCAGGCACCAACGGTGCCCAACGAAATTGTCATTGAGGCCATGATCAAGGGACTTCGGCCTGGACCTTCAGCTCAATACTTTGCTAGGAAGCCTCCTCAAACTTTGGAGAAGCTGCTCCAGAAGATGGACGAGTATATTCGTGCCGACAACGATTTTTGCCAAAGAAGGGAGGAGGCTTTCAGGTTTTCTGAAATGACCAGGGGCTTCGGAGGAAGATTCTATCCGAGGCATGTCAGGTCCATCCACAATACTCAAAATGATGATAAGGGAAGTCAGCAGCACAGGCCGCAGTGCTCCTCACAGGCTTCGGGGCAACAACAAAGTTTCTTCCGGCCACCAGCTCCAAGAGGCAGAGGCGCCAGGGGCTTCGGCGGAAGATTTGGAGATCAACCAAGGAAAATGTTTTGCTTGTTCTGTGGTGAAAACAAGGGCCATACCACCAGGATGTGCCATGTTACCATCCAGAAGCAAAAGGAGATAGCCGAAGCTGCAGCACAACAAGTTCAGCCGAAGCAGGTCATGCATACTGCTTCGTACCATCCGCCTTACATCCCAGAATACATAGGCAATCACCCTGCAGTTTCTGTTGCTTCGGCGAGTCAACCTCAAGCTTCCTGGCAATAGCCTCCGCCTCCACCACCGTTGCAACAGGGCCAACAGCCGGAAGGAAGCCAATATGCTCCACACCAAAGGGATCTCAGGGCACAATCCGAAGCTCGCACAGTCAATAGCACTGTGCCAGAGTCGAAGCACATCTATTGACAAATATCCTACCTTGATAGCAGTCTTTTCCATTTAGTTCTATTTTCTGTGTAATAAAGAACATTTTTCAGTTTTCATATAATAGTTTCGTTGTTTGCAACAAGGAAAACTTGTTTTCTCAGGCTTAAGTTGCTGAACCTTTAAGATTTGCGACAACAAGGAGGACCTTTCGAATTATCAAAAATCCTTCGAAGCAACAAAAAGTCGTTCTAAGGAGCGCAGAGTAAGTTTGCTGAAGTCACAAAAAGCCGTTCCAAAGGGAACGCAGTGTAAGTTTTCTGCTCCAAAGTCGTTCCAAAGGGAATGCAGAGCATACAGCGAAAAGTCGACGCTGATACCGCCTAAGTAAAAGGCGAAGAAGCTCCAAAGTCGTTCCTAAGGGGATGCAGAGCTTATAGCGAAAAGTCAACGCTGATACCGCCTAAGTAAAAGGCGAAGAAGCTCCAAAGTCGTTCCTAAGGGAATGCAGAGCTTACAGCGAAAAGTCAGCGCTGATACAAAAATATTGTGTGTTTTACGGGGGATATGTGTGTATCTTCGAACAAATGTCATCTACATAACATAACACCATCACATCATTTTGCATAGCATAAGCATCATACATCATGCTGCATATGGCAAAAGAAGGGGACACAGTATCAACCTTCGAAAGGACGCTTTGAGAAAGTGAAAATCGTGCAAAGTCACAAGGGAATACAATGTTGATCTTCGGAATATAGCTTCGGAGAATATTTTCACGAAGCTTGGATATCCTTCATCAGAGCACTATGAACATTGTCGTGATGCATAAGTTCTTCTATCTTCACGAAGCATGAAAAGAAGGGAAGGTGTTTTTTCGCCGAAGGCTCAAAAACGGTACGTATGTAAAGTTTCATGCATCGTAAAGAATCGAATCATTAAAAGCAAATATATCACAGGGTTACAAAATGTCACACATATTTTATTTTAGAAGCCTTTACAATGGTGCTTAATCTTCTCTTAAAACAACTTCGGCAGCTTCATTCAGGAGTCGGTTAACAACTTCATCCATGATAGCTTCAGCCATCTTTTTAATTTCTTCGTCTCCTTTCGGGAGAGGGCCCGGAGACGCTTCAGTAGGATCTGAAGGAGGACATGATACGGCCACATTGCTATTACAAATTGCGAACGAAAGTTTAAAATAAAAAATTACAACACAATAAAAACCATTAGCTAATACCTATTTGCCCTTCGGGCTCTGAGTTTCTGTCAGTGGCCTTAGCTACTTCTCTAGCGTTGTGAATACCCTTCTCACTCTTCTGAATAATTTCTCGGGCCATTTCTCGGCCACCATTGTCCCAGACGTCGGTGAAAAATTTTCCACCAGCCTGGCTAGCTTCGGCCGAGGGATCTTTAATATCTTCAGGAGATAAGCTGGCTGCGGATTGTGCAAGAGCCTTAACATGATCGCAACCTCTTTTCTCCAGCATAGTAGCAATACCCCTGGCACCCGAGAAGGCACAAATGTCTCCGCGACTGTTTAAAATTTCTTCGAAGGCTTCAGCCTCATGGCTGATCCATTCGATCGGTCCTTCCGGGTTACCTCTCACAAAATCTTCCTCACTCGAAAATGCGCCAACGCTGGCGAAGCTGGTTTTTATTTTCTTTACACATTCCATGGATTTTTCGTAACACCTTTTCTTAGAAGACCGAAGCTCTTCAACGGTTCCTTCCAAGTGATTAGCCCATTGGTCGCTACATTCTCGCCTCGTTTCTTCAAGTATGCGTTCTTCTTTTGCCCGGGCCAATTGCTTCCGAAGATTGTCAATCTCGTGTTTTTGAGCTGCAATTTGTGCTTTAAATACAGCTTCGTTCTCCTTTATTTTATCCACCAATGTAACTAGAATTTTGTCCTTTTCTAGGGCTTCGTTCCTTAGTTTGATAACCTCTGTCCGAAGGTTGTTGAAAGCAATTTCATAGCTTTCGTCTTCGGCATTCTTTTGCGCTCTCAGCGCGTTGCTTAGTATTAAGCCCTATATGTAAAAAGTTAGTATAAGAATAAAACAATAGATTTCGAATCATAAATTTTCAAAAACGCGCAATTCTCGCACCTTCAGACTATTATAGGCAAGGCTATCCGCAAGATCCTCCTTCGTCATAGCGCATAGTCCTGCTTCAAGCTTCGGAAACCCCATACTCCTAGCCATCTCCCGGCAGACAGATAATTCTTTGTTATCAGGGAGACAGTATAGGAAGTCATCTTCGTTTGTCCCATTAAACACTACTGCCCCCTTCGGATATTTTAATTCTCTGGCATAGTGATTGGCTTCATAGATCTCTTCTTCAGATAATTTCTTCCCCGAAGCATGTCGCACAATGTAATCGCATATGTTGGAAGGAGCTTCGGGGGCGGCAGTGTCAATTTCTTCAACCAAAATTGGCTCTGACATTTTTATTTTTTCTTCGATTTCCAAAGATTGTTCCTTGGTGGGCTCTGAAGGCCCAGCTTCAGCTTCAAGTTGTTGCTTCGAAGCTTCAGCAACTAAAGCTTCAGTAGACACTTCAGAAAGTTCAACAGTTTTCTTTGGAGTTATGCTTGAAGACTTAATTGTCTCCAAAACATCTAGCACGTTCACCATTCTTTTTCTTTTCGGGGTCACCGATGGACCCTTTTGATTTTTTTATTGTTGTCTCAACACTTGCTGAAGGACTTAAGATTTCCAATATTTTTGGTCCTTCAATTCTCGGTTTTTCTGCCTTCTCTGCTGAAGGTGCTTCAGTTTTTTCTTCGATCTTCGGCACTGGAGCTGGCTCTGTAGTTTCAGTGGCCAAAGAGACTTCACCGATAAATTCAGGCACTATGGCCGGCTCAATAAAACGTGCCCGGTGGGTGAGCACCTTCATCATTTTTCTTTGCGGCGCTGGCTCACTAGAAGCACCTGTGGCAACTTCTGTTGCAGGAGAAGTATTTTTTCTTTTGCGGCCTGGCACCGGATAATGATAGTCAGGGTAGACAAACCCGATTGCATCAAATACCCGGTTGAGCCTCTTCTTCTTTCGGCCTCCGAAGGCTGCCGATAATGCAGTATTCTCGGCCTTCGAATATACCCCAAGCAGTTCGTCACTTAAGGTTTCAATGCTTTTTAACCAGTCGTCATCAGGTTCAACAAATTTATCCCCGTATTTGAATGTGTATTTTAGTCTGACCAGTCCACCTTCGTCAGACTCTTTGATGGTCTCCTTCGGCATTTCCCACTTTCCTGCAAGTGGCCACACCCTGAAGGCAATATGCTCTTGGACCAAGTCCCTTGTCCCAATAAAAGAGCAGATTACGCCGAAGGCTCTTTGGCATTCTTCGGCCGCTTCATCCATTTCAACCTTCGGTTTTCGGAGTCCGAAGCGTTGCCAGATAGGACGCATAATGATACTTTTAACATCTTCCTGCGCTGTCAAGTCATTCTTTACATAGAACCATTCTGTCATCCAGGCACCGGGCCACCTCTTCCGAAAGGTTGGCACGGGGCAGCTTGACCCGAAGCGGGCACCGAAGATGTAACAACCAAAGTTGTTGTGATATTGTTCTTTCCCCCAGGGCTTCGTCTCATATAACAACTCATGAATTTTGCAAAAGCTTTTAGCATTTGGTTCTAAACCTTGGCTTCTCACAGCCCAGACAAAGATCCCCATTCTTATGATAGCTTCGGGAGTAATTTGATGAAGGTAGATTTGAAATGTCTTCAGGACTTCGATAACAAAGCTGCTTAGGGGGAATCGAAGCCCAGCCTTGAGAAAGCTTCGGAAGATCACGACCTCATCTTCTTCGGGGGTAGGAGAAGTTTTTTCTCCAGCATCAGCCCTCACAATAGATATATCTCGAAAATATCTCCCCCTCATATTGTCAATATGACTCTGCTTAATAGTGGTTTTCCCGAAAACCGAGTGACTTGGCCCACCGCTTTCTACATCATAACTGTCACTGTCACCAGTATCTTCAGATAAACCTTCTAAAATCTCCTTGGTGATTTTTTCTGTATTGGTCTTCGACATTGCCTCAAGAAAACCCAAGTTCTTCTCTTCAGAGAGACTTAGCTTCATCTCGACACCAGCCTTCTTCTCCTCAGACATCCCTTCGGAAATCTTACTTCTCGCTTTTGAAGCTTAAAACTAGGAAAGAAAACAAATATTTTTGGGCAGAAAGCTTTATAAGTAGGAAAAACAGATGGCAAAGAGAGCGTGCCAAATCAAATGTGGCGGGCTCCTATTTATACACTCGATATGACGGAAACTGTGTGGTCCCAGGTGTCAGTGACTTTTGCTATTCTAGCAAAGGGAAGGTGTTTTTTCGGACCTTCGGCTTAAGGCCTCCGTCCACATCGCAATCTGAATTTATCACTAACAAATTAATATTGCGAGGGGCTACTGTTGGGAGCCTTCGTCCTCCGAAGGTCCTCAAAAACATAATTTGACAATATTTTCCAAGTGAGTTATATGAACAGGTATCTTCGGACTCAGATCATGAACATGGAGTACGGTCAGAACGAAGCCAAAGCCAGACGAAGGGGGATTGAAATAAAGGACGGGCTGATTACCAAACTGTACGAAGGATGGTGCACAGCCGAAGCTATGCGCAGAAAGCTTCGTCGCGATAGCAGAAAGGGGAACCGACTTAAAGACGAAAAGACTACTTAGGCCTTGATAGATTCCTATAAGTCAGTAGCAAATGTAATGGACATGAATGTAATTTTGCATGGGCTACGTCCCACGCCTATAAATAGATGAACAGTACTCCCGTACTATTCACGCTGACTTGGCATTTGCTTTCCGTCATCCTTGTACTTTTGCTTTCCTGCAATCCGAAGGTACACTTGTAATCTAAAATCATTTCCATTTCTACATGATAATAAAATAGAAGTGATGTTGTGGTAATATTTAAATGTTTATATTACTTTTTATGTTGCATGTAAGCTCTTCGTCATAATTTATTGTGCTTACGAAGATATGTTATTTGTGACCTTCGTCCGGGACACATTATATCCCGAAGGGAAATAATGTTTAAGGGGACGAAGGACTTTATCATTTAACACTTTTTATGTTGCCTTGTTCTTAATCCGAAGCATTTGAGAACAAGTCCCCAACAGGGTCAATTAGACCTTATTATTCCTCCTAAAATATTATCCTACCAACTACTAACTAAAGTAACACTTAGATCTTACAAATAGTAGTATATATATATTTATGTAGCTTGGTGGAGCTAGGGGTGGTGGTGGAGGTAATGGGTGTTGTTGTCCTTCCAACTATGCTTGCCTCATTTCTTGACGCATCTCCAGCCGATCCTGATGCATTTCCTAGCGTTCTTGCCTTATCTGATTTTGCATTTCGTTAACCACGTTTGTCATTTGTTGTAGCACTTCTGTCATTTGTTGTAGCACCAGCATTTAGGCGGCAACCACTAGATCGGTTCTAGCCGGTGGAGGATTTGGAGGATTCATTTCTGTTTGCTGTTGCCTGAAAATTCTCCCTTCCTAGTATTGATCATCTGTGTTAGAAGCATATGATATGATACTTTTGCAAGGGAAATTACTTGATAAGCAGAATGAATAGGCTAGTAGCTGGTTATGAACTGGAGATTCTTTGGCAGGGCTTAATCTGTTGTTTTATATCAAGCTTGGGATAACTAGTCGTATAAGGTGAATGTCCAAAGGTTCGATAGTATCTTCCAATATGAGATAGATATGGGTGAGATAGACTACATGATGTAGGTCAAAATCTTGTTTGATGTTAAGTGGGGATAGATAAATTATGCAATCTATCATGACTCTATTGGTTGAGTTAGCTCTTTTTGCTCACGGTTGAGTTGCACTAATTTAGGTTTAAGTGCATGAGGGGAGAACAAGGTTTACAGGACTGGGATCTAGTTTATTTCACTAGTGTTAACTTGTTAAGTGACCCACATTAGATTAGATCACACAAGGTTAGATCACATTAAATTCTATACTCCTATTTAAGTATACCATTTAGTTAAGCATATCAAGCTGACTTTACCTTTATGAAATTCCAGTATATATATATTTTTTCTAAGTGGAACTTCTAATTAGTAATTTTTTATAGACCTAAAATTTTCATGCCATTAGTAGGTGTGGCAGAGAAAACAAGGGTACATCAGATTTTAGCTCACTACCAGAATCAGCTCCTTTGCCGTGTGTCTCAGACACACGGCAAAGGCAAATTTACACTCGGCAAATGCTTTGCCGAGTGTAACACTCGGCAAAGAACGCTCGGTGAACTGTACATCGGCAACAGCCTCTTTGCCGAGTACTATTTGTCGGGCACTCGGCAAAGAAAAGTCACCGTCACGGCGCCAAGTAACGGTGACGGATCCTTTGCCGAGTGCCGTCTGTGGCACTCGGCAAAGAGTGTCCTACACTCGGTAAACTAGCTCTTTACCGAGCGCAGGACGTTGCCGAGTGCGGCACTCGGCAAAGTCTGCTTTGCCGAGTGCCCGATAAAAAGCACTCGGCAAAGCCACCGGCACTCGGCAAAGGCACGAATTCCGGTAGTGGCTATTAGGTAATTGTATGGAAGTTTTGGAGGTAAAAGGAAGTTAAGTAATGGAGACCTTTATTCCGATGGTGAATCTTGATTCATCTGAAGATCTATTCCTACTCATATCTTTCATCATCGAAGTTATCTTTCTTCTTGATTTAGTGACTATCAGTCGTGGTGTTAGATGCTATTATCTGAGTTGGGATAACCATTGCGGGTACATGGGGTAGGTAGATTAAACAAAGTTTTACTTTGCTTTTGGGATAAATGGGTTGGGCAACTTATAACATAGGCTAGGTCGTTATTTCCTAGACGAGTTGGTCTAAGACTCCAATTTAGATTTTAAACCCATTTATAGGAATATGGTCTAATCTATGTTACTAGTATTAACTAACTTGTTTAAGTAACTTCCTTTAGATTAGATCATATCAGATTAGGTAGGATCTAGGTTAGATTGGATATAACTAGATTAAACTAGTTTAAGTTAGATAGATCTACCAGGGTAGAATATATATTATTAATATATGTTAGAATCCTTTTAAGATAGGATGGATTATATAGTGTAGGTAAATCAGAATCTCTGTTAGGTTAAAACAGAGGGGTTATGCAACTATCGGGTGGTTAAGGTAGTTGCATATGGCTAGGTTGGACTAAGACTCCAATTTAGGTTAAAACATATTTACAAGGGTAGGATCCAATCTTATTTTACCAGTATTATCTAACATGTTTGCCCATTAGATTAGATCTGATCAGATTGGATGGGATCAGAATTAAATTGGTGTAATCAGATTAAACTAGATAAGATCTACTTAATTTATTTTGGAATAGATCATGTTTGTTACACTATTATGAGATAAGCAAAGTGGTTGGGATAAGACAAATCTTTCAAGATAAGATGAATCTATAAAGATAAGAGAGAATCTTTTAAGATAAGATGGATCTATTAAACTAGATATATTTTTAATAAAGAATATTCTGTGTTGTCTATTTTATAAATATTTTCCCTTATATCTAGGTGTATATGTAGATGTAATTGTGGACATTACTCCACAACCCATCACACTCAATCAAAGATCCAAACCAGACAAGTAACATAAGAACAAACACTCAAGCGTATAAATACCTATAAAAATAGTTTTTTTGTTCCTAAGAGTAGGTTTCCTATTCCTAAAAATCACCTTCGGTACATGATTTCAAAGTGTAAAATCCACATTTGTCTTTAGAAGGAAAAGATAAGAATAATCAGAGTAGAGCGGAAATAGATGAGAAAAGATTAAGATAAGTTTAGAAATGAATCATAGTAAGGTAAATAGGTAAAGGTTTTGTCCATTTCTATCTATGTTTCATCCAACAGTCAACATTCCTCTAATACCACTTCTGTCACACCCGGATTTAAGGAACAAAGTCGGGTGCATCTCATATATGCGCCAAAGAAAACAACACATATAATAACAGAGTGTATAGAGATAAATGTCACAATAACATCAGAGTACTTATTACATTGCAGAAGTCTTACAAAATAAGAGATAAATATAAAATGAACTAAGGTCCATCCTTGGCGCCATAAATTCAACTAGGAGACGCCACCTAGATCTGATCAAACTCCTCATTGTGTGGCTCCTCTTGAACCACCTGTTCTTCTCCTGTGGGGGGCGTGAGACAGCAAGGGTGAGCTCACACATGTTCATCGCTCAATAAGTTGTGGGGAATAATGTGGCAGTTCATGTGATGTGTAAAGCTAATCAACAATAGGGGTTAAAGCTGAGCATTGCTTTTAATAAGTTGGTCATTACAAAGTTCCACTAGCTTCTGAAAACCCGCTAAAGTTTATGGGAAGAGCACTTGCAAGAATCCCTCGTCTGATAGCCATCGCAGCAAAATCAACCCGAGAACCTCCCTGCATGCAACTCCCCTACTGCCCTTGCCCCTTTTGGGTAAGGTAGTCTTCCACTAGCTTTCCTATTTAGTCAGCCAAGGGCGTCCCATTCCACCCTTGTGGTGGCACATGTTTCTCAACTTAAGCTCCATGTTCCAATTAAAATAATATAATGATCTTGACATGAACATAAATAACATATCAGAATAATTAGGACATGGATATAATGAAATATTAACCCAAAACCATGTAAAGCATTAACATAACTACCCAATTGATTCAGGGATAAACAAGGTAAAAAGGATAAACAGACTAGGGTGACCTATTGGTTCCCATCAAAATTAAACCTATGCATGAACATTATTGGGTAATAAATGTGGTCAAGGGCACAACTTGCCTACGACTTGAGATTCCAGGTACCAGGATGATCTTCAGGTGACTCGTGACATCACGCTAGTCGTAACAATACGAACAAACATGGTATGGGCAAAATTCACATCATATCAAACATAAGTACAAACTGAATAATAATAATCTATGCGTTGCTACGAGATCGTGGGTTCGAGAATTACTAAGATCGGAGTTACGATTAAAGAATTATGAGTTTATAGAAGATCTATGTGATTAAAGTATTAAACTATATCATCAATTGGTTAGTATAAATCATATGAGAGGTTATTCTATACATAATTATCTCAACTTTAATTTAAGTCATTATTTGATTAAAGATCATCTAGTCAAATTATAACCATAAGATCAGAATACTATATTTATACTAAAGAAGTTAATCCAATAGACATAGTTTAATCCAATAAACATAGGATAAACAAGTTAATTATTTACAATATGTCTCATGATAACATAGGTTTACCAAAGTGTAGATAATTTTATTACGAAGCTAATGCAACTGGAACGAGTTAATTCGGAGTTAAAATGGAGGAGTTATCAATTTCCAAAGAATTTATGTGTTTGATACAAGATTAATTAAGAGAGAAATTCTATTATGAGTTTCATGCTAAAACAGTGTTACTGAGTGCTGAACAATATTAAAACAAAATTATAGGAACTGGAATGAGTCAATTTGGACTTCATATGAATTTTCTAGGAGGTAAATAAGTTCTAGCAATTATTTTTGCACTAAAAATTATTTTCCGAAGGATTTTATCTATTTTTCCTAGTTCCTCGGACTGCGCGCAAAATTTTGGAAAATGTAGGGGCCTCTGTGCAAAAAACTATAAGACTCAAAGCCCTACTGTGTGGACTGCGGGTTCATACTCCAGAAACAGAGGGTTTCTTGCGCTAATGTGCATGGCGAAGGGGTAAGTTCAGATCTCAGCCACACGATCAAACATCAGTGGCCTAGATTAAATTTACACCCTCGCGGACTGGTACATGCTAGTGGCTGATGGATCAAGCTCCTATGGCCCAAAGACACCCACGCTCTGATCTATTCCTGGCCCTAGATCTTGCGATCAACGACCGCGATTCACGATCTTGAACCGGTATAAGTCGATCTAATCACAGGCGTCCATTACGGATCCAACGACGCATATTTGATTACCCTGAGATTTAATCATGACCGTTGAATAAGATCCAACGGCCCGAGCGGCTTCTCCTTCCTCCACCCGACGCGCGGCGGCGCCGCCCATGGCCATGACCCACCAGAGCTATTGCCTCCTGCCACACCAGTGCTCCAAACCCCACCCCAAATAGTGTTACACATGGAGGAGAGCTAGGGAACATGACGGTCGAACACTTACTGACGGTTGGTGTGGTAGAAGCCCTGGCCACAGTGAGCGATGGTCACCATGCTCCAGCGAACGATTTCCGGTTACCCCGTGCTTCTCCGATGACCACAAGACCACGCTCGCGATCAACGAACGCCGGCAACACACCTTGGCCCCTTCAATTTCGCCGAGCAGGCAGGTAGCCATGAGCCCCAAGCGGAGCCGCCCAGTTCCTAGCACAACGATGCCGTATCTCTCTCTTCTCTCTATAGAAATTGACGGCTAAGGAACAACGAAGGGAGGGGATAGAAGGTCTTGCGTGTAACACCCCAGGTGTTACTTAGGGTTTTCACATAAGCCTACACTAGTAAACCCATCATCACATGTGGTTTAGTTTGAGCAAAAGACACCAAACATGGGGATCAAGATCCTAAGTAGGTGTAACCCATCTTAGAAGTCATGCCTTGGCCTTATCATGCACTAAGGAGAGGGGAATGACCCAAACCCTAATTCAAATCCCTTATAGGCAAATGGAGCCCTAGAGGGGATTATGGCAAAAAGTCTATGTAAATCACATTGTCATGACTTGGACTGATTATAAAAGTTGTAGTACACTTAATACCCTACAAAACATAGAAAGATAGTGACCCCAAAAAGGATTCAGAAAAACCCTAAAAAGGTCACCAAAGAGAAAGACATAAAAGAAAAATCAGGTTTTTCTCAAGTTCAAAACTGACCATCTTTCAAAGATCACACATGTTCAACTTGTTCCCAAACTCAAAACCTTATGGCCCAATTGACAAAATGGCGCCTAAAGACCCCAAGAACACCCTGGAAAAGTTTGAACCGACCCTAAGTCATTTGACATGACTTGGCATGGCTTTTTGTCTCGGTGTGGACAGTTCGGACAGAGCCAACTTCTCACCCCCATATCTCTCTACCCAGACCATATCTTTGCTTGGAACTCACATCGAAAAGGTAGGATTTGGTGCAGAGAAGAGACCGTACACGGGGGTTTTGCTAAGATCTGCACGCTAAGTCGACCAAATCGGCCATTGAACCTTGGCAGAAGTAAACCCCCACGTGTTCGATGTGGGCTGACACTCGTGGGCGCGCCCAGAGCACGCCCGCATGCGAACCCCCACGCACCCTCGGCCGCCCCATGCCCACACCCGCGCCACGGCTATAAAGCCCACCCTAGTGCATGGCCATCTTCCCCGTTGCCTCATCTGTACCACGCCTAACTCTCCCGAGCTCGCCCGCAGCTCCGGCGACCTCCCCGCAGCCCGCCAGAGCCGCCCGAGTGCAACCATCGTGGACAAACCCTTTCCTGCCCACCTCCGCTCGATCCAAGCCCTCGGATAGCTTCCCCAGAAGGCCATGAAGCTTGCCCGAGCTTGAGCCGAGGACCAGCCCCACCGGAACAGTGTAATCGCGCTCACCGGAGTTCATAACCCCGCCGGAGCACGTGGACTGGGTAAGCCACTGGACCATTTCCCAATTCCTTGCGCCCATGGCCTCTACATCACCCCGTCAATCTCCTCGTGTACTTTAATTAAACCCTACCACCGTGGTTTGGCCGGAGCTGGAGCCGCCGACGACCTCCGCTGCCTGCGCTCATGGCCAGAGCAGCTCCAACCACCTCTCACGCCGACCCACACACCGACGTGACCGCCGTGACCTCCCCAACACCACTGACCACCCTGCCAGACCTCTGCCACCACCGGTAAGCCGCGCCGCCGTGATCCTTGCCATGGTTATTGTTTCAGCCAGCGAGGGAGCGTGGGTTAGGGTTAGGTTAAGTCCAGGGGGTTTTGTGCAAGGTCAGTGACTCATGCAAATAGTAGGCCGAGGGCTGTTTTGTGAAAGAAAAGGGGGAGAAAACCCAGAGACTTTAGCGCAAATCTGTAATTCTTTTCCATTTCGAATTTACTTTTATTTTAATATTGCAAAGAACTTAATAAATGCATAACTTGAAAAATAATCATCCAAAATTAGTCAAACCAATGTTGCCAGACTTTGTGAAATATAAACTATCAGGCAAAAATGATAAACCCCATAGTTCCTATAATATTTTCTAGAGTTTTGAATTAAATAAGAAAACTGCCCAAAACTTAATATTAGAGGGAAAAATAGAAATATTGTTAGACCAGGGCTAAGAAAAATAGTGGAGACACTAACCTAGTAGTTACACTGTTTAAAATTAATAAACACCCCAGTATACAAGGTTAAGGAAGGTTTATTCACTGAAACTTGTTTATGCTCAAACTTAGAAAAAATTAAAAAGGGGGATTAATAAGAGAAACAAGGGGGCAACCATATTTTTCCTAACATGCCTAAGTTATGTAGTTCACAAGAAAAATCTATTGAACCATAGTCCAGTGAAAGGAAATTGCACTCACAATTCTTCATGAAAAACAGGGAAAACTTTGAAAAATCATAAGAAAATAATCCTAAGGAGAAAACACCCCTACCTTGGAAATGACTGCTCTTGTGTTAAGAAGAACCTAGGAAAAATACAAGTTCTGTTGTTTGATATTTTCAAATAACAAGTTAGTTATAAGCGTCTTTTTGGTTTTAAAATTTAGAAAATCATAACCAAATAACCACTAAGTAACCCTCTGTGATTTTGGCACAGAAGCATGTTATTACCCATAGATACCAGCAAAAATAACTCTTGGTATAGAACCCACACCTAGGTAAGAGTTGTAGTGCAAGGTAACCCCTCTGCCAAATTTTGTTAATTTTTTTGTCCAGGGCATAATCTATTTGTTTTTTACCTCAAATTTATAGGACAGACTACAGTGACCAATATTAACCCACTGTAATTTTTTCAGAATTTTTGGAAATTTTTAATTCACTGTTGTAGTTCAAACCCACCATTAAAAGCATATAAAGCAAATAAAGAGTGGAATTAGTATTGGAGATTAATGTTACCTTGACCAAATCAGCAAAACCCTTGAATACCTAATAGAACCTTTAAAGGGCAATCCAAGTCTTAATCCACTATGTTTGCCTCTAAGCAAAACCTCAAACCTAAATTTCCAAGCATAAACCACTAAGAGTTTCTTATAACGAGGAAACCCTAAGTTATCAACTAACTTAGCTTTTTCTTCACTATGCATAATAGTTACTAAACTCTGCATGTCATGGCATACAGTATCTTAATCATTGCATTCGATAGATTGCAACCTCGCGGATGGAGAGTACAGCCTCGTGCCGGAGCAGGGAGTTGCTCAGGAGGTAGCCCCGAATCCAGCACCAGAGCCTGCCATCGAGGATCTGCCTGCCCTAGCTTTGGAAGGCAAGCCCCGGTTTTATGCATAACCGTTTATATATGCTATTTTACTACACTTAATGTTTATAGGCTTCTACTGTGCACTTAAGTGTAGGAGTTGACTGAAACCCTAGTTGCATGAACTCAGGATTCCCTTTGAGATGGATACTAGTATGCTAGGTCGAGTAGCTGCTTTACTAATTAGGGATCTTGGTAGAAGTCAAGTGATTTTTCTAGCACTCGCGCGAGGTCAGGAATTGGTTGTATCCATTTTCATATCGTAATGATGTTGGTCTACGGACAACGATCCATGGGGATTGGTTGTCTACGAGAGAAAAATTGGAATAAGGATTAAGGTGTGGTACCGTGTGTCAAGCGTTTGAACATACTGAGCACATGTCGAGAAATATGGTAAATCAGTAAGCCTAGTACCTGATTGAACCTGGCAGCAGATTGCCCTCCTCACGCGACCTGAGACGTGGTCTCCCATTCCGGTTATGGTGGGTACAAGTGCAGTCACTGCACCACGGCAGTCGGGGTCAGTGAGGCATTGTACGCCAAGGCGGTGAGCCCCTCTTTGCTGATGGGGAATCGATGGGGACGGTTGACGTGCGTGGGGATGGAGTGCCTCGCCACGTCGTGTGTTTAGGTTTACCTTGCAAGGATAAAAACTCGATTCGAATCGTCTGCTTCTCGCAGCTAATGAGACTGCTTGATCCATGCTGCTACACTAAGTAATAAGTTGAAATGTGTTGATTTGGCAAAGGATGTTGATTGCTAAAAATGATTGCTACCATGTATGATTAGATAGGGATACACCTAGTCTTAAGAGAGTCACACTAAAACTTGAAAAAGCTAAAAACTTGATTTTTAGACTCAGCTAGTGCTTTTGGCAAGCAAACCCTCAGCCAAACAGCTGCATGTCTAGAGGTAGAGGAGTAGACTCCTCACACCGGGTAAGTCTAGCTGAGTATTAGTATACTCAGCTTTGCTTGTGGCATAATTTTTACAGGTTCTCTGGAGGACATGGTTGCTAGAGTGACTTGGCCGTCCACCTTGCCACCAGGTTGGATTGTCGAGTGGGACCCTACCTCGGCGGAGGAGGAGCATGAGGAGTGATGGGACAGGCTTCCCCATCCCTCCATTTATTTATCGTTAGTTTTATTCCGCTGCATTTCAAACAACGATCACTACTTTTGCTAAAACTCCGATGAGGTTGTAATAAATTTAACACTCCTTATTGTATGGTTTTATGTTTTATTGTATTTGCTCTGTGCCTCACCATCGAGTGAGTACGTGGTACTTGATCCTGTTAGTGGCGTCGTCGGACTAGATCCGAGGGACTGACGTGTTATTCCTATTTAAGTGTGGTCTAGCCTCTAAGGTGGGACTTAGACACTTAAGTTGGAATAATTCGGGCGGTTCCGCAACAGCTGGTATCGGAGCTCGTACCACCATAGAGGAATCAATAAACTATAAATACCATCCTTTTCAAAAGTAAAATTTGTTAGAAACGAATGTTGGATAGATCGTCAGGACGATAAGGATAGGCCTTGGACGAGAAGCCTTAGGATAATAGAGGGGTAGTTAGGTGGCTATTTGAGTAAGCCCTACAGGCTACTATAAGGGATGGGAGTTTTCCCTATCCCCTCTGAGTTGAAATAAAGTCGCTTAGGACGAGCATGCATGCATCATTTAATCAAATTACTGGTAATTAGCTAAGAGCTTTAAAAATGCTATGGGAAATGACAACCGATGATTAAGTGCACTCCATGGCCTCAACACAACCTTAGAAAAGCCAGGCTTTGATTCCCTTTTATTTATATAATTCTTTTTCTTTTTTGCTTATGCTTAACCATACACAGATGACTTCTCACGGATCCTCGGACGGAGGGAACGCACAGTCCCACACGGACGGACTTGCACGAGAGGGCTTTCCCCGTATCTTGTGGGAGGTACTTCAAGGAGCCGGTTACACGACACCTCCCCAATACGCGGTGCAGCTGTTCGAGAAGCACCGATTGCCCCACTATAGGGTGAGGATGACCCTAGAGCCTCATCCCTTACAGCCAGGCTGGCGTTCGTTGGACTCCGAGTCTTTCGGATACCGGGCTGAGGATACTATCGAGGCCATTGCTCTCCATGGGCTGACTACTTTCTGTGGTTTTCACCCCTTGGAGCTGTCTACTCATCCCATTGGCTTGTTCCCCGCTGATAATGAGGACGACCCAATGTGGAAAGATTGAGTGGATCATGCCAGGGACATATGGGCTCTTTACCCAGGGCAAACTGCTCACCTCACGGTGCGATGCATGAATGCCCTGTATCGTCTGCAAGTGATGCGAGGAGAGGCAATGTCTCATCTGATGGCATTGTGTTGGAGGCTACCAAGATTACCTTGGATAACAGAGAGGAACTTGTGGTAGACCTGTCCACTGAGATGGTGGAAAAGGACCTACAAGTGGAAAAGATGTCCAATGAGATCCAGGAGCTTGAGGAGCTAGTGGGAACCAGGGAGAACACCATTGAGGTTCTCGAGGATTAGCTAATCAACACTCAGCAGCAACTTGCGGAGGCTAACCAACATTTGGATATGCACCAGCAGGAGATCCAGGACATGGAGGCCAACGAGGATGTCGACATCGAGGGAGGAGAGGAGCTAGAGCCTGCCTCCAGCTTGGACACTGCTGGCTCAGGTAGACCACCTTCCCCCGAGTCGAGCGTTGCCTCGTTTGCTCACTAGGTTGCAGAGATAAAGTTAGAAGTGGGTAGTTAGAACTCCTTGGAGCTAGCTTAGCTTTTGCACCCTTGGGGTACTAGGCTAGACAGAGTTGAGTCTTTTGGGTCACTGATGTAATCGTAACAAACTCTTTTGGAAGTTCGGATGATGAATGATGTCAACTTTAATTTATGAAGAAAAGATTTATGCCATGTAGAATTTTTTTCTTATGAATTATGCAAGAAAATATTGATTTTACCCTTTCAAATCTTTCACCACGTATGAACCCTGACATCAGAAGTATAATGTTGAGAGCATCCTTAAATTTTTTAGATGGCAGGAAGAGCGCGTCGTGGAAAGAATGAGCGCATTCCTCCATCCCCGCCACCGCCTCCTACCATGCAAGAACTGATGGCTCAGCAGAATGAGATTCTGCGATAGCTGGCTCAGCGTCAGCCACCACCTTAGCACTATGGTGGTGGCGATCACCATCAGCGTCCCCAGCAGCGACCACTTATTAGGAGTTCCTCAGTACTCAGTCGTCGTTGTTCACTCGGGCAGAGGATCCACTTGATGCTGATGTTTGGATCAGGGTAGTGGAATCCAAATTCCCATTACTTACTAGCAATTGTTCAGATGCAGCCAAAGTTCGTTTTGCCACTCAGCAGCTTAGTGGACCCGCACGGACATGGCGGGATCACTTTTTCGCTATGCAACCAGATGGCCACGTGGTGGAATGGAGAGAATTCAAGGCAGCTTTCAGAGGGCATCATATACCAGCAGGCATTATGGATCGCAAGCTTAATGAGTTTCTGGCACTCACTCAGGGAAATCGGACAGTGTTGTAGTACGCTCAGGCCTTCAATGACCTATGCCAGTATGTCGGTTATCACGCAGACACTGATGAGAAGAAGAGGGACATGTTCAGGAGGGGCCTCAGCACTAAGCTCCACGACCGTCTCAACACCGTCAGGGCCAACAGTTACAATGAGCTAGTCAACTTGGCCATTTCTCAGGAGGACTGCATCACCGCCCGCCAAGCAGAAAAGAAGAGGAAGACCCCTGTAGCAGGACCTTCAGCTCAGCCTCAGCGCTTCCGGATTGTGTCTGACACCCAGAGCAGGGGGCCACAACAGCAGCAAGGACGTTGGGTAATCCGACCAAAGCAGCAGCCGCAGCAGGCACCCAACCGCTCTCTGCCCCCAGTTCAGAGGAACAATCAGCCGCAGCAGCAGCAGTACCGTCAGGCCAATGACAACAGGTGCTTCACTTGTGGTAACACTGGACACTATGCCAAGAATTGCCCCAAGAAGCAGCAGAGGCAGGGGCAGAATTCCAATCAGAACCAAGGCAAGAGGCAGAAGGTGCAAGTGAGGCAAGGCAGGCTGAACTTCACCACAATGGCTGACATTCTAGAGGGAGCACCCATCATGACTGGTATCTTTTCTGTTTTGAATAATCCTGCAATCATTCTTTCTGATTCTGGTGCATCGCACAGCTTTATCAGTGCAAAATTTAGTGCCAAATGCCATTTACCTTTCCATCACACCAATGGGGGTATTACAATTTCAACACCAGGAGGCAGGGTTGCCACCTATCAAATCAACAGGCAGGTGCCTATAAAATTTGGTAGTCTTGTGATTAGAACCACCCTCCTCATTTTGGGTTTGGATAGTGTGGACATCATATTGGGAACCGACTGGTTATCCAGGCATCAGGCAGTACTTCATATTGCAGCAAGGGCCATTGAGATTCACTCCCCTACTTATGGCGAGATTACATTATATTTGCCAAACCAGGGTTGTACCCGTTCCTGTGCCTTCGCTATGGGGTCACCTGTTGAGAAAATCCCCATAGTCTGTGACTACCCAGATGTTTTTCCAGATGAAATACCAGGGATGCCACCCGACAGAGACATAGAGTTCGCGATTGAACTACAACCCGAAACTGCCCCTATATCTAAGAGACCCTATCCAGCAGAGTTGGCGGAATTGAAAAAGCAGTTGCAAGAATTGTTGGACTAGGGATTCATTCGCCCAAGTACTTCACCATGGGGATGTCCCGCCTTATTTGTGAAGAAGGATGAGAGTCTGAGATTGTGTGTCGATTACTGCCCTCTCAATGCGGTGACCATCAAGAATAAGTATCCATTGCCCCGCATTCATCTATTGTTTGATCAGTTGGTGGGAGCCAAAGTATTCTCCAAGATAGACCTTCGCTCTGGCTATCATCAGATAAAAATTAGGGCCAGTGACATTCCCAAGATGGCTTTCTCTACCAGATATGGGCTTTACGAGTACTTAGTGATGTCTTTCGGGCTAACCAATGCCCCGGCTTATTTCATGTATCTGATGAACTCGGTATTCATGCTAGAGCTGGACAAATTTGTGGTGGTCTTCATTGATGACATTATGGTTTATTCCAAAAATGAAGATGAGCATACTGAGCATCTACACATCGTACTTCAGCGACTGTGCGATCATCGTCTATATGCTAAGCTATCCAAATGTGAGTTCTGGCTGAAGGAGATAAAATTTCTGGGTCATACCATTTCTTAGGATGGGGTATCAGTTGATCCTGAGAAAGTACAAGAAGTGATGAATTGGAAACCTCCTACCACTGTACGACAGATTCGGAGTTTTCTGGGATTGGCAGGGTATTATCAGTGATTTATTCCGGATTTCTCCAGGATTGCCAAGCCAATGACTGAATTGTTGAAGAAAGGAGTCAAGTATGAATGGAGCCAGAAATGTGAGGATGTCTCTCATGCACTAAGGCAACATTTGACAACAGCACCCGTGTTAGCTCAACCGGACAACACAAAATCTTTCGAGGTTTATTGCGATGCTTCAGGTACTGGATTAGGATGTGTCTTGATGCAAGACAACAGAGTCATTGCTTATGCCTCCCGAGCACTCAGACCCCTTGAGCAGAACTACCCCACACATGATCTGGAATTGGCTATCGTAGTTCATGCTCTCAAGATTTGGAGACAGTACTTGATGGGAGCTCATTGTAATATCTATACTGATCATAAGAGTCTCAAGTATATCTTCACTCAGGCTGATCTTAATATGAGGCAGAGAAGATGGTTAGAATTAATCAAGGACTATGATTTGGAAGTACATTACCATCCTGGCAAAGCCAATGTTGTGGCAGATGCTTTAAGTCGGAAGGCCCAGTGCAAATATATGATCATGGACTCTAAGATCACCACTCTATGTGACGAGTTATGCAAATTGAACCTTGAAGTCATTCCTTCCGGTACTTTAAGTTATATTTCAGTAGAGCCCACCTTACATGAGCAAATAGTCATGGCACAGATTGGTGACAAGGGTGTTCAAGTCATTAAGGAAATGATTGAACAAAAGGTGGACAAATACAAATGCTTCCGTCAGGACAACAAAGGAATTCTATGGTTTGGAGACTGATTGGTTGTTCCCAAGAACCCCGAGCTTAGAAAGAAAATATTGGATGAATCTCACCTTTCTAAATTCTCCATGCATCCCGGCAGCAACAAGATGTATCATGATCTCAGATCCTTGTACTGGTGGACCAGAATGAAGAGGGAAATTGCTAAGTATATATCTGAGTGTGACACTTGCCAAAGAGTCAAGGCCAGTCATTTGAAGGTGGCAGGCACCTTACAGCCCCTTCCCATACCATCTTGGAAATGGGAGGACATTTGCATGGATTTTATCGTGGGATTGCCCAATACCTCCTGACACCACGATTCTATTTGGGTCATTGTGGATAGGTTGACCAAAACAGCGCATTTCTTGCCAGTACATACCACCCACCGGACAGAAAAGTATGCAGAAATTTATATTGACCAGATAGTTCATCTGCATGGAATACCAAGGACTATTGTGTCTGACCGAGGAGCACCATTTATAGCACGTTTCTGGGAGCAATTGCAAGAATCACTTGGGACCCATGTAATAAGGAGCTCAGCATACCACCCTCAAACAGATGGTCAGACAGAAAGGGTGAACCAGATTTTGGAAGACATGTTGAGGGCATGTGTGCTACACTATGGAAAGGATTGGGACAAGTGTCTTTCATTGGCAGAGTTCTCTTATAATAACATCTACCAGTCCAGTTTAAAGATGGCACCTTTCGAAGCCTTGTATGGGAGAAGGTGTAGGACACCACTAAATTGGTCACAAGCTGGAGAAAGGGAAATATTTGGACCCGACTTGGTAATTGAAGTAGAGGAAACAGTCAGAGTCATTAAAAAGAACCTAGAAGCCGCCCAGGCCACGCAAAGGAGCTATCATGACAAGAGGAGAAAGCTTCTACAGTTTGAAGTGGGAGATCATGTTTACCTTAAATTATCACCTACGAAAGGTGTTCAGAGATTTGGAATCAAGGGCAAGTTAGCTCCTCGCTACATTGGGCCCTATGAGATCAAGGAGACTTGTGGACCTATAGCATATCAATTGAAGTTGCCACCCCACATGTCAGCAGTTCATGATGTGTTCCACGTATCTCAGCTATGGAAGTGTGTCCGCTTACCCACGGGAGTACTACCTGAACCAAAATTGGAGATAGAACCAGACTTGTCTTATCAGGAGCACCCCATCAAGGTATTGGATCAAAAGGAGAGATCAACACGGGCAAGAACAGTCAGGATGTATAAAGTTCAGTGGAGCCACCACACAGAAGAAGAGGCTACATGGGAGACTGAGGATTTTCTATGTTCTCGCTTCCCCGACTTTCTGCCCAAAGGAGACGGTACGTAATCCAAAAACCCCACCCCCACTTGCCCTTTGAATCTAAATATAAGAAAAACTTAGATGTTAAAGGGATAGTAAGCCTTGAAAATAACTTAAAAAGGACTTCCTTCTGAAGTTGCAAAGAGGATGACATTCGAAGAGCAGATAACTAGAGAAATTGGATAAAGGAGATTGCAACGCCTCAACACACCTTCTGGGTACCCTCTAAAGGATCCCTACCCACAATCTCGGGGCGAGATTCCTTTAAGGGGGGAGAGCTATAACACCCCAGGTGTTATTCAAGGTTTTCACATAAGCCTACACTAGTAAACCCATCATCACATGTGGTTTAGTTTGAGCAAAAGACACCAAACTTGGGGATCAAGATCCTAAGTAGGTGTAACCCATCTTAGAAGTCATGGCTTGGCCTTATCATGCACTAAGGAGAGGGGAATGACCCAAACCCTAATTCAAATCCCTTATAGGCAAATGGAGCCCTAGAGGGGATTATGGCAAAAAGTCTATGTAAATCACATTGTCATGACTTGGACTAATTATAAAAGTTGTAGTACACTTAATACCCTACAAAACATAGAAAGAGAGTGACCCTAAAATGGATAGAGAAAAACCCCAAAAAGGTTACCAAAGAGAAAGACATAAAAGAAAAATTAGGTTTTTCTCAAGTTCAAAACCGACCCTCTTTCAAAGATCACACATGTTCAGCTTGTTCCCAAACACAAAACCTTATGGCACAATTTACAAAATGGCGCCTAAAGACCCGTAGAACACAATGGAAAAGTTTGAACCCGACCCTAAGTCATTTGACATGACTTGGCATGGCTTTTGTCTCGGTGTGGACAGTTCGGACAGAGCCAACTTCTCACCCTCATATCTCTCTACCCAGACCATATCTTTGCTTGGAACTCACATCGAAAAGTGTAATACCCAAAATTGGTATAGGAGAAGATAATAAGATAAATAAATAAGTAAACTTATATGCTAGAGTTTTGGGGATTTCTTGATCATCTTCTCTTTGTGCATATTCAACTAAAGGAATTATATTGGTCAAATAACAAATAAATATGGAAATATGTATATTATGTTGGTACTCAAATTTTTGAGACAAGTTAAGTTTAAAAAGTAGAATATGGAAATAGGAGTGGGAATAAAGAGAATAGGGGAAAAGGATATACAATATAAAGAAAATAAAAATATTATAAATAAATAAGTGATGTTACCGTCATATTAGAATTTTTATCAGACATATTTGGAACGCTAAAACAGGATTTGAATTTGAAATAAATTTTCAAAATTGGAAAACAAAGGATAAAAAGAAACAAAAAGAAAAGGAAAGAAACTCCAGCCTACACTTTGGGCCCAATCTGCCTCGGCCCGCCCAAGCGACCACCCCACACCTCCATTGCTCGGCCCAAGTGCATTTCCCTAGCCTGCTCAACTCACTGCTGACACCACCGACCCACTCGTCAGTCGCCCATGCATCCCACACGCATCCTCTCTGCCTCCTCTACGCAAGCACACCGCACGTACCCGCCTCGTCACCGACTCACGGGCCTGGCTTGCCAGTGCCCCACCCTGCACGCTCGGACTCGGGCGTTTCTCCGCCAGGTGGGCCCTGCGCCGTCAGAACCTCCTTCTTCCGCGCAACGGCCCGCGCATCGCGTGCACAGAACGTGAGACCGTCGCCGCGGACTCCGTGGGCGCGAGCTCAACCACCTCCGCGATCTCTCCGGTTCCGTTCGGATGCCCGACCATTGGGTTATAAGACCCAGGCGTTCGCGTCCGCTTTGACCAGCGCCCTTCCCCTCTGCTGTGCGCCCAGAACTCAGCCGCCATGGATCGGGCTCGCGGGCGGATCTCAACAACCAGCCGCGGAGCTCCCTCCATGGACGAGTCCCCGACCTTCCCTATGGCCTCCGCTCGGTGCGGCCCCTCTCTGCTCGACTGTGCCCATGCCGCCACCATCCCCTCCGCTCGGCGCGCCCCATTCTGCTCCCTCCCCGCGTCTCCGTCCGTCGCCAGCCAAATGCTCGACCTGACTACCGGTAAGTAGCCCATGACCACGTTCACCATCATCTCCGCTCTGCGAAGCATCTGGCCAATCGGAGTTTAGGGCGATCATCGCGCCGATTGCATATCTCACCGGCGTGCGCCGCCGTGGGCGCTTGGGGGCCGCCGTGCTGGTAGCCCAGGGGTGGTCGGATGGGTGAGGACTGCCGTGTACCGTTGATGCGTAATGAGCGGTCCAGATTAATTGGATCATACCGCTTCGGTTAGTGCAATCCAAGCCGTTGGATTGGCCGAGGAGGGGTAGGATTAGATCTAGATTCCGACCCTTGGATTTAGATCTGGCGGCCCATATCACGTAATAGTTCACTTAAAGACAGATCTAATCTGGGCCGTCCGGTTTCTATCGTGTGGCCCAGGATCGACTATACCCCTTCGCCATGGTCAATTTCTAAAAGAGCCCTCGGGGTTCTTCATAATCAACCCGCGGTCCACTGCTTGGTTAAGCCTGGGTCTTAGGAATATTTCTGTTTTAGTCCCTGAACTTCTTGGTAATATTGCGCCCAGTCCAGGAATTTAAGAAATCAGATAAATGGAATTGCAAAATGATTTCTTTTATAAAATTAAATCCAGAATCTTGTTTAAATCATAGAAAATTCATTTTAACTCATTTTTGACCCGTTCCAATTTCTATAATTTTGTATTAATATTGTTTATCACTTAATGACTCTGTTTTGACATGAAAGTGATATTAAAATTTATATCCCATTTAATCTTGTGCAAAATACATAGAATCTTTAAAAATTCATAACTTAAAATCTGTAACTCCGATTTGATCCGTTCAAGTTGCGTTAGTCTCGTAGCAACACGTAGAATATTATTATGCAGTTTGTTCTTATGTTTGGTGTGATGTTAATTTTGCCTATACATGTTTGTCTGTATTGCTACGTTTAGCAGTGAGGACACGTGTCATCTAAAGAGCAAGTTGGTACCTGGAATTTCAAGTGCCAGGCAAGTTGTGCCCTTGATCACTTCTTTTTACCCACTCATGTTCTAATTAATCATAATGATCTGCATAGGTTAATTTTGATGGGACCCAATAGGTTACCCTAGTTTGACTATCTTTAAACCTTGTTCACCACTGAATCTTTGGGTAGTACTTGCTATCGCTTTATGTGGTTTTGGGTATAGAGATACACATTGCTATTCATGATTATACTTTTATTGTCAGTTGTTATTTACTGTTCATGTTAAGATCATTATGTTAATTGGAACATGGAGAACCACCCGGGAAAACAGTGCTACCACAAGGGTTTAATGGGACGCCCTTGGCCGATTAATTAGGAAAGCTAGTGGAAGACTACCTTACCCGAAAGGGGCAAGGGCAGTAGGGGAGTGGTCAGTGTAGGGAGGCCCTCGGGAGGATTTTGCTGCGATGGCGGTCCTGCAAGGGATTCCTGCATTGGAACTTCCTATAAACTGTAGCGGGTTTTCTGAAGCTAGTGGAACTTTGTAAAGGCCTCGTAGTGTTACCCTGCCTCGCCTCCTCGGTAGAGGTGTATGGGATTGGCCGTCTCTTGGTAGATGGGTAACACGACTTGTGGGTAAAGATGCGCAACCTCTGCAGAGTGTAAAACTGGTATACTAGCCGTGTTCACGGTCATGAGCAGCTCGGACACTCACATGATTAAATTATGGAACTAAATTCAATTTGTCATATGCATTGCATTGCAGGTGAGGTTGTTACTTTTGTTCTACTAATTAATTGGGTTGGTATTTACTTATACTTAGTAATTGCTAATAAAATTTTGACCAACTTTAAAAGCAATGCTCAGCTCTAACCATCCTCTTTGGTAAGCCTTACACATCACGTGAGCTCCCACCTTTGGCGAGTTCATGCACATTATTCCCCACAACTTGTTGAGCGATGAACGTATGTGAGCTCACTCTTGCTGTCTCACACACCCCACAGGTCAAGAACAGGTACCGCAGGATGAGGCGCTTGGAGGATGCTGTGATGAGTTCGTGAGAGGTCTAGGTCGTCGTCTCCCAGTCAACTTTGGGTTGCTGGACCGTTGTCTCCTTATAATGTAATTATTTATTTTGTATAGAACTCCTGTTATATATAAAGATGTGACATTCGATCCTGTGCCATGAATCATCATATGTGTGAGACTTGGTCCCAGCATACCTGGTGTTTATGTTCGCGCCCGGGTCTTGGTGCCCCTAAAACCCGGGTGTGACAGAAGTGGTATCAGAGGAATGTTGACTGTAGGACGAAACCTAGACAGAAATGGATAACCCTTACTTACTTATCTTTACTACTCTGATTCTTTTCTAAACTTTTCTTAATCTTTTCTCATCTGTTTCCGCTTCACTCTGATTATTCTTACCTTTTCCTTCTAAAGACAAACTTGGATTTCACACTTTGAAATCATGTGCCTAAATTGACTTTTAGGAATAGGAGACCTAATCTTAGGAACAAAAAAAAATCAAAACTATTTTTGTAAATATTTGTATACTCGAGTGTTTGTTCTTATGATACATGTCTGATTTGGATCTTTGATTGAGTGTGATGAGTTGTGGAGTAATGTCCACAATTACATCTGCATATACATATAGGAAAAAAAACGCTCATCAAGATAACTGGACAAACTAGATTATTCCTCATTAAAGTATCTAGCCTAACAATATCCATCTCATCTAAAAAGATTCTATCCTACACTCATAGATCCATCTCATCTCAAAAGATCCTAACTTATCCTAATTAAAATATATTTAACTTAATAGATCCATCTTATCTTAAAAGATACTCTATTACTTTAATAGATTCATCTTGTCTTGAAAAGATTCTATCTTATCCTAATAGATCTAACTGACCTCAAAAGATTCTACCTTATCCTTATGGATTCATCTTGTCCTAATAGGCATACATATCCCATCCTAGGGTGACCACCATGATCTAAACCAAATCAATTAGATCTTATCTAGTCAAGCTAGTCATACCAATCTAATCTAGATCCCAACTAACCTAATATGATCTAATCTAAAGTGAGTTACTTAATGGACCAGTTAATACTTGTGAAATAGATTAGACCCTCTCCACATGTTTTAACTTAGTTCACCCTACACTAAATAAAGAATGAGAGACCAACCCAACCAATAGAGTCTTGATGGATTGCATGATCTGCCTATCCCCACCTAACATCACACAAACTTTTGACCTATATCATGTAGTCTATCTCAACCATACCTATCTTAACCATATTCTCTAGCCCGATAATATACACTAACTCCTAATCAATAAGACAAGACCGAAGAATATGATTAACTTCATCAAGTAAGGATGAGCACCAACTCAAGTCTTCAAGGATCAAGTGAGGTCACCAAGATGAGTCAAGATCCACAATCTTGGATGGAGTCTTTTCTTATCCTACTCTTTCTTACCCAAACCTATAAATGCTTTAAAGATATCATTTATCCTGCATAATAAAGTGGCTATACCCATATATACCCATGTTTTTCTAATCACCTGATAATTTGTGATATAAAAAAAAGAGAGAAGAGTTTTGGTATTAAAATCAATTAGAAACTAACCCATAGACTACAAACAATTTCTTCTACATCCTCTTACTAATCTCGAGGACGAGATTCTTTTTAAGGGGGGTAGGATTTGTAATACCCAAAATTGGTATAAGAGAAGATAATAAGATAAATAAATAAGTAAACTTATATGCTAGAGTTTTGGGGATTTCTTGATCATCTTCTCTTTGTGCATATTCAACTAAAGGAATTATATTGGTCAAATAACAAATAAATATGGAAATATGTATATTATGTTGGTACTCAAATTTTTGAGACAAGTTAAGTTTAAAAAGTAGAATCTGGAAATAGGAGTGGGAATAAAGAGAATAGGGGAAAAGGATATACAATATAAAGAAAATAAAAATATTATAAATAAATAAGTGATGTTACCGTCATATTAGAATTTTTATCAGACATATTTGGAACGCTAAAACAGGATTTGAATTTGAAATAAATTTTCAAAATTGGAAAACAAAGGATAAAAAGAAACAAAAAGAAAAGGAAAGAAACTCCAGCCTACACTTTGGGCCCAATCTGCCTCGGCCCACCCAAGCGACCACCCCACACCTCCATTGCTCGGCCCAAGTGCATTTCCCTAGCCTGCTCAACTCACTGCTGACACCACCGACCCACTCGTCAGTCGCCCATGCATCCCACACGCATCCTCTCTGCCTCCTCTACGCAAGCACACCGCACGTACCCGCCTTGTCACCGACTCACGGGCCTGGCTTGCCAGTGCCCCACCCTGCACGCTCGGACTCGGGCGTTTCTCCGCCAGGTGGGGCCTGCGCCGTCAGAACCTCCTTCTTCCGCGCAACGGCCCGCGCATCGCGCGCACAGAACGTGAGACCATCGCCGCGGACTCCGTGGGCGCGAGCTCAACCACCTCCGCGATCTCCCCGGTTCCGTTCGGATGCCCGACCATTGGGTTATAAGACCCAGGCGTTCGCGTCCGCTTTGACCAGCGCCCTTCCCCTCTGCTGTGCGCCCAGAACTCAGCCGCCATGGATCGGTCTCGCGGGCGGATCTCAACAACCAGCCGCGGAGCTCCCTCCATGGACGAGTCCCCGACCTTCCCTATGGCCTCCGCTCGGTGCGGCCCCTCTCTGCTCGACTGTGCCCATGCCGCCACCATCCCCTCCGCTCGGCGCGCCCCATTCTGCTCCCTCCCCGCGTCTCCGTCCGTCGCCAGCCAAATGCTCGACCTGACTGCCGGTAAGTAGCCCATGACCACGTTCACCATCATCTCCGCTCTGCGAAGCATCCGGCCAATCGGAGTTTAGGGCGATCATCGCGCCGATTGCATATCTCACCGGCGTGCGCCGCCGTGGGCGCTTGGGGGCCGCCGTGCTGGTAGCCCAGGGGTGGTCGGATGGGTGAGGACTGCCGTGTACCGTTGATGCGTAATGAGCGGTCCAGATTAATTGGATCATACCGCTTCGGTTAGTGCAATCCAAGCCGTTGGATTGGCCGAGGAGGGGTAGGATTAGATCTAGATTCCGACCCTTGGATTTAGATCTGGCGGCCCATATCACGTAATAGTTCACTTAAAGACAGATCTAATCTGGGCCGTCCGGTTTCTATCGTGTGGCCCAGGATCGACTATACCCCTTCGCCATGGTCAATTTCTAAAAGAGCCCTCGGGGTTCTTCATAATCAACCCGCGGTCCACTGCTTGGTTAAGCCTGGGTCTTAGGAATATTTCTGTTTTAGTCCCTGAACTTCTTGGTAATATTGCGCCTAGTCCAGGAATTTAAGAAATCAGATAAATGGAATTGCAAAATGATTTCTTTTATAAAATTAAATCCAGAATCTTGTTTAAATCATAGAAAATTCATTTTAACTCATTTTTGACCCGTTCCAATTTCTATAATTTTGTATTAATATTGTTTATCACTTAATGACTCTGTTTTGACATGAAAGTGATATTAAAATTTATATCCCATTTAATCTTGTGCAAAATACATAGAATCTTTAAAAATTCATAACTTAAAATCTGTAACTCCGATTTGATCCGTTCAAGTTGCGTTAGTCTCGTAGCAACACGTAGAATATTATTATGCAGTTTGTTCTTATGTTTGGTGTGATGTTAATTTTGCCTATACATGTTTGTCTGTATTGCTACGTTTAGCAGTGAGGACACGTGTCATCTGAAGAGCAAGTTGGTACCTGGAATTTCAAGTGCCAGGCAAGTTGTGCCCTTGATCACTTCTTTTTACCCACTCATGTTCTAATTAATCATAATGATCTGCATAGGTTAATTTTGATGGGACCCAATAGGTTACCCTAGTTTAACTATCTTTATACCTTGTTCACCACTGAATCTTTGGGTAGTACTTGCTATCGCTTTATGTGGTTTTGGGTATAGAGATACACATTGCTATTCATGATTATACTTTTATTGTCAGTTGTTATTTACTGTTCATGTTAAGATCATTATGTTAATTGGAACATGGAGAACCACCCGGGAAAACAGTGCTACCACAAGGGTTTAATGGGACGCCCTTGGCCGATTAATTAGGAAAGCTAGTGGAAGACTACCTTACCCGAAAGGGGCAAGGGCAGTAGGGGAGTGGTCAGTGTAGGGAGGCCCTCGGGAGGATTTTGCTGCGATGGCGGTCCTGCAAGGGATTCCTGCATTGGAACTTCCTATAAACTGTAGCGGGTTTTCTGAAGCTAGTGGAACTTTGTAAAGGCCTCGTAGTGTTACCCTGCCTCGCCTCCTCGGTAGAGGTGTATGGGATTGGCCGTCTCTTGGTAGATGGGTAACACGACTTGTGGGTAAAGATGCGCAACCTCTGCAGAGTGTAAAACTGGTATACTAGCCGTGCTCACGGTCATGAGCAGCTCGGACACTCACATGATTAAATTATGGAACTAAATTCAATTTGTCATATGCATTGCATTGCAGGTGAGGTTGTTACTTTTGTTCTACTAATTAATTGGGTTGGTATTTACTTATACTTAGTAATTGCTAATAAAATTTTGACCAACTTTAAAAGCAATGCTCAGCTCTAACCATCCTCTTTGGTAAGCCTTACACTTCACGTGAGCTCCCACCTTTGGCGAGTTCATGCACATTATTCCCCACAACTTGTTGAGCGATGAACGTATGTGAGCTCACTCTTGCTGTCTCACACACCCCACAGGTCAAGAACAGGTACCGCAGGATGAGGCGCTTGGAGGATGCTGTGATGAGTTCGTGAGAGGTCTAGGTCGTCGTCTCCCAGTCAACTTTGGGTTGCTGGACCGTTGTCTCCTTATAATGTAATTATTTATTTTGTATAGAACTCCTGTTATATATAAAGATGTGACATTCGATCCTGTGCCATGAATCATCATATGTGTGAGACTTGGTCCCAGCATACCTGGTGTTTATGTTCGCGCCCGGGTCTTGGTGCCCCTAAAACCCGGGTGTGACAAAAAGGTAGGATTTGGTGCAGAGAAGAGACCGTACACGGGGGTTTTGCTAAGATCTGCACGCTAAGTCGACCAAATCGGCCGTTGAACCTTGGCAGAAGTAAACCCCCACGTGTTCGACGTGGGCTGACACTCGGGGGCGCGCCCAGAGCACGCCCGCACGTGAACCCCCATGCGCCCTCGGCCGCCCCGTACCCACACCCACGCCACGGCTATAAAGCCCACCCTAGTGCACGACCATCTTCCCTGTTGCCTCCTCTGTACCACGCCTAACTCTCCCGAGCTCGCCCGCAGCTCCGGTGACCTCCCCGCAGCCCGGTAGAGCCGCCTGAGTGCAACCACCGTGGCCAAACCCTTTCTCGCCCACCTCCGCTCGATCCAAGCCCTCGGATAGCTTCCCCAGAAGGCTGTGAAGCTTGCCCGAGCTTGAGCCGAGGACCAGCCCTACCGGAACAGTGTAATCGCGCTCGCCGGAGTTCATAACCCCGCTGGAGCATGTGGACCGGGTAAGCCGCTGGACCATTTCCCAATTCCTTGCACCCATGGCCTCTACATCACCTCGTAGACCTCCTCGTGTACTTTAATTGAACCCTACCGCCCAAGTTTGGCCAGAGCAGGAGCCGCCGCCGACCTCCGCCGCCTGCGCTCGTGGCCAGAGTAGCTCCGACCACCTATGACGCCGACCCGCACACCGACGTGACCGTCGTGACCTCCCCAACACCACTGACCACCCCGCCAGACCTCTGCCGCCGCCGGTAAGCCGCGTCGCCGTGATCCTTGCCACGGTTACTATTTCAGCCAGCCAAGGAGTGCGTGTTAGGTTTAGGTTAAGTCTAGGGGGTTTTGTGCAAGGTCAGTGACTCATGCAAATAGTAGACCGAGGGCTGTTTTGGAAAGAAAAGGGGGAGAAAACCTAGGGACTTCAGCGCAAATCTATAATTCTTTTCTATTTCGAATTTACTTTTCTTTTAATATTGTAGAGAACTTAATAAATGCATAACTTGAAAAATAATCATCCAAAATTAGTCAAACCAATTTTGCCAGACTTTGTGAAATATAAACTATCAGGCAAAAATGATAAACCCCATAGTTCCTGTAATATTTTCTAGAGTTTTGAATTAAATAAGAAAATTTCCCAAAACTTAATATTAGACGGAAAAATAGAAATATTGTTAGACCTGGGCTAAGAAAAATAGTGGAGACACTAACCTAGTAGTTACACTGTTTAAAATTAATAAACACCCCAATATACAAGGTTAAGGAAGTTTTATTCACTGAAACTTATTTATTCTCAAACTTAGAAAAAATTAAAAAGGGGGATTAAAAAGGGAAACCAGGGGGCAACCATATTTTTCCTAACATGCCTAAGTTATGTAGTTCATAAGAAAAATCTATTGAACCATAGTCTAGTGAAAGGAAATTGCACTCACAATTCTTGATGAAAAACAGGGAAAACTTTGAAAAATCATAAGAAAATAATCCCAAGGAGAAAACACCCCTACCTTGGGAATGACTGCTCTTGTGTTAAGAAGAACCTAGGAAAAATACAAGTTCTGTTGTTTGATATTTTTCAAATAACAAGTTAGTTATAAGGGTCTTTTTGGCTTCAAACTTTAGAAAATCATAACCAAATAACCACTAAGTAACCCTCTGTGATTTTTGGCACAGAAGCATGTTATTACCCATAGATACTAGCAAAAAATAACTCTTGGTACAGAACCCACACCTAGGTAAGAGTTGTAGTGCAAGGTAACCCCTCTGCCCCAGCTTTTGTTATTTTTTTGTCCAGGGCATAATCTATTTGTTTTTTACCTCAAATTTATAGGACATACTACAGTGACCAATATTAACCCACTGTAATTTTTTTCAGAATTTTTGGAAATTTTTAATTCACTGTTGTTGTTCAACCCCACCATTAAAAGCATAAAAAGCAAATAAAGAGAGGAATTAGTAGTGAAGATTAATGTTACCTTGACCAAATCAGCAAAACCCTTGAATACCTAATAGAACCTTTAAAGGGCAATCCAAGTCTTAATCCACTATGTTTGCCTCTAAGCAAAACCTCAAACCTAAATTTCTAAGCATAAACCATTGAGAGTTTCTTATAACGAGGAAACCCTAAGTTATCAACTATCTTAGCTTTTTCTTCACTATGCATAATAGTTACTAAACTCTGCATGTCATGGCATACATGTATCTTATTCATTGCATTCGATAGATTGCAACCTCGCGGATGGAGAGTACATCCTCATGCCGGAGCAGGGAGTTGCTCAGGAGGTAGCCCCGGATCCAGCACCAGAGCCTACCATCGAGGATCTGCCTGCCCCAGCTTTGGAAGGCAAGCCCCGGTTTTATGCATAACCGTTTATATATGCTATTTTACTACACTTAATGTTTGTAGGCTTGTACTGTGCACTTAAATGTAGGAGTTGACTGAAACCCTAGTTGCATGAACACAGGATTCCCTTTGAGATGGATACTAGTATGCTAGGTCGAGTAGCTGCTTTACTAATTAGGGATCTCGGTATAAGTCGAGTGATTTTTCTAGCACTCGCGCGAGGTTAGGAATTGGTTGTATCCATTTCATATCGTAATGATGTTGGTCTGTGGAAAATGATCCATGAGGATTGGTTGTCTACGAGACGAAAATTTGGAATAAGGATTAAGGTGTGGTACCGTGTGTCAAGCGTTTGAACGTACTGAGCAATGCCGAGAAATATGGTAAATCAGTAAGCCTAGTACCTGATTGAACCTGGCAGCAGATTGCCCTCCTCATGCGACCTGAGATGTGGTCTCCCATTCCGGTTATGGTGGGTACAAGTGCGGTCACTGCACGATGGTAGTCGGGGTCAGTGAGACATTGTACGCCAAGGCGGTGAGCCCCTCTCTGCTAACGGGGAATCGATGGGGACGGTTGATGTGTGTGGGGACGGAGTGCCTCGCCACGTCGTGTGTTTAGTTTTACCTTGCAAGGATAAAAACTCGATTTGAATCGGCTGCTTCTCGTAGCTAATGAGACTGCTTGATCCATGCTGCTACATTGAGTAATAAGTGGAAATGTGTTGATTTGGCAAAGGATGTTGATTGCTAAAAATGATTGCTACCATGTATGATTATATAGGGATACATCTAGTCTTAAGAGAGTCACACTAAAACTTGAAAAATTTAAAAACTTGGTTTTTAGACTCAGCTAGTGCTTTTGGCAAGCAAATCCCTCAGCCAAACAGCCGCATGTCTAGAGGTAGAGGAGTAGACTCCTCACACCGGGTAAGTCTAGCTGAGTATTAGTATACTCAGCCTTGCTTGTGGCATAATTTTTACAGGTTCTCTGGAGGACATGGTTGCCGGAGTGACTTGGCCGTCCACCTTGCACCGGGTTGGATAGTCGAGTGGGACCCTACCTTGGCGGAGGAGGAGCATGAGGAGTGATGGGACAGGCTTCCCCATCCCTCAATTTATTTATCGTTAGTTTTATTCCGCTGCATTTCGAACAATGATCACTACTTTTGCTAAAACTCCGATGAGGTTGTAATAAATTTAACACTCCTTATTGTATGGTTTTATGTTTTATTGTATTTGCTCTTTGCCTCACCATCGAGTGAGTACGTGGTACTTGATCCTGTTAGTGGCCTCGTCAGACTAGATCCGAGGGACTGACGTGTTATTTCTATTTAAGTGTGGTCTAGCCTCTAAGGTGGGACTTAGATACTTAAGTTGGAATAATTCGGGCGGTTCCACCACATTGTGCAAGGTTTTTATGGCACAGGGTCGTCGGTCCGCAATCTCCAGCTGAAGTTTGTTGGTGGACACGCGATCCGCACGGTCAGTTGAGAAGCCAGGTCGCGGATAGGGGAGAAGGAGGCCTGACACGAGGGTCCCGCAGGGCAGCGAAACCAACCCAGATGATGAGAGATTAGAGAGCAAGCCCAACTTATCTGTCCCCGAGAAACGAGGAAAGGCTGAGGCGCGGCGAGTTGGACAGGGTTGCGAAGTGTGAGGCTGGCGGGTAGATTCTGTGCACAGGAGGCGGAGGCACCCGAGCCACTATTTTAGCGAGACCAGAAGCGCCCGCGGCGTGAGTTATCATGACCAGTGGGTCCCACCGGTCTGCGTGAGGGGTTGGGCTGCGTGGGGACTACGTTAATTGGGCCAACAGAAGAATCTTGGCCCGAGGCAAGGTTTTTCCTAATTTCCTTCTCTTTTTTCTTTTTTCCCCATTTTGTTTTCTCTTTTTCATTTCCAAATCTAGGATTTGAATTCAAATTTTTGTAGCATAAATTGTTCTCAAATTAAGTATTCACTTGAACATACTAGAGTGGAATTTATTTATTTATGAATTTATTTTGTATTTTATAATATTTCTTTCTCCTTTTCTTTCTTTTCCTATTTTCATTCTCTTGATTTTCAAATCTAAATTTAAATTTTGTTATGAGTCACACCATGGATCAAAATGTACCAAATTCAAATATTAGTGTAAAGAAATATATTCTTATTTATATATTTTAATTTACCTCATTTGTTTAGTATTTTCTTCTCTTTTCTCGAATTCTAAAATTGTACCTTTGGGTTAAATCCCAATTATAATTCTCTTTTGATTTACAAATTTAAAATCCAAATCCAAGATATATACTCAAAATCAATTATGAAGCAATATATATATATATTTGTTGTAATTAATCTATTTGTTTGGTAGATGTTTGAAATATGAAAACACTCATATTGTTTTCTTTCTTTTTAGAAACATAGTACTTTGAATGTGGGATAAGAAGTAAAAGTTACTTCAAAATTAAATATTTATGTAAATAAATGCTTATGGTGCATCATTTAATGATATGCATAATCATTTAATTTAATTGAAAACTTTTCTATTACTTATTTTCTAAAATAGTTCTTGGTTTTCAAAATTCAGTCCTCAAATTTCAACATTCAAGTATAATTTGAGATATCTGAATTTACTATTTCATTTCTTCATATATTTATTTTATTATTATTAACTTTTTTCTTATACAAATTTTTGGGCCTTACACATTGCGCCTGCACCCGTCCTGCTGCACCCTCCACGCCTTCTCTGCGTTCCAGATTTTGATGCTCGTCCAATGCTGAAACATGTTTTCAAGCTCACAATTTTAAGTTCTGGGTTCCAAGTTTTGAAGCTCACGATTCTAGGATCCAAGTTCCAAGATTCTAGATTCTAGGTTCTAGGTTACAAATCACGACACCTTCTGCTTCTCCCAGTTCCAGGTTTTGAAGCTCCTCCAATCTTCCTCTTGGTGATGAATCGTTCCACGAGGACGTTTTTGGTGATCAACATATGCCCCCTGCCTATTGGTGGAGGTTGACGAACCAAAAGCATATGCACTGCCAGCACCCTTCAGAAAAAATAGATCTCATAAGCCATTTTGTTCCCAAAGTAAGAACTAAGCCTGATACAAGTCACCGACTTTTCAAACCAATAGGGTTATCATTCAATAGAGCTCTAATACATAAAGGCCATTTTGGATTGCATCTTTCATGGCCATGACCATCTAATAAATGGATCAAAAGGTATAGAATGGAGGTGCCCCTAGCCAGAATAGACAAAGGGACTATGCATGTACCATGGGTTCATCGTCGTACCATTTCATATTTGAACAGGACAATATATCAATGATGATTAAGAGGGTGGAAAGTATCTTGATGTCACACCCGATTTTGAAAGGTAAACCAAATGCGAACTATGGACGTGCAAGGATCAGAAATTCACGTACACAGCGATTACATAAATGACTCATCATAGCGCAATGCTTCGAATAGCAATAAAGGGTAAGTAATAATACTACAAACTAGAGTCATTTACATAATATAAATCAAAGTGCACAAAACGCCAACGTAAATAAACCCACCACAGGCAGCTGACTAGGGGAGGTCACTAGCCTAATCCTCAAACTCGTCGAAGCTCTGGAACTCCTGGAGATCCGCCTCGACACTTTCTTCTGCTTCTTTACCTGAGCATGGGTTGCACCAAAGGCAACCTAGTGTTTTGTGAAAGCAAGGGTGAGTACACATCAACGTACTCAGCAAATGTCCCGTTTGGCTGAGGTGGATTAGCTTTATGTGGAGTTAAGCTTAATGTAGTTGCTTTTAGTTGGTCAGATGTTTATTATTAGTGGAAGCCGAGTTTTAGTAATAACCAACCCATGAATCATTTCCTCCTCGAGGAACATCATTATCATCATCAAACCAAAACCATTAATAGAACCATAGCATCTCAAACCATCTGTATCTCTAATCAAAGAGGATCTCAAGGCCGCTCTTAACCATGAGCACGGCTAATATATTAGTTTAATTACACTCTGCAGAGGTTGTACACTTTACCCATGAGCCATGATTCCCTTTCTGCTCGAGGAGCGCTACTCCCCATTGATCACTACCTTGGTGATCTGGGAGGGTGTCACTACACAGTCTTTACAAAGATTTCCTAGAGGTCATAGCCGCCCTTTAAGTTTCTGCTGTTTTATAAACACGGTACCTCTCCCCATAGGAAGGGTGACTAACAAAACCAAATCGAAAGAACCTCGACAACCAGCCTCGGTAGAGCAAGTACTATGCCAGACCCCATTGACGGCACGATGGTGAAGCCGACTACACCTCAGGTTTCTTTAATTAATCAGCTAAGGACGTCCCATACCACCCTCATAATTGCACTATTTTCTAGGGTGGTCTCTCAATGAATAGGTCCTTACGGAGAGGTACTCAGGAAACGGCCTGAGTGTCCTAAAGTATCATAGTTCATCATCATTATCAAGATAACATCATCGTATCATAAATATTCTCATCATGTTCATTGATTAAAGTAAAGAAGTAGCATAATACTAACCATAGTAACCAATTCCCAAAGGTTAAACAAGGACAGGAAAACAGAATACTAGTCAATCCTTATGTTGTTCATGGTATGCGGGACAGTGAATTATAAAGTAAATGGGACATAATGGGTTAGAGGACACTTGCCTTCACCAAATAGATGCTCAGGGTTTTCAATCTCGTAGAACTCGAAGAGCTAGATCACTTGGTCGCCAACGCTTGATCTTCGATCACTCGAGGCTCAGGAACTGATCGCAATCTCTTCACGACGCACAACGAATACAAACAGGTACAAGCACACATATACTTGCATAAGAACATTACACCATTCAAAAAAAAACATAATAAAACAAGCACAGACCTCGCTACTATGGTCACGCGACGAAAAGAAACACGACAGTCAGAGCTACGGTCGAGAATTTATCATGTTTACACTAAACAAGTACTAGTTCAAACATTTGATTAGACGTAATTATATTTATTGACATTTATGAAATATAAATTAAAACTACTTAGTTTTGACTAACTTACTATTTTAATCGTGGATGATTAAATAAATAACTAATTAACTGACATGAGTGATTATAAGCAAACAGTTTAATAACGTACGCGGATAACGCGCGACACGCACGAACGGTGTGTGGCAAGGCGCCTGACACACGTGAACATCACGCGATAACACGTGCGAGCGACACGTGACAACGCGTGCAAACAGCACACGACACTCGCGAACGACACGCGACGACGCGCACGAAACAGCACCGCGGCACGCGCACGGTACAAGCACGGCACGCGGGCCGACACGATATGTGAAACTAATAAATAAATAACATGATTAAACTAATCAATTATTTAATAATAATAGTTCAGTTAACATTAACTGCTTTGATGTTGATTTATAAATGCACAATTCGAAATTACAAATTAGATTTAAATAAAATGTCGTTCTATTAACTTTCGGTCAAACAAACGTTTAAATAAATTAAATAAAATATGTAACAATAGGGAAAATACTTCTTAAATATAGATAATTTTAATATGAATCTAACACAACTAGAACGGATTAATCGGGCTTAAAACGCAAAAGTTATTACTGTTTTAAACCAGATTAAATTTCTGTGCACGGTTTTGAAATCTGATAGGGGCATTTTCGCAAATAAGTCATCTTCTTCCTCGCCTCTCTCTCTCACGCAGGGAACTTCCATGGCCATGGGGGAGCTCGAGTCGCGTCGTAGGTGAGGGGGACGCCGTCTGCGGGCTGCATGCGGGAGGAGGGGCGCGCCGTGCCAGCCTGTGCGCCGCCAAGGTCAGGTGCCGCCGAGCCGGGCCGAGCCGAGCTGGCCAGTCGGCCGGCCGCCACTGCCGCACCGAGGAGGGTGAGGGAAGCCACACCAGGGGGAAAGGGCGCACAGATGGGCGCCGCTGCCGGGTAAGAATAGGGAAGGGAGAGGGAGCCCCTTCATAGATGGGAAAAGGAAGAAACGATGAAACTATAGGTGCAACAATGGAGGTTTCTCACCGGGGAAGAAGACCCTCGCCAGAGCCGAGAAGGAAATCGTCGATTGACAGAGATTCGGAGGTCTGATCGATGAACCGGACACACCCAAACAAAGCCATCGACGAGACGATCACAGCGGTATCCTCAGATTCCACAAACGATGCACGGATTGTGAGTAATTGCTCGCCGGAGTTGGAACCGCTTCCGAACTTCGGCGAGCAATTCCGGGAGATGGGAATTGGATCAAAGAAAATGGTTTCATGCTCTAGAATGTGCTCGACAAGAAGCCAGGTATATATATAGTTAGGGTTCGGACGAGATAAAAATTCGGGTCAAATTCGGATTTTACTATTTATAAAATTTAGAAAAGCCTAGAAATCTATATTTTGTGCTCAAAATATTATAGATGCTTCCAAAAATACAGAAAAAATCCTATAAATGTTTTGGTACCTAATGAACTCAAAAAAATACTTAGAGTTTCAAAAAAACATTTTTAAGTACCTTAAATAAATAGATTTTGGTTTTTGGAAAATAGAAAAATACTCTGAAAATATGAAAATCTACCGAGAGCTTCTATAGGATATACTAACATGTTTCAAACACATTTTGCACTTAGAAACACCGTGCAATCAGCATGAATGCAACAACCAAAGCGCCTCTAGGGCTTATTCCACTAGGTGTATGCTAATATAAAACAAAATAATTCTCCATTTTTAGGAAAAACGGACAGAAAGCAAAGAAATGAGAGAGTAACATCTGAATTTGGTGGATATTAGAAAAGAAATTTTATACCCCAAATTCATGGTGTTACAAATCTAACCCCCTTAATAGAATCTCACCCTCGAGATTCAAGGAGAGGCTAGCAAGAAATACAAGGTTGGTTCATTGGTCTTTCATAGCTTCTTCTAACTCAGCTTTGGCTCTGCCACCTCAACTTTGGATTGGTTGTGCTGACCTTCAGATGCTCGAGACCAATTGATATAATTCTTGAGGATCCCTTGGACATGTGGGTTAGGACCTACACACGCTTTCACTGTGCCACTCTGATCTTGTGAGTTGATGTTGATCGCATTGTCTTCATTGGGGTTAGCGGCTAACCCCTTTAACATGAGAATTGATACACACCTGGTGAAGATGTTGTCAACTCTGATCTTGATTGATTGAGAGAAGTTGGAGAATGCCAATCGGACAAGTGCAAGAGGGAACAGTATAGATAGAAAAGGTGAGCATAGATGGATTAAAGAGAGAAAAGGGAGAGCGCCCAACTACCTAACTCTATGGTACTTAGCTAGTAAACTGATGTCATTGCGGACCAAGGGCCACAACACATCAACGCTCATCACAAGGAAGCAAATCAGTCATCACACAAAGACAAACAACACAAGCATACAACAACAAACATCTCGTTGCTATAAGTTCCTTTTAATTAAATGGTGGTCTTTCTTGAAAAGGGAATAAATACTCTCTAAGGTTGTTGAAGGACAAGGAGAAGAACAAGACATGTAGGATAGGGACACGAGCACAATAAGGGATGGAGTTAAAACAAGTTTTGTAATTGTTAGGGACTTGTTCTCAAATGCTATGAGTTAAGAACAAGGCAACACGAAATGTTAATGGTTAATGCCCTTCGTCCTTCGAAGCATTATCTCCCTTAGGATATAATGATCTTCGAACGAAGGTCATGAAGGATGTACCTTCGTGATCGTAGTATTTATTAACGAAAGAAGAAGCATATGAAATATGAGAGAACATGAATAATCATATGACAATATTGATTCATTTTAATTATATCATCATGAATGAACATGAACAATAATAAATTACATTTGTACCTTTGGCTTGATAGAAAGCAAAAGTCCAAGCGTGATGCACAAGTGAATACCAATCAGCGTGAACAGCATGGGGGTACTCTTCACCTATTTATAGGCATGGGATGCAGCCCACTCAAAATTACATTTATGTCCTTGATGACTAGTTACAACCATGACACAAATCATCATGGACTGATCGGTCTTTTCCTCCTTAAGTTGGTGTAGCCCTTCGTCTCAAGGCATGTCACTGAGCCAAAGCTCCCTGAATCGTAGCTTTGGCGTGTGCCTTCGCGCTGTGTTTGCTTATATGACAATCTTTCAAAGGTGTTTCTCCTTAGAGGACCTTCAGCGACGAAGCAGGCCCCCAACAGTAGCCCCTTCGCGGTGCTAGATCATTTTTCGTAACGAGCTTGATCCGTGAAAAATCTCCAAGGCTTCGGAATGCCGAAGGTCCGAAAAACACCTTCCCTGAGCTCGTTGATGAGAAATGATTAAAATATGTGGAGCACGAGATGGCCCACCACGCAGCGGGTACAAACGATCTGACGATTCACTTTCCAAGTGCCGAGTGGTCCACCGTTCAGCAAGTGCGGGTGACTATTCAACGGGTGCGAGCGACTTGGCGATTCACCTTCCCACCTGCAGTACTATATAAACAGACGGGTAGGTGTGAAGTTACCACAACATTCATTGCCATTGCACTGTTGTGCTGTTGAAAAATTTAACCATAGCCAAAGCTTTTTCACTATATTCTCAAGCGAACTATCATTTTGAATTAGCTTCGGCAAAAGAGAGAGCTTCGTCAAAAACTGTAAAAAACATCAGCTTCATAAAAACCGCAGAAGATTCATCAAATGGCCAAAGTTTACTCGACTGCGAGGGTGATCCGTGAAGGAGAGGAGACTAAAGCTACCGAGACAGTTCCGATTTTCGAAGTCATGAGGCAATCGGGATTAGTTGCGACGGAGGGAGTCATTGACGAAGGCGCACCTGCTGCCGAAGCTGAACAAGCTGATATTGAGGAAGAAAATACTGATGAAGAAGAAGAAGACTATAGCATTCTGAACCCATCAAAACCCAGCCACTTGGATTTTGAAAAATCTACTGTGTCTGAAGCTGACATGCCCATGATGATGAAACTGGGCTACTTCGGAGAAGCTGAAAAGAAGCTTGTTCATTTTCCGGAGATGAAACCACTCCTATGCCGAAGGATGATGAAATAATGGTTTTCAAAAGTTTTTTAGGGCAGGATTGTGATTTCCCCTAAACGAGATGATTGGAGAAGCGTTGAAGAACTTTGAAATTTATCTTCATCAGCTGACCCCTAACACTATCGTTAGGCTAAGTATCTACATCTAGGCCCTTCGAAGCCAAGGTATGAACCCAGATGCCGAAGCTTTTTGCCGAGTGCATGAGCTGCATTACCAAACGAAGGCCAGAGAAGACGGACTACATGAAAATTTTGGTTGTTATAACTTCGCGTACCACAAGGATACAAAGGCTCTGGTCCTCAGCTATCGCACGAAGTGGCCAACCCGCTGGAAGAGCGAATGGTTTTATATTAAGGCCGACGAGAAGAAAAGAGAAAAACTGATGACGATGGTGATGAGCCCGCTGACCTTGAGCTTCGGAATGACCAGACCTTTGTGCAACATGAAGCCAGGGTCAGCATGTCAAGTGTCTGTATCAGAGTTCAGGGTGGTGGCTGAACAGATCAGCACTAGAGATCTAGTTCAAGAATACTTGGCCAACAGGACGTCTCCGACGTTAAGTGAATTTAGCATGCTGAAGCTAAAGGGGACGAAGAAAGAACTTGAGCTTGTGTGATTGCCCTATCGCTTCAAGTTTGAGAAACAGTTCAAAAAGCCTTGCCAAGAATGGCTGGAGATGATTGAGACTATGTGCAATGAAATTTTGGGCAATTATACCAAAAAAGAAGATCAATTAATTACTGGAGCCTTCGGCACTCGACCAAAACAAAGGTTGAATCAGGTAATGGACGTTTTAAATTTTGAATACCCTGATTATGAACGACTCAGCAAGGGTGCCGAAGGGATAAAGAGGAAAAGGGTTGTCAGTGTTCTAAGCAGGCAGGCTGCTAGAATGGTGAAAGAGGACGAAAAAATTCTGAAGAAGAGAAAAACTAGTCCCGAGCCGAAGGCGACGACTTTGAAGAAGAGGAAAACTGCAACTCCAGAGCCGAAGGTGGCTAAGATGGAGGAGGAGACTCCTTTAATGCCTTCTGCTGCAGAAGTAGAAGAATTTTAAAGGTAATGACTAAATCCTTACCTATCAAGCTACTAAGTCCTCAGGAACCGCATCTGACGAAGCTTTTACAGAAGAAGGACAAGCCTTCGGCAGCAAAAAAGGCGGCTGGGCCCAAAAAGTAGAGAATTATTACTGTTATGCAAGCTATTAAGGAAACACCACCGCTGGCCTCAGCATCAAAGATGACACCGGCTGCCGAAGCAGATACTTCTACCGAAGTTGCTGCCACCGAAGCTACCAATCTAGAGAGTACACTATTTGCTATTGATAAAGTGCTCTTGGATATGGCCATAGAGGAGACCACCACAGCTACGGAAGAAATCATGGCCGCAGCACCTGAGAAAGAGAAGGAAATTACCGAAGATGCTTCGTAAGACGGAAACTTCAACCTTTGGAACTTAATTGGTGAAGAATTATCCGAGGCTGCAAAAAAAGAGCTACAGGAGTATGCTACATCCTGTGGCTACCAGCCAGGGGCCTTGCTTTTTGGTGGCATTGATGAAGAAGCCTTAGGGTGCATCCGAGACCGCACCGGGGCGAAGATTATCAGCACTCTATCGAATAGTGTTGGTTTTCTGAAGCTTGAAGCTGACATCAGCAGCTACTGGCGCCAGCATATTGCTGGCAGCCTATTCTATTCCAACTTTAAGGTAAGACTAACTTCTTTTAGCTTTTTAATTCGTGCGATAAAAGAAAAATTTTGTGATGAAGGTTATTTTCTATAGAGTATGCTGTTGAGAAAAGCATTGAGGATGAAGCAGGATATTGAACATAAGAGGAATGAGGTTATAATCGATGACTTGGAAAAGAATGTTAAGGATCACGAAGCTTCTCTAGAGAATAAGGACTTCCTTCTTCAGACAATGGAGGGTTCATTGGCAGAAGCCAAAACCAAAATTGCTAGCTTAAATGATGAACTCCTCCGGAAATCGAAAGACTTCGAACAAGAAAGGAAGAATTTATATGCGAAGCTTGAAGCTGAAGTCGAGAAGGGCTCAAATCTGCAAAAATTCTTAAAAGAGCTTCAAAATATTTGTTTAAACTTCGGCAACCACTACGTGCAACGGCTACGACAGGTCTTCTACTCGGTGGGAGCCAGCTCTGAAAAATTTGAACCTTTGGTTGAAGACTTGTCGAGCACCTTCGAGCATATTGAAAGCGAAATTGAGGCCCTTGACGAAGTCATAGCTGGGCATAGCGACTTCTGTGCCCTGCTGGCTTCTCACGGCACAGCTACAACTTTTATGAAGGCTGGTTGCACGCACGGGAAGATAGTAAACAGACCAAACTTCAGTCTATCACCAGCGGACCTAGCTGATATCCCTAGCCTAGCCTGAAGTATTGGGAATAGATTCATAACACAAATTTGGACGAAGGGTGGGTGGGACTTAGCTGGTAACGAGGCACGAAGTCATCTTAAGCCGGTATGATACTTATACCTGTTGCTTACCTTCTCTTGAAATTACTTTTTACCTTATACTGCTTTTTGTATGCAGGATGACGATGCCGAAGGTCAATAATACAAAGCTCAACGAAGATTGATGAAGCTGCTGCATAAAGCTTTAGAGACATTTGAATTATCTTTGTAAAAGATATTGTAATTTAGGAATCAGGCAAAACTCTGTAAATTTGTCTATACCTTGTAATATATTTTTACCTTCCCATCCGTGTGTGAATTGCTTTGGTGCGGACGAAACTTGTATCTTTTGAGCCGAAGGCGATAAACACATTCCCTTCTTTTCGTACACAATGAAGCATATCTTTGCTTCTTTTTACTCATCGAAGCATTATTGCCGAAGCTGAAGTATTTTCTGTTTGTGCTTAATGTTATGATAATGATGATCCTATGAATGTCTACATGAATGTTTATGAATGCAATGAATGATGTAATGTAACATGCAAATGAATGTCCAAACACACACACACGAAGCCACACCCAGACTCTACATTCCCTTAGGAACGTCTTTTGAGTCTTAAGCTCTGCATCCCCTTAGGAACGTCTTTTGAGCTTCTTCACCGTCTATTTTGGTGGTATAAGTTCTGCATCCCCTTAGGAACGTCTTTTGAGCTTCTTCGCCTTCTATTTCGGTGGTATAAGTTCTGCATCCCCTTAGGAACGACTTTTGAACTTCTTCGCCTTATATTTCAGCGGTATTTGGCTCTGCATTCCCTTAGGAACGACTTTTGAGCAGAAAACTTACGCTATGCTCCATTAGGAACGACTTTTTGTAGCTTCGTCATGCTCTGCATCCCCTTGGGGACGTCTTTTGAGCTTCTCCCTGTTTTTCTTTTTGCACTAGATGGTGCGTGCTCAGATTTACATATTACATCTTTTGGGGGATTTGGCCCTCATGGGGCTAAATAAGAATGGAAAATTACAAGCTGTGGCCCCATTAAAAACCTTTCTCCCCTCTTGAAAGGAAAAGGGTGCCACAAAGAAAATAAAAGAAAAATTACATCAAATTACACATAATATCACCGAAGCTCATCCGCATTCCAAGATCTGGGTATGTCGTTGCCGTCCATATCCTTCAGTCTGTAGGAACTAGGTCTTGACGAAGATACTACTAAGAAAGGACCTTCCCACTTCAGCTGCAACTTACCCGCTGTTTCTGGGTTGGCGACTCACTGAAGCACTAAATGCCCTGCCTTGATATTTTTCAACCGAACTTTTCTGTCGCGCCATTTTATTGTTTTGGCTTGATATTTATTGATGTTCTCTATAGCTTGAAGTCTAGTCCCCTCTATAGTATCTTTTGCTATGTGACAATCAGCTTTGTCTTCTGCCGAAGCTGCTGTTCTTATTGATCCTGCTTTAGCTTCTTCTGGAGTTATAGGTTCGTCACCAAATAATAGTTTGAAAGGTGTAAATCCTATCGATCTTGACATGGTTGTATTGTGGCTCCATACCACTTTAATCAACTCATCTGGCCACTTTCCTCTAGGCTGATTGAAGATTAGCTTCATTATTCCCATCATTATAATGCCATTTGCTCTTTCTACCAACACGTTTGACTCCAGATGCCTAGCTGATGCAAAATGAATCTTCGTGCCAATTTGGTCACAGAAATCTTTGAACATTTCCGCATCAAACTGTGTTCCATTATCCACAGTTATAGCCTTCGACACACCGAAGCGACAGACAATATTCTGCTAGAAGAATTTTTGAACTGTGGCCGAAGTTATTGTAGCCAAAGGCTTTGCTTCAATCCATTTAGAAAAATATTCTACTACCACCACAACATACTTCAAATTACCTTGTGCCGGTGAAAGTGGACCTAACAAATCCAAGCCCCATCTTTGTAATGGCCAAGTAGGTTGTATCAGCTGCGTGAGAGACGAAGGTTGCTTCTGATCTCTTGCACATTTTTGATAATTCTCGCACTTTTGAACTAACTCTGCTGCATCCAAAGCTGCCTTCGGCCAATAAAATCCTTGTCTAAACACTTTTCCAAGCAAGGGCCTAGACCCAATATGAGATCCACATAGACCTGCATGTATCTCCTTCATTAACTCTATACCTTCAGTTCTGGACAAACACTTGAGGAGTGGAGAACAGACTCCATGCTTGCATAACTCCCCTTGTATTATCACATAGGGTCTTGTCCTTGCTTCCATTCTCTTATTATAAGCTTCATCATCTAACAAACAATTACCTTTGAGGAAAGATATAATTTCAGTCCTCCAATCTTCAATATATACAGGGGAAATTGTAAGCACTGCTCTCTCCATAAGTTCAACCGAAGGTGCTTTTATTGTTTCAAAAAATAATTCCAAAGGTAAAGGGAGCCCCTGTGCCGTTGATTTGGCTAATAGATCTGCATGCTCATTCTCTCCTCTTGGAATATTCTTGACAAAAAAACCTTCAAAAGAAACCTCTAGCCTTCCAACTGTATCTAGATATTTTTCAAGCTTCGGATCTCTCGCCTTACTACTTTTGTCTACATGACCAGAAATGACTTGAGAGTCAGTTTTAAGGATGGCCCTTCTTATTCCCATTGCCTTTAACTTCCGAAGCCCCAACAGAAGTGATTCGTATTCAGCAATATTATTTGTAGAACTGAAGTCAAGCTTTGCTGCAAAACATGTTCTGACTTTAGAAGGCACAACTTGGACAGCAGCCGCTCCTGCGCCGAAGGTTCTCCAGGAGCCATCGCAGAAAACTGTCCAAGCTTCGGCGTCTTTATTTGTTTCTTCTTTCTGAGCCACTGGCGTCCAATCAGCAATGAACATAGTCAATACTGAATTCGTTAAGCTCCGCAGCCCATTTTCCAATCCTTCCAGTAGCTTCTCTGTTCCTCATTATGTCCTTCAGAGGCTGTGATGAAGGAACAATTATGTGATATGCTTGAAAATAATGTTGAAGCTTCCTGGAGGCCATTAACACAGCATACAACACCTTCTCCAATTCTGTATAGTTTTTCTTTGATAAACTTAGAACTTCAGAGATGAAGTATATTGGGGCCTGCCTTTTGATTTGGCCATCTAGCTTCTCCTGTACAAGCGTCGCACTTACTGCGGAGTGCGAAGCTGCCACATATAAGAGCAACGAAGCCCCTGGCGAAGGTGAAGTTAATGTTGTTAGATCGATCAAGTATTGCTTCAACTCTTCGAAAGCTTTTTGCTGAGCCAGACCCTATTGAAAAACTTTGGCTGACTTCAGTATTTCAAAGAATGGCAGATTTCTTTCTGCTGATCTGGATATGAATCTGTTTAATGATGCCAGTCTAACTACCAGCCATTGGGCTCCCTTCTTTGTGCTTGGTGGCTCCATCCAAAGGATAGCTTCAATCTTGCTCGATTGGCTTCAATTCCCTTCGTTGATACCAAACAGCCAAGGAACTTGCCCTTCTTCACTCCAAAAACACATTTTTCTGGATTTAACTTCAGGCCAGCCTAGCTGAAATTGGCGAATGTCTCTTGCAAATCAGCAATGTGATTTTCTTGCCTTGTGCTTTTTACTATAATATCATCAACATAGGTCAGTACATTCCTGCCTATTTGAGAATGAAGGACCTTGGCTGTCATTCTGCTGAAGCTTCCTCCAGCATTCTTGAGCCCCTCAGGCATCCGAAGGTAGCAATAGGTGCCATTGGGAGTTATGAAGCTAGTCTTCGGCTCGTCTTCCTTCTTCATCCAAATTTGATGATAGCCTGAGTAGCAATCCAGTAGACTCATGAGCTCTGAAGAAGCTACTGCATCTACTAGAGAGTCTATTCTTGGCAATGGGAACTCGTCCTTTGGGCATGCCATGTTGAGATCTATGAAATCAATACACATTCTCCATTTTCCATTGGCCTTCTTCACCATAACAGTGTTGGCTAGCCATTCTGGGTATTTCACTTCTCTGATGACACCGATGCTAAGAAGTCTCTTCACTTTATTTCAAGCACCTTCAGCTTTGTCTTCAGACACCTTTCGAAGCCTTTGTTTTCTGGTCCTGAAGGATGGATCCACATTGAGTGAATGTTCGATAACATCTCTGTTGACACCATAGAGATCATTGGCTGACCAAGCAAAGATATCTTTGTTGTTGAATAAAAATCTTAGCAAAGTCTTCTCTTGCTCATCATATAACTGAGACCCCAGTAGTACCCTTTGTTCTGCTATATCTTGACATAGAAGCATAGGCTTCGACTGATCCACCGAAGCAGCCTTCTCTCTTTTGCATTTGTACTGCTGACAGGCTTCAGCTTCATCTATGTTATGGATTGCCTTTGAATCTGTCCAGTTCCCTTCGGCCCTTCTGGCAGCTTCTTGACTCCCATGGACAGCAATGGGCCCTTGTTTCTAAGGTATCTTCATGCATAAATATGCTGGATGAAGTATTGCTTTGAAGGCATTCAGTGTCCCTCGACAAATGATTGCATTGTAGGGGTACTCCATGTCAACAATGTCAAAGATAACTTATTCAGTCCTTGTGTGTGGATGTAGCCGAAGGTAACTGACATTGTGATTTTACCAAGTGCAACAATCTGCCTTCCTCCGAAGGCACAAAGAGGGTGTGTAGCATCATGAATCTTGTCCTCTAGCTCTTGCATCTGTCTGAAGGCATTAGCAAATATGATATCCGATGCACTGCATGTATCAACCAGAACATTATGGACCAGAAATCCCTTGATCACACAAGATATGACCATAGCATCATTGTGAGGGTAATCTTTGAGCTGAAGGTCCTCCTGGGAGAAGGTGATTGGGATGTGGGACCATTTGGACTTGATGAAGGGTCCCTGCACCCCAACATGCGGCACCCTTCTCTACGCTTCCTTCTTCTGCTTCTTGTTAGCCGACTTTGAACTTGAACCGCCTGTTATCGGGAACACCAGCTTCGTAGCCGAAGGTGCTACGACTTGGTTGTTGAACGAAGCCATTAGCTCGTTAGTGGAAGTGAGTTCACCAGAGGTGGGCGCCAATGTTGGGGACTTTTTCTCAAATGCTATGAGTTAAGAACAAGGCAACACAAAATGTTAATGGTTAATTCCCTTCGTCCTTCAAAGCATTATCTCCCTTAGGATATAATGATCTTCGGACGATGGTCATGAAGGATGTACCTTCGTGATCGCAGTATATATTAATGAAAGAAGAAGCATATGAAATATGAGAGAACATGAATAATCATATGACAATATTGATTTATTTTAATTATATCATCGTGAATGAACATGAACAATATTAAATTACATTTGTACCTTCGGCTTGACAGAAAGCAAAAGTCCAAGCGTGATGCATAAGTGAATACCAATCAGTGTGAACAGTATGGGGGTATTGTTCACCTATTTATAGGCACGGGACGCAGCCCGGTCAAAATTACATTTATGTCCTTGATGACTAGTTACAACCATGACACAAATCATCATGGACTGATCGGTCTTTTCCTCCTTAAGTCGGTGCAGCCCTTCGTCTCAAGGCATGTCACTGTGCCAAAGCTCCCTGAATCGTAGCTTCGGCGTATGCCTTCGCGCTGTGTTTGCTTATATGACAATCTTTTAAAGGTGTTTCTCCTTAGAGGACCTTCAACGACGAAGCAGGCCCCCAACAGTAATCTACAAGGGAGAAAATGCAACCAAGGGTAGGGTAGGTAAACACCATTCTCAAATCGAGACGGGAAAGATGATAACTCAAAAGGTAGGCATAAGATAAGCATCATGGAAAGATCTAATGATTACAAAGGTACAAGAGGTAACATGCAAAAGCACACCAAAAGGTTGAGCCAAAACAAGACTTGCAACACGACATGGGAATAGGGAAAGGACAAGAGCAGGGAGGGGTAAGACAACACTCTTGAACTGAAATGGGAGAGGAAGCTTTAAAACATGGGTACATGATAAGCATCAAGGTAAAGATTGAGGGATGACAAGGGTTAAGGTGAAAACAGACAAACACACAACAAAGGATGTATTTTAGACAAAACTTGCAAGGCGTCAAAGAAGGGGAAGAAATTAATGGTGAAGTAGGTGAGGCATTATCCTCAAACAGGGATGGAAAAGAGAAGGTTTTGAAGGGTAGGTTCAAAGTAAACGGGAAGGCAAGGGCACAGATATCACGAGGGTTTTAAAGGTAATGACGGACAAGGATGTAGGGGAGGAGGTAAATAGGCATAAGACAAAGGATATAAGTACCATAAATGATGGAGTTAAGACAGGACCTGCAAATGGAAAAGGAGAGGGTACGTCCAAGGGCCAGATAGGTAAATTGCCACTCTCAAATTGAGGTGGAAGAGAGGGGATTTTTAAAGAGTACGAAAAAAGATGTATCAAGGCAAGATCGATGGATGACATGGTGAGGGTGATGTCAAATAAAAACACATCAAGGGATGGAATCAACACAAAACTTGTAAGGTGACAAGAAGTGAAAAGAAATCAAGGGAGAGATATGTAACTCACAACTCTCAAACTTGGTTGAAAGAAAGGGGAGGCTTTTAAAGGATAAGTTCAAGGTGAGAATTTAGGTAGAAGGCCTCAATATCGCAAGGGTCAAAGGCGACAACAGACAAGGGTATGAGAGAAAAGATGAAGGCATTAGAGAGCCAGTGGTACGAGTACAACAAAGAATGAAGTTGCGTCCAGGCTCACACGCGGTAAAGAAGACGATATTGCCAAGGGTAAGATAAGTAAAACACCACTCTCAAATTGAGATAGGAGATTGGAAACAGACATAATGTAATCACAAGGTAGGATAGAGTGATGAGAAGGATAAAGGAAATAACAACCAAAAACACAACAAAGGATAGATTTGAAAACTCACAGGTGACAAAGAAGAGGATACGACCAAGGGAAAAGTAGGTAAAGTACAATGCTCAGATTGAGATGGAAAAGAGGATATTTTGAAGGTCGTTATAAGATAAACATCAAGGTAAGATATAGAGGTGATAATGATGAAAAGCATAATCCATGGACAGAGTTAAGGTAAGACTCGCAAAGTGACGAAGTGGAGAAAACAATCAAGGATAAGGTAAGTGAGGTTCTGACAGAAGAGTTGAAGTAAAAATTCATTACCGAAGGAAGTCACAAGGAATTAACGAGATGGCCAAGGATGTGCAAAATAAAATGACTGCTCATGGATAATTAAGAAACGGGTGATCAAGGGCATGTTAACTAAAATGTCTTAAACAGACATTGGGGTATGAAGATAAGCATACATGGAAATATAAGAGTATGCAAGACTCCAAGGATACGAGCATACTAAGACCAAGGGAATAGAAATTGCCGATAGATAATGACTTAACAACGGAATAGGAAGGGATCTCAAAAGACAGGAAGGTCATGAAAATATAAACTAGAATGTTTAATTAGGCAACAAAGTTTTTAGAGTTAAGTATTTGAATTAAGGGATAAGGATATGGAAGAATCCAAAAGATGAAGTATGTTAATAGCAATGGAATAGATATTGTCAAAGGTTAGGAATTTAACGATAGAAAAGGAAAGAATCCTAAAAGACAAGAAAGTTATGGTCAGGGGGCACCTACAAAGATGTCGCGAGCACAAGAGTAAGATCAGATCTAATAGAATGAATAAGTAAAGCATAAAAATACTAGAATAAAATACATTTTGCAAGGTGATAAATATACAAAGCATAACGTAGAATTAGTCGAGGTGACTAATATTTTGAAACAACATCAAGGATGAGGTGAAGTAATAGTCAATAAGTCAAGGATGAGGTTCTATAGTCAGCAAGACTTTGATACCACTTATGTCACACCCGATTTTGAAAGGTAAATCGAATGCGAACCATGTACATGCCAGGATCAGAAATTCACATACACAGCGATTACATAAATGACTCATCATAGCACAATGCTTCGAATAGCAATAAAGAGTAAGTACTAATACTACAGACTAGAGTCATTTACATAATATAAATCAAAGTGCACATAATAGAAACATAGCCAATGTAAATAAACCCACCACAGGCAGCTGACTGGGGGAGATCGCTAGCCTAATCCTCGAACTCGTCGAAGTTCTAGAACTCCCGGAGATCTACCTCGACACTTTCTTCTTCTTCTTTACCTAAGCATAGGTTGCACCAAAGGCAACCTGGTGTTTTGTGAAAGTAAGGGTGAGTACACATCAATGTACTCACCAAATGTCCCGTTTAGCTGAGGTAGACTAGCTTTATGTGGAGTTAAGCTCAAAGCATTTGCTTTTAGTTGGTCAGATATTTATTATTAGTGGAAGCCAAGTTTTAGTAATAACCAACCCGTGAATCATTTCCTCCTTGAGGAACACATTATCATCATCAAACCAAAACCATTAATAGAGCCATAGCATCTCGAACCATCTATCTCTAATCAAAGAGGATCCCAAGGCCTATCTTAACCATGAGCATGGCTGATATATTAGTTTCATTACACTCTGCAGAGGTTGCACACTTTGCCCATGAGCCGTGATTCTGTTTCTGCCCAAGGAGCGCTACTCCCCATTGATCACTACCTAGGTGATCTGGTAGGGTGTCACTATGTAGTCTTTTCAGAGATTTCCGAGAGGTCATAGCCGCCCATTAGGTTTCTCCAGTTTGATAAACACAGTACCTCTCCCCATAGGAAGGGTGACTAACAAAACCAAATCAAAAGAACCTCGGCAACCGGCCTCGGCAGAGCAAGTCACTACAACATATATGGCCTTTTATGTCGAAAAGTCGATGACATTAGAGTAATTCATCATTAGATCTCCTTGTTTATGACGATTTTCAGAAGATGGCTTAATATAGTGATGAAAATTTAACCTCTGTCATCAAAACCGTCATGACATATTCTGTGATGATTTTCTATGATGATATAGGAATCATCATATGAATAATTCGTCATAAACTTCTCAACATAATAATTACAATGATATTGCATGACAACGCGCACATCCTATAGATACATGATGTATTTAAAAAACTATTATCCATATTAGCTCACGTGACTCACCATCAAGGGAAGGTCACATTTCCATATAGGCTTCTTTGTTTGACATGTTATCATATATTATTAGGTGTAATGAGCTTTTGCCGCTATAACTCAAACTCTTAAAAGAACATGCATCACCAATCAGAACCGAGAACTATAAGTCATTACAATATATAAAAATTTACTATTAATTAAAATAAATTAAAGTGTCAAAATATATTTATGAAGTTATTCCTTTCGTTTATAAAAAATGCTACATACAAATTCGCCATAGAATAACTTCATAAAAAGATACCGAGGATGTCTTATTTTCTAAAAAAATAGATCAAAACAGTTAGAATCTCTCATCTTCGTGGAGCAAAGCTCACAGCTCATGCATCCACGTGACAGCTTTCTTCCACAGCCATCCGATGGACAGCGCACGGGCACAAGTGTGTTTTTGGCTCTAGTGACGCGATGCTTCCGAACTAACCAGCCATCTTCTCTCCCTTCTAGGCTTCTACAACTGGCCGCCGCTACGCTACACCCTACGCGACCATGCCTATGGTTGCCACCGCTACACTCCAGGTGACCTCCCACGGTTTCTCTCCCTTCCTCCTCCCACCGCATCCCCAGTCTATCTATCCTCTCCGCCCATCGCTGCTGTAGCAGTGCACCACCACCTCGGCGTACTATGTCTGGATCTCCGAGCCCACCTCCATCGAGGAGCGCCGCTGCCTCCTGCTCCAACGGCTTCACCTCCGACCCGTCGCCTCCCCCGCCTCGTGGCTCGCCTCTGCCTCCTGCTCCAGCGGCATTCAGGGTCGCCGGTATGGGCGATCTTCGTCGCTCTGGTGGACCGCGCGACGGCGGTGGCAGAGAGCAACTCAACTAGGAAGTACTTCACCACGATGGTGATGGACTTCCAGCAACGGTTCGTGTCGGAGTCCGTTGCTGGCATCTCGCGAGATGCCCCCGACCCATCCTCCATTTCACGCGCCAGCAAGAAAGTAGATAAGAACATATTGCATTTTCAGTTTTTGATGTCAAACACAATCGTTCAGCTCTACTTTTTGTGCAAGTAACCACAACTTTATTACCCATATGCATGATCTTGGTCGTGTGAACTTCATAGAGCTTTCAACCATACATCATCTGGTCATCTGTTCTGCACTTTAAACAGAAGATGTCCTGTCCTGGATAACTTTGGGAAGCCAGCCATCATAGCCCCAGACAACATAAACCAATGGTGGTCGCTCCTTGAAGAAGTTGTGAAGAGTGCTGGCAACAAGCTTGGCAAGTTAGAGATATTCCCAGCCTCTAATGATGCTTGCTATTTCCGGTAGATCAGGTTACCAGCATTTGGTTTTTCATCTATGGCGAACACCCCGATACTGCTCCATGAGACCATAACCATAACATGGTTTGTGTCATTGGTTTTGGTTTGGCCTTCTGACGCCATTAAGGTATATCCATTCTTTGCAATTGTTGTATCTAGCATGCTTGTTGAACCAAAATTTTTGTATCATGTAGTTTCTGAGCAAAAACGAATACCTCAAGGGAATTGGGATATATGAGTCCATTATCTATAGGTCTAATCTTTTAATTCTGAAGGTAGTCAAACAAGTAGTGGAAATGAGGAATAGCATTTGTCACAGTGCAACAATATGTGCCAATGCAATCATACATGCAGGAACTATTGTATCTACCTTTGTAATAGAGAACCTGGTATTTGGTTTTTTTACTTGGTATGCTGCAATAATCGATGCTCCCTCTTATTGTCATTCCAGTTCTACATAATGTTTTCCTATGTTTTTTCACCATAAATGTTTTGATTTTCAGTTAGCTGTTAAAAAAATTCAGTCAGCATTACACCATTGCAAGGAGTTCATATAAAATATCATAGTTCAATCAAAGATCATAAAAACAACTTTGATTTGAGATGGTAAACAATTTTCAGTATGCTTCTGTACAGGTTCCATCCAAAGCATTTGAAGCAACTACTGGAAAGGCACACCTTAGGCTTAGATTTATCATGAATTTGCAGGCAATTTCATTACACCACCCTGTTTCAAGAAGCATCTCAATTAACACGGAGTAAAGACAAAAAGGTAATTCTTACTTATTTTGCCAATTCTATTCATGCAATCTAAAAATTTCTAAACATGGAGCAGTAAAATCTGTTTGTTTGAAGGAAAGTTAGTTGTATCTAGTTACCATAGAAAATGCCAAAAAATATTCAGTCAAAGATCACTTCATAAATGTGAGCTCAATAAATATATGGTGCAAATAAGTTGGTGATCACTTCGACAGGAATAGAGATATGCATTGCTGAGTGTGACATTGTGGCTGGTAACTGCAAATCAAAATGATATGCAATTAATATGGGAATGACCACATTGGTGATCTGGTGGGTGAATGTTAATTGTAATATGCAAGTAGTATGATGACCAAAGAGGTATCATTTAGCTTTAAAATAAAAATCTACGGACAAAGTTTTCACGCAAGCCACATATTAATGATGAGAAAGTGACTTCTAAGCTTGATCCAATGTAAATGACATGTCCAATTGAGTATGGGCATGTGAGTTTACGTTGATGCTCTCTTTTTTGAAATTATTATTACTATATAAGGGATCACGTGGGTTCACATTTGCTTTGGAGCGTTCACAGCCTCTACTCCTAAGTATTTCGGCGTGCACATCTGTAACCTTTAGTCAGTTTTTGATTTCCCTTCTTACGTAAATTATATTAGCTGAATTATATCAAGTAATGTTAATGGATTGGACCAGTTTTATTTATATTGTAAAATGTTGTAGTGAGAATAATTACTGTTATGTGCTACAAAAAGATGCTATCAGTGAACAGTTGTCTTAGAGTTGTGACAATGCATTGGATGATTTGGTCTGGACAGCTGATTCAATGTTCTCTTCCTTGAAGGTGGTTGTAATTCCTTTATGGGGTTTTCATTGTTCATCTTTCATCTAGAACACACATATATGTTTCTATGATTTTATCATTTAGTACAATGAACTATGTTAAACTTGAGTCATGATGAGCCTGCTACTTTGCAGTGCTGTTAGGTTTTTGTTATATTTGCGTTTAAATTCAGTGATCTGATGATGGACTTTTGATTCTAGAACACTTGGTCGCTGGAACTCAAGAGATTGTTTGGCGTACATTTGTTCCTAACTGTTGAATATTTCTCTTTGTATTTAGTTATTCATACTTTCTTGGTAATTTATACACTTTGTAATTCTTGTCTAATTTATGACTGTTACCAATTTGATCCCTCGACTTTTCTTCTTTTCTCATTTTGTCTTATGAGCTTCAAATGACCAATTTTATCAACAATACTGAACCTGTTTTTTCAAGTGAAAATGTCATATCATCTAGAAAATAATTTCTAAAACTATGCAAAATATATTGTTTAGCATTTTTCAAGACTCTTTCATGCATTTTACCTTCACCTTTTTTGTGTGTATATTTTTGTGATTGTAGAGCACCTTGATATCCTTAGCTTTATATACATCTTTGGTATCTCCAGGAGCATGCTTTTATTTTTATTTCATCCATGTTTTTGTTGAGGCTACTTTAGCCATATTAGAAAATATGACAGTAACACTAATTGGTATCTTTTCAGCGGGCAAGAAAATATAAAGATACCCAACCAAGTGCAATTTATCTTTACAAGGAGATGCATTGTAGCAAGAAGAAAAGATTTAGTGAAACTATTCAAAAAGCTATTGTAAGTATCCATTTATCTTTTTGCTTTTACTTTCTAACTTGAGTTACACTATACTAAGTTTTAATCTTGATACTAGGATGATATGGTAGCAACGGTTGCAACACCAGATGAAGATGGACAGTTTGTGATGTCTTCTACACAATTTGTTTCCCATGTGTTGCCGAGCTCTAGTTAATTTATTTACAATGTTGTCCTTCAGAACTCCTTCAAGACAAGCTCTGTTTCAGTAAAGGTGCAAGAATTCCATTCTCAACTGTAGACTGACGGCCAATAAAAAGATGGACTTAGGCAAGAAATGAAAACCTTGAAGGCTACGCTACAAGAATATGTGGCCACCATTGCTAATCAATCAATTGATATCCAAGATTTAAAGACATCGCTAGCAGAAAATAATAGCCTTCTTCGTCAGATACTAAGAATCAATCGGGGCCAGATGCCTTCTCCCTCTTTTTTATTCCTTATACTTGTTGTCTACTTGGTCTGATCATATTGTTACTATAGTAGTTATGATCAATTGCAACTTGTGGTGGCTGAACCTATTTTACTTATTTTTCGATTGAAGTTATAATACATTTAAACATGTTTGATTCTTAATACTTATGTTGAATGCTTTATCCTTTAAATATACGTGGGTGCTAGAAAAAGTTGTGTACGCATGTTTTGGCTTGCCATGGCACCCATCATGTTAACTGCCATATCATCATGCTTTATGACGAAAATATTCGTCACAATTTGTTTAACACGTCAGTTGTTATGTCACCTGTCATCTCATCCCACTTGTGACGAAATTAATCGTCACATTTTTGCCACGTCAGTTGCCATGTCAGTCGATTTATGACGAATATATTTATCGTAAAATTGCCATGTGACAATGCTCCAATACTACATTGTGACATTTTTACCTCGTTTATGATGATTTAGAGTGTCATAGATTTTATGACGAATATATTTTTTGTCACTACATTTATGACGTATTTTTATCTTTCGTCACAAAAGATCATTTAACATGCACCTTCTGTGACAATGATCTTTTCGTCATGAAGTCGTCACAATAATGAAGACTATGACAAAAAACCTTCTATTTGTGACGTAATGAGAATGTCATAGAAGGCCATATGTGTTGTAGTGAGTATTGTGCCCGAACCCCATTGATAGCACGACGGCGAAGCCGACTACACCTCAGGTTCCTCTAATTAATCAGCTAACGGCATACCATACCACCCTCATGGTTGCACTGTTTTCCCGAGTGGTCTCTCAACGAACAGGTCTGTAACACCCTAAATTTGGGGGAATAAAATTTCTTTTCTAATTCCACCAAATTCAGGTGTTACCCTCTTCTTTACTTGTTTTTCTTCTCTTTTTTCTAAATAATGGAGAATTATTTTGTTTTATATTGGCATAAACCTAGTGGAATAAGCCCTAGAAGCACTTTGGTTGTTGCATTCATGCCGTTGCACGGTGTTTCTAGGTGCAAAATGTGTTTGAAGCATGTTAACATATCTTATAGAAGCTCTCGATAAATTTTCATATTTTTGGGATATTTTTATATTTTCTGGAAACCAAAATCTATTTATTTGAGGTACTTAAAATGTTTTAGAAACTCTAATTATGTTTTTTTGAGTTCATTAGGTGCCAAAACATTTCTAGGAATTTTTTTGGAATATGTGGAAGAATCTATAATATTTTGAGCAAAAATATGGATTTCTAGGCTTTTCTGAATTCAATAAATGGTAAAATCCGAATTTGAAGCGAATTTTCATCTCGTACAAACTCCAACTATATATATATACCCGGCTTGTTCTCGTCGAGTCCGTTCCAGAGCATGAAACGGTTTCCCCAGATTCAATTCCCAGCTCCAGAATTGCTCGCTAAAGTTCGAAATCGGTTCTAACTCCGACGACAATTACTCCCAATCCGTGCATCGTCTGCAGAATCCGATGATACTGTTGCGTTCGTCTTGTCGAGGGCTTCATCTGGGCGCGTCTAGTTCGTTGATCGGATCTCTGAATCTCCGTCAATCGATGGTTTCCTCCTCGGCTCCGGTGAGGTAGTTTCCTCCGGTGAGCTCCTCCATTCCTCTTCTTTGTTTTCTTTGATTTCTAAGGTTTGGGGTGTAGCACCTCGTCCCCTGACCCATGCGCGGCAGTGTCGGCACAACCCCTGCTTCCCCCCCCCCCCGCGTGCCCCTTAGCCATGCGCGCGCGGTTGCCTGGGTGGTGGTAGCGCCCAGCCGCATGGCCGGCCAGCCCCCTAGCTGTGGCCCCTCCCCTCCCTACGCGGGCAGCCCCAGGCGCGCCCCTCGCCCGCGGGCGTGCTCACCCTGCAGGGTGCGGCTGGCCCCTGGTGGCGAGCCCCCCCTATGGCCGAGCTCAATCCCAACCCCCCATGGCGGTTCCCTACATTGAGTATCTTTCCCTACTGTTGCGTATTTTATTTAATTTATTTAAACGTTTGTTTAATCAAGGGCTACTAGAGCATCATTTCAATTTTAAAATCTAATTTAGGAGTTCGATTTGTGTATTTATAATTAGACACCAACATGATTATCCTTACCTGAAAATATTCTTTATTAATAATTGTTTAGATTAATCATGCTATTTATTTATTAGGTTTCGCGTAGCGTGTCGGCCCGCGCGCTGTACGCATGCTGTGCGCATACCGGGCGCGTGCCGCTGTTCTGTTTCGTGTCATTCGCCCGTGTCACTTGCCTTGCTGCTCGTCATTAACACGCTGTCGCGTGCGTTGTTTTGCGTGTCGTCCGCACCCTGTTCCGCGTGTTCGCACATCGTTCTACACGCTGTCGTGTTGTTTGTTGTGTCGTAAATTCGCCTCGCTTAGAATCTCTCATGTTAATTACATTACTATTTAACTAATAACTATTATTGTAGCAGATTAATCGAAACTAAATGGTAGATACTATTTATATTTAATCGTGTCGAATTAAATGTTATAGTTAATATTTGCTTAACGTAAACTCATTAACTTCTTGACCGTAGCTTCGATTTCGACATTTCTTTTCCTCGTGTGACCATAGTAGCGAGCTCTATTTCACACTGCACGTTTCTATAATGTTTTATCTTATATGGTGTAATATTCTTATGCATATATATGGTTGCTTGCTTGTGCCTATTTGTCTTTGCTTCGCGTTGCGATTAGATTGCGATTCGTTTCCGAGCTTTGAGGAATCGACGGTCAAACTTCGGCGACCAAGTGGTCAGGTTCTTCGAGTTCTACAAAGTTGAAAACCCTGAGCATCTGTTTGGTGAAGGCAAGTGTCCTCTGACCTACTTATGTCCTATTCACATGATAATTCTGTAACACCCTGATTTTGAGGTATAAAATTTATTTCTAATCATCACCCAAAATCATGTGTTACTCTTCTTTTTCTCACTCTAGGTTTTCTCTCTCTCTAGATTCATTCTCCCTTTTTCCTTTTTGATTAGAGATAGCTTAAACTAGTAGAGGTTAATTATTTATTTTTACCAAAACCTTATTAGTCATGACATGTTACATCATGCTGAGTTTAAAATATTCTTTGAAGTGTTGCACAAGTTTGAATTTATTTCAATTTGAAACCTAGTTTGAATTTGGATTTGAAAACCTCTATAGAAAAAGAAATGGAAAAGGAATTAGAAAATTTTGAGAAAAAGAAAAGGAGAAAGCAGCCCAAACCAGCCCAGTCAGCCCAGCCAGGCCGCGCGCCCACGCCGTCTAACAGGCGGATCCCGCCTGTCAGCGACAGTTCTCCCTCGCGCGCGCCCTCCCTCTCTCGCTCGCTGCCCAGTGGGGCCGATCTATTGGCGCTAGTTTCCTTCACCCGCGCGCTCCCTCTCTCTCTGTCTCACGGGCCCGGTCCGCCAGTCGCCGAGCCATTGCCCGCACGCCCCTTTCTCCTCTCTCTGCGCCGTGGACCCTACCTGTCAGTTCCGCCCCCTCCGCGCTTGCCGTGGACCGGCGCGTGCGCACTTGCGCACATCGCCGGATTTCGCGGCCACGACACCCGCCCACGCGCCCAGCTCCCTTTATAAAGCCGCGCCAGTGCACCGCGCACACCCCTCACCTTATTTCGCACAGCTTCACCATCTCTCGTGCTCTGCCCTCGCCGCCAGCCGCCGTCGGAGACCCGCGCCTGCGTTTCCGGCCATCCAGCTCGCCGGAGACCGCTCCAAGCCTCCTCGAGCTCCGCCCCGAGGTGAGACACCCGTCCCCATGCTCAATTTCCCTTATTGCGCCCTGTGCTCGACCAATTTCGCCTTCGCCGGTGCTCGGCCGCGGCGGTCCGCCGTGCTCGCGCGGTGGCCAGCCGATTTAGCCTGGTCTAGTTCCCTGGAGTAGGTCCCTGTGTCACCCTGCCTCTGCTGTAGCTAGCCTAGGCCTTAGCGCGCCTTAAGTCCCCTCCCCGTGGTTGAAATGACACACCAGAGTTACTCCGGCCTGCCCGAGACCTTCTCACTGCCGTTTTCCATTCTCTGCCCGTGGATTCATGGCCTCTTCCCCGCCATTGAGTTTGCCGTGGTGCCCTCTCCCTCTCTACCCAACTCCGGCGACCCCTGACCCCCCTAGCTCACGCTTGCCTCAACTCCGACGACCTCACCGCCGCAGAGAGGAGCAGCGCCGCCCGCTTCACACATTCAACCCCCTTGGTCTGATCCCCTCCTTACGATCCTGATCGCACGGCTCGGACCACGGGTACCGCTTCGTGCACACGCGCTCCGTCCGATCCTGATCACACGGCCCAGACCGCGGGTACTGCTTCGCGCACGCGCGCTCCGTCCGATCCTGATCTCACGGCCCGGACCGCGGGTACCGCTTCGCGCACACGTGCCTCGACGCCCTGGCCCGCCTGTCAGCGCCCAAGTCCTCTAGCGCTGGGCCCGCTCGGTCAGTGTGCTCTCCCCCTCTGCAGATGATGCCCTGGCCCGCTTGTCAGTGCTCGCCCGCCCGCGCGCGCCCTCGGCCGTAGATCTAATCTCAGTCGTTGGTTTTAGATCTAACGGTTAGATTCACCCGATACCCCTTCACGCGGTAGTTTTCTTAATGAGACCCTCGGTTTATTGGAAATCAACCCGCCGTCCCTGGTTTTTGCACTCAGGCCCCTGTAATCTTACAGATTTAGCCCTAGACTTTTAAATATTCACAGAATTAGTCCTAATTTCATATTTTGAATTCCCAAACTTGTGTATTTCATAACTTTTGCATATGAACTCCAAATTTAGTGATTCAAATTGCAAAATGTTTATAGAATTATTCTCTGTCTGAATAAAATGGTTTCATTTACTGTCTGCACGCTCTAATTTTTAGGATTGAAGGGATACTGTCGAGGCAGCCATGCTAGATGCAGCATGACAGGCACTTTCTCAGTATTGCTCGTTGTTCAGTGGGGTAGCTGATGGCCTTGACCTGAAGTACTACCCTCGTCGTTCGACCGGCAGTACTTGAGGTGTCGTTGTCTCGCTAGTTGGTGAGGGCAATCCCAGGCTGAACAACATGGTCAACTTGGTCGCCATGCTCAACACATAGTTGGACCACGCCCTTGATGAGTTGGGCAAGGTTCGGGCGAAGGTTGCAGAATTGCGTGCTGAGTGCGCAGCACACCACTATTTGGATGGTGGTTCTCCCACCGCTGTTGGGATTCAGCACCCTTACCGTTCACCGCCCATGGTCGCTTCAACTATGGTACCCCAAACTACAGGACCCGGATAGATTTGGATCCTTAGATCGACAGAGTCGGAGTCTGTAATAATGCTTAGTTCAGTGTCTTAGCCTAAGTCAGTTTTATTTAGAGTTAGTTTGCTTATCTTATGTTGGATGCTTGTTATGATCGACATGTACTGAAGTTGGATCTTTGTAATGATTGTCACCAAGGTGTGGGTATCCCCTGCAACTTGGTGTAGTTATTAATAAAGTCAGTTATTTAGTTGGGTAATCCCTTTATTTCCCCTTCCCTCTTTATCTGAGAAGCTGTCAGTGAAGATGGTCATATGTTCAGTGTTATGGAGATCTTCTATACATCTTTTCTTATGCTGAAAGACTGCAGAGTCAGATTTGATATATATGTGTGTAATTTCTATAGATGTTTGAGAACAGGCGTAGAGGTGAGAGGCGTGCTCAGCCTGAACAGCAGGCACCCCAAGAGGAGGCAGCCCCGCAGCAGCATTTGCCACCGCCACCACCGATGACCATTGAGCAGATGTTCTTGATGTAGACCCAAGCAGTCCAGGCCATTGGTCAGACATATGCAGCCATGTAGCAGATGCAGCAGCAGCCACCACCGCCTTAGCTTCCAGTGCAAGTCTAGATGCCTCAGGTGCCTAGAGACAAGCGGGTAGAGTTAATGAGGGGCCATCTCCCAGTTTTTGCCCACTCTGCTGATCTCATGGACGCCGAAGATTGGCTGCGTACCGTGGAGCGTGAGTTGCACACTACCCAGTGCAACGATCGAGAGAAGGTGTTGTATGGTCCCCAATAGCTGAGGGGAGCAGCACAGTCTTGGTGGGAGTCTTACCTCGCCACCCATGCCAACCCTGAAGCCATCACTTGGGAGGAGTTCAGGGACAACTTCCATTGCTACCATGTGCCCGAGGGACTAATGATAGTGAGGAAGGAGGAGTTTCTCACCCTGAAGCAAGGTCCCCTGTCCGTTAGTGAGTACAGGGATAAGTTTCTGCAGTTGTCGCGTTATGCCCTAGAAGATGTCAACACAAATGCCAAGAGACAGTACCGCTTCTTGAGAGGATTGGTTGATCCTCTCCATTACCAGCTGATGAACCACACCTTCCCTACCTTCCAGCATTTGATCGATAGAGCAATTACGATAGAAAGGAAGCATCGGGAAATGGAGGACATGAAACATAAGATTGGTGGACCTCAGGTTGGGAGTAGCAGCCGTCCTCGCTACTCAGGCTACCCACCTCAGCCATTCAAGTAAGGTCAAAAGTAATAGCACCAGCATCAGCGTCAGAACCAGCAGCAGCAGTACCAGAGGTAGTTTCCTCAGCAACAGCAGCAGTACCGTCAGAATAACCAGCAAGGAGGAAATCAATACCAGCATCAGAGCAACTAGGCAGCCCATCTTCCTGCCCCAGCAACCAACTAGACCAACCATGCAGTGCCAGCTCAAGGAGGAAGTCGTGCATGTTTCCACTGTGGGGAACAAGGCCATTGGGCGAATCATTGCCCAAAGAAAGCAGCTCAGCAGCAGCTAGCTCCAAATGCCCCAGTTAGGCAGAATGCAATGCAGCAAGGAAGCAACAACTGTGGGCAACCACGTGCCTAGTATGGAAAGGTGAACCACTTGGAGGCCGACATAGTCCAGGAGACTCTAGGAGTGGCACTAGGTATGTTTTCAGTCGAGTACCATTCTGCAAATGTCTTATTTGATACTGGAGCAACGCATTCTTTTGTGACTGCATCATGGGTAGAATCACATAATATACCAGTAGCACCAATGTATCCACCAATGAGGGTTAGTTCAGTTGGTGGAAGAACCCAAACGGATAGATTTTGCCCTAGTGCAAGAGTCCAAATAAGGGGGATAGAGTTCCCCGCTGATTTAATAGTTATGGGTAACAAGGATACAACTATAGATGTCATCCTAGGGATGAATTGGCTAACCAAGTATCAGGCCAGTCTTTGTTGTGATAAGAGAACAGTGAAGTTAGTGTCCCCATCAGGAGAAGAAGTGTTAGTAGAGTTGGTCTTGCCAGAACCCAGAAAAGGGAGTTGTCACCAAGTCACCGCTCACATTGAGGAGATTAAACCATCAGAGGCTATCAGTGTAGTATCAGATTTCCCAGATGTGTTTCTCGAAGAGTTACCAGGTATACCACCTGAGAGGAAGGTTGAATTTGCCATAAAGCTTATTCTAGGCACCGCCCCTATTTCCAAGAGAGCCTATCGAGTGTCCGGACCAGGGTTGGTGGAACTCAAGAAGCAAATTGATGAGTTGTTAGAGAATGGCTACATCAGACGAAGTACCTCGCCTTGGGCAGCCCCAGTGTTGTTTTTGGAGAAGAAGGATGGCACAAAGAGGATGTGCATCGATTACTGAGCCTTGAATGAAGTTACTATCAAGAACAAGTACCCCCTACCTAGAATTGAAGATTTATTCGATCAGTTGAGAGGAGCCAGTCTGTTCTCAAAGATAGATCTGAGGTCAGGCTACCATCAGCTTAGAATCTGACCTTTGGATATACCAAAGACGACGTTCACCACTAAGTATGGACTGTATGAGTTCATGGTCATGTCATTCGGTTTGATGAATGCGCCAGCTTACTTCATGTACTTGATGAACAGTGTGTTCATGGACTACCTCGACAAGTTCGTAGTAGTGTTCATTGATGACATTCTTATATATTCCTAGAATGAGCAAGAGCATGAGGAGCATTTGAGGAAAGTACTTCAGAGGCTACGAGATTGTCAGCTGTATGCCAAGCTTAGCAAGTGCGAGTTCTGGATCAGAAAGTCCTATTCTTGGGTCACATTATAAACTGAGAGGGATTGGCAGTAGATGCGAAGAAGGTAACAGCTATCTTGGACTGGAAAGCACCAAAAGATTTCTGAGGAATCAAGAGTTTCATCGGAATGGCCGGTTATTATCGGTGTTTCATTGAAGGTTTCTCCAAGATTGCCAGGCCAATGACAACCTTGTTAGCAAAGAAGGTTGAGTTCAAGTGGACCCCAGCATGCCAGAAGTCCTTTGAGACATTGAAGGATAAGTTGACAACGGCACCAGTACTGATTCTGCCAGATGTTCACAAGCCATTCTCAGTGTATTGCGATGCTTCGTACACCAGACTGGGATGTGTGTTGATGCAGGAAGGGAGAGTAGTGGCATACTTGTCCCAACAGTTGAAGATTCATGAAAAGAATTATCCTACTCATGATCTAGAGTTAGCAGCCGTGGTTCATGCATTGAAGACCTAGAGGCATTATCTTTATGGGCAGAAGTGTGATATCTACACGGATCACAAGAGTCTCAAATATATATTCACTCAGTCAGAGTTAAACATGAGGCAGTGAAGATGGCTAGAGTTGATAAAAGATTATGAGCTGGAGATTCATTATCACCTAGGCAAAGCAAATGTAGTTACAGATGCTCTTAGCAGGAAGAGTCAAGTCAATATGTTGGCCGCTCACCCGATGCCATATGAGCTAGCAAAGGAGTTTGACAGATTAAGTCTCGGATTTCTGAACAACACTCAAGGAGTGACAATTGAGTTGGAACCCACTCTAGAGCAAGACATCAGGAAGGGTCAGAAGGATGATGAGAAGATCAACGAGATCCGGCAGCTGATCATAGATGGAAAAGGCAAGGATTTCCGTGAAGATGTAGAAGGAGTGGTATGGTTCAAGGATAGATTATGTGTTCCCGATATCAAATCGATCCGGGAACTGATTCTCAAGGAAGCTCATGAGACAGCATACTCTATACACCCTAGTAGTGAGAAGATGTACCAAGACCTGAAGAAAAGATTTTGGTGGTACGGTATGAAAAGGGAGATAGCAGAGTATGTGGCTGTATGTGACAGTTTTCAGAGGATTAAAGCAGAACATCAGAGACATGCAGGTTTGTTGCAACCATTGTAGATTCTTAGTGGAAATGGGATGAGATCGGAATGGACTTTATAGTCGGTTTGCCCTGCACTCGTACTGGTTATGACTCTATCTGGGTAGTAGTGGACCGTTTGACAAAGGCAGCCCATTTCATACCAGTCAAGACCACCTACAAAAGTGTGGTGGTTGCCGAACTATACATGGCTCGGATTGTGTGCTTGCATGGCGTTCCGAAGAAGATAGTATCAGATAGAGGCACCCAGTTCACCTCTCATTTTTTGCAGCAGTTACATGAAGCTTTGGGCACGCATTTGAAGTTCAGCTCAGCTTATCACCCGTAGATAGATGGTCAAACAGAGAGAACTAATCAGATTTTGGAGGATATGTTGAGGGCTTGTGCCTTACAAGACAAGATAAGTTGGGACAAGAGATTACCATATGCGGAATTCTCTTACAACAACAGCTACCAAGCCACCCTGAGGATGTCACCGTTTGAAGCGCTTTATGGAAGGAATTGTAGAACTCCACTGCATTAGGACCAACCTGGTGAAAGACAGGTGTTCGGACTAGATACTCTGCTTGAAACCGAAGAGAACATCAGAATGGTCCGGGAGAATTTGAAGGCAACACAGTCCAGACAACGAAGCTATGCTGACACCAGAAGAAGAGAACTCAGTTTTGAAGTGGGAGATTATGTCTATTTGAAGGTGTCACCCATCAGAGGAACCAAATGGTTTGGAGTCAAAGGCAAGCTAGCACCTTGTTATATTGGACCATATCAGATTCAAGCCAGACGTGGAGAAGTGGCTTATCAACTCAGCTTACCGAAAAATCTGTCCACTGTTCACGATGTGTTCCATGTGTCTCAGTTGAAGAAATGCTTGAGAGTGCCGGAAGAGCAGTTGCCAGCAGAGGATCTTGAAGTTCAAGAAGATCTGACTTATATTGAGAAGACAACTCAAATTCTGGAGACAGCAGATCGGGTCACTCGGAGAAGTACCATCAGGATGTGCAAAGTCAAATGGGGTCACCACTCAGAAGAAGCAACCTGGGAAAGAGAAGATGATTTAAAAGCCAAGTACCCTGAGCTCTTTTCTAGCCAGTCCTAAATCTCGATGGTGAGATTCTTTTAAAGGCGATAGGTCTGTAACACCCTGATTTTGGGGGTATAAAATTTCTTTCTAATTATCACCCAAAATCATGTGTTACTCTTCTTTGTCTCACTCTAGGTTTTCTCTCTCTCTAGATTCATTCTCCCTTTTTCCTTTTTGATTAGAGATAGCTTAAACTAGTGGAGGTTAATTATTTATTTTTGCCAAAACCTTATGAGTCATGACATATTGCATCATGCTGAGTTTAAAATATTCTTTGAAGTGTTGCACAAGTTTGAATTTATTTGAATTTGAAACCTAGTTTGAATTTGGATTTGAAAAACCCTATAGAAAAAGAAATGGAAAAGGAATTAGAAAATTCAGAGAAAAAGAAAAGGAGAAAGCAGCCCAAACCAGCCCAGTCGGCCTAGCCAGGCCGTGCGACCGCGCGCCCACGCCGTCTGACAGGCGGATCCTGCCTGTCAGCGGCAGTTCTCCCCCGCTCGCGCCCTCCCTCTCTCACTCGCTGCCCAGTGGGGCGGATCTGTCGGCGCTAGTTTCCTTCACCCACGTGCTCCCTCTCTCTGTGTCTCGCGGGCTCGGTCTGCCAGTCGCCGAGCCATTGCCCTGCACGCCCTCTCTCGCGCTCTGCCCTCGCCGCCAGCCACCGCCGGAGACCCGCGCTGCGTTACCGGCCATCCATCTCACCGGAGACCACTCCAAGCCTCCCCGAGCTCCGCCCCGAGGTGAGACACCCGTCCCCATGCCCAATTTCGCTTATTGCGCCCTGTGCTCGGCCAAATTCGCCTTCGTCGGCGCTCGGCCACGGCGGTCCGCCGTGCTCGCGTGGTGGCCGGCCGATTTAGTTTGGTCTAGTTCCCCAGAGTAGGTCCCTGTGTCACCCCCACCTCTGCTGTAGCTAGCCTAGGCCTTAGCGAGCCTTAAGTCCCCTCCCCGTGGCCGGAATGGCTCAATGGAGTTTATCCGGCCCGCCCGAGACCTTCTCACCGCCGTTCTCCATTCTCTTCCCGTGGATTCATGGCCTCTTCCCCGCCATTGAGTTCGCCGTGGTGCCCTCTCCCTCTCTGCCCAACTCCGGCGACCCCGGACCCCCCTAGCTCACGCCTGCCTCAACTCCAGCGACCTCACCGCCACGGAGAGGAGCAATGCCGCCCGCTTTGTGCATTCAACCCCCTCGGTTTGATCCCCTCCGTCCGATCCTGTCAGCGCCCAAGTCCTCTGGCGCTGGGCCCACTCGGTCAGTGCGCCCTCCCCCTCTGCCGCTGACTCCCTGGCTCGCTTGTTAGTGCTCGCCCGCCCGCACGCGCGCGCCCTCGACCGCATGTCTAATCTCAGCCGTTGGTTTTAGATCTGACGGTTAGATTCATCCGATACCCCTTCGCACGGTAGTTTTCTAAAAGAAACCCTCGGTTTATTGGAAATCAACCCGTTGTCCCTGGTTTTCGCGCGTAGGCCCCTTTAATCTTACAGATTTAGCCCTAGACATTTAAATATTCATAGAATTAGCCCTAATTTCATATTTTGAATTCACAAAATTGTTTATTTCATAACTTTTGCATATAAACTCCAAATTTAGTGATTCAAATTGCAAAATGTTCAAAGAATTATTCTCTGTCTGAATAAGATGGTTTCATTTACTGTCTGCACACTCTAAGTTTTAGGATTGAATATGAACTAAGGTAGATGTATTTTTATTTACTTAATAAAATAAATAAAAGGAGAACCCTAGAGATTTAAGCCTGTTTAATCTTGTGAGACTAATAATGTGTATTACATGAAATCATCTCTAGTCTAAATTTAGGTCACAATAAAATAAATTGAACTATGTTATGTACTTGTAAGTAACACTTAGGGGAAATAATAACCTATTTTCAAATAAAGTTAATGTATGTTATAGTTTATGTTATACTTTGAATTCAGTATCCCCTATGTAGTATTGTGTCCTTTTAAGATGTGATCCAATGTTTGTACATGTGTGGTGTGTTGTTCATTTGTACTTTCCAAATGTATTGAATGTATGCTCACTTTATTTAGACAACGAACAGTCTGAGGTTCCTGAGTGTGTTGTTGGAGACCTCCCTGAGAAGCAACCTGGTGAAGGCAAGTGTCCCCTGACCTATTATGTCCTACATACTTTATGATTCACTGTCCCGCATTACTTTATGAAACCTAAGGATTGACTAGTCTATATTCACTTATCCTTGTTTACCTTTTGGGTTATCATGGTTAGCATGTTGCTATTGCCTTAACTTAATCAATAAACATGATGTGAACATTTATGATACGATACTGTTATCCTGATTATGTGAATGATCTTGTGATACCTTAGGGGACTCAGGCCTTTTTCCTGAGTACCTCTCTGTAAGGACCTGTTTGTGGAGTGACCACCTGGGATAACAGTACAACCATGAGGGTGGAATGGGACGCCCTTAGCTGATTAATTAGATGAACCTGGGGGTGTAGTTGGCTTTGCCGGTGGGCCGTCAATGGGGGCCGGGGCGTAGTGCTCGCTCTACCAATGTTGGGGTGCAGAGGTTCTTTCGATTTGGTTTTGTTAGTCACCCACCTTGGGGAGGTGTATTGTGTTTGTACGACTAGCGAAACCTAACGAGCAGCTATGCATTAGGGGAGTCTTTGTAAATGCTACGTAGTGTATCCCTGGCCATTCACCTTGGTAGTGAAGATCGGGTCTGTACAACCCAGGCTAGAAAGAGATCACGACTTGTGGGTAAAGTGTACAACCTCTGTAGAGTGTTAAAAACTGGTATATCAGCTGAGCTCACGGTTAAGAGCAGCCTTGGGATCCTCTTTGATTAGAAGAACTTTAGATACTTTTATGATGATGATTAACAATGATGCTATAAAATATGATCTTTGGTATTTCCTCATTTGAGGAAGTACTTTTGGGTAATAACTAGGTTTGTTACTAAAACTTGGCTCTACTAATAATAATAAATATTTGACCAACTAAAAGCAACTGCTTGACCCCAACCCCATATACAAGTAGTCCACTTTAGCCAAACAGGACATTTGCTGAGTATGTTGATGTGTACTCACCCTTGCTTTACAAACCACCCCACCCCAGGTTGTCCCCACTGTACTCAGTACTCAGGAGGTGATGCTGGCAACATGGAAGATTTTGAGGAGTTTCAGGACTATGACGAGTTCTAAGTCTTTCTTAGTGGCAAACCCCGAGTCAGCTGCCTGTGTAGGCTTAGCTTCTACATTTCACATTTCCACACTTTGATATTTATGTTGAACAATGGTTATGTATTAGACTCTGTGGATGTCTTGGACATCCTGATGTAATAAAGTACCTTTCCGCTATTTATTTCGAGCATTGTGTGATGATGTCCAATTATGTAATCGTTGTGTACGTGAGTTTCTGATCCTGGCACGTACATGGTTCGCATTCGGTTTGCCTTCCAAAACCGAGTGTGACAAATTCACTTCCCCGCATTACATAATTAAAACCTAAGGACTGACTAGCTTTCTATATACCTTATCCTTGATAACTTTTGGGTTATTATGGTTAGCTTCATGCTATTGCTTTACTTTAACCAATGAATATGATGAGAATATTTATGGTACGTTGATGATATCTTGATTATGATGATGAGCCTGTGTTACTTTAGGGGGCTCGGGCTATTTCCCGAGTACCTCTCTGTAAGGACCTGTTCGTGGAGAGACCACCAGGGAAAACAATGCAAATATGAGGATGGTATGGGACGCCCTTGGCCAAGTAATTAGGGAAGTCTTGTGTTGGGTGCTAGTTTTGGTCATTGGGGACGGAGGCATCTGTTATGGCTCCTATATTCTCACTCAGGGATCTAGGTATGGGCGTCATCCCACGACATTTTCCTGAGGGCGGAGGGTATAGGTTTGGTTATGTCAGATGGTCTCTATGTAGTGGTCATTTCCAACATTTGCATAGTGAGGACCCTAGCGAAAAGCCACGTAGTGAAACCTTGCCTACTCACCTTGGAAATGTTTAAAGGTTCGTACAACCTACGACAAAAGGGATCATGGCTCATGGGTAAAGTGTGCAACCTCTGCAGAGTGTTATGAAACTGATATATCAACCGTGCTCTCAGTTAAGAGCGGCCTTGGGATCCTCTTTGATTAGAGATATAGATTATCTGAGATACAATGGTTGTATTGATGGTTTTAGTTACGATGATGATAATGATGTTCCTCGATGAGGAAATGTTTCACAGGTTGGTTATTGCTAAAACTTGGCTTCTACTAATAATAAATACGTGAGGAACTAAAAGCAACTGCTTTGTCCCTAACCCCACATAAAGCTAGTCCACCTCAGCCAAATGGAACATTTGCTGAGTACGTTGATGTGTACTCACCCTTGCTTTCACAAAACACCAGGTTGCTTTGGTGCAACCTATGCTCATGTAAAGAGGAAGAAGAAGGCTGCCTATGGTGCGTTTGTTTACGTTGGCTACGTTTTTATTATGTGTACTTTGATTTATATTATGTAAATGACTCTAGCTTTAATGTTATTACTTATTCCTTATTGTTATTTGAAGCATTGTGCTATGATGAGTCATTTATGTAATTGCTGTGTACGTGAATTTCTGATCCTGGCACGTATATGGTTCACATTCCGTTTACCTTCAAAACCGGGTGTGATATAAGTGGTATAAAAGCCGTGCTGACTGTAGGACCGCTAGCCTGGAGTAGCATTGACCTTTTTAAGGACTTATTGACTATTACTTCACCTCATCCTTGTTGCTGCTTCAAAACATTAGTCACCTCGACTAATTCTATGTTATGCTCCTATATATCACCTTGCTAAATGTATTTTATTCTAGTATTGTCTATGCTTTACTTATTCATTCTATTAGACCTGATCACACTCTTGTGCTTGCGGCATCTCTGTAGATGACCCCCTGTGACACCCCAGGTGTCCATTTCGTTTTATGTCGGGAGATTTATCCTAATCTCGGGTGCTCAGTAAAAATTTCTATTTCTCGATCGCATCCATCTCCTTTTATCAGGTTACTTGTGAAAGCTTCACCAAATTTTGGAATTATTCGATCTCAAGAACAACCAAATTTGGAGCCTATTAAAACTTTTTGTTTCTTGAAGCAAACACAAATTCGAAAGTCAATCTTTCTCGTAACTCTCGTCTAGACTCATTTATTCGGACTCTTGATAGTTGTTATGTTATCCAATCGGTGTCCGAATCTACCTTCTCGACAGTCGGTCTATGTCTAAATACGTAGTCCGAATCCGCATTCTCCAGCGGAATCTCTGTTGTGCGAACCTCTAATTAATTCTTATGCAAATGGACTTGTTTTCTCTATATCATAATTCATCTCTATCTATCAAGTGTATTCTAAAGAATTCTAGAAGTTTAAAGCAAATACTCACATGAAAAGATAAATCCTATACATGCTTGAAATTGCTCGTCTGAACAAATGCAAATTTTGAAATTCAACCAAACCTTGCCATCTTTCTCAAACAACTCTAAATTAACTCTACAACCAAAGTTATTAGGGGTTCATGTTGAGAAAATGTCAAGAAAATGCCTCCTTCGGCCTAAAACGTCAGTTTTGAGCTTTATAATGATAATACATTGACCAAAGTGGAATTTCAATTTCGTGCCAAGATATAAAGTTTGACCTTTCATAAAAGTTGTAGAACCTATGTCATACAACAAATTTTATAATTAAACCAAGCCTTGATTTAATCTATAAGTATCTCAAACAGTGCCATCAAGACAGAATAAAAATTTGATTTCACGATTCGAATTCTTAGTCTAAAATCAGTGTTGTTCGGGTCGACGTCTTGCGTTCCCAAATTTTTGTTGAACAACTCAAGTTTCTCCAAATATAAAAGTTGTTAATAACTAATAGAGGCACAACATATTAAAAGATGGCATTCATCCGATTCCGTTTGACATGCTTTGACACTAAGTTTTCACAAGTTTCCACTGATTTCTAACCCACTGACAAACCAATTTTCATGGGTCTATAACTCTCTAACCAGTGCCCGAATGACTCATGTTCTGTACAAAAATTGTAGAGTGTAGATCAAGGAAGATATTTCATACACTGATCAAGGTCCGATTCCAAACAGAAAACGCCAAAAATGGCCACCCAATGTTGACACTCTTCCACCTACCACCTGCTGGTGCAGTCTGACATGTCCAGAGCTCTGCTCTATAAATGACAGCACCAGCCCTCCTCCTCTCCCCACACCACTTCCCCCCTCCCCTCTGGTTCAGCGCAGGAGCACCCTCTCTTCCTAGGGCACCGTCTCCTCCCTGCTTGGCCCCCTCCATAGATGAACCACTATCGGAATCCGTGGCTTTGCCGAGTGCTCGGCGCTTTGCTGAGTGCTTTTTGTCGGGCACTTGGGAAAGAAGACTTTGCCGAGTACCGTACTCGGCAAAGTCCTGCTCTCGCTAACGATCGCGTTTGCCGAGAGCAGGACTCTCGGCACAGAAATACACTCGGCGAAGGCGGCGCTTGGCAAAGGGCCGTCAGCAGCCGTCTATAGCTAACGTCCGTTAACTTTTGCCGAGCGCCGAGCTTTGGCACTCGGCAAAGATGCCTCTTTGCCGAATGTCAACCGGCTGACACTCGGCAGAGTATGCTTTGCCGAGTGTCATTTCTGGACACTCGGCAAAGTACATTTTTATTTTTTCTTTTTTGCCAACCAAACTTTTTGTGGTATGTTCCTACACTATGTAGACCTACATGTACCATTTTGGGACAATTATAAAGTGTTTTCTATAACTACTGGATTTAGTTCGTTTATTTGAATTTCTTCGAAATATTCACATTTGAACTGCAAGTCACTCGAAACTTGGAAAACCGTGCATGCAAAAATGATATCCATGCTATTTAGCACAAGTTACGACCGATTTCAGGAACGGACCGGAAACTTCGAGCACCATGCTCAGTCAACATGGTCGTGAACTTGCCATCCAGCTGTTTAAAAATTGTATAAAACACAAACAAAGTCAGAAAATTATTAAACTTGTCCACATGTCATGATATCGTATGTAGAGGCTGTGATAAAAATTTGAGAATGTTTCGAGAAAGTTGTGAGACACTATGTGTAGAAACCTAGGAGAACTACATTGAAACTCTGTGATTTCATGGAAGACCGATGTAGGAAGAAATGATGTCACCCCTGAATGGATTAGAAAGACCGATGATTTCGTGGAACGAGCGTATGGCGAAGCTACTAAAGGAGCGAGTCTAGTCCCATACCCGTGCAGCAAATGTGCCAACCAGAAAAGAAAATCAAAGAAGTCCATGGTAGAACATATTTGGAAGAATAGATTTACGTCGGACTATACTCGGTGGATCTTTCATGGTGAAGCGCATCGTACGAGAGAGGAGGTGATGAGACAACGTGTCGAGCTTTATGATGCCGATGCGGGGGTAGCGGATATGTTGAACGACTATCATGAGGCACAGTACGATGGAGGATGTACAGATGACGAGCCAGAGTCGACTGTAAAGGCGTTCTACGACATGTTTGACGTGGCACAGAAGCCCCTTCACGGCCAGACAAAGGTTTCTCAACTGGATACCATTGGGCGTGTAATGGCGTTCAAGTCGCAGTACAGCATGAGTCAAGACGCATTCGATGGCTTGTTGACGGTTATTTTGGGAGCCTGCTTCCGGAGCTTCACGTTATGCCAAAGAGCATGTACGAGGCACAAAAACTCCTTCGTGTACTCAAGATGACGTATGGGCAGATACATGCTTGTCCGAAGGGCTGCATGCTATTTAGGAAAGAATACGCAAAGGCAAAGTACTGTCCCAAGTGTAAATCGTCTAGGTTCATGGAGGTAGACTCTAGTGATTGACAGAAGAGGCAGCTCAACATGCCCTTGACAATCCTATGACACCTTCCCCTTCCGTTCGTATCGAGGATCCAGCGTCTATACATGACCCAGGAATCCGCGAAACAGATGACATGGCACAAAAATGGAAAATGATACAATCTAGACAAGATGGTGCACGCATCCGATGGTGAAGCATGGAAACACTTTGATGCCATTCACCTAGAGAAAGTCGAAGACTCTTGTAATGTACGTGTTGCGCTGGCCACAGATGGGTTCAATCCCAATGGAATGAGCGCTGCCCCATACACATGTTGGCCCGTGTTTGTTATCCCAATCAATCTCCCCCTGGTGTGTGCTTTCAAAGGTAGAATATATTTGTGTCGTTGATAATTCCCGGACACCCAGGAAATAAAATGGGCGTGTACATGGAGCCTTTGATCGATGAATTGGTACGTGCCAGGGAGGAAGGGGTATGGACGTATGACCGAGCTATGAAGACAAACATCAGAATGCATGTTTGGTACCAGGCATGACTTACCAGCGTATGGGCTATTCTGCGCCTAGTGTGTTCACGGTAAGCTCCCATGCCCAGTTTGCAAGGAAGCTCTTAGGTTCATTTGGTTGAAAAAGGGTGGCAAATATCGTCCTGACCATCCATTCCGCCTAGACATCAAGAACTTTACTGTCACACCCGGGTTTCGGGGCACCAAAAATCGGATGCAAAATAAACACCAGGTGTGCTGGGACCAAGTTTCACACATATGATGAATAGTGGTATAGAAAAGAATGTCATATCTTTACTTATATAATAGGAGTTCTGTACAAAATAAATAAATAATTACATCATAAGGAGACACGATCCAGCAACCCGAAGTTGACTAGAAGACGACCTAGACCTCTCACGAACTCATCACAGCATCCACCATGCGCCTCATCCTGCGGTACCTGTCCTTGACCTGTGGGGTGTGTGAGACAGCAAGAGTGAGCTCACATACGTTCATCGCTCAACAAGTTGTGGGGAATAATGTGCATGAACTCGCCAAAGGTGGGAACTCACGTGAAGTGTAAGGCTTACCAAAGAGGATGGTTAGAGCTGAGCATTGCTTTTAAAGTTGGTCAAAATTTTATTAGCAATTACTAAGTATAAGTGAATACCAACCCCATTAAGTAGTAGAACAAAATTGGTAACAACACTTGTGATGCAATGCATATGACAAATTGAATATAGTTCCATAAATTAATCATGTGAGGGTCCGAGCTGCTCATGACCGTGAGCACGGCTGATATACCAGTTTTACACTCTGCAGAGGTTGCGCATCTTTACCCACAAGTCATGTTACCCATCTGCCACAGGGTTGTACGGGCCCCATACACCTCTACCAAGGAAGTGAGGCAGGGTAACACTACGAGGCCTTTACAAAGTTCCACTAGCTTCAGAAAACCGGCTACAATTTATTGGAAGCTCCAGTGCAGGGATCCCTCGCCTGACCGCCATCACAGCAAAATCAACCCAAGGACCTTCCTACACTAACCACTGCCCTTGCCCCTTTCGGGTAAGGTAGTCATCCACTAGCTTTCCTAATTAATCAGCCAAGGGGTCCCATTCCTCCCTTATGGTAGCACTGTTTTCCCGGGTGGTCGCTCCATGTTCCAATTAACATAATGATCTTGTCATGAATAGTAAATAACAACCGATAATAAAAGTATGATAATAAATAGTGTGTATCTCTATACCCAAAACCGCATATAGCAATAGCAAGTACTACCCAAGAATTCAGTGGTAAACAAGGTATAAAGATAGTCAAACTAGGGCAACCTATTGGGTCCCATCAAAATTATCCTATGCAGATCATTATGATTAATCAGAACATGACTAGGTAAAAAGAAGTGATCAAGGGCACAACTTGCCTGGGACTTGAGATTCCAGGTACCAGCTTGCTTTTCAGATGACTCATGACCTCACGCTAGTCGTAGCAATACAAACAAACAATGTATAGGCAAAACTAACATCACACCAAACATATTTGCAAAATACATATTAATAATCTACATATTAAAATAAGATCACAGGAACAGGAATTATTAATTTTGGAGTTATAGATTTTAAGTTATGGATTTCCAAAGATTCTATGTGTTTTGTACAAGATTAATTAGGATATCAATTATAATGTGGCTTTCATGTCAAAAAGTGGCACTAAATGATGAACAATAATATTACAAAATTATAGGAACTTTAATGGATTCATTTGAACTTCATATGGATTTTCTATGAATTAAACCAATTCTAGCATTTATTTCTACTTTAAAAATCTATTTCTATATTTATTTTTTTGATTTTTCCAACACCCTGGACTGGGCGCATGAATAAACAAATGGCCTGGGGCTGACTTGAAAGATTCCCCAGACCCAGATCTACCCACGGTGGACGGTGGGTTGAATCTCTAAATCAGCAGGGGTTCTTTTGAAAGATGGCCAGGCCGAAGGGGTACGCAAAGATCCCAGTCGATGCCTTCCACACAGACGGCCCAGATTACATTGAGCCATCACCGAAACGGTACGCACCAGACACCATCTGATTGGCAACCTACGGTCTAGATTTAAAACAACCCGAATCGATCCCGTTCGCCCGATCACAGATCTGTGGCCCCGATCAGATGGCGCGAAGGGACACGACACGACTTCATCTTGGCCGTTAGATCCTTATCCGACGTCCAGCGCACATCCCACCCAAATCCGAGGACCCGGGCGGTAGCGCCGCCCATTCTAGCGGTGGAGACCTCGCGAGTGAAGGTCGATATGGTGCCCAGGCGCGTAATGCTCTAAGAGGATAGGCGCTAAGCGATCCTATGAACGCGACGAAGCTGTTAGGGGACTCACCAGAGGCAGGGGCGACGAAGAGGGGGCGGTCCACGTCGGAGGCAGCTCCACGGTGATGATTCAGCTCCAACGAGCAATTGTGTTGATCCTACGAGCTCCTAAGCGCTACCACACGCACACGTATACACCACGGTTCTTGGAGAAGGTTATCAGCCAATCGCCGAGAGCTGATTACTGGCAGAGACGAGCTATGGCGGTGGCGGCTCCAAGTCTTCTCTGCTCTCGGTGTCGTGCTTGTTTGAGAGGACCAGGGGGTCGCAAGCAAGGTTTATATCGTCTCTAGGGTTCGTGATGGCCAACGGATTACGCGGAGTTCAACCATCCAGCAAACGCGTGGAGGTCGGTGAGGGCGGAGTCCGATTTGCCGGGGATCTCGGCAAGCAGTTGGGGAAGGTCGAGCTGACGAACAGGGCCCACGTGGTAGTGACACAAAAGGAGACGCGTGGAGGTGGACCGATGATGACAAATCGGGCGGACCAGTCAGCAGTAGCTGCGCTAATTAATAAGATGGGCCGCGTGGTGAGGGTGAGTGGGCCGCGGGGGAAAGGGAATTCGGCCCAGGCAGGTTTGTTCTTTTTCTTTTCTATTTTCAATTTCTTTTAAATTTTCAAATCCCTATTCCAAATTCAAATCTATTCAACTTTGAATTTCAAACATAATTCCAATGTCGATATAAATCCTAACTTCATATTTATTATTATTATTATTATTATTATTATTATTATTATTTATCTTCCCCTCACCATTTGATTCAAAAAACAAATGATTATCATAATTATCTTTCTCAACTCTTTTCAAATCCATGTTCAAATTTCCAAGTGTTCATACTAATGTGACTATTACTTCTATTGTTTACAATGTTATTTTTTTATTCTTCTCTTTGTTATTTATTTAGGGGAGGAATAAATGGTTTCCCTAAAAAAATTCCTTTCTCATCATTTTTTTCATTCCCTAATTCCCAAAGCATTATAATATTATATTTGTTTGTTTATTTTATAATTATATTATTTATTTTTTTCTACTAATTTTGGGTCTTACATTTATGAAAGGTGTCGTAGTGACAGACCGCCCACCTGCAACGATGACTTGTGCCGAAATTCGTCAACAGATAGATGGACTCGTGGCCAATACAGAAGGTGGTTTCGTGGGATATGATGAGCAACATATGTGGACACATAAGTCGGGCTTGACTCGGCTCCCCTATTATGACAACCTGCTCCTTCCACACAACATTGACGTGATGCACACTAAAAAGAATGTTGCTGAGGCACTTTGAGCAACAATTATGGACATTCCTGATAAGTCAAAGGATAACGTAAAGGCAAGAGTGGATCTAACAATATTATGTGATAGACCAAACCAAGAGATGAAGCCGCCAAGTGGTGGAAAGACATGGAGAAGGCCTAAGGCCGATTTCATCCTAAGCAGGGCCCAGAGGAAGGAAGTACTTCAGTGGATCAAGATGTTGATGGTCCCTGATGGTTATGCAGCTAACTTGAGTAGGGGGTGAACTTATCTACTCTGCGAGTCTTAGGGATGAAGAGTCATGACTTCCACATATGGATTGAACGGATTCTTCCTGTGATGGTTTGAGGCTATGTCCCTGAGCATGTCTGGCTAGCGCTTTCAGAGTTGAGCTATTTCTTCCGTCAGCTTTGTGCAAAAGAGTTATCTCAGACCATGGTTGCAGACTTGGAAAGATTGACACCCGTGTTACTGTGTAAGCTTGAGAAGATATTTCCACCCGGCTTCTTCAATCCAATGTAGCAATTGATTCTTCATCTCCCCTATGAGGCACGAATGGGGGGCTATCCAATCGAGAGATGTCTAAAGACTATTCGAATAAAATGTAGAAATAAATGCAAAATCGAGGCTTCCATTGCAGAGGCATACATTCTAGAGGAGGTGTCAATCTTCACAACAACTTACTATGGTGACAAACTGCCAAGCGTGCATAATCCACCCCCTCGTTACAATGATGGCAACAATGAATCGAACCTCAATATATTTCGAGGCCAACTTGGAAGCGCAAGTGGCTCGACCACCAAGACCCTGACACATGAAGAGTGGTGGCATATCATGCTATATGTATTGATCAACCTTGAAGAGGTGACGCCATACATGGAACAATTTCTTCATGAATTCTGGCATCGATCAAGGGACCCAACTCCACAGGAATATGATACTCTTCTTAAAAAGGGTGCGAGAAATGGATTGCCTGATTTCATTTCCTGGTTCAAATGTAAGGTACGTGCTTAGTTTGTCAAAGAGATCCATCTATGAACTCAATTTAGCGTCTTTTAACTTGCAAATACTTGCAAGGCCAAAGAGATCCGTCTATGAGTGCCGAGTTGAGACAAGTAGCCAACGGCTTTGCTTATAGGGTCAAGAAATATTCTAGGTATGACATCAATGGATACCGTTTTCGCATAACAAACTATGACCAAAGTCGGCCCAATCGGAAAACAACGTGTTCTAGAGTCTTTACGCCCGGCCTTGACGATGTCGATTATTTTGGACGAATCGAAGAAATATATGAACTCAATTTTTATGGTTCCAAACCTCTTACTCCAGTGATATTCAAATGTCATTAGTTTGACCCTCAAATGACGAGACGGACACATTCTAATCTTGGGATAGTCGAAATTCAACAAGATTCCACCTTACCAGGAGACGATGTCTATATCGTGGCCTAACAGGCCACACAAGTGTATTATCTCCCATATGTGTGCCAAACAAAAGAACATCATAAGGGTTGGGATGTTGTATATAAGGTATCGTCGCACGAGAGATTACCTATTCCTAATGATGAAGATTATAACTTAGACCCGGACACATGTAACGCCCTGAATTTGGGGGTAGAATTTTTTTTCTTCTTTTCCCTCACCAAATTCGGGTGTTACCCTTTCCTTTTCCCTTTTCTCCTCGCGAAACCTTGATCTTTTCCAAAGTTATAGCGGGATTCGGCCTGAGATCCCATGTAGAGCAAAACCCTAAAATATTTTGTTTTGGTTGATGCACCATGCCGAGCCATGCATTCTTTTTGATTGTTTGAAAATGTGAATGCATTCATCTAGAGAAAAATAGATTTTAGGAAAAAATAAAACCTTTTTCTTCTCTCTTTCCCCCTCTCCTCCCATTTCGGCCCAGCCGCCCCCCTCCCCCTCGAGCTCGGCCCAGCGTGCCTATGGCGCGCGGCCTTGAGCTCGGCCAGCGCGCAGCCCCGACGTGTGCACGGCTAGTTCGCGGCGCGTGTGTGCGGCCTTGCGCGCGCGCTACTCACGTAGTGCGCGGTGCCTTGGCACGGCCTGCCGTGCCCTCGTCTGCCCCTAGACGTGCCCGTCTACCCCCCCTATATTTTATGCGCGCTAATCACGTTGTTCATGTTAATAAAATAGGAAACTCAATTTAGGAATTGGTTACATTAGTTAATTTATATAGTTAATCGTCTATCTCATTTAATGTTGATCTACTACAAGTGGTTAAGTTTCTATTAGTGCATGTAGCTAATCTTGGATCTCGTTTAATGTGGATCAATTGAAAATAGTTATAGTTATACTAACGCTTGTGGCAAATACTTGTTAGTGTAACTCGATGGAATTAAGTCACGTAGCGCTTAGCTATGCATCTACCCCGTAATACGTTTCGAGTAAGCGTTGACCCCACGAGACCTTCCCCCGTTTCCTTCCAACCATGGTAAATGCAATATCGCATGTCATATTCTATGCACGTTTAATCTACTTGTTCTCTTGTATGGTGTACTGTTGGTTTCCTAATTTGAATGGATGGATGTATGTATGTTTGCAATCGCATAGAGAATGATTCGGTCAAGGAGTCCGAAGAGCTCGCATGAGAAGCCCCTGAGCAGCAGTCGGTTGGTGGAGGCAAGTGTCCCTTGACCTATCTCTGTCCTATTCATTCTTTAATTCACCTCCCGCATTACACATTTATGCCTAAGGATCGACTAGCTTTTGTTGTCTATGTCCTTGTTTACCTATTTGGGTCGGATTATTATTACTTAGTCTTATGTTATTGCTCCAGTCTAATCAATGAACATGATGAGAATTATCAATGATACGCTATTTTCCCCTCTTTTATTATGATGTTATACTTGTGACCTTCAAGGGGGCTCGAGCGGTTTCTCGAGTGCCTCTCCATAAGGACCTGTTCGTTGGATGACCGCCCGAGAAAACAGTGCAACCATGAGGGTGGAGTGGGACGCCCTTAGCTGAGTAATTAGAGGAACCAGGGTGTAGTTCGCTTAGCCGTTGTGCCGTCAATGGGGCTCGGTGTATACGGCTCGCTCTGCCAAGGTTGATTTGTCCCTTGGGGAGGAGTGCGGTACATTTAGGAAACCTAACGGGCGGCTACAGCCTCGGGAAATCTTTGTAAAGGCTACGTAGTGATGCCCTGCTGGACCACCTAGGTAGTGGTCAATGGGGAGTAGCTCTTTCCGGGCAGAAAAGGAATCACGGCTTGTGGGTAAAGTGCACAACCTCTGCAGAGTGTTTGAAACTGATATATCAGCCGTGCTCGCGGTTATGAGCGGCCAAGGGAGCTCCAGTGATTAGTGGTACTTGATCAGAGATGTTCAGATTTGCAGGTGGCAATGAGATTGGCGGTTCTTGGTTTTGACTCTGGTAATGGTAAGTGGTATTCTTTCCTTTTGGAAAGGAGTACGTTTGGGTTAATAACGCGGGTTAACTCTAAAACTTGGCTTTCTCTACTAGTAATAACAATCTGACCAACTAAAAGCAACTGCTTGACTTACCCCCACATAAAGCCGGTCCACTACAGCCAAACAGGACACTTGCTGAGTATGTTGATGTGTACTCACCCTTGCTCTACACACCAAACCCCCCCTCCCCCAGGTTGTCCGCATTGCAACCATTGCTCAGGAGAAGATGAATCCGTGGAAGGAGACTTCCAGGAGTTCCAAGACTACGACGAGTTCTAGGTGTGGGTTAGCGGCAACCCCCAGTCGGCTGCCTGTGAAAGCCGCGTTTATCTACGTTTCTTTTCCGCACTTTGATTTATTGTAAAGACTATGTGGATGTCTCAGACATATGATGTAATCAACTATTATTTCCCTTTTAATACTATTTGAGCACTGTGTGATGATGTCCATGTTATGTAACTGCTGTGTACGTGAATTGCTGATTCTGGCACGTACATGGTTCGCATTCGGTTTACCTTCTAAAACCGGGTGTGACAACACATATGATGGAGAGTTCTTCCAAGAAGATGGGCTAGAAGGGCGATTTGAGATAGACTTAACCGAAGCTATAGGAATGGACGTAGATATTGAAATGGTTGTTGATGAGGAGGATGATGAGGTGCAAAATGAGAATGACTTAGTAATCCTTGAAGGCAATGACATTAATGATGAACTTGCTCCTTCAGATGGTGTCGACTATGAAATGGTTGATAGTGATGATGAGAGTTATGATCTGGGTAACCCCGACACATATGAAGATTATTTTTAATCGATGTAATGCTATATGACTTTTTATTTCGCACCTATTTTTAAATACATCTTTTTATATGTTCTTATTTGTCTACTCTTAATTGCAGGTTGTTGGACAAAGATGGTGGGCGGTTGGCTGAGGAGGAGGCGGGGGAGGAGGAATGGGACGGCGGACGAGGCAGAGGAGGACGAGGCATAACAGGTGGCGTAGCAGGACGACCTTGTCCAGCAGCATGTGGCGCTGCAGGACGACGACCACCAGCAGCAGGACGACGATGAAGCTCAGTAGGACGCCTTAGGTTCTGGCACCTCAGGTTCGAGGAACATCTACCTGCGAGGTCCCGCAAGTCTCCCTCTACGTCCCATACTTCTGGACAGGTGGCCGCTGATTGGGCCAGATGGGGAGAGGCATGTAACTTTATGTTCTTCATTCTTGTTCATATTATGTGTTCAAAATCATAATATAAACTAATACTTTTTATTTATCACTTGGACATGTCTTGGACGGTTGTGGAGAATGCTGGGGGTCATCGTTGCAATCCTAATGGCATCCTCGACCTGCTGTGCAGGGAACACTTCCCTGAACTGGTTGAGTACGCCGGAGTGACGGGCCCAGCCTACACCTTCGACCACTACGCTGTCGCCCCCGATGCAGTAGACTGGGACGACCAGAAATTCAATAATAAGGCGGAGCGGGTGAAGCAAGAGCTGTGGGTAAGTCTTAGTATAATGTAAAATATGTCACATTTATTGCACATTCTTGAAATAATGTATGGATACATCATTTCTGTATGCAGGATTTCTACAGATGCGAGGCTGGATATGAGGCTAGGGCTGATGTGGTGGCCACCACGAGCTGTAAGAAGCTCGTCGTGGACATGCACTATGAGGCCCGAATCCAGGCCATCATCAGCTAGCATGGCTCCGTCCTTGGGGAGAAGGTGACCAAGCAGCAAGCCCGAACCATGTCATTGACTAGGGACCAGTACCTATAGGTAAAGTCATGCATGTTTGGTACCAGTACTCCATGCATGAATTTAATTTTATCTTCTGATATGCAGTGTATGTGTTTACTTTGTAGATGATTCCATATTGGTGCATCGCACATCATCTGTGTTGGGAGCAGATGATGGATAGGTGGTGCTCGCCTGAGTGGGACAAGGCGCACAACGCTAGCCAGGAACGGCGTCTGATGATGCAAGGTCCCTCGCACCACCAAGGCAGCCGTAGCCTCGGCAAATATGCAGAAGCATGGGTACGCCCTCTTTTTTATTTAGGTATATAACACTGGATTAGATATTATTTCTAACTATCTCATTGGTTTTCTTGAAGTCAGCGTCACATGGTGGCCAGCCTTGCTCCATCTTCTCGGCCTATGCTATGGCCCATAAGGACAAGGCGACGTCCGATGTCACCTACAAACCGGATGATGGACCCGAGGCGTTCAGCAACCCCGCCGTCTATAGCCGCCTTCATGACTACACTGCCATGGCGCAGGAGGTCCATGGCCCAGAATACAAACCGAAGACCGAGGAGATTGACCCCGATGTGCTCATGAGGGTCGGAGAAGGCAAGAGACATGGGCGGTACTGGATTGCCGACGGGGCAAACGACTCGTCGTCCACTCCCACTCTGTCTCAGGTGCGAGCAAGGAGCATGGCTCGAGTCCAGCCATACGACCTCGGCACAACAGCTCACAGCATCGCATACAACAACTCGAGGTTAGTGCTTCTGTAACTCGTCATTCCTTGAGTTATATACCTTCTCTTTGAGTTACTATAATGCTGGCTTGTAATATTACAGACCCAGCTAGAAGAAGAGAGACGGGAACGTCATGAGACGGAGGCGAGGATGATGGTAGAGCGGGAGGCAGAGCGGGAGGCGAAGCGGGTGGCTCGCCTGGCAGATCAGCAGAGGATGGCGGAGATGTTCCAATACATGCAGAGCCTTGGCGCCGCATAGGGTTTCGCTCCGCCACCTCCATTGTTCCCTACAATTGACCCTGCTCTGTTCCATACTCATGTGAGTATCAAAATTGTAGTTAGATGTTGGTAATGCATCTGGTATAACACATGCAATCTCTAATCTGTGCAGGGCCAATCTGGGGCGGCATCCAACAACCCTCATGAACCGCCCAGCCCATCGCAGCACCAATCCAACCGCCCACCTCGATGAGAGTTATGTTTTAGTGTTTGGACTTTAGAACTTGTGTTGAATACTTATATCAGAGCTTGAGACTTATGTTTTGATACTTCTGAACTTGTGTTGATGCCTATGTTTGTGTTGAGAACTTCTATATTAATGTTTATGTCGGATACTTAGGTCTGTGACGATATCTGTGATGTATATATGTGATAATATCTGTGATGTATATATGTGATAATATCTGTGATGTATCTTCTGTTTGTCTGGATGGAATAGAAAAAACAAATAAAAAAGGTGTGTACTGGTCACTTTGCCGAGTGTTACACTCGGCAAAGAGGGCCTTTGCCAAGTGCCAGGGCAATAGCACTCGGCAAACAACCAAGACCTGGGCACCGGTATAGTTTCTTTGCCGAGTGTCAGGGCTATGACACTCGGCAAAGAGGTATGCTTTGCCGATTACCATATAGAGCACTCGACGAAGAACCTGACAAAGGGACCCGCTTACGGATTCTTTGCCGAGGGCTGGACGGCATACACTCGGCAAAGAGGTAACTTCTTTGCCGAGTGTATTAGGAGGCACTCGGCAAAGACGCCGTCTCCGTCACCCCGGCGCCGTGACGGTCGCTTTTCTTTGCTGAGTACCATCTGGCACTCGGCAAAGTCTATGCCGAGTGCCCGAGAAAAAGTACTCGGCAAAGAAGCCTTTGCCGATGTACTGTTCGCCGAGCCCTCTTTGCCGAGTGCGACACTCAGCAAAGGCTTTGCTGAGTGTTTTTCTGGGTTTTCCGAGTGCTTCAGGCACTCGGCAAAGCACCCGATTCTGGTAGTGAACCAGCCACACAAGTAGCCCCCATGGTTTTTATGCGGCTCTCTGCTATTCACGTGAGGGCTGGAGGTAGAAGAAGAACCCCATGTGCCTATGACAAGTAGGCCCAAGGCCACATGTGAGTGCACAAAAAGTTGTAGATTTTTGCTCTTCCTTCAAATATTCATATCTCGAGTTTTAGAGCTCCTAAAATCATGAAATTTATTTTGTTGGCTTCCTTATGAAATGCTCTAACTATTGGTCTATAGGTTGGCATGTTTTAGTGGAAAAGTTTTTCTGTATAAATTCATCTTTAAAAACTGGTTTAGAAAACAAATGAACTTGCTTCTCTCCATAGTTTTAAGTATAAAAATCCAAAAATGATGAAACCTGTTTTGTTAGTTAGATGTTGTCATACTCTAGCTAAAAAAATATAAAACTTACATGTTGTTCACTGTTTTCTTGATGTGTTAATTAAAACATGTTAAATAGGAAAAAGATGATTGTTTTGCTTGTTATTTTTGGATCTGTAGCTCTAGTGCTCCAAATAGATTGAAATTTTTACAAGAACCCTCTTAGCTCTAGTGCTCCAAATAGATTGAATTTTTTACAAGAACCCTCTGTGTGATGCTTAGTGACTGGTAACAATTTCATGATTTATGGTCGATGTATCACTGAGCTAGTGATTTAACTTGTTTGATGCACGTTAAGTAGTTTTAAATGATTTACAAATAATATATAGATGTAAAAATGAAAAATGGTGTTCCACTGTCCTTGCATGATATTATAGTAGCCCAAGAAAACTTAATATGGTCATGCATCCACAGAAAATAATTAGTTTTAGATTTAACTTGCTCTCACATGCTCTATTGCATTAACAATTTGTTATTTTTGTAGTAAATAAAATATAAAACCTGAGCATGTGAAATTTATACATTCGTCGTGCTTGGTCATTACCTATGCCTCATAAAAATGCTAGCACAAAATTAGATAGTTTCATATGGTGCTAAAATAACACCCATTTTATAATTATAAGAAGAGTTAGTGAAAATTAGAACAGGTGCGAGCAAGGAGCATGGCTCGAGTCCAGCCATACGACCTCGGCACAACAGCTCACAGCATCGCATACAACAACTCGAGGTTAGTGCTTCTGTAACTCGTCATTCCTTGAGTTATATACCTTCTCTTTGAGTTACTATAATGCTGGCTTGTAATATTACAGACCCAGCTAGAAGAAGAGAGACGGGAACGTCATGAGACGGAGGCGAGGATGATGGTAGAGCGGGAGGCAGAGCGGGAGGCAAAGCGGGTGGCTCGCCTGGCAGATCAGCAGAGGATGGCGGAGATGTTCCAATACATGCAGAGCCTTGGCGCCGCATAGGGTTTCGCTCCGCCACCTCCATTGTTCCCTACAATTGACCCTGCTCTGTTCCATACTCATGTGAGTATCAAAATTGTAGTTAGATGTTGGTAATGCATCTGGTATAACACATGCAATCTCTAATCTGTGCAGGGCCAATCTGGGGCGGCATCCAACAACCCTCATGAACCGCCCAGCCCATCGCAGCACCAATCCAACCGCCCACCTCGATGAGAGTTATGTTTTAGTGTTTGGACTTTAGAACTTGTGTTGAATACTTATATCAGAGCTTGAGACTTATGTTTTGATACTTCTGAACTTGTGTTGATGCCTATGTTTGTGTTGAGAACTTCTATATTAATGTTTATGTCGGATACTTAGGTCTGTGACGATATCTGTGATGTATATATGTGATAATATCTGTGATGTATATATGTGATAATATCTGTGATGTATCTTCTGTTTGTCTGGATGGAATAGAAAAAACAAATAAAAAAGGTGTGTACTGGTCACTTTGCCGAGTGTTACACTCGGTAAAGAGGGCCTTTGCCAAGTGCCAGGGCAATAGCACTCGGCAAACAACCAAGACCTGGGCACCGGTATAGTTTCTTTGCCGAGTGTCAGGGCTATGACACTCGGCAAAGAGGTATGCTTTGCCGATTACCATATAGAGCACTCGACGAAGAACCTGACAAAGGGACCCGCTTACGGATTCTTTGCCGAGGGCTGGACGGCATACACTCGGCAAAGAGGTAACTTCTTTGCCGAGTGTATTAGGAGGCACTCGGCAAAGACGCCGTCTCCGTCACCCCGGCGCCGTGACGGTCGCTTTTCTTTGCTGAGTACCATCTGGCACTCGGCAAAGTCTATGCCGAGTGCCCGAGAAAAAGTACTCGGCAAAGAAGCCTTTGCCGATGTACTGTTCGCCGAGCCCTCTTTGCCGAGTGCGACACTCAGCAAAGGCTTTGCTGAGTGTTTTTCTGGGTTTTCCGAGTGCTTCAGGCACTCGGCAAAGCACCCGATTCTGGTAGTGAACCAGCCACACAAGTAGCCCCCATGGTTTTTATGCGGCTCTCTGCTATTCACGTGAGGGCTGGAGGTAGAAGAAGAACCCCATGTGCCTATGACAAGTAGGCCCAAGGCCACATGTGAGTGCACAAAAAGTTGTAGATTTTTGCTCTTCCTTCAAATATTCATATCTCGAGTTTTAGAGCTCCTAAAATCATGAAATTTATTTTGTTGGCTTCCTTATGAAATGCTCTAACTATTGGTCTATAGGTTGGCATGTTTTAGTGGAAAAGTTTTTCTGTATAAATTCATCTTTAAAAACTGGTTTAGAAAACAAATGAACTTGCTTCTCTCCATAGTTTTAAGTATAAAAATCCAAAAATGATGAAACCTGTTTTGTTAGTTAGATGTTGTCATACTCTAGCTAAAAAAATATAAAACTTACATGTTGTTCACTGTTTTCTTGATGTGTTAATTAAAACATGTTAAATAGGAAAAAGATGATTGTTTTGCTTGTTATTTTTGGATCTGTAGCTCTAGTGCTCCAAATAGATTGAAATTTTTACAAGAACCCTCTTAGCTCTAGTGCTCCAAATAGATTGAATTTTTTACAAGAACCCTCTGTGTGATGCTTAGTGACTGGTAACAATTTCATGATTTATGGTCGATGTATCACTGAGCTAGTGATTTAACTTGTTTGATGCACGTTAAGTAGTTTTAAATGATTTACAAATAATATATAGATGTAAAAATGAAAAATGGTGTTCCACTGTCCTTGCATGATATTATAGTAGCCCAAGAAAACTTAATATGGTCATGCATCCACAGAAAATAATTAGTTTTAGATTTAACTTGCTCTCACATGCTCTATTGCATTAACAATTTGTTATTTTTGTAGTAAATAAAATATAAAACCTGAGCATGTGAAATTTATACATTCGTCGTGCTTGGTCATTACCTATGCCTCATAAAAATGCTAGCACAAAATTAGATAGTTTCATATGGTGCTAAAATAACACCCATTTTATAATTATAAGAAGAGTTAGTGAAAATTAGAAGTAAACAAAAGCTTGCATGTCTCTTGGAATGTTTGAATTATACCTTAGTACTGATTAGAGATTAAATGGTTGTGTCATGATAGTTTAGAGCAAAATATTAGTGGTGCTTCACCATAATTTTATGTAGTGTCGGACTTGTGTGTCGAAGTGCATTATTTTGGTGACTGCGTTAAGTTGAACGGAAGTGTGTCAAGTGCATGTCGCGATATGGTTGTATTTGAGATAGTAAATTAGAAGTGTTGCACGATATGAGGTTCTATCAATGTAGTTAATATTGATTTGGTCTATAGGGAGGTGGTGACATGCCAAAGTAGTCATCGCTTCCTCTACGGTTAAGTTGGGGTTATGCGTGATAATGTTGTTTATGTGGTGAATGTGTAATGAAATTTGTTTATGCCATGCAATATGATTAGAAATGTGAAGAATGGATAGGGTGTTTCGGAAAGGTTAGCCAATAGGTTCGGTCGAGCATGGTAGAGGTTGAATCGTTTATGTTGTAAAATTAATGCTCGACATGTTAGATCTCATAAAATGTGATGTTTTATGTGACTTGTGCGTTATGCAATTTAAGTTGAGAAATAGTTAAGAGAGGCTAATTAATCTGCTCCTACCCATGTTTTGAGTGTAGTGTCTAAAATGGTTTGTTAAGTTTTATGCTGGGTTAGCCAACTCTTGTTAAGGAGTCAATTGCGTTAAGTGATTGTTATATATGTGTGTCTCTAGTGCTACAAGTAGCTGGAATATTAATTAGTAAACAAATGGTATAATGAAGGCCACATGGTTAAGTCTTCCTAAATTGGTACACTTCTCACAATTGGTAGAGTAAAATTGTATGAGTTTAATGGTTAGTTAACTTCAATCAACCTTAAGTTAGCAAATGTAGTGATATGGTCGAAGCAAAGGAACTTGTGATTGATATATACAAACATATATGTGTTGGATTTTTATGGGCTTGGCCCATTTATTGAATAAACTCTATGGTGTGTAATGGTGGGGAATACCAATGGTACCATATTGGAAGTCCAAGGGTCTTTTGGCTTGACTTATATGGTGGGAATTATTCCACTTAATTTGAGAAGTCAAGAAATGGACAGGGCGTGCCACACGCGCGCGCGCGCGTCGCTGTTGGCCGGGCGAGGCGTGGCGAGGCAGGCAGGCGGCGAGCGGGTGTGGTTGTGTTAATTTTTAGCACTCATTAACCGCGGGAGTTTCAACTCCGGGTTAAACCTTTCAGTTGCTCGTCTCTTCATCAGCCGCACGAGACCCTTTGTCCTTCAGCTGCCTGTCTCCTGGCGTGCCGCATGCAACCCTTCTCCTTCAGCTTCCCTCCGCGAGAGGTTAAATAGAGGAGAACCCCTAGCACTTGGTACACACGAGCAGAACACTTTCAAAGTCAGTCCAGCCGCAAGTGTGGGTGTTTCCATCTCGTAGCTCTGCGCGCACAGAGAAGCGAGAGGGCAGGTGCCTCTTAAGCCCTTGTCATTCGAGACCTTGCACGGGGGATCGGCAATTAGGTTTTTGGGGAGCGTCTACACGACTGCCCAACTTACAAGGGAAGTTGGACAAGGATCAGGATCCTCGGAGCGCCTGGGAGGGTATGATCTATTCCGTTCTTTACAGTTTTACATTCTGCATATTATATATGTTTCATATGTTCATCTCTGCTGTTTCATACGTAGCAATGATTTTATCTTATCTGTTCTGCCATATTATAATATGTTATATCTGTCTGTTTTAATTTTACAGTCATGCTGTTTAAGTTGCTATCTGTTTATTTTCAGTTGTTCCATAATAATACATGTTCCATGTTTATATGTTCATTATATTTATATGATTCATATGCTCTATGTTCTCATTATCCATATTGTTATGGATATATTTGAGACCGCGATTTCTATAATTAAACATATTTTATATGTCATCATCATAATGTTAATTTATGGAATTAAAATGATATGGAAAATGCCTATATTTCTAACAATCCAAAAACCTAATGTTAGGCATTTTTCTGTCAGAGGTTTTGCTGTTGTGCTAAAGCCCGATCCTTTTGATGGTAAAAACTTCTTGATATGGAAAGCTAAGATGGAGTTGTGGCTAACTGCAATGTCATGTTATTATGCCGCTGAGGGCAAACCTGCCAACTTACCTCTTGAGGATGAGGCTAAGTTTAAGGCTGATGACAACCTCTTTCGAGGAGCAGTGATTAGCACACTTGACACAAAATTCCAGAAAAGCTATATCATCCTTCCTACAGGGATAGAGCTGTGGGATGCACTTGTTGGAAAGTTTGGAGTTACTGACGCTGGTAGTGAGCTGTATCTCATGGAGCAGCTGTATGACTACAAGATGGTTGAGAACCAAACTGTAGTGGAACAGGCTTATGAGTTTCAGGCACTAGCTAAGGAACTCGAGCTTTTTCCTTGTCCTTTGCCTGACAAGTTTGTGGCTGGCGGTATAATCGCCAAGTTGCCACCTTCTTGGAAGGACTTTGCTACCTCTCTCAAACATAAGAGACAAGAGTTCAATATGGAGGAGCTCATTGGTACTCTTGATGTTGAGGAAAGGGCTAGAACAAAGGACAGTGGAAAAGGTGTTGAGACCTCTAATGCTAATGTAGTGCAGAAGAGAAACTTCCGCAAGTTCAACAAGAAGAAAAACCAGAACAAACAAGAGAATACAAATAAACCTGTTCAAACAGCACAGTTTAAAAAGAAGAACAACAGTAACAAGGGAAAGGGAGGATGCTTTGTCTGTGGCAGTGATCAACATTGGGCAAGAGAGTGCCCTGATCGCAAGTTCACACAAGACAAGAAATCATCTAATGTTGTAACCACTGAAACTGGAGATGGAACATCTGGGTATGGTAATTCTTTACCATTTGTTCTTTCAGTTTGTAATTCACCTGAGTGGTGGATGGACAGTGGTGCAAACATTCATGTGTGTGCTGATGCCTCTATGTTCTCCTCCTACCAGGTCGGGAGGTCTGGCGCCTTGTTAATGGGAAATGGGTCGCGTGCTCATGTTCTTGGTGTTGGTACGGTCATTCTGAAGTTTACTTCGGGAAAGACGGTGCCATTGAAGAGCGTGCAGCATGTGCCCTCTATCAAGAAGAATCTCGTTAGTGCTTCGATGCTATGTCGAGATGGATACAAAGTTGTTCTTGAGTCAAATAAATGTGTTGTGTCGAAACATGGTACTTTTGTTGGTAAAGGATATGACAGCGGAGGCTTGTTCTGCTTATCACAGCATGATGTGTGTAATAAACTGGTGGATTCTGTTCATTTTTCTGATGAGTCAAATTTATGGCATTCACGTTTTTGTCATGCGAGCTTTGGCTGTCTTTTGCGGTTAGCAAATATAAATCTAATTCCTAAATTTAACTTGGTCAAAAAGTCTAAGTGCCATGTGTGTGTTGAATCAAAACAACCCCGCAAGCCTCACAAGGCTGCTGAGGCGAGGAGTTTGGCACCTCTAGAACTTGTTCATTCTGATCTGTGTGAGATGAATGGAATTTTGACCAAAGGTGGTAAAAGATACTTTCTCACTTTTATAGATGACTCCACTAGATTTTGCTATGTGTATCTCTTAAAAACAAAAGATGAAGCGTTCAATTTTTTAAGACCTATAAAGCTGAAGTTGAGAACCAACTTGAGAGGAAAATAAAACGGTTAAGGTCTGATCGAGGTGGAGAATATTTCTCTAATGTGTTCGATGAGTTCTGTGTGGAACATGGTATTATTCATGAGAGGACACTGCCATTCTCACCACAATCCAACGGGATTGCTGAAAGGAAAATCCGCACTCTAACAGATTTGGTGAATGCCATGTTGAGTACAGCGGGATTATCCAAGGCATGGTGGGGTGAGGCGATTTTGACAGCGTGTCATGTCCTGAACAGAGTCCCAACAAAGAACAAAGAGATCACACCATTCGAGGAATGGGAAAAGCGAAGATTAAATCTCTCATATTTGCGCACTTGGGGTTGCTTGGCTAAAGTGAATGTGCCAATCAACAAAAAGCATAAACTTGGGCCTAAAACTGTTGATTGTGTATTCCTTGGGTACTCTTTTCACAACACTGGGTATAGGTTCTTAATTATAAAATCTGATGTGCCTGATATGTATGTTGATACTATCATGGAATCAAGAGACGCAACATTTTTTGAGAATGAGATTCCCATGAAGAATACACCTAGTGATACATGTCATGAGACTATAATTCCCCATGAGCACGAACTGTCTATTCCTATAGACTATGCTGAGGATTCTTATGTGCACATCCCTGAGGAGGATGGCACTATAGTCACTCGAAAGAGCAAGAGACAGAGGGTTGCAAAATCCTTTGGTAATGACTTTATAGTGTACCTTGTGGAAGACACACCAACTACCATTAGTGAGGCATATTCCTCTCCTGATGCTGACTTATGGAAGGAAGCAGTAAGGAGTGAGATGGAATCTATTATGTCTAATGGAACTTGGGAGGTCGTTGACTGTCCTTATGGTTGTCAACCTATAGGCTGCAAATGGATCTTCAAGAAAAAGCTTAGGCCTGATGGTACAATTGAGAGGTACAAGGCAAGGCTTGTGGCCAAAGGATATACCCAAAAAGAGGGTGAAGATTTCTATGATACCTACTCACCAGTGGCTCGATTGACTATGATTCGCACATTAATAGCTATGGCAGCCTCTTATGGTCTTATCATTCATCAGATGGATGTTAAGACAGCTTTACTAAATGGAGAGTTGGATGAGAAGATCTACATGGATCAGCCAGAAGGGTTCATTGCGGATGGTCAAGAGAACAAGGTGTGCAGGTTGATAAAATCATTGTATGGCCTAAAACAAGCACCTAAGCAATGGCGTGAAAAGTTTGATAATACTCTTACAGCTGCTGGTTTTGCTGTAAATGAATCTGACACGTGTGTATAATATCGGTATGGTGGGGGTGAGTCTGTTATGCTATGCCTTTATGTTGATGATATCTTGATCTTTGGATCAAATCTCAATGTGATTGAGGAGGTTAAATATCTTCTATCGAGCAATTTCGAGATGAAAGATTTGGGAGAGGCTGATGTCATTCTAAACATCAAGCTTGTTAGAGAAGCTGATGGTGGGGTAACTTTGTTACAATCCTATTATGTGGAAAAGTTATTGAGTCGCTTTGGTTTTAGTGACTGTGATCCTGCTCCAACACCTTATGATCCTAGCGTGCTATTGAGAAAGAAACAGAGAATAGCAAGGGATCAATTGACATACTCCCAGATCATTGGCTCGCTCATGTACCTTGCAAGTGCAACAAGGCCGGACATCTCTTATGCTGTGAGTAAGCTAAGTCGGTTAGTGTCAAAACCAGGAGATGATCACTGGCGTGCTCTTGAGAGAGTGTTGCGATATTTGAAAGGTACTATGACATACGGTATTCATTATACTGGAAACCCAAAAGTGTTGGAAGGCTATTGTGATGCCAACTGGATTTCTGATGCTGATGAGCTTTATGCCACAAGCGGATATGTGTTTCTATTTGGAGGTGGCGCTGTTTCCTGGAAGTCTTGCAAGCAGACTATCTTAACAAAGTCTACAATGGAAGCAGAACTTCCAGCATTAGACACTGCTGGGGATAAGGCCGAGTGGCTTCATGATTTCATATTGGATTTACCGGTAGTTGAAAAACCGATACCGGCTATTTCCATGAACTGTGACAACCAAACGGTGATTACAAAGGTTAACAGTTCTAGGAATAACATGAAGTCTACAAGGCATGTTAAGAGGAGATTGAAATCTGTCAGAAAGCTGAAAAACTCCGGAGTTATAACAGCGGATTATGTCCACACATCTAATAATCTGGCAGATCAATTCACTAAGGGTCTGTCACGCAATGTGATAGAAAGTGCATCGAGAGAAATGGGTATGAGACCCATGTGAAATCTACTCTAGTGGTAACCTGCTCTATGTGATCAGAGATCCCGTGAAGTAGAGTGGAGAAACAAGCTAGGAGTAGGTTGTGAGGAAAGATCCCTTCTTTAACTCATTTCTGATGCACATCTTTCCTATCTCTAAGGCAGGATGGTATTTACTTTAATGTATTCCAAGAGTCTGATAAAGGTAAGATGTTGTCCTACAAAACATCTTCTGAGGAATACACCTATATGAGTTAGACTGCTGGTCACAATCTATGGGACTTGGGTAATCCCTAAATACTCATGAAAGGCACTGAAGTGTGACTTATATGCTTCTAAACAGCGGGAATACCCTTTTGTAGCCTAGTATCACCAAAGGATTTGAGTGAATCTCACTTCACACAAAACTGTCAATTCAAGGCTTAGTCCATTGTTCAGTTGTGAATGAGTGAAACTCTTATTCTAGATGGATGTTCAACTTAACAGTCTCCATCGAAACACTGGTATATCAAAGGATTGTGATTCTGATACTTCATCATTACAAACCCTAGAGTTTGGTGGGGATTGTTGGATTTTTTATGGGCTTGGCCCATTTATTGAATAAACTCTATGGTGTGTAATGGTGGGGAATACCAATGGTACCATATTGGAAGTCCAAGGGTCTTTTGGCTTGACTTATATGGTGGGAATTATTCCACTTAATTTGAGAAGTCAAGAAATGGACAAGGCGTGCCAGACGCGCGCGCGCCGCCGCCGCCGTCGGCCGGGGCGTGGCATGGCGAGGTAGGCGGCGAGCGGGCATGGTGTCGTTGTGTTAATTTTTAGCACTCATTAACCGCGGGAGTTTCAACTCCGGGTTAAACCTTTCAATTGCCCATCTCTTCGTCAGCCGCACAAGACCCTTTGTCCTTCAGCTGCCCGTCTCCTGGCATGCCGCATGCAACCCTTCTCCTTCAGCTTCCCTCTACGAGAGGTTAAATAGAGAAGAACCCCTGGCACTTGGTACACACGAGCAGAACACTTTCAGAGTCAGTCTAGCCGCAAGTGTGGGTGTTTCCATCTCGTAGCTCTACGCGCACAGAGAAGCGAGAGGGCAGGTGCCTCCGGAGCCCTTGCCGTTCGAGACCTTGCACGGGGGATCAACAATTAGGTTTTTGGGGAGCGTCTATGCGACTGCCCAACTTCCGTCGTTGTCTTCATCACTGGTGAACATCTTCTTCCCGACGTCTTCATCTCGTACGGATGACAAGGGAAGTTGAACAAGGATCAGGATCCTCAGAGCGCCTGGGAGGGTATGCTCTATTCAGTTCTTTATAGTTTTACGTTCTGCATATTATATATGTTTCATATGTTCGTCTCTGCTGTTTCATACGTAGCAATGATTTTATCTTATCTGTTCTGCCATATTACAATATGTTATATCTGTCTGTTTTAATTTTACAGTCATGTTGTTTAAGTTGCTATCTGTTTATTTTTAGTTGTTCCATAATAATACATGTTCCATGTTTATATGTTCATTATATTTATATGATTCATATGCTCTATGTTCTCATTATCCATATTTTTATGGATATATTTGAGATCGCGATTTCTATAATTAAACATATTTTATATGTCATCATCATAATGTTAATTTATGGAATTAAAATGATATGGAAAATGCCTATATTTCTAACAATATGTAGAACACTTGAGTAGATGAGGTTTTGTGCCTTGATGTTAATTACTAGTTGATAACTACGTCATGATAAATTACACTTGAGAATTTGTGGTAGTATCTCTCTATGATTTTGATTGGTACTTGAGTTAAGAGCTATTATGACCGCAAACTGAAATTCCTGCATGTATAGTTTTGGTTGTGCGACTAATCTAGTTAAGTAAAGTATGTTTTCTGTAAAAATGTGCTATATAAAAGTTGTAGTTCACTTGTATATCTAGCGCGTCTTAAATTTTCATGAGCTAAGATTTAATGGTTTAGAAGCTATGCTTTTCACAAGTTCAGTAACTGAATCTATCCAATTTCTGTACAGATTTCAGAGATTGCGTTGTTTTCTTAAGTCAAGTTTGGAATTAGTTGTTGCCAACTATAAGAAACATGTAGATGCTTTCCTTATCTTTCTTGTGTTAAACTTTCATGACCATAGGCCCAGTAGTTTAAGAGTTATGAAGTTTACAAAATGGTTGCTTTGTTCTGTCCACTATAAGAACAGATTTCGAAAATTGTATTGTTTGATTTGATTAAACATAGAATCGCTTCTTGGTGATTATATAAGTTATGTAGTGCTTTTACTAAGCTTTCCGAAAAGTCTTAGATCATCATTTTTGGTGGTTTAAAGCTCAGGTTATAGATGTTTTAAGTAGGAAGACTGAGTCTGTCCAAATCTGGACAGCAAAGCCTTCCTAGTGTCTTTTAGCCTTGATACACTTTAAATCAACCTGAGTTGTTTATAAATGATTTGTAGAAAATTTAATTATATTTCCATAAAGTCTAAGATCAAATCAATTGGATGTCTGAGTCTCTAGATATAAATTTTTGTAGTCACAAGTCTGAATCTGTCTAAATCTGAACAGAGCTCTCGTTTGTCACTATTTAACCTTGTTAAGTGTCTAATCAGATTGAGATGACAATACCAAAGTTGTAGATTGTATCTTATGCTTTCCAAAAAGTATTTGATCACTATTTTTAGATAAATATCTTGTGAGTTATGACTGAAACAAGAAACTGTTGTGCTGCTGTCCTAATCTTGTTGATTGTGGTTGATTGCTCTACTCTCTTGTCTTGCTTAAGCATGATTGATAGTGTTATCTTAGGATCCCTATATTAGTAGATTACATAATTAGAGATATATAGGTAACTAGTGCAGAAGTAAATTAAATTGTTGTTGTCTACTAAGTAATTAGCTTCGATTGACGTTAATTTAGCAAGTGTCATTATATGGACAAGAAACACAATTAACAATATGTTACCATTTCTAATACTTGCGCTACTAATATAATATTACTAAATAATAAACCTCATTAGACATTGTGATTAGGCTAACACCTTCTATGTGTTCTCTTGGGTGTGTGCTTACATTAGAATATTGAGAATGTTGGTAGAACCCGATTAAGCGATTATTCCCTGTTAAACTAAATTTGTCTGTATGATGTTTAGCAGTCACAGTAAATGTATGTGTGCCTAAAGTAGTTTAATAATAGAGTAACTAATAAATGATTAAAGTGAATGTGGTAAATGTTTGTACAAGTGATGTCGTGTTTGTGTTGGTTAATTTTAGGTAGTTCGTCGTCTTTCCAGTAATGTTGACTTGTAGTGCCCGTTGACGTGTAGATAGCTAGCGCTAGTGTGTGTGGTTGTTCACGATGTCTCGCTATTTAGTGTTTAGTTCGCTACCGTCTGTTTTGGCATTGTCTTATGATATTTTTCACCATATTCATACATGTGCATCGTGCATCTTCTTTAGGACCGAGAGATGATGATCGTGCAAGTGATGTGGTGCCAACAACAAGGTACAGTTGGTGGACGACCTAAGGAAGGATGGATATGACAAGTGGATGCTCGCCAAGCGAGTACCCTCTAGCAGACACTATCTAGTGTTGAATTCCAAGCAAGCCTCGGTTTATGCATAACCGTTTATATATGCTATTTTACTACACTTAATGTTTGTAGGTTTGTAATGTGCACTTAAGTGTATGAGTTGGTTGAAACCCTAGTTGCATGAACTCAGGATTCCTTTTGAGATGGATACTAGTATGCTAGGTCGAGTAGCTCCTATGCTAAATCAGGATCTCGGTAGAAGTCGAGTGATATTTCTAGCACTCGCGCGAGGTCAGGAATTGGTTGTATCCATTTTTTATAATGGAATGATGATTGTCTGTGGACACAGATCCATGGGGATGCGCTGTCTACGAGACGAAATTGGAATAAGGATTAATGTGTGGATACCTATGTCAAGCATTTGAACGTACTAAACACATGTCGGGAAATATGGTAACCGATAAGCCTAGTACCTGAGTGAAGCCGTGTGTGGACTTTCCCCCTGATTTGTCCTGAGACGTGGTCTCCCATTCCAGATACGGTGGGTACAAGTGCGGTCACTACACGGCGGCAGCCGGGCCCAGTGGGCCATTGCATTCCAAGGCGGTGAGCCCTGGCCACGAATGGGGGATCGATGGGGACAGTTAATATGTGTGGGGATGGAGTGCCCCTACATGTCGTGTGTTTAGGTTTACCTTGCAAGGTTAAAACTCGATTGAATCGTCTGCTTCTCGCAGCTAATGAGACTGCTTGATCCATTGTACTGCATTGAGTAATAAGTGGGAATGAGGCTACTTGCAAAAGATGTTGATTGACATAATGTTTGATACCATGTATGGGTAGTTAGGTGCTTATCTAGTCTAAAAGTATTATTCTAGAACTTGAAAAGCTAAAACTTGTTTTAGACTCAGCTAGTGCTTTTGGCAAACCAAACCCCTCAGCCAAACAGCTTCATGGTCTAGAGGTAGAGGAGTAGACTCCTCACACCGGGTAAGTCTAGCTGAGTATTAGTATACTCAACCTTGCTTGTGGCATAATTTTTGTAGGTACTCCATGGATGATTTGGTTGCTGGTGTGACTTGGCCTTCATCCCTGCCACTGGGATAGATGGTCGAGAGGGTTACTACTTCCGCAGCAGAGGACAAGGAGGAGTAGCATGGCCAGGCTTCGCCATGTTACTCGGTTTTCTCCGTTAGTTATTTCTGCTACATTAAAAACTATGGTTACTCTTTCTGAAACTCCGATAATGTAATCACTACTAATACTTCCTTAATTTATGGTATTATGCTTTATTATACTTCTCTGTGCCTCACCTTTGTGTGAGCTAGTGGTATTCGGTCCTTGGTAAGTGGCTTTATCGGACTAAATCCGAGGAACTGTCAGTTTATTCCGATTTAAGTGCGTCGTTGCCTCTAAGGCGTGACTTGGGCACTTAAGCTGGAATAATCTAGACGATTCCGCCACACCCCCGACCATAGCTTTTATTCTTTTGGGATTCTTTCCTCTTCCATTATTAAATTGCTACCATTTGACCATCTCTATTCTCTTGGCATTGACATGATCATACCCCTAGATTCTTCAATACTCTTGTTTCAAATACTTACATCTGAATTTCTCCCGCTTACTTAAACGCTCCAGTTTATATGTCCATGACCTTCTTGTCTTCTGAGATCCCTTCCTATTCCACTGTTAAGTCGTCACCCTTTGGTTTTTTCTATTCCCTTGTCTTGGTATGCCCGTATCCTTGGAATCTTGCATACCCCAATACTGTTCAAGACATTTCAGTTAACATGTCCTTGACCACCCTTGTTTCTTGACGATCCATGAGAGGTCATTTTATTTTTGCACATCCGTGGTAACCTCGTTGTTTCCTTGTAACTTCCTTTGGTAATGAATTTTTACTTCAACTCTTCTGTTGGAACCCTACCTATCTTACCCTAGATTGTTTTCTCCACCTTGGCATTTCGCAAGTCTTACCTTAATTATATCCTTTGTCATGCTTTTTATTGATATCATCTTTACCTTTGTCATCTCTACATACCACCTTCTTGCTTATTGTATACCTGCCCTATAAAATCTTCCCTTTTTCATCTCAAATTGAGAGTTGTATTTTACCCATTTCCCTTGGATGTATCCTATTCTTTGCCGCTTGAACTTTCAACCCTATCGTTTAATGTTTTTTTGCTATCGCCTTTACCCATGTGAACCTACCTTGATGTTGTCGTATGTGTGCCACTTAAAACCTCCCTTCTCCCCTCTCAATTCGAGTGTCGTGTTTTACTTACCCTACGCTTGGTCATAACCTCATCTTTGCCACGTGCTAATCTTGCCTTAATGCCATTCTTTGTTGTACTCATACCCTTGCCCTTACCTCTTCTCTTACACCCTTTTTTGTTATCGCCTTCAACCCTTGTAATACCTAATACCTTTTTTTATTACCACGATGCTTACTTTGAACCTAGCCTTTGGAGCCTTCTCCTTTCCATCCTAGTCCAGGAGCAGTGTTTTACGTATCTCACCCTTGACAACATCCTCTTATTTACCGCGTGTAAGCTTGGACGTGACTCCATTATTTGTTGTACTCATACCACTAGCTCTTCAATGCCTTCATCTTTTCTCTAATACCCTTGTCTATTATCGCCTCTGACCCTTGCAATATTTATGTCTTCTACCTAAATTATCACCTTAAACTTATCCTTTAAAAGCCTCCCCTTTCTTTCCACCCAGTTTGAGAGTTGCGAGTTACCTATCTCTTCCTTGATTTCTTTTCACTTCTTGTTGCCTTACAAGTTTTGTGTTAATTCCATCCCTTGTTGTATTTCTATTTGCTATCACCCTCAACTTGTCGTCCATCAATCTTGCCTTGATACTCATCTTTAATCCTACTCTTTAAAAATCCCCTATTTTCCACCTCAATTTGAGAGTGGCAATTCACCTATCTGGCCCTTGGACGTACCCTCTCCTTTTCCACTTGTAGGTCCTGTCTTAACTCCATCCTCTATGGTATTTATATCCTTGGTTCTTATGCCCATTTACCTCCCCTCCTACATTCTTGTTCGTTATCACCTTCAAACCCCTATGATATCTATGCCCTTACTTCACGCTTACTTTGAACCTACCCTTTAAAGCCCCCTCGTGTACATCCCTGTTCAAGAATAATGCCTCACCTATGTCACCATCGATTGCTTCCCCTTCTTTGATGCCCTGCAAGTTTTGTCTAAAATACTTCCTTAGTTGCGTGTTTGTCTGTTATCACCTTAACCCTTGTCATCCCTTGATCTTTACCATGATGCTTATCCTGCACCTGCATTTTAAAGACTCCTCTCCCATTCCAGTTCAAGAGTGTTATCTTACCTATCCTACCCTCAGTCGTTGTAACACCACAGGTGTTACTCAAGGTTTTTCCCTCAGTGCCCACATTGTGACCATTATCACATGTGGATTAAATTGAGCAAAAGACATCAAATTGAGAAGCAAAAACTTAATCAAGTCTTTTCATCTCAAGAACCATACCATAACCACATCATGCACCTCAAAGTGAGAAAATGCTCAAACCCTAGAGCTACCCTATTTAAGCCAATTGAGTACTAAAGGGAGATTTAGTAGAAAGGCTATGTGAAACATAAAATCATGAATTGGACCAATTAACAAAGTTGTAGTATACTAAATAATCTACAAATTATAGTAAGGAAGTTTAACCAAACCAGCCACTCAAGTGGGGACTTCAAATAAAAATTAGGAATTCAGATTTCTGAAATCCAACCTTTCCCCAAAGATCAACCGTGTTCACCTAGTTCGAAAACTTAAAATTACATGGTCCAAATAACAAAATGGTGCCAAATTACCTCAGACACGCCCTGGCGAAGTTTGGAGACACTATGAAAATCATTAAATAAAAATAATACATTTAGTTAATAATGATACTTTTGGCAATTAATTTTCTCTTAAGTGTTCGTTATTTATTTGCCTTTGGAATAAATTTTGATTGCGCATGATTGATTTTCGGATATTTAATAGCATTTCGTTTTAAATAAAAATCATATTAAATAATATATAATAATATTAGTTCAAAAATAAATATCTTATTTATAAATAATTTTGGGTTTATTTTTACGAATTTTATGGTTATTTAAAATTAGAAAGGAATTAGAAAAGAAATTCAAAAAAAACCTAATTCTAATCAGCCCATTAGGGGCCCAACAAGGAGCCGCGCCCCTGCACCCCTGGTAGCCGCCGCCAGGCTTCTCCTTCCCAGCCGCTTACTTCTCCCAGCTAGCCGCCGCCGCCATCCTGGCTTCTCTCCCCTGCTCTCTCTCTCTCTCGGCCACCAGCAGAGCCACGCACCATGCAGCGACCGCACCCCAGCCAGGTCGCGACCCGAGCCGCGCCCCAACGCGCCGCCCTGTCGCGCCGAGAAGCCGACTCGCGCAACCCCAACGCCACCGGCGAGCAGCGCCACCGCGACCAGTGCCCCTGCACGTGCCCGAGCGCCCCCGCGCACCGCGCGCAGCCCGACGCGCCGCAACCGCGGCCGAGCCGTGCCCCACCCCGTGCAGCTAGACGCTCTAGCCGACCGAAGCCCCCGCGCAGAAGCAATGCACGCCTGAAGCCCAAGAGCCACGCGCCAGGACGCCTGCGTTTGCACGACCCGAGCCGACCCTTCTTCATCGCGAGTTAAGGAGCATCAATGGAGATTTAACTCGTTTGTTACTCTCTCCCATCAATAGCATGAAGACCCCGGTGCCCCTTTCTCTCTCTCCCATCCTCTATAAATTGGACGCTGAGCTCCTCTTCCTCCCACAGCCGAGCTCTCTTCCTCCCCAAGCTCCCTCTCTTCCTCACATTTCTTACTCACCCACGCCGTCGCCGGAGTCGACGCCATCGCGCTCGGAATTCACCCACGTCATCGCAGTCCGCCTCACCGTCTGTGGAGACTCACCGGAGCTCGTTGTTCCTCACTGGAGACGTGCCCGAACCCCGTGCCAAGCCTTCGCCTAGTCACGCGCTCGAGCCTGTTTGCCACCGTCAGTTCACCCAAGGTTGAAGATAACCCGCTAATTTACTTTCTAAGTCATGTTTTAAATTAATTTATGAATCTTGCGATTTATCGTTGTAATATTGATGCGATTTGACGATTCGTGTATAATTCCGATGTATACGGGTAGCCAAAATCGAATTCGACGACAATATTTTAATATGCGTATGATTTTATAATTTTAAAAATGAGCACGATCACTATTCACTAACTTAGTGATTTTCATACTAGAAATGTTTACGGATTTGTTTTCGCTTTAGTGTGTGGAGCGATAACCGGTTATTATTGATACAAGTGTAATTTTAGAAATTGAAATAGGAAATTAAGCCACGTATTTTCGGTCGAATGAAAAATGTATAGATTTTACTGTTCATAATAAATGTATTCATAAGTATAGCACCTAACTACTTAGAATAGTAAAATGCTCATTTATGTCATAATAACCATGAATAGGTTATTTAAAGTCCCATTTAGTAATTTATAATTAATTCTTAGTATATTAATGTTAGAGGAATTAAATAAACAATTTTTAGTTATACTTATAAATTCTATTTAGAAAAAAGGGAGAAAACCAAAATAGTAGAATTTATAATAATATTAAAATAACCTAATTAGACGCTCATACTTTGCATTAAAATAACCAAAATAGTAAAAGGGGGCGCGCGTCAGGATAAAGGTGTTAGGCCACCTTTGCATTAAATGCTCCTGCGGTTTGGTTGGTCGGTGCGGCGATTTGGTCAGGGTTGCTTCTTGGCGAAGACAGGGCCTCGGGCAAGCCGGAAATATGTTCGCCGCTGAAGGGGGGCCTCGGGCGAGACGGAAATCCTCCGGGGTCGGCTGCCCTTGTCCGAGGCTAGGCTCGGGCGAGGCGTGATCGAGTCCCTCGAATGGACTGATCCCTGACTTAATCGCTCCCATCAGGCCTTTGCAGCTTTGTGCTGATGGGGGTTACCAGCTGAGAATTAGGAGCCTTGAGGGTACCCCTAATTATGGTCCCCGATAGTAGCCCTCAAGCCTCGAAGGGAGTGTTTGCACTCGCTTGGAGGCTTTCGTCGCACTTTTTTGCAAGGGGACCAGCCTTTCTCGGTTGCGTTTTGTTCCGGTGGGTGCGCGCGAGCGCACCCGCCGGGTGTAGCCCCCGAGGCCTCGGAGGAGTGGTTTCACTCCTTCGAGGTCTTAATGCCTCACGTAATGCTTCGGCTGGTCTGGTCGTTCCCTCATGCGAGCTGGCCGTAGCCCAGGTGTACGGTCGGGTCCCAAGTTCTTGGGCTGGTATGTTGACGCTGTCAACGGTTCGGCCGGAGCCGGGTTTGCGAGAGCAGCCCCCGAGCCTCTGCACAGGGCGAGAGGGCGATCAGGGACAGACTCGGCTTTTTTTACATATGCCCCTGCGTCGCCTTTCCGCAAGGAGGAGGGGGGAAAGCGCCATGTTGCCCTCGATGGGCGCCGAACATGGTGTCTCCGGTGAGCTGCAAGCGGGTAATCCGAGTGGACGTCCGTGCCCCGTTCGTTAGGAGTCGGCTAGGGGCCCAGAGGCACGCCCAAAAGTACCTGCGGGTGATCTGCCGGACCCGGTCCCCTGGCGACGGGGTCCGAGGGCTCGATGCCTCCCTCTGATGGGATTCCGTTACAAGATCGTTCCCGCCGGTCTCGGAAATGTCCTAGGGTACCTCGGGAGCGCAGCCCGAGCCTTGGTTATGTATCGAACGTACCCATGGTCATCCCTCGCTCGGCGTCTGAGGCGGCTGTGAACCCTTCGGGGGCCAGCCTTCGAACCCCTGATCAGTAGTGGGCGCGGAGCCCGAGTAGCCTGAGGCGGTTGTTGAACCCTTCCGAGGGGCCGGCCTTCGAACCTCTGACCAGTAGTGGGTGTAGGGCCCACGTGATCTGAGGCGGCTGTCGAACCCTTCCGAGGGGCCAGCCTTCGAACCTCTGATCAGTAGGGAGGCTTGGAGCCTGGTTCCTTCACGGGGAAGGATCCTTTTCGGGGTATCCCCCTTTCCCGGTCCCTGTTGCAAGAGAGAGAAAGAGGAAAAAAGGAAAAGGATACGAAATCGAATGACGCGGCGTACCTTTTTTGACGCGGTCATTATGGCGAAGGCGAAGCGTCGCCCGCTTCTCCTGCCAGAGGCGCCGCCTGTCCCGCCGTGGAGTTAATGCGACGAGGCGAGTGGTTGGCGGGGCGGCCGTTGTGCGTGCGCGAGCCGTTCGAGGAATGGATCACGGGCGCGTTGTCTTCACGTCGTGAGAGAGGGTTCTCTCGCTGCCCCCGGACGGGACGTGAGCTTGGTTGATGACGTGACCGCTGCTCCTGCCTGCCTGCCACCGTCATTACTGCCGGCCCATTCTTGGCCGCATTGACCGTCACGCCAGGCTGGCGCCGCTGGGTCGTGCACTGGGCCGCCTCGAGTCGCGGCATTGGTTCCGCAGTCGAGGAGGCGTGGTGGTGGCGCAAGTGGCGGTGCAGTTGCATGCACGAAGCATTCGGCACGCCGGTTGCATGACGCGTGGGCCTGGGCCTCCATGCTGGGCGTGTTGGGAGTCGGAGAAGTGCGCCCACTTGGCGCGGTTGCATGCCGCCTACACGGCTGCCCGCCCTTTCGCCCGTTGGTCTGGCAGAAGTGGAGAGTCGCTTGTAACCGCCGGGCGGTTGTACGCACCGCGCGCGGCGGTTTGGCTTCTTCTGCTCTGAGTCGGCTTGCATGACGTGTGGGACCCAGCCCCCGCGCCGTAGGGGAGGACCTTGGAGTGTGTTGGAGAAGACTCAGCCCATGACGGCTGGGGACGCAAGTTGGGAGAGCCGCCTTTTAAAAGGAGGGTGACCCCCTTGGAAGGCGACCATGTCTTCGCGCTCCCTTATGCATCGCGTCTTTCCGCCTTCCACGCCCCCGGATGGGGGATATCCGCCGTCTTTCCGCCTCGTCGTTGGAGGAACGCAACTCTGCGGGAGTTGGTATCTTTCAGCCATCATTCGGCTTCAAGGATTTTCATCATGCAACCCGGCTGCACCCCTCCGCCGGCAGTCACCCAAGATGGTGACCTCTAGTTTGATGGTGGGGGAAAGCGAGCCGGGCTGCGGCCTCTGCCCCTCCCTCAGCCTCAAGGATTTTCATCACCAGGGCTGGGGAGGGGAGTGAGCCGAGTTGGGGTCGGCCCCTGCGTGGGCGGTGGCCCGCTCCTTCCCTCAGTGATCGGAGGGAAAGGGCGGTCGTCGTCCGTGGCACCGGCAGCTGCAGCGTGCCTAGCTCTTGGACGCAAGTGGCTTCGGAGCCGCTCCCGGCGCCGGCGTCTGCCACGGCAGCTGGAAGAGGTTCTTCCGCCGACGAGATAGCCAGGGCCACCCACAGACTGACCTCCAACTCTACGGCCTTCTGCCCATCCTTGCCTCACGAGTTTGGGCATGGGCGGGGGCCTCTTGGCAGCAGCATCTGCCCTGAGGTCGGCGCTGCCGCTGTTCGGCCCCCCGGAGCAGAAGTCGTCGTCGTCGCCGCTGCTGGAGCGGGCGACGGTGCGCCGTTCGTCGGTCTTCTGTCGCTCCGCAGGCCCCCCCCCATTGAGTGGGGTTGTTCGTACCTGCGGAGGTGGAACCGGAGTTCCGTTTGTAATGGCACTTTGAATGCCAGTGTTTTTGTTCATTGTGGCTGTCACGGGCCTGAACATGTATGTATTTTTGGCACGGAGCCGTGTTTTTTCCTCATTGTCGAGCACTAAGACTCGCCTGTTGGTTGTCTGAACCGCTTCACTAAGCGTGAGTCGCCCCGCGTAAAGGTGACGAGTGAGGTATCCGTATCCCGGAGGCGTAGGAGTCCCTCAGCTCGGTCGGCCTTGTTGTCCGAGGCTTCTCTAGCTTAATTAAAGGAACCCCTCGGCCGCTCTTCGGTGAGCCGAGGCCAGGGGTAGCGGTGTCAACATGAACAGAGGCAGAGTTGGCTCGAAAAGAAAACCTGGTTGGCCGGAGCCTGGCCGGGTCGTCCGTTAGCGGGACCGACGCCGGAATTGACCAGCCGAGGCCTCGAGTCGGGCCGACGTCCTTGGAGGGCAGCTGGCCGAGGCCCCGGGGTGACCGGCCGAGCCACCTGCTCGGGCCGGATTCCCGAGAAGACCCTGGCAGCGATGGCCCGGGCGTGGCGATGACGTCGTCCTTTAGAGTGGAGACCTTCGGACCGCGTCGCCGTCCGAGGCTAGGTCGGACCTCGCCGAAGGTGTTGTCGATGCCGAGGGTGCTGCTGCTCCCTTCCAGCATTAAGACCCGAGCCTGCAGGATCGGATTGTCTTGTAGCGTGTGTTCCCTGCGGCCGCCGAGGCCAAAACGCACCCTCGCCGTGTTGTAAAGCCACGTCTCCTTTCCTCTTGTTTCGAGTATCTGGACCTTTTTGTTGGTAACAGAAATGTTTGTGCGAGCGAGAGTTGCTTCTCGCGGAAGGTGACGAGTGAGGTATCCGTATCCCGGAGGCGTAGGAGTCCCTCGGCTCGGTCGGCCTTGCCGCTTACGCGCACTCTTACCCGTCCATGGGGCTCTGTCACCAACGCAGTCGAGAAGGCTCGAAGGATCGCTTCGGTAGAAGAGCTTCCGAACGTGAGTTACTTATCGCAGAAGGTGATGAGTGAGGTATCCGTATCCCGGAGGCGTAGGAGTCCCTCGGCTCGGTCAGCCTTGGCTGCTTACGTGTACTCCGTCGTTTTCAAGATCCACTTTCGAAGTAGTCAAACAGCCCGAAAGACCTTCTGGCAGAAAAGATCTTTTTTCGAGGAAAATTTCGATGCAGAGGGGGTTCCCCCCCTTTTAGCCTCCGAGGGAGGGTCAGGCTTTGCCGAGGCGAGGCCGACCCTTCCTTGACGACTAAACTTTTGCTAGGCGCGAGGTATATGAACAACTTGAAAACATCTTAAGGGTAGAAGCGACGTAGCTGTTGGATGTTCCAAGCGTTGCCGTAGACCTCGCCTTGACTGTTGGCCAGCTTGTACGTTCCGGGCTTTAGAACTTTGGTGATGACGAACGGCCCCTCCCAGGGGGGCGTGAGCTTGTGCCGCCCTCGGGTGTCTTGTCGCAGCCAAAGCACCAGGTCGCCCACCTGGAGGTCTCGGGACCGGACCCCTCGGGCGTGGTAGCGTCGCAGGCACTGCTGGTACCACGCCGAGTGTAGTAAGGCCTTGTCCCGAGGCTCCTCCAGCTGGTCCAGCGAGTCTTCTCGGCTTGCTTGGTTGCTTTGGTCGGTGTAGGCCCTCGTCCTCGGGGAACCGTATTCTAAGTCTGTGGGCAAGATGGCCTCGGCCCCGTAGACTAGGAAGAACGGCGTGAAGCCCGTGGCTTGGCTCGGCGTCGTCCTCAGACTCCAGACCACCGAGGGGAGTTCCTTCATCCATCGCTTGCCGAACTTGTTGAGGTTGTTGTAGATCCGAGGCTTGAGCCCTTGTAGAATCATGCCGTTGGCACGCTCTACTTGCCCATTTGACATGGGGTGAGCCACGGCGGCCCAGTCCACCCGGATGTGGTGGTCCTCGCAGAAGTCTAGGAACTTTCTCCCGGTGAACTGGGTGCCGTTGTCGGTGATGATGGAGTTCGGGACCCCGAAGCGATGGATGATGTTGGTGAAGAACGCCACCGCCTGCTCGGACCTGATGCTGTTCAGGGGTCGGACCTCGATCCACTTGGAGAATTTGTTGATGGCGACCAGCAGGTGCGTGTAGCACCCGGGTGCCTTCTGCAAGGAGCCGACGAGGTCCAGACCCCACACGGAAAAAGGCCAGGTGATGGGTATCGTCTGCAGAGCCTGGGCAGGCAGGTGGGTTTGCCTTGCGTAGAATGGACACCCTTCGCAGGTGCGGACAATTCTAGTGGCGTCGGCCACCGCCGTCGGCCAGTAGAAGCCTTGTTAGAAGGCATTCCCGACAAGGGCTTGAGGTGCAGCGTGATGGCCGCAAGCCCCCAAGTGTATCTCTTGCAGGAGTTCCTAACCTTCGGCGATGGAGATGCATCGCTGGAGGATGCCTGAGGGGCTGCGGTGGTAGAGCTCCTTCTCATCTCCCAGCAAGACGAACGACTTGGCGCGCTGCGCCAGCCGCCGAGCTTCGACTCGGACGGAGGGTAGCTCTCCTCGGTGGAGATATTGCAGGTACGGGGTCTGCTAGCTTCGATTAGGCGTGACCCCGCTTCGCTCCTCCTCGACGCGCAGCGTCTCGCCCTTGGGGGCCGAGGGTACCTCGGACTGAACCGAGGGCGCCTCGGGCCGAGCTGAGGGTGCCTCGGGTTGAGCCAAGGGTGCCTCGGACTGAGCCGAGGGCGCCTCGGGCTGAGCCGAGGGTGCCTCGGACTGAGCCGAGGGTACCTCGGACTGAGCCGAGGGTACCTCGGGCTCGGACGTGTCGTCGATCTTGACGGAGGGTTGATGCAGGTCTCGGGAGAAGACGTCCGGGGGAACCGTTGTTCGCCCCGAGGCTATTTTAGCCAGCTCGTCCGCAGTCTCGTTGTAGCGCCGAGCGATGTGGTTGAGCTCGAGCCCGTAGAACTTGTCTTCCAGGCGCCGAACCTCATCGCAGTAGGCCTCCATCTTCGGGTCGCGGTAGTGGGAGTTCTTCATGACTTGGTCGATGACGAGCTGCGAGTCACCGCGAGCGTCGAGGCGTCGGACCCCTAGCTCGATGGCGATCCGCAACCCGTTGACCAGAGCTTCGTACTCAGCCACATTGTTGGATGCCGGGAAATGGAGGCGTAGCACGTAGCGTAGGTGCTTCCCGAGGGGCGAGATGAAGAGTAGGCCTACGCCGGCTCCTGTCTTCATCAGCGACCCGTTGAAGAACATGGTCCAGAGCTCCGGCTAGATCGGAGCTGTTGGGAGCTGAGTGTCGACCCATTCAGCTACGAAGTCCGCCAAGACCTGGGACTTGATGGCCTTCCGAGGAGCGAACGAGATTGTTTCGCCCATGATTTCCACCGCCCACTTTGCAATCCTACCCGAGGCCTCTCGGCACTGGATGATCTCCCCCAGGGGGAAGGATGACACCACAGTTACCGGATTAGACTCGAAGTAGTGTCGCAACTTCCGCCGTGTCAGGATCACAGCATACAGCAGTTTCTGCACTTGTGGGTAGCGGATTTTGGTCTCGAACAGTACCTCGCTGACGAAGTAGACTGACCTCTGAACGGGCAACGCATGCCCCTCTTCTTGCCTCTCGACCACAATCGCGGCGCTGACCACCTGAGTGGTCGCGGCGACATAGACCAAGAGGGCTTCTCCGGCAGCTGGGGGCACCAAGATAGGCACCTTTGTGAGGAGCGCCTTCAGGTTCCCGAGGGCTTCCTCGGCCTCAGGAGTCCAAGTGAAGCACTCGGCCTTCCTCAAGAGGCGGTACAGAGGTAGACCTCTTTCGCCGAGGCGTGAGATGAAGCGGCTCAGAGCCGCGAGACATCCCATGACTCTCTGTACGCCTTTTAAGTCCTTGATGGGCCCCATGCTGGTGATGGCTGCGATCTTCTCCGGGTTGGCTTCGATGCCCCGCTCGGAGATGATGAACCCCAAGAGGATGCCTCAGGGCACCCCGAAGACACACTTCTCGGGATTTAGCTTGACGCCTTTCGCCTTGAGACATCGGAATGTCACTTCAAGGTCGGAAAGGAGGTCGGAAGCTTTCCTCGTCTTGACTACGATGTCATCGACGTAGGCCTCGACCGTGCGGCCGATGTGTTCGCCGAACACATGGTTCATGCACCGCTGGTACGTCGCGCCCGCATTCCTCAAGCCGAACGGCATGGTGACATAGCAGTACATGCCGAAGGGTGTGATGAAAGAAGTCGCGAGCTGGTCGGACTCTTTCATCCTGATTTGATGATACCCTGAGTAGGCATCGAGGAAAGACAGGGTTTCTCACCCAGCAGTGGGATCCACGATTTGGTCGATGCGAGGCAGAGGGTAGGCAACCTTCGGACATGCTTTGTTGAGACCAGTGTAGTCTACACACATCTGCCATTTCCCCCCTTTCTTTCTCACAAGCACAGGGTTGGCAAGCCATTCGGGATGGAATACCTCTTTGATGAACCCTGCCGCCATTAGCTTGCGGATTTCCTCGCCTATGGCTCTGCGCTTCTCCTAGTCGAATCGGCGCAGTGGCTGCTTGACGGGTCGGGCTCCAGCTCGGATGTCCAGCGAGTGCTCGGCGACATCCCTCGGTATGCCGGGCATGTCCGAGGGACTCCACGCAAAGACGTCGGCGTTCGCGCAGAGAAAGTTGACGAGCACTGCTTCCTATTTGGGATTGAGCCCGGAGCCGATCCGGATCTGCTTGGAGGCGTCGCCGCTGGGGTCGAGGGGGACGGACTTAACCGTCTCCGCTGGCTCAAAGTTGTCGGCATGACGCTTCACGTCTGGCACCTCCTTAGAGAGGCTCTCCAGGTCGGCGATGAGGGCCTCGGACTCGGCAAGGGCCTCGGCGTACTCCACGCACTCCACGTCGCATTCGAACTCGTGTTTGTACGTGGGGCCGACGGTGATGACCCCGTTGGGGCCCGGCATCTTGAGCTTCAGGTAGGTGTAGTTGGGGACGGCCATGAACTTCGCGTAGCATGGCCTCCCCAGTACCGCGTGGTAGGTTCCTCGGAACCCAACCACCTCGAACGTCAGGGTCTCCCTTCGGAAGTTGGAGGGTGTTCTGAAGTAGACGGGAAGGTCGAGCCATCCGAGGGGCTGGACGCGCTTCCCGGGAATGATCCCATGGAAGGGCGCAGCGCCTGCCAGGATGGAGGACAGATCGACACGCAGGAGCCCGAGGGTGTTAGCGTAGATGATGTTGAGGCTGTTGCCTTTGTCCATGAGGACCTTGATGAGCCTGACGTCGCCGATGACGGGGTCGACGACGAGCGGGTATTTCCCCGGGCTCGGCACATGGTCGGGGTGATCGTCTCGGTCGAAGGTGATGGACTTGTCGGACCAGTCTAGATAGACTGGCGCCGCCACCTTTACCGAGCAGACCTCCCGGCGCTCTTGCTTGCGGTGCCGAGCCAAGGCGTCCGCCGCTTGCCCACCATAGATCATGAAGCAGTCGCGGACCTCGGGGAACTCTCCTGCCTGGTGGTCTTCCTTCTTGTCGTCGTCGTGGGCCTTGCCACCCTCCGCGGGTGGCCCGGTCCTGTGGAAGTGGCGCCGAAGCATGACGCACTCCTCAAGGGTGTGCTTGACGGGCCCCTGGTGATAGGGGCACGGCTCCTTGAGCATCTTGTCGAAGAGGTTGGCACCTCCGGGGGGTTTCCGAGGGTTCTTGTACTCGGCGGCGGCGACAAGGTCCGCGTCGGTGGCATCGCGTTTCGCTTGCGACTTCTTCTTGCCCTTCTTCTTGGCGCCGCGCTGAGTTGACGCCTCGGGAGTATCTTCCGATGGGTGGCCCTAGGGCTGCATGTCCTTTCGGAAGATAGCTTCGACCGCCTCCTGGCCGGAGGCGAACTTGGTGGCGATGTCCATCAGCTCGCTCGCCCTGGTGGGGGTCTTGCGACCCAGCTTGCTCACTAGGTCGCGGCAGGTGGTGCTAGCGAGGAAAGCGCCGATGACATCCGAGTCGGTGATGTTGGGCAGCTCGGTGCGCTGCTTCGAGAATCGCCGGATGTAGTCTCGGAGAGACTCTCCCGGCTTCTGTCGGCAGCTTTGGAGGTCCCAGGAATTCCTAGGGCACACATACGTGCCCTGGAAATTGCCGGCGAAAGCTTGGACTAGGTCGTCCCAGTTGGAGATCTGCCCCAGAGGCAGGTGCTCCAACCAGGCACGAGCGGTGTCGGAGAGGAACAGGGGGAGGTTGCGGATGATGAGGTTGTCATCGTCCGTTCCTCCCAGTTGGCAGGCCAGACGGTAGTCCGTGAGCCACAGTTCCGGTCTCGTCTCCCCCGAGTACTTTGTGATAGTAGTCGGGGGTCGGAACCGGGTCGGGAACGGCGCCCGTCGGATGGCTCGGCTGAAGGCTTGTGGACTGGGTGGTTCGGGCGAGGGACTCCGATCCTCCCCGCTGTCGTAGCGTCCCCCACGCCTGGGGTGGTAGCCTCGGCGCACCCTCTCATCGAGGTGGGCCCGACGGTCACGGTGATGGTGCTCGTTGCCGAGGCGACCCGGGGCCACAGGCGCGGTGTTGCGCGTGCGCCCGGTATAGACCGAGGCTTCCCGCATGAATCGGGAAGTCGCGGCATGAGGTTCCGAGGGGTACCCCTGCCTTCGGGAGGCGGAGCTCTCGGCCCGTCGGACCGCGGCGCCTTCCAGGAGATTCTTGAGCTCTCCCTGGATTCGTCGCCCCTCGGTGGTTGAGGGCTCCGGCATCGCGCGAAGAAGCATTGCTGCTGCCGCCAGGTTCTGGCCGACCCCACTGGATGTGGGTGGTGGCCTGACCCTGACGTCATCGGTGATGTGGTGCTGGAAGCCCTGGGGTAGATGACGTATTTCCCCGGCCGAAGGTTGGCCCGCCCATGCCTGCCCGACGTCTCGACGGATCGGCTCAAGCGCTCCTGCTCCCTCGTCGAGCCTGGCCTGCACCCCGCGGATTTTCTCGAGCTATGGGTCATGGCCCCCCGCCTGAACGGGGACCACAACTAGCTCCCATGGGATGTCAACGCGAGGCACCGGCCTAGGGAGGTCACCGTCCTCCGGCATGCCGAGATGGTTGCCTTCGGAGGGACCCCCTAGATCGACGTGGAAGCATTCGCGACTTGGGCGCAGTCCTCGTCGTCGAGGCTACGACTACCGTCGGAACAGTCGGAAAGGCAGTAGTCGCATGCGGTCATGAAGTCCCGCATGTCACTGGGGTTGCCAAGTCCAGAGAAATCCCAACAGATGCTGGGTTCGCCGTCTTCCTCGGACCCAGAGGGCCTGTAGGTTGAGACGTCCGTCAGCCGGTCCTAAGGTGACCGCATACGAAACCCCAGAGGGTTTGGACTCGCCTCTACAAGAGCGCCGCCAAAGCGGGGCCGCTAGGCGGGTCGAGGCTGAATCCGAAAGACGTGGGATGGGAATCGGTCGGTACCTTTTGGTCGACGGGCGGCGATGAGGTCACGTCGGAGACTGGCTGCGCCGTCGTCTCTGGTACGAGGGTGACGTCCAGCAAGCTTTTCGCGAGCGTGCTGGCGTCGTCCGCTTGCTCGGGATTGGCGTGTCGCGGGGGGACGGCGCTCGCCTTCGTCTCAAATGCGAGGTCGACGCCCGGTGCACCCCCCGTTGTGGCGCTGGGGCCGTCGACTCGCTCGACATCCGACGAGGCACTGTCTCCTGCTTGGCCTTGGTTGCCCCGCCTCTTCCTCCGTCGGCGGGGGAGAGGACGGGGTGAGCTTGAAGGTTGTTCTTCCACCATGCGGGGAAGACGTCGCCGATTCCGCCGCCGGCGGGCGTGTTGTCGGCCGCCACTGTCGTTCTCGCACGGCGGTGGAAGGAGTGTCATGTCATAGCTGCCGTCGAGGGATATGAACTCAAGACTCCCGAAACGGAGCACCGTCCCGGGTTGGAGAGGTTGCTGGAGACTGCCCATCTGGAGCTTGACGGGAAGCTGTTCGTCAACACGCAGCAGGCCCCTACCTGGCGCGCCAACTGTCGGCGTTTCGAGACCGGGGGGTCCCTAGGCCGACGAGTGAATGTCGCCGCGTGCCCCAGCCTAGATGGGTCAAGCGCGAGGGCGAGCGCGAAGGGGGGAGAGCGAGGCGGCCGGAGACCGGCGTGAGAGAGGTGGGAATCCCGCGGCCTTCGTGTTCGTCCCGCGCCCAGGTCGGGTGCGCTTGCAGTAGGGGGTTACAAGCGTCCACGCGGGAGAGGGAGCGAGCGGCCTCTAGCGAGCGCCTGTCTCGTCCTCGTCCCCGTGTGGCCAAGCCTCTCTAAGAGGGCCCTGGTCCATCCTTTTATAGGCGTAAGGAGAGGATCCAGGTGTACAATGGGGGGTATAGCAGAGTGCTACGTGTCTAGCGGAGGGGAGCTAGCGCCCTAAGTACATGCCGTTGTGGCAGCCGGAGAGATCTTGGCACCCAGCTGTTGTGATGTCGTGGCCGTCGGAGGAGCGATGGAGCCTAGCGGAGGGACAGCTGTCGGAGCGGTTGAGTCCTTGCTGACGTCCTCTTGCTTCCATAAGGGGGCTGAGAGCCGCCGTCGTCACAGAGTATGCAGGGCGCCATCATTGCCTATCTGGCGGAGCGAGCCAGATGGGACGCCGGTCTTGTTCCCTGTGGCCCGAGTCAGCTCGGGGTAGGGTGATGATGGTGCCTCCTATTGACGTGGCTGGTCTGCGCCCTAGGTTGGGCGATGTGGAAGCTCCTCCGAAGCCGAGGTCGAGTCTGCCTTCCGTGGCCGAGGTCGAGTCCGAGCCCCTGGGTCGGGCGAGGCGGAGACCGTCGGCTGAGGCTAGGGCGTAGTCCGAGCCCTGGGGTCGGGCGAAGCGGGGTTCGTCGTCTTCTGGGATTTAGCCCGTGTCTGAGCCCTAGGTCGGGCGGAGCGGAGTTCACCGTCTTCCGGGACTTAGCCCGTGTCTGAGCCCTGGGTTGGGTGGAGCGGAGTTCGCCGTCTTCCAGGCCTTAGCCCGTGTCTGAGCCCTGGGTCGGGCGGAGCGGAGTTCGCCGTCTTCTGGGCCTTAGCCCGAGTCCGAGCCCTAGGTCGGGCGAAGCGGAGTTCGCTGTCTTTGGGGTCTTAGCCCGTGTCCGAGCCCTGGGTCGGGCGGAGCGGAGTTCGCCGTCTTCTGGGCCTTAGCCCGTGTCCGAGCCCTGGGTCGGGTGGAGCGGAGTTCGCCGTCTTCCGGGACTTAGCCCGTGTCCAAGCCCTGGGTCGGGCGGAGCGGAGTTCGCCGTCTTCCGGGACTTAGCCCGTGTCCGAGCCCTGGGTCGGGCGGAGCGGAGTTTCCTATGGAGCCTTCGGCCGGGCCTAACTGCCTGTCAGTCTCACTCTGTCAAGTGGCACTGCAGCCGGAGTGGCGCAGGTGGCGCTGTCCTTCTGTCAGGCCGGTCAGTGGAGCGGCGAAGTGACGGCGGTCACTTCGGCTCTGCCGGCTGGGGGCGCGCGTCAGGATAAAGGTGTCAGGCCACCTTTGCATTAAATGCTCCTGCGGTTTGGTGGGTCGGTGCGGCGATTTGGTCAGGGTTGCTTCTTGGCGAAGACAGGGCCTCGGGCAAGCCGGAAATATGTTCGCCGCTGAAGGGGGGCCTCGGGCGAGACGGAAATCCTCCGGGGTCGGCTGCCCTTGTTCGAGGCTAGGCTCGGGCGAGGCGTGATCGAGTCCCTCGAATGGACTGATCCCTGACTTAATCGCTCCCATCAGGCCTTTGCAGCTTTGTGCTGATGGGGTTACCAGCTGAGAATTAGGAGCCTTGAGGGTACCCCTAATTATGGTCCCCGACACTACATATATTGACTTTGAATATAGCTTTCTTAATAACAATATAAGCAATGTGTTTTCTTAATAAAGATAAAGATAATTATTTGTTTCATTATCTTTCCATATAAAACATGTTTAGGCTTATATATTAGCCTCTCATCAATTAATGTTTAATAATGTGTTTCATAACTCAGTAACCTTAGATATATAACATATATCTTTTATAAAAGATTAAAAAGGTTTAATATTGTTATAACGTGTTTTATCGTCCTATAAACCCTTTATCTTAGATGTATCGCGTATGGCGTTTTATAAAAGATTAATTTGGTGAACTTAATATTTGTAGATTTTAATTAAAATATTTTTAAGCTCATGTCTTGTTTTATAAAGTACTGATCACACATTTTGAAAAGAATACTTACTTATTATAACCATTATTTACGACGTTTTTGAAAAGCGAACGCTCTTTTCGTTAGGCTTTCTTTTAGATTTACGTATTGTGAATGTGATATGTTATTGAGTGGTGTTTGTTCTTCTTGTTTGTTTGTGTGATATTCAGTGGTTGATCTAGTAGTTAAGAATCAAGATCTATTCAGATCCGTGGAAGAGTCTCAAGTTTTCAATAAGCAAGGCAAGTGGACTTCTCCCTCTGCATACTCTGTTTGATCCCAAACAATACATTTAATAAAGTTTATTCTTGGATATATATGCATAATTTGAAGGGTTACCTATTCGGATACACCTAACCTTTTCTACCATATCCCAAACAATATATTTAATAAAGTTTATTCTTCGATGAATATATGCATAATTTGACGGGTTACCTATTTAGATAACCTTTCCATTCTTATTCCTTGATCAAACCTGGGAATTATACTTTACCTTAGTAGCTATGCTATTGCTACAACTTTAAATTTATGCAGTCACTCCTATTTATGATACTAATGTTCCAAATGGTAAGTTTACTTTATTGTTGTTAACCCGATGGGTAAACAAGATTATTGCATATTAATTGGAACATGGAGTGACCACCCGGGAAAACAGTGCTACCATGAGAACTATCATGGCTCTGGTCTTGGCTAAATAACTAGGGAAATCTTATGTTGGGTGTTGGTCGTGGTCGACCGGAACGGGGGCATCTGGCAAGCTCTTATAGTTCCGGCTCAGGCAGATTGGACACAGGCATAGTTCCCAAAGCTTTACCCTGTAGTATGGACTATAAGTTGGTTACGGTAGGTGTGCCTTATGCAGTTTGACCATTTCCAGCATTTGCGTAATGAGGACTCTAGGGAGAAGCCTCGTAGTGAGACCCTGGCCATTCACCTCGGAAGTGAATACAGGTCTAGCTAACCCAGGAAAAAAGGGAATCGCGACTCATGGGTAAAGATGCGCCACCTCTGTAGAGTGTAAAACTGATATATCAGCTGTGCTCACGGTTATGAGCAGCCTGGACTCCTCACATGATAATTGAACTTGAAGATGGAAATAAATCGAGATCCGATGATCTTCCAATGGTTCGCTTAAGTGGTTTCACTTAAGTGTTGTTGATATATTCTTATGCCTTTGTTTAATGGGAATACTTGGGATTCACACTTATTAGTAAGACAGGTGTTGTTAATAAAATGTTGACCAACTAAAATGCTTACTGCTCAACCTCAGCCTCACCTTGTTAGACTTGCATTAGTTTTTCCCCCACTTGCTGAGCCCCGACCATAAGTGAGCTCACCCTTGCTTAATTTTGATCAGAAGTTGTAGATGAAGATATGATGCTGAACTCCATGGATGCTAGTCTAGTGATACCCTCGGTCATCTTCCAGTGGATGGATGTCCATGTTCGCTGTACTTTGATGAATAAAGGTTAAGACATTATGTCTGTTCGAAGTGTAATATGTTAATATAATCGTTATTTACGCTCTTATGCATTGTTCTTTTGATATATTACACTTGTGACGTCAATATATGTGTGGAAATAGATCCTGGCACACATATGCTATGCACCCGGCTCTGCCCCTTAGAAACGGGTGTGACAGAGACAAACCCCAGCCGTTTGACATGGTCTTGGCACGGATTTGCCTCGGGACAAAGCAGCCAGACACACCCGACTTGGTGATGCTACAACTCCCTGCACAAGCACGAAAACCCCTCGACTCCCACACAAAAACGACAAAGCTCAGTCGGGGGAACATATCTTACAAAGCGATCTTGCCCAAATACATGAAGATTAGGAGCCTATGAGTGCTGGAACAGGAGCAGAAGCAAAGCGCCACGTGCTCGACCGTGGCTGACGCGCCGGTGCACGCTCGACCGCGCGCCCACATCAGAACATGCTCAACCACGCGCCTGTGCCGAGCCACGCCCGACCGTGTGCCCGCGCCCACACCTATAAGAGCCTACACGACCTCGGTCGTACTCCCTCGCATGCCCTCACTCCCGCCCGAGCTGGAGATCACAGGAGTTCACCGTGGAAAGCGAGCCCCACCACCCACCACCACCACCAGAGCACGACCACCATGGCCAGACCATTCCCGGCCACCTCCACTCGATCCAGTGGCTCGGCCAACATCCCTAGAGCCCAGTAAAGCTCCCCGAAGCAAGAAACCGAACGTTACCTCACCGAGACACCGGTCCACCCTCGCCGGAGTTTCTTCCCCCTCTGGCGTGCGTGGCTAAGGCTAACTGGTAAGCCATAGTTCAATCACTCGCGCCCATGTCTTCCCCAGCACCCAGTGAAGCTCATTACACAGTTGGATTGAATCCTACCATCGTGATTAGGTCGGAACCCTCGCCACCGACGAGCTCACCCGCCTGCGCACAAGGCCTGACCAGCTTCGGCCACCACAAGTGACGAATCGACGTGACCGTGATGACCTCCCCGATGTCGTCGACCACCGCACCGGAGCCCTACCGCCACCGTTAAGCCGCGCCGCAACATTTTCCCTCTCGGTTACTGTTTCGGTGAACGAAGGACAATGGGATAGATATAGGTTAAATCCAGGGGGTTATGCGTAATGTTTGCGACTCACATGAATAGTGTATGGAGGGCTAACTTGTGAGAGAGAAGGGAAAATAAACCTAGGGCCTTAGCGCAAATCAGTTTTTCTTTTCCATTTTCGAATTAACTCTCATTTAAATATAACAGTCAACTTCAAAAATGCATAACTTGAGTTTTATTCGCCCAAATTTAGTCAAACCAATTTTGCTAGACTCAGAGAAATATGAACTATCAAATAAAAATAGTAAACCCCATGTTCCTGTACTATTTTCTAGAGTTTTGAATTAAATTTGAGGACTGCCCAAAACTTAATAATGAAGAGAAAAATAGAAATGCTTCTAGACTAGGCTTGAGAAAATTTATGGAGACACTCACCTAGTAGTTGCACTGTTTAAAAATAATGAACACCACAATATACAAGGCTAAACCAGATTTATCCACAAAAACCTATTTCTGCCCAAACTTTAGGAAAATGAAAAAGAAAGTAGAAAATGGAAACCAAAGAGCAATAATATTTTCCTAGCATAACCAAGTGATAAAGTTCATAAGAAAAATATATGAAACCCTAGTCCAGTACAGATCTGGAATTTATGATCTTATTTTGGTATTAAGAATTTAATAAAGGCAATGATTAAAAATATGAGGACACATGCAATAGTGGTAAGAAAAATGTAGTAGACCCGTGACCACTAATACACCACTGTAAAAATGGTAACCACCTCAGAATATCACAGTAAGTTGGTTAAACAAATGAAACTTGGATTTTGCCAATACTTCAAATAAATCAAAAGAAAGACTAAAAGTGGGAAACAGTGAGCAACCTATTTTTCCCTAAGTACTCATGATGTGTACTACAAGGGAAAAATACAAAACTAAGGTAAAAATATAATGGAATACACCCCACCCCCTGCCTCATGAAAAAGATCATATATTCTAAGAAATCATACAACCAATCCCCTATAAGTAAAATTAACCAACCTTTAGAATGATTGCTCATGCGCAAAGAAGAAGCTAGAAAAATTGGGAAATCTATTGTTTGACATTTTTCAAATATAGTAGCAGTAGAAAGCACCACTAAGCCCAAAACTTTAGAAAATCACCATTTATTAACCATAAGGTATCTTTGGCTAAAACTTGGCATAGAGTCATGTTATTACACCTAGATACTAGCAAAAATAACCTTTAAGGTAGAATCCACTCCTAAATAAGAGTTGTAGTTAGGGCTGGAAACGAGCCGAGCCGAGCTCGGCTCGGCTCGGCTCGGCTCGTCCATTCCACGAGCTGGTGAAAGAGGCTCGGCTCGGCTCGACCTTGGCTCGCGAGCCGGCTCGGCTCGGCTCGCGAGCCATATTTTGGTACTTTTCGTTGTATTATTTGGTGAATTAACATTATATAAATTTGAAATATAGAATCATCATTCTACATTATAAGTAAATTAAATTATAACTTGTAATATATTCATCATCAAAGACTAAAAAATGAGCTATTATCCATAAAATTATCTAATATTCATTATTATTCCATAAATTGACCATTTTTGCAAGGCTCGCGAGCCGGCTCGCGAGCTGGAACGAGCTAGCTCGGCTCGGCTCGCTGCAAAAACGAGCTCGAAGAAGAGGCTCGGCTCGGCTCGTTCGAGGCTCGCGAGCCGCTCCGAGCCGAGCCGAGCCACTCCGAGCTCGAGCCGGCTCGCGAGCCTCGAGTTAATTTTCCAGCCCTACTTGTAGTTCAAAGTACCCCCTTTGCCCTAGATTTTAATATTTTTGTATAGAGAAAACCACCATCATTTTAGGCTTCAATTTTTGTGACTGAATTATGTGAACCAGGGAGAAGCCGCTGTAATTTTTATAGAATTTTTGGAAATTTTAAAGCAATGTCGTAGTTCAAATCCACTCTAAAAGCATAAGTAGAAAAAGAAAAAAGAAAGAATTAGTAGAAGTGATAATTCTTACCCATAATAACTTCAGCAAAGACCTTGTTAAGCTTTCACTAAGACATTAAAGGTTAGTGGAGTACTAAATTAATACAACCTCCTAGACTTTGGCCACACATGTTTCTAATCACTAAAGATACTATTAAAACCTCCAGTAGTAAGACTAAGCTTTATCTTGCTAACTTAATCATTTCACCTCGCATCATAGTTACTAAATTTGCATATAATAGCATACATGTATCTAATTCATTGCATTCATTAGATTGCAACCTCGCTGACGGAGTGTACGTGCTCATCCCCGAGCAAGGAGTTGCCCAAGAGGAAGTCCAAGAGCTAGCTCCAGAGCCTGCCACCAAGGACCTCCCTGCAGCCATAGCTTTTGAAGGCAAGCCCCGGTTTTATGCATAAGCGTTTATATATGCTATTTTACTACACTTAATGTTTGTAGGTTGTAATGTGCACTTAAGTGTAGGAGTTGCATGAAACCCTAGTTGCATGAACTTAGGATTCCTTTTTGAGATGTATAATAGTATGCTAGGTCGAGTAGCTGCTCTGCTAATTATGGAGCTCGGTAGAAGTCGATTGATTTTTCTAGCACTCACGTCAGGTCAGAAATTGATTATATTCATCTTGATAACGGGATCTATGATGGTCTATGGGCTTGGATCCAGGGTGGATGCCTTATCTATGAGATGGAATGGAATTAAGGATTCATGTGTAGATACCTGAGTCAAGCATTTGAATGTACTAGACACATGTCAGGAAATATGGTAACCGATAAGCCTAGTACCTAATTGAACCTGCCCGCAGACTTTACACCTCACTAGACCTAAGACGGAGTCTCCCATGCTAGCTATGGTGGGTACATGTGTGGCCGTTGCACAGAGGCAGCCGAGGACAATTGGAGCATTGTACGACAAGGCCGTGAGCCCTGTTCTGTTGCTGGGGAATCGATGGGGATGGTTGATATGTGTGGGCACGGAGTGCCCCTACATGTCTTGTGTTTAGGTGTACCTTGCAAGGTTAAAACTCGATCTGAATCGTTTGCTTCTCGCAGCTAATGAGACTGCTTGACCCCTTGTACTACATCGAGTAAAAAGTGAAATGATGTTTTACTAGAGATAACATGTTGATTGCACTAAATGATTGTTACCATGTGTGCTTAGAGAGGAGCAAACCTAGCTTAAGTAAACATGCTAAAACTGGAAAAGCTAAAACTGTTTTTAGACTCAGCTAGTGCTTTTGGCAAACCAAACCCCTCAGCCAAACAGCTTCATGGTCTAGAGGTAGAGGAGTAGACTCCTCACACCGGTTAAGTCTAGATGAGTATTAGTATACTCAGCCTTGCTTGTGGCATATTTTTTAGGTACACTACAGGATATGGTTAATGGTGTGACTTGGCCTTCCACCCTACCACCAGGTTGGATGGTCGAGTGGGATGCTGCCTCGGCAGGAGAGGACCAGGAGGAGTAGTGGGCTAGGCCTTGCCCTATTCCTCAGTATCATCATTATCGATTATCTGTTGCATTATTAAGAACTTGTTATCTTTTATCAAACTTCGATTTATGTAATAACTCCAATACTTTAATTTGTGGTTTCATGTTTATTGTATTTTCTCTGAGCCTCACCATCGTGTGAGCTAATGGTACTCGATCCTTAGTAAGTGGCTCTATCGGACAAGATCCGAAGAACTAAACGGTTTATTCCGGTTTAAGTGTGTTGCTGCCTTTAAGGGTCCGACTTGGGCAATTAAGCTGGAATAATTCGGGTGGTTCTGCCACAGCTGGTATCGTAGCGATTACCATTATAGAGGAATCAATAAGTCATGAATGTCAACTTTTCAAAAATTAAAATTTTCTTAGAAACCAGTGTTGGATCATCAGGACTAGAACGTTAGACCTAGGACGAAAGGCCTTAAGAATAGTGGGGAAAACAGGTGGCTATATAAGTAGGCCATATTGGCCAACCTTAGGATAGTAGGGATGCCCTAGGAGCACCCCTCTGATCGATGAGAGGACGTTCATTCGAGCATGCATGCATTATAAAACGTGAAACAAGTAAAAGTTAAGGAAAATGCATCGAATCATGACCCAACAAACATTAGTTAAAATGGGTAGCAAGAAATGAGTTGGAATAGATAAATTTAAGTTGATCCACCTCCTTTAAAACTCAAGCACACTTATCTTCTTACCGCTACCTTAGCACTTACATCTAACCCTCTTTCACATATGTCTTCACCCACCCCCGCCAATGGAGGAGACACTTGCTTTAGTTTTGACTACCTTTCCCACGAGGGCTTCCCCTCTACTTTTGGGAGGTGCTCTGCTCCGCCGGATACCCTACACCCCCTCTGTATACAGTGCAGCTATACGAGGAGCCTCGGGTGCTACATTGCAGGGTTTGGCTGACCATGGAGTCTCACCCTCTACAGCCTAGGTGGCGTTCCCTTGATTCTGAAACTATCGGGTTCAGGGCAGACGACACCACTGAGGCCGCAGGGCTAAAGGCCTTGACGACCTTCTACAGATATCATCCCCTGGAGATGATGATGCATCAACTGGGACTCTTTCCCACCGAGAAGAAGGATGACTCCATGTGATGCAACAGACTGAGCCACGTGAAGGACGTGTGGACCATGCATCCCGACCAGGTTGGGAGGATCACTGTCTAGTGCATGAGTGCACTGTACCGCCTACAGGCGTTGTAGAGCGACACCATGACACACCTCTCTTGCCTCGCTCAGACTACTAAGATCACCCTCGATAATCGGGAGGACTTCGTAGTCGACTTCTCTTCAGAATTGGTGGAAAAAGATCAACAAGTGGAACAGATGAGCTAGCGCATCATGACTCTAGAGCAGTAGGTGGAGATCCGGGATAACACCATCGATATCCTAGAGATTCAGCACCACGATGTGCAAGAAGAGCTTGCGGAGGCCAACGACCACCTAGAGATGCACCACCAAGACATAGAGGCAAATGAGGCAGGCAGCGAGGGAGAGGAGGATCCCGAGGAAATAGAGCTAGCTCCCGGTCCAAATGCGGCTTCCTTCGGAGTGCCCCCTTCACCTGCATCCAGCGTTGCCTCTACCACTCAGGGTTGACGGGTTAGTTTAACATGTTAGGAGGACAAGAACCCACGCGAGCTTAGTTGGTACCAACTTTTGGACTAGGCTTTAGGTGGATCCCCTAAAATGTTGTAACCCGGGGAGAACTTTTGTGAACAACGAAATGAATGCAGGGATGTTATCCTCGTTTGGTTCAATATTATGTTATGTCATTTTTCTTCTCATGATATAAAGAATTTTGTTTGGCACCATGAATCGAGGTGACAAACAATTAAATTTCTATTTTCAGATGGCAGCTAGACCCTGTCGCGTGCAGAACGAGCAGGTTCCCCCACCACCTCCTCCAACTCCCATGATGCAAGAGCTAATGGCTCAGCAGAATGAGATTCTGCGGAAGCTAGTGCAGTGCTAGCCCCACCCTCAGTAGTATGGTGGAGGCCAACATCAACGTCCACTGGCTGCGGTGACATACCAGGAGTTCTTGAGCACGCAACCGCCATTGTTCACCAAGGCGGAGGACCCGCTAGACATCGATGTGTGGCTCAGGGTTGTGGAGTCCAAGTTCCCACTCCTCACGGGAGCTTGCCCTAACGATGCGAAGACCTGCTTCACCGCACAGCAGCATTGTGGACCTGCTAGGATATGGTGGGACCATTTCCATGCCATGTTACCTGCTAATCACGTGGTGGCATGGGAGGAATTCAAGATGACTTCCAGAGGACACCATATTCTAGCAGGGATTCTGGATCATAAGCTCAATGAGTTCTTAGCACTGACTTAGGGAACCCACACTGTGCTACAGTATGCCTAGGCCTTCAACGACCTATGCCAATATGCGGGTTATCATGCAGATTTAGATGAGAAGAAGAGAGACCATTTCCGAAGGGGACTCAACACCAAGCTTCGTGAGCGCCTCAACACTGTTCGTGCTGACAGCTACAACGAACTGGTCAATCTTGCCATATCACAGGAAGACTGCATTGAAGCCCACCAGGCAGAGAAGAAGATGAAAGCACCAATATCAGGGTCCTCAGCTCCACCTCAGAGATTCCGGATTGTCTCCAACAGTCAGAGCAGGGGATCCTAGCAGTAAGCAAGGAAATGGGTCATCAGACCGCCACAACAGCAGCAAGTACCCAACCGTTTCCCTGCTCCCGCTCCAAGGAACAATCATCCTCAGCAGCAGCAGTTCTACCAAGGGAATGGAAACAAATCTTCATGTGTGGCAACGCAGACCACTATGCCAAGAATTGCCTGCGGAATCAGCCAAGGCAGATGCCAACACCCAACCAAGACAAAGGGAGGAAGCAGAAAGTACAAGTCAGGCAAGGGAAGCTCAACTTCACTACTCAGGAAGAGCTACCTGAAGGAGCGCCCATCATGACTGGTACTTTTTCCGTTTTTAATCAACCTGCATTGATTCTGTTTAATTCCGGTGCATCACATAGCTTCATTAGCCAAAAATTCAGTGTCAAATGACAGCTGCCTTTCTATCATACCCAAGGGGCTTTCATGATTACAATGCCTAGGGGCAAGATTGCGACCAATCAATTAAATCGAAATGTGCCTATTCAGTTGGTGAGCAAAATCGTCAAAACCACCCTCCTCATTCTAGGGATGGATAATGTGGATATCATTTTGGGAACTGATTGGATGACCCAACACCAAGTAGTGTTACACGTCGCCAACAGCATCATTGAAGTCCATTCCCTAACCTGTGGAAAATTCACCTTATATCTGCCTAGCCAAGAAACCACTCGGTCATGTGCCTTCTCCATGATAGAGCTACCCTTAAAGAAGATTCCAGTGGTTTGTGAGTATGCAGATGTCTTTCCTGACGAGTTTCCAGGAATGCCGCATGTTGGAGACTTGTTCTCAAATGCTAAGAGTTAAGAACAAGGCAACATAAAAGTGTTAAATGTTAAAGTTCTTCATCCCTCGAAGCATTATCTCCCTTCGGATATAATGAATCCCGGACGAAGGTCATGAAGGACAAACCTTCATGAGCACAATAAATGATGAAGAAGGATTCATACAAGATATGAAAAAATAAAAATAACATAAACACTTTAAATGTTATTATTAACTTATTTTAATTTGCGTTACTGTATTCACAATGACAGATTATAAATGTACCTTCGGCTCGAAGAAAAGCAGGGGTACAATCGTGACGTGAGAGCAAATGCCAAGTCAACGTGAACAGTATGGGAGTACTATTCATCTATTTATAGACAAGGGACGCAGCCCATGTAAAATTACATTCATGCCCTTTATATTTGTTAATAACTCTATAGTAATTCTTCAAGGTCTGATTTGCCTTTTCATCTTTAAGTCGGTTCCCCTTTTCTACTGTCATGCCGAAGCTTTCCTGTGCACAGCTTCGTGATCACCTTGTCATAATCACCTTTCGTCTCGCTCAGGCTTCGTCCTGACCATGCTCTGTATGCTCATGATCCAAATCCGAAGATACATGTTCACATATTTCACTTGGAAAACATTGTCAAATCATGTTTTTGAGGACCTTCGGAAGCCGAAGGCCCCCAACAGTAGCCCCTCGCAAGATTAATTTGTTAGAATAATAAATTCAGATTGCGATATAGACGAAGGCCTTAAGCCGAAGGTCCAAAAAAACACCTTCCCTTTGCTAGAATAGCAATAGTCAATGACAAGCGGGGCCCTGCCACTTGCAACGTACTGGGCGTATAAATAAGAATGCACCGCGAGCACATTTAGCACGCTTTCTTGCCGCCGGCTCCTGCCTTCCTAATTTTTAGCTCTTTGCACACCAACGCTTGCCTGGCTTTTTACATTTTTAAGCTTCGTCTTTGAGAGCACTTTCCTAGCATTTTTGAAGATGTCTGAAGACAAGAAAGCTGTCACTGAGTCGAAGCTAAGCCTTTCCGAAGAGATGAATCTCGGCTTCCTTGAATCAATAGCAAAGACAAATACAGAGAAGATTACTAGGGAGATTTTAGAGGGTTTGTCTGAAGACACTGGTGACAGTGACAGCTATGATGTGGAAAGTGGCGGTGAAGATTCCGAAGATCGACCTTCGCGACCAAGCCATGCAGTTTTTGGAAAATCAAGCATTAAACAAAGCCATCTTGTCAATATGAGGGGCAGATATTTTCGGGATTTATCTATTGTAAGGGCTGACGAAGGAGAGAAAACTTGTCCGACTCTCGAGGAAAATGAAGTCGTGATATTCCGAAGCTTCTTTAAGGCTGGACTTCGGTTTCCTTTGAGCAGTTTCGTGGTAGAAGTTTTGAAGATATTTGAAATCTACCTCCATCAAATTACTCCCAAAGCAATCATAAGGATGGGAATCTTCATATGGGCCGTGAAGAGCCAAGGTTTGGAACCAAATGCAAAAAGTTTCTGCAGTATGCATGAGTTATTGTATGAGACGAAACCATGGGGTAAGGAGCAATATCACAACAATTTTGGCTATTATAGCTTCGGTGCCCGCTCTGGGTCAAGCTGTCCCGTGGCAACTTTTCGGAGAATATGGCCTGGGGACTAGATGAAGGAATGGTTCTATGTGAAGCACGACTTGAAAACACGAGAAGATATTAAAGATATCATTATGCGCCCTATCTGGCAGCGCTTCGGCCTTCGGAAACCGAAGGTGGAAACTGACGAAACAGCCGAAGAATGCCGGAGAGCCTTCGGAGTAGTTTGCTCTTTCATCGGGACAAGGGATTTGATCCAAGAACACATTGCCTTCAGAGTATGGCCACTTGCAGAAAAGTGGGAAATGCCAAAGGAAAACGTCAGCGAACCTAACGAAGGTGGACTAGTTAGATTAAAATTCACCTTCAAATATGGAGATAAGTTCGTCGAGCCAGATGACGACTGGCTGAAAAGTATTGAGGCCATAAGCGATGAGCTGCTTGGGCCATACTCGAAGGCAGAAGATACTGCACTATGCGCAGCCTTCGGAGGCCGAAAGAAGAAAAGGCACAACCGAGTATTTGATGCCATTGGGTTCGTGTACCCTGACTACCGTTACCTAACACGGGGTCAAAAAAGGAAAGATACGGCGTCTGCGAAGGAAGGCGCCTCAGCCGCTCTTAGTGAGCCAGCGCCGAAGAGGAAAAAGATAAAGGTTCTTACACACCGTCCACGCTATATTGAACCGGCCACAGTGCCCGAGTTTGTCGGTGAATCCTCTTCGGCCCCCGAAGCCAAAGAGCCGACTCCCCTGAAGAATATTGAAGAGCCGGTCACCATGCCGGAAATAAAGAAAATAGAAGAACCGAAGGCTAAAGAAACAAGGACATCTAAAATTTTAAGTCCTTCAGCAGAAGTTGAAGTACCAAAAAGCCAAAAGGGTCCAGCATTAACCCCCAAAAGAAAAAGGATGGTTAATGTACTGGATGTATTGGAGACAATAAAGTATTCAAGCACTACTCCGAAGAAAATTGCCAAAACTCCCGAAGTGCAAATCGAAGCCTTTGAGGCCGAAGCTTCAAAGCACCAAGCTGAAACTGAAGCTGGGCCTTCAGATCCGGCCAAGGTAAAATCCTTGGAAACCAAAGAAACAGAAGCAGCAGAACAAATCTTTGTTGAAGAAACTGGCACTGCCGCCCCCGAAGCCTTTTCTGAAGCTTCCGATTATATTTTGCGACATGCTTCGGGGAAGGAGTTGACTGAAAAAGAAAAGCAGGAGGCTCAGTTCTATGCCCAAAGACTGAAATATCCCAAGGGGGCGTTGATATTCAATGGCAGCGGAGAAGAAGACTTCTTGTATTGTCTCCCTGACAACAAGGAGATTTCAGTCTGTCGGGAGATGAGCAAAAGCTTCGGATTCCCAACACTAGAAGACGGGCTCTCAGTGTTGTCAAAGAACGAGCTGGCTGACAGCTTAGCGTACAATAGTTTAAAGGTGAAAAAAATAAGATCTTTATATTATTTCTTGAAACCAAAATTTTTCATTTGCTTAAACTTATTAACACACATTTTTTCCCAGGGTCTTATACTTAGCAATGCCATCAGGGCACAAAAAGATGTCGAAGACGAAGGGTGTACCATAGCCTTGAGCAACCTTCGTTCTGAAGTAATTGAACTAAGGAACGAAGGTCTCGAAAAAGACAAAATATTACACTCGTTATTGAATAAAATAAAAGAAGACGAAGCTGCTTTCAAAGCTCAAGCCGAAGCTCAGAAGCGCGAAATTGAAGATCTTCGGAAATAACTAGTCAGAGCTAAAGAAGAGTGCACACTTGAAGAAACAAAATGAGAAATTAGTGAACAATGGGCCAATCATTTAGAAAGAAACGTTGAAGAGCTTCGTGCATCCAAGAAAAAGTGTTATGAAAAATCTATGGAATGTGTTAAGAAAATAAGAACCAGCTTCGCCAGCGTCGGCGCATTCTCAAGTGAGGAGAACTTTATAAGGGGTGACCCCGAAGGCCCAATTGGGTGGATCAGCCACGAAGCTAAAGCTTTTGAAGAAGTTTTGAATAGCCGTGGAGACATATGTGCCTTTACGGGTGCCAGGGGGATTGCCACTATTTTGGAGAGAAAAGGCTGTGACCATGTGAAATTTTTGGCACAATCCGAAGCCGCCTTGTCTTCTGAAGATATAAAAGACCCCTCGGCCGAGGCAAGCCTGGTCGGTGGAAAATTTTTTTACCGACATCTGGGACAATGGTGGCTGGGAGATGGCCCAAGAAATTATACGAAAAAGCGAGAAAGGTATTCATGACGCTAGAAAAGTAGCAGAGGCCACTGAGAAAAGTGCGGATGTCGAAGTGCAAATAGGTATTGACTAGCAGTTTTTGGCTCTGTTGTAATTTTTTGATTTCGAATTTGTTTACGCTTTGTAACACAACCACACTTTCTCGCCCCTCAGAGCCTGCAAAACCATCGGCGACCCCCACATGAAGGGGGATGACGAAATTAGAAAAACGGCTGAAGCTATCATGGATAAAGTTGTTGATCAACTACTAAACGAAGCTGCAGAGGTAGTTCTAAGGGAAGACTAGATGTTATTGCGAAAACATTTGGAATGTAATATTTATTGAACATGTGTAATATTTCGTAATTTTGAATGTAATATATAAGCTATTTATGGTTCAATTCTTTACGATGCATGAAACTTTACATACATACCATTTTTTGAGCCTTCGGCGAAAAAAAACACCTTCCCTTCTTTTCATGCTTCGTAAATAATATCCGTATTTTCATAAAAACATCCAATCTTCGTAAAATCAATATCCGATAGATCTTTTCATTTTAGAGTTTGACGAAGGTATGCTTCTTCAATATTTACTTTTTTGTGCCTTGGCACTATTTCTTCGAAACAATTTCCAAATGTCAACATTGATCCCCTTCTTGCGTCATTGATGCAATATGATGTATGGTGTTATGCTATGCAAATGATGTGATGATGTGATGTTATGCAAAATGATATTTGCCGAAAGTTGATGTTTATTTTTCACTCTAAGCCTCCCTTAGGAGCTTCTTCGCCTTTTACTTCAGCGGAATCAGCGTTTATTTTTCGTTGTAAGCCTCCCTTAGGAGCTTCTTCGCCTTTTACTTTCAGCGGTATCAGCGTTTACTTTTCGCTGTAAGCGTCCCTTAGGAGCTTCTTCACCTTTTACTTTCAGCGGTATCAGCGTTTATTTTTCGTTGTAGGCTCTGCATTCCCTTCGGAACGACTTTTGAGCAGAAAACTTACGCTGCGCTCCCTTAGGAACGACTTTTTGTTATTTCGGAAGATCTCCTTGTAACCATACATTCTTATGCTTCGGCAACTCCGCTATTCTGTGGATAAAGTATATTTTTACTGTGGCGAAAACGAAGCTATTACAAGAAATTGAAAAACGACAAAAAACACTTAGGCTTTCAATAATTGTTCCTTATTAAAAAGAAAATGATACTGAATGTAAAAACTGCTGTCGAGGTAGGATATTTGCTAGTAAATTTGCATCGATTCTGGCAAAGTACTATTGACTGTGCGAGCTTCGGACTCTTCTCTAAAGTCCCGTTGGGGGTGGGTATGCTGACTCCCTTCTGGCTGCTGGCCTCGTTGCATTGGTGGTGGAGGAAGAGGCTGTTGCCAGGATGCCTGAGGTTGGCTTGTCGAAGCGACAGAAGCTGCAGGGTGGTTGCCTACATACTCTGGAATGTAAGGCGAATGGTACGAAGCAGTGTGCATAACTTGCTTCGGCTGACTCTGTTGGGCTGCAGCTTCTGCTATCTCCTTTTGTTTCTGGATGGTAACATGGCACATTTTGGTGGTATGGCCCTTGTCCTCACTGCAGAATAGGCAATAAATCTTCCTGGGCTGATCCCCAAATCTCCCTCCGAAGCCCCTGGCACCTCTACCCCTTGGAGCTGGAGGCCGAGGGTAGCTCTGCTGCTGCCCCGAAGCCTGGGGGAATATTGCGGCCTCTGCTGCTGGCTTCCCTTGTCATCATTCTCAGTGGAATGAATCGATCTGACATGTCTGGGATGAATTCTTCCTCCGAAGCCCCTGGCTATTTCGGAGAACCTGTAAGCTTCCTCCCTTCTCTGTCGAAAATCATTGTCAGCACGGATGTACTCATCCATCTTCTGAAGCAATTTCTCCAGAGTCTGAGGGGGCTTTCTGGCGAAGTATTGGGCTGAAGGTCCAGACCAAAGCCCCTTAATCATGGCCTCAATGACAATTCCATTGGGCACTGTTGGCGCTTGTGCCCTCAAGTGTAAGAATCTTTGGACATACGCCTGAAGATATTCTTCGTGATCTTGGGTGCACTGGAATAAAGCTTGAGCGGTGACCGGCTTCGTTTGAAACCCTTGGAAACTGGTGATCAGCATATCCTTCAACTTCTGCCATGATGTGATTGTTCCTGGCCGAAGGGAGGAGTACTAGGTTTGTGCAACATTCTTGATAGCCATAACGAAAGACTTCGCCATGACTGCAGTATTGCCACCATAGGAAGATATTGTTGCTTCGTAGCTCATCAGAAATTGCTTCGGATCTGAATGGCCGTCGTACATGGGAAGTTGAGGTGGCTTGTAGGACGGAGGCCAAGGTGTAGCCTGCAGTTCTGCTGACAGAGGAGAAGCATCATCAAAAGCAAAATTTCTATGATGGAAATTCTCATACCAGTCATCTTTGTTGAAGAAGCCCTCTTGATGAAGCTCTCTGTACTGAGGCCTTCGGTTCTGCTCATCTTGAGTAAGATGGCGAACTTCTTCAGAGGCTTCGTCTATCTGCCTTTGCAGATCAGCCAGCCTAGCCATCTTTTCCTTCTTCCTTTGCACCTGCTGATGGAGCATCTCCATATTTCTGATCTCTTGGTCCAAGTCGTCTTCCTGAGGCGTTGGACTGATGGCCTTCCTCTTTTAGTTTCGGGCCTCCCGAAGAGAGAGGGTCTCCTGGTTGGGGTCCAGCGGCTGCAAAGCGGCAGCCCCTGTTGCTGAAGCTTTCTTTGGCGGCATGACAAAGGTCTACGCTTGCAGAAGGTGTTCGAAACTCAAAAAGTGGAAGTGAGTTCACCGAAGGTGGGCGCCAATGTTGGAGACTTGTTCTCAAATGCTAAGAGTTAAGAACAAGGCAACATAAAAGTGTTAAATGTTAAAGTCCTTCGTCCCTCGAAGCATTATCTCCCTTTGGGTATAATGAATCCCGGACGAAGGTCATGAAGGACAAACCTTCATGAGCACAATAAATGATGAAGAAGGATTCATACAAGATATGAAAAAAATAAAAATAACATAAACACTTTAAATGTTATTATTAACTTATTTTAATTTGCGTTACTGTATTCACAATGACAGATTATAAATGTACCTTCGGCTCGAAGAAAAGCAGGGGTACAATCGTGACGTGAGAGCAAATGCCAAGTCAGCGTGAACAGTACGGGAGTACTGTTCATCTATTTATAGACAAGGGACGCAGCCCATGTAAAATTACATTCATGCCCTTTATATTTGTTAATAACTCTATAGTAATTCTTCGAGGTCTGATTTGCCTTTTCATCTTTAAGTCGGTTCCCCATTTCTACTGTCATGCCGAAGCTTTCCTGTGCACAGCTTCGTGATCACCTTGTCATAATCACCTTTCGTCTCGCTCAGGCTTCGTCCTGACCATGCTCTGTATGCTCATGATCCAAATCCGAAGATACCTGTTCACATATTTCACTTGGAAAACATTGTCAAATCATGTTTTTGAGGACCTTCGGAAGCCGAAGGCCCCCAACACCGTCGGATCGAGATATCGAGTTCGCCATTGAATTGCAACTGGGAACGACACCTTTTTCCAAGAGGCCCTACCGGATGCCACCCACCAAGCTAGCAGAATTGAAGAAGCGGTTGCAAGAGTTGTTGGACAAGGGATTCATCCGCCCAAGTACTTCACCTTGGGGATGTCCAGCCTTGTTCATGAAGAAGAAGGACGAGAGCTTAAGATTTTGCATAGATTACCGCCCACTCAATGTGGTGACTATCAAAACAAGTATCCTTTGCCTCGTATTGATGTTCTTTTCGACCAATTGGTTGGAGCTAAGGTGTTTTCCAAAATAGATCTTCACTCCGGCTATCATCAGATCAAGATATGAGCAAGTGATATTCCAAAGATGGCCTTCTCATCCAGATATGGGTTGTATGAATACCTGGTGATGTCTTTTGGGCTAACAAATGCGCTAGCCTACTTCATGTACCTGATGAATTCAGTCTTTATGCCTGAATTGGACAAGTTTGTAGTGGTCTTCATTGACGACATTCTGGTGTACTCGAAGAATGAAGCCGAACACGCGAAACACTTACACACAGTACTCCAACGTCTGAGGGAGCATCGCCTTTATGCTAAATTGTCTAAGTGTGATTTTTGGCTGAAGGAGATTAAATTATTGGGTCACATTATCTCTTAAGAAGGAATAGCAGTTGATCTGGATAAAGTGCAAGAGGTGATGAATTGGAAGCCACCCACCACTGTCCATCAGATTCGGAGTTTTCTAGGATCGGTCGGGTATTATCGGCGCTTCATTCTGGATTTCTCCCGAATTGCTAAGCCCATGATAGAACTGTTGAAGAAAGGAGCAAAGTTTGAGTGGGGTCAGAAATGTGAAGATGCTTTTCACACCCTGAGGAAACATCTGACCACCGCTCCTGTGTTGGCGCAGCCTAACAACAACAAGACGTTTGATGTGTATTGTGATGCCTCTGGCACTGGACTGGGTTGTGTTTTATTGCAAGACAACCGAGTCATTGCCTACGCATCAAGAGCACTCAGACCTGATGAGCAAAATTATCCTACTCATGACTTAGAGTTTGCAGCCGTGGTTCATGCATTGAAAATGTGGAGACACTACTTGATGGGAACCCACTGCAACATCTATATAGATCACAAGAGACTCAAGTACATCTTTACTTAGGCTGATCTCGACATGAGACAAAGAAGATGGCTAGAATTGATCAAGGACTATGACTTGGAAGTGCATTACCACCCCGGAAAGGCTAATGTGGTAGCAGATGCCCTAAGTCGGAAGTCACAATGCAATTTTATGGTGATGGATTCTCGCATCAATACCTTATGTGATAAGTTAAGTAAGATGAGGATCAAAGTGATTCCTTCTGGTACCTTGTCTCACATCTCCGTCGAACCAACCTTGTTAGACCAGATTATTATGGCCCAACTCGGTGACAAGGGAGTACAAATCATCAGAGAGAATCTTAACTAGAAAGTGGAGAAGTGTAAGTGCTTTCGCCAAGACAACAAGGGGATACTATGGTTCGAAGACAGATTGGTGGTTCCTAAAAATAGGGACCTCAAGAAGAAAATTTTGGATGAGGCTCACCTCTCCAAATTCTCCATGCACCCAGGAAGCACCAAGATGTACCATGATCTGAAACCCCTATATTGGTGGACCAGGATGAAAAGAGAAATAGCCAAGTATGTGTCGGAATGTGGTACATGTCAGAGGATAAAGGCAAGCCACTTAAAGTCAGCTAGTGCCTTGCAATCCCTATCAATACCTTCATGGAAATTGGATGACATCAGCATGGATTTCATCATGGTCTGCCCAACACCTCTCGACATCATGATTCAATCTAGGTCATTGTGGACCGATTACAAAAGTGGCTCATTTTCTTCCAGTGCACACCACCGATAAGGCTCATAAGTATGCAGAGTTGTACATTGACCGAATTGAGTGTTTGCATGGATTACCCTGGACAATTGTCTTTGACCGAGGAGCCCAATTCGTAGCTAGATTTTGGGAGCAATTGTAAGAGTCCTTGGGAACCAAGCTGGTAAGAAGTTCAGCTTACCACCCTAAAACTTATGGTCAGACATAAAGGGTAAATCAGATTCTTGAAGATATGCTGAGGGATTGTGTGATCGATTACGACAAAAACTGGGACAAGTGCCTCTCTTTGGCAGAGTTTGCTTATAACAACAGTTATCAATCCAGTCTAAAGATGGCACCTTTTGAAGCCCTATACGGAAGAAGGTGTCGAACACCCCTCAACTGGTCACAACCCAGTGAGAGAGAAATTTTTGGACCCGACCTAGTGTCAGAAGCTGAAACAAAGGTCAAAGTGATCAGGAAGAACCTAGTAGCTGCTCGGGCCAGGCAAAAGAGTTACCACGACAAGAGGAGGAAACCCCTACAGTTTGATGTGGGAGATTACGTATATCTAAAAGTATCACCCACGAAAGGAGTGCAAAGGTTTGGGATCAAAGGCAAGCTAGCCCCTCACTACATTAGACCTTATGAGATCATAGAAACATGTGGACCCGTGGCATACAAGTTGAAGTTACCTCCAAAGATGTCTGCCGTCCATAATATGTTCCATGTATCCCAATTGAAAAAGTGTGTTCGGTGTTACCAAGGGAGGTCATAACCGAGCCAGATGTAGAGATAGAGCCAGATCTATCATACCAAGAACACCCCTCCAAGGTTCTGGATTTCAAGGATGATCAAGAAGTATAAGATCCAATGGAGCAACCATTCATAAGAAGAGGCTACATGGGAGACTGAGGATTTTCTGCACACAAACTACCTCGATTGTCTACCTAAGGAAGTCGGTACATAACCATACCCCAGCCCCCTGCCCTCTGATTCAAAAAATAAGAAAGATGCTTTTAAAGAAAACTAAGTTAAGCTATAAGGCTAGGATAAAAAGGGCTTCCTTCTGAAGTTGCAAAGAGGATGACATTCAAAGAGCAGGTTTTCTAAAGAACCTTATAAAGCAAACCAATACCAAGAAAGCAAGATGTGACCTTTTTCCTCACCCTGGAGGACCCCGACAAGAATCTCGGGATGAGATTCCTTTAAGGGGTAGGGTTGTAACACCCCAGGTGTTACTCAAGGTTTTTCCCTTAGTACCCACATTGTGACCATTATCACATGTGGATTATATTGAGCAAAAGACACCAAATTGTGAAGCAAAAACTTAATCAAGTCTTTTTCATCTCAAGAACCATACCCTAACCACATCATGCACCTCAAAGTGAGAAAATGCTCAAACCCTAGAGTTGCCTTATTTAAGCAAATTGAGTACTAAAGGGAGATTTAGTAGAAAGGCTATGTGAAACACAAAATCATGAATTGGACCAATTAACAAAGTTGTAGTACACTTAATAATCTACAAATTATAGTAAGGAAGTTTAACCAAAAAAGTTTTGCAAAATTCTCAAACCAGCCACTCAAGTGGGGACTTCAAATAAAAATCAGGAATTCAGATTTCTGAAATCCAACCTTTCCCCAAAGATCAACCGTGTTCACCTAGTTCCAAAACTTAAAACTACATGGTTCAAATAACAAAATGGCGCCAAATTACCTTAGACACACCCTAGCGAAGTTTGGAGACAAACCCCAGCCGTTTGACATGATCTTGGCATGGATTTTCCTCGGGACAACTCCCTGCACAAGCACGAAAACCCCTCAGCTCCCACACGAAAACGACAAAGCTTAGTCGGGGGAACATAACTAACAAAGTCATCTTGCCCAAATATGCGAAGATTTGGAGCCTATGAGCGCTGGAACAGGAGCAGAAGCAAAGCGCCATGTGCTCGACCGCGGCTGACGCGGCGGTGCACGCTCGACCGCGCACCCACGCCAGAATGCGCTTGACCGCAAGCCCATGCCGAGCCACGCCCGACCGTGCGCCCGCGCTCACGCCTATAAGAGCCCGCACGGCCTCGGTCATACTCCCTCGCACGCCATCACTCCTGCCCGAGCCAGAGATCACCGGAGTTCGCCGTGGGAAGTGAGCCCCACCACCCTCCACCACCGCCAGAGCACGACCACCGTGGCCAGACCTTTCCTGGCGACCTCCACTCGATCCAGTGCCTCGGCCAACTTCCCTAGAGCCCAGTAAAGCTCCCCGAAGCGAGAAACCGAACATTACCTCACCGAAGACACTGGTCCACCCTCGCCAGAGTTGCTTCCCCCGTCGATGCGCGTGGCAAAGGCTAACCGGTAAGCCATAGTTCAATCACTCGCGCCCATGTCTTCCCTAGCACCCAATGAAGCTCACTGCACGGTTGGATTGAATCCTACCGCTATGATTAGGTTGGAACCCTCGCCGCCGACACGCTCACCCTCCTGCGCACGAGGCCCGACTAGCTCCGGCCACCACAAGCGACGAATCGACCATCGCCGTGACCGCCCTGACGTCATCGACCACCCCACCGGAGCCCTACCGCCGCCAGTAAGCTGTGCCACGACGTTTCCCCTCTCGGTTACTGTTCTGGTGAACGAAGGACTGCGGGATAGATATAGGTTAAGTCCAGGGGGTTATGCGTAATGTCAGCGACTCACACGAATAGTGTACTCAGCGCTGAATTGTGAGAGAGAAGTGAAAATAAACCCAGGGGCCTCAGCGCAAATCAGTTTTTCTTTTCCATTTTCGAATTAACTCTCATTTAATTACATCAGTAAACTTCAAAAATGCATAACTTGAGTTTTATTCAACCAAATTTGGTCAAACCAATTTTGCTAGACTCTGTGAAATATGAACTATCAAATAAAAAATATTAAACCCCATGTTCCTATACTATTTTCTAGAGTTCTGAATTAATATAGAGGACTGCCCAAAACTTAATAATGAAGAGAAAAATAGAAATGCTTCTAGACTAGGCTTGAGATAATTTATGGAGACACTGACCTTGTAGTTGCACTGTTTAAAAATAATGAACACCACAGTACACAAGGCTAAGCCAGATTTATCCAGAAAAACCTATTTCTGCCCAAACTTTAGGAAAATGAAAAAGGAAGTAGAAAATGGAAACCAGAGAGCAATAGTATTTTTCCTAGCATTATCAAGTGATAAAGTTCATAAAAAATATATGAAACCCTAGTCCAGTACTAATATGGAATTTATGATTTTATTTAGGTATTAAGAATTTAATAAAGGCAATGATTAAAAATATGAGGACACATGCAATAGTGGTAAGAAAAATGTAGTAGACCCCTGACAACTAATGCACCACTATAAAAATGGTAACCACCCCAGAATATCACAGTAAGTGGGTTAAACAAATAAAACTTGGATTTTACCAATACTTCAAATAAATCAAAAGAAAGACTAAAGTGAGAAACAGTGAGCAACCTTTTTTCCTAAATACTCATGATGTGTACTATAAGGGAAAAATACAAAAGTAAGGTAAAAATATAATGGAATACACCCCACCCCCTGCCTCATGAAAAAGATCATATATTCTAAGAAATCATACAACCCATCCCCTATAAGTAAAATTAACCAACCTTAAGAATGATTGCTCTTGCGCAAAGAAGAAGCTAGAAAAATTGGGTAATCTATTGTTTCACATTTTTCAAATGGATTAGTAGTAGAAAGCACCACTAAGCCCTAAAACTTTAGAAAATCACCATTTTTTAAACCATTAGGTATCTTTGGCTAAAACTTGGCATAGAGTCATGTTATTACACCTAGATACCAGCAAAAATAACCTTTAAGGTAGAATCCACTCCTAAATAAGAGTTGTAGTTCAAAGTACCCCATCTTCCCTAGATTTTAATTGTTTTGTATAGAGAAAACCACCCTCATTTTAGGCCTTAGTTTTTGAGACTGAATTTTGTGAACCAGGAGAAGCCACTGTAATTTTTATAGAATTTTTGGAAATTTTTAAAGCAATGTTGTAGTTCTAATCCTCTCTAAAAGCATAAGTACAAAAAGGAAAAAGAGAGAATTAGTAGAAGTGATAAATCTTACCTATAGTAACTTCAGCAAAGACCTTGTTAAGCTTTCACTAAGACATTAAAGGTTAGTGGAGTACTAAATTAATCCAACCTCCTAGACTTTGGCCACACTTGTTTCTAATCACTAAAGATACTATTAAAACCTCCAGTAGTAAGACTAAGCTTTATCTTGCTAACTTAATCATTTCACCTCGCATCCTAGTTACTAAATTTGCATATCATAGCATACATGTATCTAATTCATTGGATTCATTAGATTGCAACCTCGCTGACAAAGAGTATGTGCTCATCCCCGAGCAAGGAGTTGCCTAAGAGGAAGTCCAAGAGCCAGCTCCAGAGCCTACTACCGAGGACCTCCCTGCAGCCATAGCTTTTGAAGGCAAGCCCCGGTTTTATGCATAACAGTTTATATATGCTATTTTACTACACTTAATGTTTGTAGGTTGTAATGTGCACTTAAGTGTAGGAGTTGCGTGAAACCCTAGTTGCATGAACTTAGGATTCCTTTTTGAGATGGATACTAGTATGCTAGGTCGAGTAGCTGCTCTGCTAATTAGGGATGTCGGTAGAAGTCGAGCGATTTTTCTAGCACTCGCGCGAGGTCAGGAATTGATTGTATTCATCTTGGTAACGGGATCTAAGATGGTCTATGGACTTGGATATAGGGTGGATGCCTTGTGTATGAGACGGAAATGGAATTAAGGATTAATGTGTGGATACCTGAGTCAAGCGTTTGAACATACTAGACACATGTCAGGAAATATGGTAACCGATAAGCCTGGTACCTAATTGAACTGGCCGCAGACTTTACTCCTCACTGGACCTGAGACAGAGTCTCCCATGCTAGCTATGGTGGGTACAAGTGTGGTCGTTGCACGGCGGCAGCCAGGGACAATTGGAGCATTGTACGCCAAGGTCGTGAGCCTTGTTCTGGTTTTAGGGAATCGATGGGGATGGCTGATATGTGTGGGGATGGAGTGCCCAACATGTCATGTGTTTAGGTGTACCTTGCAAGGTTAAAACTCGATTCGAATCGTCTACTTATCGTAGCTAATGAGACTGCTTGACCCCATGTACTACATCGAGTAAAAAGTGAAATGAGGTTTTACTAGAGATAACATGTTGATTGCACTAAATGATTGTTACCATGTGTGCTTCGAGAGGAGCAAACCTAGCTTAAGTAAACATGCTAAAACTGGAAAAGCTAAAACTGTTTTTAGACTCAGCTAGTGCTTTTGGCAAACCAAACCCCTCAGCCAAACAACTTCATGGTCTATAGGTAGAGGAGTAGACTCCTCACACCGGGTAAGTCTAGATGAGTATTAGTATACTCAGCCTTGCTTGTGGCATGTTTTTTCAGGTACACTACAGGATATGGTTGATGGTGTGATTTGGCCTTCCACCCTGCCACCAGGTTAGACGGTCGAGTGGGACGCTGCCTCGGCAGGAGAGGACCAGGAGGAGTAGTGGGTTAGGCCTTGCCCTATTCCTCTGTATCATCGTTATCGATTATCCGCTGCATTATTAAGAACTTGTTATCTTTTATCAAACTCCGATTTATGTAATAACTCCACTACTTTAATTTGTGGTTTCATGTTTATTGTATTCCCTCTGAGCCTCACCATCGTGTGAGCTAATGGTACTCAATCCTTGGTAAGTGTCTCTATCGGAGAAGATCTAAAGAACTAAACAGTTTATTCCGGTTTAAGTGTGTTGCTGCCTTTAAGGGTGCGACTTGGGCACTTAAGCTAGAATAATTCGGGTGGTTTTGCCACAGTCGTCCCCTTTTCCCCTGTCGCGCTACAAGTCTTAGCTTTGGTTTGATATCACCCTTGCTTTTATAATCACTAGATATCACCTTGATGCTTATCTTAAGTCTGCTTTTTTGAATCTCCCCTTTCTATCTTAACTTGGGAGTGGTGTTCTACCCATTATGCCCTTGGTCATCCTTTTCCTAGTCGCTCACAATGCTTGCTTTAACTCCATTCTTTATGGTGCTTGTGTCCCTATCCTACATGTATTGTTCTTCTCCCCCTCTTTCGACAACCTTAGAGAGTAGTTATTCCCTTTTCAGGAAAGACCACCATCTAGTTAAAAGGAACATATAACAATGAGATCTTTGTTGTTGTATGATTGTGCTGTTTGTCTTTGTGTGATGACTGATTTGCTTCTTTGTGATGAGTGTTGATGCCTTATGGCCCTTAGTCCACAATGACATCAGTTTACTAGGTGAGTGCCATATAGTTGGGTAGTTGGGTTCTATTTTTCTATTCTCTCCCTTTAATCCGTCTATGCTTACCTCTTTTCTCTCTCTACCCTTTCCTCTTGTACCCACTCAGTTGGCAGAATCTGAGTCAAATCAAAGAATCTATGTGCGACATATGTGCCAATCTTGTTTTCTTGCTAGCCTTCTCTTGAAACACAACACCATCCTTGTTTCATGCTAGCTATCACTTCTATTCTGATATAAATGTCTAAATGTCCTTGTTTCATATTTGCCCTTTGTATATATTGTGAACCTTGTGAAACCTTGTCTCACTCTCCCTTTTTCCCCTACCTAGACGATGAATCCCAATGGAGATAAAGTGGATGATGTCAATGACAAGATTCCAGCCCCAACGGTTATGAATAAGAAGTTATGAGTCACATGGATATCTGTTGAATGGAATGAAGAACAACAAGAGGACTAGAAGAATGTTTGGGTACAAGATTAAACCACCTCAGCTGCAAGCAAAAGCCCCGAAACTCATGAATACCCAAATGGGAGAATCAAATCAAGCTCATTTGTTCAACATACAGACAACCGACCAACCATCATCTGCTGGCAATCAAGCAAAACTGACTCACAGAGAGGCCAAATCAAGAGGTGCTTGTTTCTACTGCAAGGAAGAAGGGCATTTCATTCGCCAATGCCCCAAGTAGCATCTAGACTGGCTCAAGAAGAAGGCCTCAAAGCAAAACTCAACCGATGATAATCAAGAAGTAATTGTCTTCACCCGCTCACACTACAAAGTAATTCAAACAAGCGATGAGGGCGGCAGGTTGCTGGACATAAGTGTCAAGCCGAGAAAGTGAGGAGTCTTTTTAGTTAGCAGATTTGATTATAAGGTCTTGTGAACAACCGATGAACCAATCTTGTTTTTCTTGCTAGCTTCTTCTTGAATCTCGAGGTGAGATTCCTGTTAAGGGGGTTAGATTTGTAACACCCTTAATTTGGGGGTATGAAATTTCTTTTCTAATATCCACCAAATTCAGGTGTTACCCCCTTCTTTACTTGCTTTTCTTTTCTTTTTTCTAAATAATGGAGAATTATTTTGTTTTATATTGGCATAAATCTAGTGGAATAAGCCCTAGAGGCGCTTTGGTTGTTGCATTCATGCCATTGCACGGTGTTTCTAGGTGCAAAATGTGTTTGAAGCATGTTAACATATCTTATAGAAGCTCTCGGTAAATTTTCATATTTTTTGAAATATGTTTCTATTTTCCAAAAACCAAAATCCATTTATTTGAGGTACTTAAAATGTTTTTGGAATCTCTAAAAATGTTTTTGAGTTCATTAGGTGCCAAAACATTTCTAGGAATTGTTCTGGAATTTGTGGAAGCATCTATAATATTTTGAGCACAAAATATGGATTTCTAGGCTTTTCTGAATTCTAAAAATGGTAAAATCCGAATATGAACCGAATTTTCATCTCATCTGAACCCCAACTATATATATGCTCGACTTCTCTTCATTGAGCCCGTTCCAGAGCACGAAACAGTTTCACTAGACTCAATTCCGAGCTCCCCGATTTGCTCGCCGAAGTTCGAAAGCAGTTCCAACTTTGGCGACAACTCCAGCAAGCAATTACTCCCAATCCATCCATCGTCTATAGAATCCAAGGGTACCACTATGTTCATCTCATTAAGGGCTTCGTCTGGGCGCATCTGGTTTGTCGATCGGACCTCCGAATCTCTGTCAATCGACAATTTCCTCCTTGGCTCCGGTGAGGTAGTTTCCTCAGGTGAGTTTCTCCATTCCTCTTCTCTGTTTTCTTCGATTTCTAGGGTTTGGGGTGTAGCACCTTGTCCCCTGGCCCCTGCACAGCGGCGATGGCGCGACGCCTACTTCCTCCCCCCTGCGGCCCCTAGGCCCTGCTCGCGCGGCTGATTGGGCGGTGACGACGCCCAACTACATGGCCGGCCAGCCCCGGGCTGCAGCGCCTCCCCTCCCCGCGCAGGCTTCCCCAGGCGCGACCCCAGCCCGCAGGCACGCTCACCCTACAGGGTGTGGCTGGCCCCCTGGTGGTGAGCCCCCCTCCAGCCGAGCTCGATCCCAACCCCCCATGGCGGTACCCTGCGTGGAGAAGAAGGTGGAGGGATGAAGAAGAAGACCTTTTTGCGAAAACCCCCTGGGCGAAACCAAAACACTACACACGAATTTAGTCTAGTTTAAAACAGTGATAACTTTTGTGTTTCAAACCCAATTCAATCCGTTCAAGTCGCATTAGATTCGTATTAAATTTATCTACATGTTAAAAGTATTTTCCCCTACTGTTGTGTCACAACCCAACCAAGTTATCGGGCCCATGTACACCAATCCTTACCATCAAGGCCTCGGATAGATATGTAAGTGGATCAGATAACTTACTTGGGGTGTCGAGTTTTGATGAACTCGCTCCATTCCAAGGACCATTAACGCAAAGATGAAATATTACAATAACTGATCAAGAACATAAAATTTAAAACAGGAGTTGAGCGGTAGTCTTTATAATAAGATAATATACCTTACCAAGTTAACAAGTTTACAAACCACGAAGTATTTATTATTACATGTCGAGATAGAGTTAAAGTGCTAACTTATTACATCAACTGGGAAGAAACCATCTTCCCGTTGTACACACATACTGCACACAAGTAAAAGTCACCATTATGAGTTTAACAAAACTCATACGTGTTGATAGTTTCTCCTGCAGCAACAATAGGAATAAAACCCTAAGTATGGAATTACTCAGCAAGACTGACCCAACTAAAGAAAAGACCCTCAAGGATATGCTAGTTGTTGGGAATCAAGGTAAGGCTTACCAAGTTTCAAAGACTCAGTTTTGCAGAAAAGCTTACTAATAGTGGATCCTTAAGCCAAACTTTTACTTCACAAGTTAAGTACTTTTTCCTGAATCTAGATTTGCCTAATCTAGAGCATTCACTTGTCCTATACGACCTCCATTTTAACAGCTTTAGTTTCACTTATTATCTACGATGCAGGGCAGTGATCCAGTCTTCATATCCAAGAAGTAACGGCGATCCGAATCGATTAATACTCAGCTGAGGGTCTCCAACCACACGACATATGTAGCACTTAACCCTTGCATATGTCAACTCGCCCACGGGTTTCTCTAGACCAGAACGGGTTCACGCGACCTCAGAGTACAGCACCCCACCATCCACCACTTGCCAAGTGGGCACATGTTACTCTCGCCATCTGTCCACTCCCAGTGCGTGCGAGCTGTTTTGGTATTGGTCCAACCGAGGCTAAGCTTACCCATGATGAGGCATGTGGCCAGTTAAAGGGTCCTAGATCAACAGGCCAACAATCGGAACGGTCCTTAAGCGACATAGACGGGCGACCTTTCCTGCTCAACGTCTGGTCTCATATTAAATTATTTCTGAAAACCTGGTACCTGTCAGAGGTACCCCACTAAAATGATGACGTCATCAAGGCCTTTGCTACCTTCACCATTCCAGCCCCTTTTTCGTTGTAAAAAAACATGATTCAAACATCAAAACATTTTGTTCCTTGTCTATAAGCATGCTAAGAATTTCTAGCTTTTCAAATCAGGTATCAAGGACAATAATAAAAAATTCAAGGAAGTTATGCAGCAAAGGTTTAACCATTCAACTACTACCACCTAATGCAGCATATAAGTGATGAAAGTTTTTCAAACAACAATAAGGTGGCAAATGCACTGGGCTTGCCTTGGTGAGGAGGAGAGTCGGGTTCTTCTACCAGGATATTACAATTAGCAGCAAATCCAAATGGGGCACCTTCTGGAGGACCTTCAATGACAACCTCAGTTGGAGAAGGTTCAGATGGAGGAACAGGCTCCCCTTCCACTTCTACTTCAAATTCTTCTTCAAGGTGCTCTACAAGTCAATTCGAAGTATAAGAATGCTTATGTAATGCTATGCTATGCAAACTCTCGCTTGGGGAGAGGTGGAAAGCATATATACTCTGAGTTAAGCACAAGACACTTATACTCATGTTTCTGGGTAGTATAATCTTTATCTAAAGGGATCATAATAAACTTACTTTAGACAAATCAGAGAATTCTTCAAGTTCTAGTTGACTAATTTATAATTTAACATTAAGTATGGCTCGGGTTTGATTTAACCCTAAATTCGTACCAAGGGTTAAGATTTCAAATATGTCTACTTATCTAGTTTCTGGTTCTCTAGGTAAATTAATTCCAAACAAATTCAAACTTTTACCAGAAGCTATTCTATGGTTATATAATCTTTCTAAAAATTTTCATAGTTTTTGGTGCTTTGGTTTTATTTTTAAAATTCATTTAGGCATTCCAAAGACACTTTTAAATACTCAAAAATTTAATTATTGTCATAAAAATCCTAGAAATGTTTCTAGCAGAAACTACAGAATTTTGCGGATTGAACAAAATTGGTTTCATAATTTTTACATTTTACTGTATTTTTTGTGTATTTTACAAGTTGGCAGCTAAAAGAAAAAGACAAAGTTCTATTAGCGACTGGGCTGAAACAACCCGTGCGGCCCACTAACAGCGGAGAAACTGGCCCCGTGCTGTCCGCCCTGTGCATTTTTGCGAAGAGATCTCGGCCGCCCTAATTAATTAATTAAGAGATCAAACGTTATCCTCCCCTCTCACTAACAAGCACATCGAAAACCCTAGGTTTTTCTACTTTCACAAAGTATCGCCCTTGACTGCGATTCTAACGTTCCTCGGTCGAACACCTGGAATCAATCGCATGAACTCGCCATTAGTGACCCCCTCCTCCGGTGTAACCAAGCACACAGATGCGACACCCGAACGTAACTCAAGGTTCTCCCTTGATTAATCGCACCGAGATGACCCGAGTCCCTACCGGTCATGGGGGTGGCGGGCACCAGAATTTCGACGAGGTATACCGAGGGGTTAAACATGGTAAAATTTAATCCAGTGGCATGGAAAACTTTAGTGATACAATAAGGATACGATGCTTATGTTGGCTTTACCGGATAGCAGGTGGTTCGGCCGGTCGATGTGGGAGCTACCCGTGACGGCGTTCTGGACAAACCTCACAGCATTCCGGCTAGGGCAGTATGGTAGAGTTCGAAAGGGCAACGCTATGAGAACCACTCTAACATATAGACAAAGAAACATGAACTAATGGTGTAGTATTCACCTCAGAAATTGCCGGTCACAGTGAACTGAGAGGAACAAGTGTGTGGTCACCAGTTTCAGGGTTTTCAAAGATACTAGGAGTTTGCTGGGTGGAGGGATGGTGTCAGTTGGCTATCCTGGTGCACAACAGTGATAGCAGCTGATGCTCTATCAGGTGATGGTCGAGGAGCCCAGAGATATTGACAGTACCCCTTTATGGGAGGTGAGAGTGGTGGCAAGAAGTAAAAAGGATAAACTCTATTGACCTTCACATGTTCACAGGAGGGGTGGCTTTGAGACCCCAATCAGTGCATGAACATATGCACGTGTACAACCTCACCATAACCCACACCAGCCCCATGTACAGGAGCAAGTTGAACCATGTCTTTGCACGCTAGATAGGGGGTAAAAGAAGGAGAGCTGCAGTCGCTGACATCAAAGCAAATCGGCAGCTATGTCATCTTCAAGGTACATGCCCCACACTTATCCCCTACCTGCAATCAGGGTAGTAAAAAAATATTTCCAATACTCCACTTTTGAGTCCCAAGTTAACTTAATCTACAAGCTACTTAGAATCTGCTAGAAAGGATAAGGGATCAGGATATTTTTTAGACATTTTGACAAAGGGAGACTAGAATCTGATCAGTCGACAGAAACATTAATTTCTTTCCTGCTTCCCTTCTAATTTCACATAAGGACAGACCTTGCCCATTACACCAAACTTGTTCACCAAGTATTGGTCTTCCACTTTGCTATAACACTATAGAGCTAATAATTCATAAATTTTGTGTTACATTGCCCCAAAGTCGAGCACCCTGCCCTGGTTATTTATTTTTGTTATCTGAAACCAACTCCATCTACACAGTCTGATAGGGCAAACTGGAATCACTTTCCTCCCATTTTTGTGTAGCATCAAGCCATACAGCCTATAAGAAGGTTGTTATACTTACTATGGTTTACCTACTTGCTACAGAAGGTTCTGCCAAAATTTGCATGGATTGAGTACCAAAGAGCCCCAATCTAGGTGCCACATGCAGCCATGTAGTTCTTCAGCTACAAAATAGCCCTCTGTCGCCACTATCTATCAGTCCATATGAGCATTGATCTCTTTTTTTAAAATTTTGATGTAATGCCAGGCTTAATTACCTCAGTCCCTTTATTCTTCTAGAGTTAAGCTACCCCACACCTAGGACATCTTTGCCCAAAGCCCTACAACTAATCTACAAGAACTTTCTGAAGTTGAGCCGAATTACTAAAATTTAGACTAGTACACTATTCCCCCATGTGAAAACTTCAGAAGCCTGACAGCCTATCTTTTAGCATTATTTACTCCAGTTTTTATAGAGTACCAAGTCCATCTCCCTTAAACAAAGTTGCACATTGGTAGATCCTCTACCATTCTGATATAATGATCCCAAGCTAAAACCCCATGGATTGAATAATAAAAGGGCTTCAAAGTTGGCTTAGGCACAAAAGTTCAGAACCTAGAATTATCACTAAGTCTGAAGATTCAGATTTGAGGACAGGACTTTTGGGCCAAGTTTTCTAACAGTTCCATATGGATTTAGGGCTTCAACACTTAATAAAAGTTGTTCTCCTATAGTTACTCTACAAGTTTACTATAGCAACCTTTTGCCAAAAGCCCCCAGATTAAAACATACAGGGGTCCAGAAATAGGTAAAGCAGACTGTTTTTAGTTGAACCCAAAACTGTATCAAGTTTGAAATCTACAAATTACTCCAAATTTCTCTTCAAAACTTGAAAATCTTAACACATGAAAATTGTTTGGTTTGGAAACTCTACAACTTTGGTATTTTGATTTTTGGCAAGTTATGGCTAGATCCTAGATTTCACCCTTTGGACCAAAACTGGAGTTTTTAGACTAGTTTTTCCACTCTCTATCCATTACCACATTTCATTTTGAGTTTTTCCTTGGTCCTAGTGAATGCATTCTAAGTGTGTTACAATACAAAGATGCCAATGCATATGATGCCATGCCAAGTTTTAATTTCCAGTAACACCAGGGGTGTTACATCCGTTCCCCCAAAAAGAAATCTCGTCCCGAGATTAAAGCTCGAGGCTAAGTAGTGGAAAAGGAAACACGTCACAATCTCATTTCCTTATTTCTCGTACAAGGCAGGGGGTGTGGGTGCCCTGGTAAGTTTACATTAAGTATAATTTACAATAATCTTAAGATCTACAAGACTCTAAAAATTTAGGAAACTGATTATTCAAGATCTCCTCAGATTCCCATGTAGCTTCATCTTCGGAATGCTTATTCCATTGCACTTTGTAGAATTTGATAGTCTTTATGCGGGTAACCCATTCCAATTGATCTAATATCTTAATAAGGTGCTCGGAATAAGTTAGATCCGGTTCCAGATCAACATCACAAGCTTCTACCACTTTGTCAGGCACTTGAAGGCATTTCTTATGTTGGGATACGTGAAATACATTATGTATGGCTGAAAGATGTTTAGGTAGTTTCACCTTATAAGCCATAGATCCGCATCGTGCTAATATCTCAAAAGGACCAATATAGCATGGTGCTAACTTTCCCTTAATGCCAAAATGATTTACTCCTTTCATAGGTGAAACCTTCAGATACACAAAATCGCCCACTTGGAAAAATAAGGGTCGTCTTCGCTGGTCCGAATAACGTTTGTGACGGTGTTGTGCAACCTTTAAATGGTGTTAAATAAGTTTCACTTTTTCTTGCGCCTCTTTTACTAAATCTGGCCCAAAGAAGAACCGTTCATCGGGCCCTGACTAGTTGAGTGGAGTTTGGCACCGCTGCCCATAAAGAGCCTCAAAAGGTGCCATCTGGATACTTTCTTGGTAACTATTGTTGTAGGAAAACTCAGCCAAGGGCAAGCATTCCTCCCATTTTCCAGAATAGGCTAACACACACACTCTGAACATGTCTTCCAAGATTTGGTTTACTCTTTCGGTCTGCCCACTGGTTTGTGGATGGTAGGCTGAGCTATGAATTAATTTGGTACCAAGAGACATATGCAGCCCTTCCTAGAATTTGGCCACAAACTGAGGACCACGATCTGAGATGATCGTCCTTGGTACACCATGCAAGCTTAGGATGCGTGCAATGTACAATTTGGTGTAGGAAACCACTGAATCTCTAGTCTTTACTTGTAGAAAATGTGCACCTTGGTGAAATGGTCGATAATTACCCAAATAGAATCACAACCCCTGGAAGTCTTGGATAAACCTACGATGAAATCCATACTAAAATCCTCCCATTTTCCTTCTGGAATAGGTATTGATTGCAATGGCCTAGCAGACCTTAGATGTATAGCCTTTACTCGTTGGCAAACATCACATCTCGCAACATAACGAGCAATCTCAATTTTCATCTTAGTCCACCAGAATCGTGATTTCAAGTCTCGATACATCTTGTTACTCCTAGGATGGATAGAATACCGGGAAGTATGAGATTCATCCAGTATCTGTTGCCTCAACTCAGGAACCTTTGGAACTACTAATCAGTTCTTAAACCAAAGAATACCTTTGTTATCAATGTGGAAACACATAGTAGGATCCATTGCCATACGCTCCTTGATATGAGTTATCCCAGCATCAGTCTTCTGAGCTCCCATAATTTGATCAATTAAAGTTGACTCTAATTGTAGATTAGCTAGTAGGGCAGGTTGGAACATACTCAGATTTAGTTGTTCCATTTCTTGACAAATTGTGGTCTCCAGAGGACTAGCTGATAGATAACATAAATGCTCCTTGCGACTGAGCGCATCTGCGACCATATTCGCCTTTCTAGGATTATAAAGCACTTCTAGATCATAGTCCTTAATTAACTGTAACGCCCCGAATTTTGCAGTTGAATTTTTTTTCTTTTCTTTACTCGCCAAAATTCGGACGTTACCTTTTCCTTTTCTTTTTCCCTCGCTAAACCTTGACCTTTTCCAAAGTTAGCGGGATTCGGTTTGGATTTCCCGTGTAAGAGAAAACTCTAAAGATATTTTGTGTTGTTTGATGCACCATGCTGAACCTTGCATTTTTTTGATTGTTTGAAAGTGCAAACGCATTCATCTAAAAGATCGGATTTCGAAAACGGGGAAATAATCTTTTCTTTTTTCTTTCTCTCTCTTTCTCTCTCCTTTTTCTCTCTCTCCCGCGCCGTGGGCCGACCCCGGCCGGCCCAGGCCCCTGCGCCCCCCCTCTTGGGCCTGGAAGGCCCAGCCGCCCCCCCCCCCTCTTTCCCTTATTCCCTAACCCTCTCCCTCTCCCCCTCATTTTCTCCCTCCCCACCTAAGCCGCCGCCCCTACCCCCTACCCGCCCCCTGCCCTAGGCCGCCGCGCCGCCCCCTGCCACCGGCCGCCCCTCGCCGTCGATCCCCGACGCCGGTGAGCCCCCCCTCCTCCCTCTCTCCCTCCTCCCTCTCTCCCCTCCCCTCCCCCTCCCTGCCCGGCCAAGGCCCGGCCGCCCCCTGGCCGCGCCGGCCGTCCCCCGCCCCGCCGTGGCCGCTGGCCGGCCCTCGGCCGCGCCCAGCCGGCCCCCGGCCGCCCCCTGCCCAGCCCGGCCGGCCGCTGCCGCCCCCAGCCCGCGCGCCTGGCCCCCCCGGCCGGCCCCGGCCAGCCTGTGGCCGCCCGCTCAGCCGCCCGGCCAGCGCCTGGCCGCGCCCGCGCCCCAGCCCAGGGCCGGTTCAACCGCCCCTAGGGCCGGTTCAACCGCCCCCCCCCTCTGTTTTTTTTTAATTTTTTTTATTTTATTTTATTTACTTTCTGTGTTCATAATTACTTTATTTTAGGTAGACTAATCATTGTTCATGCTATGGAAAATAGGAAGTTTAATTTAAAATTCCGTTATGCTATTGATTCACGTAGTTAATTGTTTATCCTGTGCAATGTTGATCAACTAAAAATGATTAGGTTTCCATTAGTATATATATAACAGAATTCTTTTGTTAGGAATCGATTGTAATTGATTATTAGTGCATAAATCTTAACCCCCCTGCGAGACCCTTTCCCGTTTCTTTCTAACCATAACAAATGCGATGTCAAATGTCATACTTGATGCATATTCTCTTTATTTGTTCCCTTGTATGGTGTACTGTTCTTTTGTATTAAATATGTGGATGGATGTATGTATGTTTGCGCTCGCATAGAGAACGATCCGGTCGAAGAGCCCGAGGAATTCGCAGGAGAAGCCCCTGAGCAGCAGTCGGTTGGTGAAGGCAAGTGTCCTTTGACCTATCTCTGTCCTAATCATTCTTTAATTCACCTCCCGCATTACACATTTATACTTAAGGATTGACTAGCTTTTGTTATCCATGTCCTTGTTTACCTATTTGGGTCGGATTATTACTGCTTAGTTTGATGCTATTGCTCAACTCTAATCAATGAACATGATGTGATTATCTATGATACACTGTTTTCCCTTCTTATTTACGATTATACTTGTGGCATTTAAGGGGACTCGAGCGGTTTCTCGAGTGCCTCTCCGTAAGGACCTGTTCAATGGATGACCGCCCGGGAAAACAGTGCAACCATGAGGGTGGAATGGGACGCCCTTAGCTGAATAATTAGAGGAACTGGGGTGTAGTTCGCTTAGCCGTTGTGCCGTCAATGGGGCTCGGTGTATGCGGCTCGCTCTGCCAAGGTTGATTTGTCCCTTGGGGAGGAGTGCGGTACATTTAGGAAACCTAACGGGTGGCTACAGCCCCGGGGAATCTTTGTAAAGGCTTCGTAGTGAATCCCTAGCCATTCACCTTGGGAGTGAATAAGGGTCTTGCAAGCCTGGGCTAGAGAGGGAATCACGGCTTATGGGTAAAGTGCACAACCTCTGCAGAGTGTTATGAAACTGATATATCAGCCGTGCTCACGGTTATGAGCGGCCAAGGGAGCTCCAGAGATTAGTGATACTTGATCAGAGATACTTTGGTGCAGGTGGCAATGAGATTGATGGTTCTGATTATGATTATGGTATTGGTAAGTGGTATTCTTTCCGTTTGGAAAGGATACATTGGGCTAATAACTTGGGTTAATGTTAAAACCTGGCTCTCTATTAGTAAGTAATAACCTGACCAACTAAAAGCAACTGCTTGACTTATCCCCACATAAAGCTAGTCCACTACAGCCAAACAGGATGCTTGCTGAGTATGTTGATGTGTACTCACCCTTGCTCTACACACCAAATCCCCCCCCAGGTTGTCAGCATTGCAACCACTGCTCAGGAGAAGATGAAGTTGTGGAAGGAGACTTCCAGGAGTTCCAAGACTACGACGAGTTCTAGGTGTGGGTTAGCGGCAACCCCCAGTCGGCTGCCTGTGAAGGCCGTGTTATCTACGTTTCTTTTCCGCACTTTGATTTATTGTAAGAACTATATGGACGTCTTGGACGTATGATGTAATTGACTATTATTTCCCTTTTAATACTATTTTGAGCACTGTGTGATGATGTCCATGTTATGTAACTGCTGTGTACGTGAATAACTGATCCTGGCACGTACATGGTTCGCATTCGGTTTGCCTTCCAAAACCGGGTGTGACATAAGTGGTATCAAAGCCGTGCTGACTGTAGGACCGCTAACCTAGAGTAGAATGGTCGTTCTAAGGACTATAGACCTCTGTCCCTGCCTTGACTTTGGTATCCCTTCAAAAGTTGGTCCTACTGACCAAATCTATGTTCTACTATATATTATACCTTGCTGAAAATTATGTTTTATTCTAATCCTTCATTTATTTATGGTTCATTATTTGCTGGTCATATTCATTCTGTTCTCACCCTTTTGCTTGCGATGTCTTTTGTAGATGGCTCGACTTAGACACACTGCACGAAAGTCCGTCATCCCCTTCTTACCCTCCCGCCTTGCTGAGCGTCCGCTTCGCCGTCCCGTGGCCGGACAGTCCAGCCACTTGGAGAGACTGCACCACCGCCTGCATGAGGAGCAGGAACGTCGACGACAGGAGCAGCAGGGCTCTTCCTTCTCACTCCAGCAGGAGATAGAGTCTGTGAGGAGCTGCTCTCCTGTGCTTCCCCTGGAGGCGCCCCCTGCACCACCACTGGGCGTCCCAGCTTCTGGAGTAGCTGCTGGAGGAGACCCAGACGACGGAGGTGGCGACGACAGCTCGAGCCACGACACCGACCTCGACCTCTCTAGCCATGAGCCGGAAGGATGGGTTGCTCGACCCATCACTCGCGACGCTGCTCGCGGGTGTCACTTCCACGACGCGCTCGACACCCTGCTACGTCGGGCACTTGACTGGCGTACTTGGTCTATCGAGTATCGCTGTGTGGTCTACCAGCATAGTCGCGGGGTCTACCCGGACCGCTGGGAGGCGACCTGTTTGGTGCGCCGTCCGGAGAACAGTCTCCAGGGCGCGGAGGCTTGCTCAGAGCACTATTCTATCTCTGAGCGGGACTCAGCTGAGGCAGCCATGCAGGATGCTGCACGGCGTGCGCTTTCGCACTACTGCTCGGTTCTCGGTGGGGTAGCTGACGGCCTCGACCTGAAGTATTACCCCCGCCGTCCATCTGGCAGCACAGGAGGCGTGATTGTTTCACCTACTGGTGAGGACAATCCTAGGTTGAGCAGCACAGTCAACCTAGCCGCCGTGCTAAACACGGAGCTGGACCATGCACTAGACGAGCTGAGTAGGGCTCGTGCTGAGATCGCCCTGCTGCGGGCTGAGCGAGCGGAGCGTCGTCACTTGGATGATGGTTCCCCCGCTCCCGTTGGGACTCAGCACCCGTACCGCTCACCTCGGCGTGGACTCCAGTCTTATGGCAATCCCGACTGCAAGACCAAGATCAATCTAGAACCATAGATCGTTAGAGTTGGATCTTGTAATTAATACAAAATATATATACCTAGAAGCTTCAGTCTTAGCGTTAGTCTCGGTCTTAGTTAGTCTTAGTTAGACAGGGTAGTTTGCTATATCCTGTGCATTTATGCTTGTCATGATGAACTATGTTTGGTTTGGATCTTTGTAATGATTGTCACCAGAGTGTGGGTATCCCCTGCATTTTGGTTTACATATTATGTTAATAAAGTTAGTTATATAGTTGGGAAAACCTTTATCCTACTTTCCTCTTTATCTGAGAAGCTGTGTGGTCTGTGTTGGAGATCAGTGAAGATGTTCATCTGTTCAGTGCTGTTGGAGAATTCTATACTCTTTTCTTATGCTGCAAGATTTGTCAGATCAGTTCTGATGTGTGGTTGCGTTCTGCAGATGTCAGAGAACAGGCGCAGAGGAGGAAGGCGTGCTCAGCAGGAGCAAGCCGGTCAGCAAGATGAGGCGCCCCAGCCACAGCAGCTGCCGCCCCCGCCCCCGATGTCGATCGAGCAGATGTTTCTGATGCAGACTCAGGCAGTTCAAGCCATCGGTCAGACTCTGGCCGCCATTCAGCAGCAGCAGCAGGCTCCACCCCAGCCTCAGATGCCTCAGATGCCCAGAGACAAGCGTGCTGAATTCATGAGAGGTCATCCACCAACGTTCGCTCACTCTTCTGACCCTATGGATGCTGAAGATTGGCTGCGCACTGTGGAGCGGGAGTTGCATACCGCTCAGTGTGATGACAGGGAGAAAGTCTTGTATGGTCCCCGTCTGTTGAGAGGAGCAGCCCAATCCTGGTGGGAGTCTTACCTCGCCACCCATGCCGACCCCGACACCATCACCTGGGAAGAATTCAGAGGTAGCTTTCGTCAGTACCATGTTCCCGCAGGTCTGATGACAGTGAAGAAGGAGGAATTCCTAGCCCTCAAGCAAGGGCCGATGTCTGTCAGTGAGTATCGAGACAGGTTTCTGCAATTGTCTCGCTATGCTCCCGAAGATGTCAACACTGACGCCAAGCGACAGTACCGTTTCTTGAGAGGCTTGGTTGACCCTCTGCAGTATCAGTTGATGAATCATACCTTCCCGACATTCCAGCACCTGATTGACAGAGCAATCATGACAGAAAGGAAGCGTAAGGAGATGGAGGATCGTAAGCGCAAGATCAGTGGACCCCAGCCTGGAAGCAGCAGTCGTCCTCGTTTTTCAGGCAATCAACCTCAGCAGTTCAGGCAGAACCAGCGTCCACCTCAGCAGCATCAGCAGCGTCAGCAGTATCAGCAGTTCCAAAGGCAGTATCATCAGCATCAGTACCAGAATCGTCAGAGCAATCAGTCAGGAGGAGGTCAGTTTCAGAGGCAGAATCAGCAGACACCTCGTCTTCCTGCCCCAACAAACCAGCAGAACAATCAGGCAGCACCAGCTCAGGTTGGAAACAGAGCATGTTTCCACTGTGGAGAGCAAGGCCACTGGGTGATGCAATGTCCGAAGAAGGCAGCCCAGCAGCAGTCAGGCCCCAATGCCCCAGCGAAGCAGAATGTGTCCCAGCCTGGATCAGGCAACCGCCCTCAGCAGCGCTATAATCATGGAAGATTGAACCACTTGGAGGCTGAAGCAGTTCAGGAGACTCCCGGCATGACAGTAGGTATGTTCCCAGTCGATTCCCATATTGCAGAAGTGTTATTTGATACTGGAGCAACGCATTCTTTTATTACTGCATCATGGGTGAAAGCACATAATCTTCCAATTACTACCATGTCAACCCCTATTCAAATTGACTCAGCTGGTGGTAGAATTCGAGCCGATAGCATTTGTTTGGGTGTAAGTGTGGAAATAAGGGGGATAGCGTTTCCCGCCAACCTTATAGTAATGGGTACTCAGGGAATAGATGTCATCCTAGGGATGAATTGGCTAGATAAGTATCAGGCAGTTATCAGTTGTGATAAAAGGACAATCAAGTTGGTGTCCCCACTAGGAGAGGAAGTGGTGACCGAGTTAGTCCCGCCTGAGCCGAAGAAAGGAAGTTGTTATCAGATGGCTGTCGATAGCAGTGAAGCAGACCCAATTGAGAGTATCAAGGTTGTGTCCGAATTCCCAGATGTGTTCCCCAAGGATTTACCGGGTATGCCACCAGAGCGGAAAGTTGAATTCGCTATAGAGCTTCTTCCTGGAACCGCCCCCATCTTTAAGAGAGCTTACAGAATATCTGGACCAGAGTTGGTTGAGCTTAAGAAGCAGATTGATGAGCTGTCAGATAAAGGTTACATCCGGCCAAGCACCTCGCCTTGGGCCGCCCCTGTCCTGTTTGTGGAGAAGAAAGATGGCACCAAGAGGATGTGTATCGATTATCGAGCTTTGAATGAAGTCACGATCAAGAACAAGTATCCCTTGCCCAGAATAGAAGATCTGTTCGACCAGTTGAGAGGAGCCAGTGTGTTCTCCAAGATTGATCTGAGGTCAGGTTATCATCAGCTCAGGATCCGACCTTCGGACATTCCGAAGACGGCATTCATTACCAAGTATGGTTTGTATGAGTTCACAGTGATGTCTTTTGGTTTGACCAATGCACCAGCCTTCTTTATGAACTTGATGAACAGTGTATTCATGGACTATCTCGATAAGTTTGTGGTGGTATTCATTGATGACATTCTGATTTATTCTCAAAGTGAAGAAGAGCATGCAGATCATTTGAGGATGGTATTGCAGAGATTGCGAGAGCACCAGTTGTATGCAAAGTTGAGCAAGTGTGAGTTCTGGATCAGTGAAGTCCTGTTCTTGGGTCACATAATCAACAAAGAAGGATTGGCTGTGGATCCGAAGAAAGTGGCAGACATTCTGAACTGGAAAGCGCCAACGGATGCTCGAGGAATCAAGAGCTTCATTGGAATGGCCGGATATTATCGGCGATTCATTGAAGGGTTTTCGAAAATTGCGAAACCAATGACAGCGTTGCTAGGCAACAAAGTTGAGTTCAAGTGGACCCAGAAATGTCAAGAGGCCTTTGAAGCGCTGAAAGAGAAGTTGACAACAGCGCCTGTCCTAGTCTTGCCTGATGTGCACAAGCCCTTCTCTGTGTACTATGATGCTTGTTACACAGGTTTGGGATGCGTGTTGATGCAAGAGGGAAGAGTTGTGGCTTACTCGTCCCGACAGCTGAAGGTTCATGAGAAGAATTACCCAATCCATGATCTAGAGTTGGCAGCAGTGGTTCACGCACTGAAGACATGGAGGCACTATCTGTATGGACAGAAATGCAATGTTTACACAGATCACAAGAGTCTGAAGTACATATTCACTCAGTCAGAATTGAACATGAGGCAACGAAGATGGTTAGAGTTGATCAAAGACTATGAGTTGGAGATTCATTACCATCCAGGCAAAGCAAACGTTGTGGCAGATGCTTTGAGCAGAAAGAGTCAAGTCAATCTGATGGTCGCTCGTCCGATGCCTTATGAGTTGGCCAAGGAGTTCGACAGGTTGAGTCTTGGATTTCTGAACAATTCGCGAGGAATCACAGTTGAATTGGAACCTACCTTAGAGCGAGAAATCAAAGAAGCGCAGAAGAATGATGAGAAGATCAGTGAGATTCGGCGACTGATTCTAGATGGCAGAGGCAAAGATTTTCGAGAAGATGCAGAAGGCGTGATATGGTTCAAAGACCGCTTGTGTGTTCCCAATGTCCAGTCCATTCGGGAGTTGATTCTCAAGGAAGCTCATGAGACAGCTTATTCGATTCACCCTGGCAGTGAGAAGATGTATCAGGATCTGAAGAAGAAATTCTGGTGGTATGGAATGAAGAGGGAAATCGCAGAGCATGTGGCTATGTGCGATAGTTGTCGAAGAATTAAGGCAGAGCACCAGAGACCTGCTGGATTGTTGCAACCGTTGCAGATCCCTCAGTGGAAATGGGATGAAATTGGTATGGATTTCATAGTCGGATTGCCTCGCACTCGAGCCGGCTACGATTCTATTTGGGTAGTAGTGGACCGTTTGACCAAGTCAGCCCACTTCATCCCTGTCAAGACCAGCTACAACAGTGCAGTATTGGCAGAGTTGTATATGTCTCGGATCGTTTGTCTTCATGGTGTGCCAAAGAAGATAGTGTCAGACAGAGGAACGCAGTTCACCTCTCATTTCTGGCAGCAGTTGCATGAAGCCTTGGGCACACATCTGAATTTCAGTTCAGCTTATCATCCGCAGACAGATGGCCAGACCGAAAGAACCAATCAAATTCTTGAAGACATGTTGAGAGCCTGTGCGTTGCAAGATCAGTCCGGATGGGACAAGCGATTGCCTTATGCAGAGTTTTCCTATAACAACAGTTACCAGGCCAGTTTGAAGATGTCACCATTTCAAGCGCTCTATGGAAGGAGTTGTAGAACTCCGTTGCAATGGGATCAGCCTGGAGAAAAGCAAGTGTTTGGGCCAGATATTTTGCTTGAAGCCGAAGAGAACATCAAGATGGTCCGAGAGAATCTGAAGATAGCGCAATCGAGGCAGCGAAGCTATGCAGACACAAGAAGAAGAGAGCTGAGTTTTGAAGTCGGAGACTTTGTCTATCTGAAAGTGTCACCAATCAGAGGAGTCAGAAGATTCGGAGTGAAAGGCAAGCTAGCACCCCGCTACATTGGTCCGTATCCAATTCTCTCAAAGCGTGGAGAAGTGGCTTATCAGCTCAGTTTGCCAAAGAATTTGTCAGCTGTGCACGATGTCTTTCATGTGTCTCAGTTGAAGAAGTGTTTGCGTGTGCCCGAAGAGCAGTTGCCAGTGGAAGGTCTGGAAGTCCAGGAGGACTTGACCTATATTGAGAAGCCAGCTCAGATTCTTGAGATTGCAGACAGAGTCACCCGAAGGAAGACCATCAGAATGTGCAAAGTCAGATGGAGTCACCACTCTGAGGAAGAAGCAACCTGGGAGCGTGAAGATGATTTGATGGCCAAGTACCCAGAGCTCTTTGCTAGCCAGCCCTGAATCTCGAGGGCGAGATTCTTTTAAGGGGGATAGGTTTGTAACGCCCCGAATTTTGCAGTTGAATTTTTTTTCTTTTCTTTACTCGCCAAAATTCGGGCGTTACCTTTTCCTTTTCTTTTTCCCTCGCTAAACCTTGACCTTTTCCAAAGTTAGCGGGATTCGGTTTGGATTTCCCGTGTAAGAGAAAACTCTAAAGATATTTTGTGTTGTTTGATGCACCATGCTGAACCTTGCATTTTTTTGATTGTTTGAAAGTGCAAACGCATTCATCTAAAAGATCGGATTTCGAAAACGGGGAAATAATCTTTTCTTTTTTCTTTCTCTCTCTTTCTCTCTCCTTTTTCTCTCTCTCCCGCGCCGTGGGCCGACCCCGGCCGGCCCAGGCCCCTGCGCCCCCCCTCTTGGGCCTGGAAGGCCCAGCCGCCCCCCCCCCCCCCCCTCTTTCCCTTATTCCCTAACCCTCTCCCTCTCCCCCTCATTTTCTCCCTCCCCACCTAAGCCGCCGCCCCTACCCCCTACCCGCCCCCTGCCCTAGGCCGCCGCGCCGCCCCCTGCCGCCGGCCGCCCCTCGCCGTCGATCCCCGACGCCGGTGAGCCCCCCCCCTCCTCCCTCTCTCCCTCCTCCCTCTCTCCCCTCCCCTCCCCCTCCCTGCCCGGCCAAGGCCCGGCCGCCCCCTGGCCGCGCCGGCCGTCCCCCGCCCCGCCGTGGCCGCTGGCCGGCCCTCGGCCGCGCCCAGCCGGCCCCCGGCCGCCCCCTGCCCAGCCCGGCCGGCCGCTGCCGCCCCCAGCCCGCGCGCCTGGCCCCCCCGGCCGGCCCCGGCCAGCCTGTGGCCGCCCGCTCAGCCGCCCGGCCAGCGCCTGGCCGCGCCCGCGCCCCAGCCCAGGGCCGGTTCAACCGCCCCCCCCCCCCTCTGTTTTTTTTAATTTTTTTTATTTTATTTTATTTACTTTCTGTGTTCATAATTACTTTATTTTAGGTAGACTAATCATTGTTCATGCTATGGAAAATAGGAAGTTTAATTTAAAATTCCGTTATGCTATTGATTCACGTAGTTAATTGTTTATCCTGTGCAATGTTGATCAACTAAAAATGATTAGGTTTCCATTAGTATATATATAACAGAATTCTTTTGTTAGGAATCGATTGTAATTGATTATTAGTGCATAAATCTTAACCCCCCTGCGAGACCCTTTCCCGTTTCTTTCTAACCATAACAAATGCGATGTCAAATGTCATACTTGATGCATGTTCTCTTTATTTGTTCCCTTGTATGGTGTACTGTTCTTTTGTATTAAATATGTGGATGGATGTATGTATGTTTGCGCTCGCATAGAGAACGATCCGGTCGAAGAGCCCGAGGAATTCGCAGGAGAAGCCCCTGAGCAGCAGTCGGTTGGTGAAGGCAAGTGTCCTTTGACCTATCTCTGTCCTAATCATTCTTTAATTCACCTCCCGCATTACACATTTATACTTAAGGATTGACTAGCTTTTGTTATCCATGTCCTTGTTTACCTATTTGGGTCGGATTATTACTGCTTAGTTTGATGCTATTGCTCAACTCTAATCAATGAACATGATGTGATTATCTATGATACACTGTTTTCCCTTCTTATTTACGATTATACTTGTGGCATTTAAGGGGACTCGAGCGGTTTCTCGAGTGCCTCTCCGTAAGGACCTGTTCAATGGATGACCGCCCGGGAAAACAGTGCAACCATGAGGGTGGAATGGGACGCCCTTAGCTGAATAATTAGAGGAACTGGGGTGTAGTTCGCTTAGCCGTTGTGCCGTCAATGGGGCTCGGTGTATGCGGCTCGCTCTGCCAAGGTTGATTTGTCCCTTGGGGAGGAGTGCGGTACATTTAGGAAACCTAACGGGTGGCTACAGCCCCGGGGAATCTTTGTAAAGGCTTCGTAGTGAATCCCTAGCCATTCACCTTGGGAGTGAATAAGGGTCTTGCAAGCCCGGGCTAGAGAGGGAATCACGGCTTATGGGTAAAGTGCACAACCTCTGCAGAGTGTTATGAAACTGATATATCAGCCGTGCTCACGGTTATGAGCGGCCAAGGGAGCTCCAGAGATTAGTGATACTTGATCAGAGATACTTTGGTGCAGGTGGCAATGAGATTGATGGTTCTGATTATGATTATGGTATTGGTAAGTGGTATTCTTTCCGTTTGGAAAGGATACATTGGGCTAATAACTTGGGTTAATGTTAAAACCTGGCTCTCTATTAGTAAGTAATAACCTGACCAACTAAAAGCAACTGCTTGACTTATCCCCACATAAAGCTAGTCCACTACAGCCAAACAGGATGCTTGCTGAGTATGTTGATGTGTACTCACCCTTGCTCTACACACCAAATCCCCCCCCCCCAGGTTGTCAGCATTGCAACCACTGCTCAGGAGAAGATGAAGCTGTGGAAGGAGACTTCCAGGAGTTCCAAGACTACGACGAGTTCTAGGTGTGGGTTAGCGGCAACCCCCAGTCGGCTGCCTGTGAAGGCCGTGTTATCTACGTTTCTTTTCCGCACTTTGATTTATTGTAAGAACTATATGGACGTCTCGGACGTATGATGTAATTGACTATTATTTCCCTTTTAATACTATTTTGAGCACTGTGTGATGATGTCCATGTTATGTAACTGCTGTGTACGTGAATAACTGATCCTGGCACGTACATGGTTCGCATTCGGTTTGCCTTCCAAAACCGGGTGTGACATTAACTCAAGCCACCTTCGTTGTCTCATATTTAATTCCGCTTGAGTGAAGATGTACTTGAGACTTTTATGATCTGTATAAATATGGCAAGTATTGCCTAGAAGATAATGACACCAAATTTTTAAAGCATGCACAACTGCTGCAAGCTCCAGATCATGAGTAGGATAACGTTCTTCATGAATCTTCAATTGCCGTGAAGCATATGCTATTACACGGCCTTCTTGCATTAATACACATCCAATGTTCGTACCAGAAGCATCACAATATACGTCGAAAGACTTCTCAATATCAGGTTGTGCTAACATAGGTGCTGTGGTTAGAAATTTCTTTAACTTCTCAAAGGCTTCATTACACTCTGGTGTCCAATTAAACTTCACGTTGTTCTTCAGAAGCTTGGTGATAGGCTTAGAAATTTTTGAAAAATCAGGAATCAACCGACGATAATATCCTGCCATGCTCAGGAAGCTTCGAACAAGATGAACCGTGGTAGGTGGCTTCCATTCTAGGATATCCTTCACTTTACTAGGATCCACGGCTACTCCTTTTGCTGACAAAATATGACCAAGAAATGGAACTCGATCTAACCAAAACTCACATTTACTAAATTTAGCATATAACTTATGTTCCCGACGTCGAGTCAGCACCACCCGAAGATGAGTAGCATGTTCTTCTTTACTCATGGAATAGGTCAGGATATCTTCAATGAAAACCACTACAAACTTATCCAATTCTGGCATAAATACTGAGTTCATTAAATAAGTGAAATGGGCAAGGGCGTTAGTAAGTTCGAATGACATTACCAAATACTCATACAATCCATATCTTGTCGTAAAATCCGTCTTCGGAATATCCTCCGGCCGAACCCGAATTTGATGATAACCAGAACGGAGATCAATCTTTGAAAATACATTTGCCCCAACAAGCTGGTCAAACAAAAGGTCAATTCGCGGTAGCGGATATTTGTTCTTGATAGTTACCTCGTTCAAGGGTCTATAATCAACACACATCCTTAAAGTTTGATCCTTCTTTTTCACAAAGATGGTAGGGCAACCCCAAGGTGAGGAACTGGGTCGAATAAAACCTTTTTCTAACAGATCTTGCAGTTGTGTCTTTAATTCTGCCAGCTCATTTGGGGGCATTCTATACGACCTCCGAGAAACAGGGGTTGTACCAGGTTTTAACTCAATAGAGAATTCTACATCATGTTCTGGTGGCAAACCTAGCAACTCTTCTGGAAAAACATCCGAAAATTCGCGCACCACCAGAATATTGGCTAACTCTTTAACAACTGTACTATAGACTCGTCCAGGGACTTCTTTTAGCGGGGGCAACTAAATTTGCAGTTGGCTCTCTCCTAACAAGGTATTTAATCGAATGGTCTGTTTCTTCGTATCAATAGTAACTTCATGTTGGACTAGCCAATTCATGCCTATGATCACATCTATATCTTGACCTTTCAGCACTATCAAATTAGTAGGGTAACTATGCCCAACTAATTATATTGGCACTTGGAAGGCCATTTCCTTTGTAAACAATAGACCCCCAGGTGATTGTACTGCCACACCCAATCTTGCTTCTTGAATAGAAATATTATGATGCATGGAAAAATCTTTGCTGAGAAATGTATGGGACGCACCAGTGTCAAAAAGTACTTTGGCGGGATGATGGGCAACAAGAAACGTACCCATAAGCACAGGATTTCCCTCTGGAGTCACATTCACTTGAATATAAAATACTCGCCCGAATTTTCTGTTGTCCCTTCCTTTTGCACTATTGCCAGAAGTATCTTGTTCTGATTTTGAGAATTATTTCCTGCTGGTTTCTGGAAATTTGAGTTGTTTTGGCGGGGGTAGGGGCAGTCTTTAATGAAATGCCCTGCTTTTCCACAATTATAGCAAGGATATTTGGTGCCAGTGGGAGCAGGCAAACGGGGAGCTTGATTGTTGGTAGGTAGTGATTGGCGTTGCATATTGGTGGGACGAATGTAGATAGGAGTTTTAATAGGGTAAGTGGCTGAACGATAGGGAGTGTTGTAGAGCCAGTTGTTCTGATGATTATCTTTTGATGCTTGACTGGATCCTAGGAAGATCTAATCCCAGATCCTTTCCACATCCTCTTTGCATTTTGATGCACCCGCCCCTTGTCCTCTACTGCAATCGCCACACTGACTGCTCTATTAAATGTCAAATCATAACAAGTTGACATTTTCTTCTATAGTTTAAAACTCAAACCCCGCATGAAACAATCTCGCTTTTTACCGTCAGTGTTCACATGATCAACAGCATACCGGGACAAGTGATTGAACTTCCCATGATATTGCATCACCATGTCAGGACCTTGCTTAAGCCTTAAAAATTCCTCTAGTTTCATTTGCAGGACTCCATCTGGAATATAATGTGCTCTAAAAGCTTCCTTAAATTCAGCCCAAGTAATTTGATGTCCTGCTGGTTGTACAGCCACAAAGTTTGCCCACCAAGTGCTGGCAGGTCCACGAAGTAACTGAGCTATGAACTGAGGTTTTTGCACTTCTGTACACTGGATCAACCCAAACTTTTGCTCCACCACCCAAAGCCATTCATCGGCTTCAAGTGGCTCTTCAGCTTTTATAGAAGTGGGAGGTCGGGTCTCCATGAATTCCATGTAAGAAGCATTTCTAGCATTGTTTGGAGGTACCCGAGCCCCATGTTGATTTTGGTTCTGAAGCACTTCATGCAAAACACGGGCATTATCAGTCGTCGCATTTACTAGCGCGGCAATTGCATCCGCTAGGGTTGGAGGAATTGGTGGCGGTGGGGGATTAGAGTCATCATCCACACTGCCCTGAGAAGTGTCAGCCCATCAGATAGTCGAACACGCTTAGGCATCTAAAATCAACCAAAACTCATAAATGGATGTCCACAACTAGACATATATTACAAAAAAACAAAATACATAATCTTTAGTAGTTAAAGTACCAAAAGTTCTAGCCTACTGCTGGTAATATTACAATAGAGGATGCACTCATAGATCTAGTGCCCATTCTATTCCTCTACATCAGTGTCTATTCCCGACACATTGCTACCCCCTGGAGAATTACCACCTGGTGCAACCACAGGAGCTGCTTCTTCCTCTGAGTCGGCATCCGGTTCACCCCCATCGGCTAACACAACGCCACCCTCAGCCTCTGCGGCTCCTGGTGTGTCATCGGGGTGCAGCTGGTAGTACTGTTGGTGAACTTTCTCATGCAGTACATTGGAGTAGTCTTCCAGATCATTGTAGGCCATAACTAAATCCTGAAAGCGACCCCTCAAATGATTCTCACGAGCAAACGCTGCCTCCCTAGATCGCATCGTTGCGGCTAGTTGCTCCTTCTGTTCAGCTAAATGCTTCTGAAGCTGTTTCTTTTCAGCTAGTAGCTCCAGAATATGAGCAGCGTCAAGGCCCCATTCGTTGATGGACACACTTAAATCAGCTGTAACTGTTCCACCTGCGACGGAGGTGCGCGACGGCCACTGTTTGCCTCCACCTGTGATGGAGGCGCGCGACTGCTGTTGCCGGTCTCCATAGTATGGGAGGCCAGCTGATGCTTGGGCATGCCTCGAGGTCCAACATGCATGTGAGGTGTCTGCTTGGTGGGAGCCATTCTGAAATTTTTTTAAGGAATAAAGATACAAGAAAAGATCAAGGATTAGTAGAGTTAGTCAGAAAAATGGTTAAACCCACATACATTCTGGTAACTATCTTGCGTTAGGGGGGAAAACTTTTTAATAAAACAGTGAATGTTATGATGCATGCTCCGGGTCCTATCGCCCCTCAACTACTGCCAAAATATATGGCTATCACATTCTATGGCGGTGGCAACCCTACTCTCTCCGAAATTAACTAGTCGTAATCTGTTAGGGTTTTGTTAGTGTACCTACAGAAGATTCTATTTTAACCTAAGTTGTGGATTAGTGGTTAGTACCTTCAACTAAGCCACCTATTAGTCCTTAACTTATTATAGTACTAACTGCACTTCTTACTACCAGGCATGTAATCCTAATTTAGAATTTTCCAAAAATTCATTTGAACTCAAATTCATTTAATGATAAGTTCTGACGATTATTCTATTACTTGCAAATTGTGTGAAGGGCTCCAATACCAGCTGTCACAACCCAACCAAGTTATCGGGCCCACGTACACCAATCCTTACCAACGAGGCCTCGGATAGATATGTAAGTGGATCAGATAACTTACTCAGGGTGCCGAGTTTCGATGAACTCGCTCCATTCCAAGGACCATTCACGCAAAGATGCAAATATTACAATAACCGATCAAGAACATAAACTTTAAAATAGGAGTTGTGCAGAAGTCTTTACAATAAGATAATATACCTTATCAAGTTAACAAGTTTACAAACCATGGAGTATTTATTATTACATGTCGAGATAGAGTTAAAGTGCTAACTTATTACATCAACTGCGAACAAACCATCTTCCGCAGTACACACATACTGCACACAAGTAAAAGTCACCATTATGAGTTTAAGATAACTCATACATGTTGATAGTTTCTCTTGCAGCAACAATGGGAATAAAACCCTGAGTATGGAATTACTCAGCAAGACTGACCCAACTAAAGAAAAGACCCTAAAGGATATGCTAGTTGTTGGGAATCAAGGTAAGGCTTACCAAGTTTCAAAGACTTGGTTTTGCAGAAAAGCTTACTAGTAGTGGATCCTTAAGCCAAACTTTTACTTCACAAGTTAAGTACTTTTTCCTGAATCCATATTTGCCTAATCTAGAGCATTCACTTGTTCTATACTCGCTCCATTTTAACAGCTTTAGTTTCACTTATTATCTACGATGCAGGGCAGTGATCCAGTCTTCATATCCGAGAAGCAACGGCGATCCGAATCGATTAATACTCAGCTGAGGATCTCCAACCACACGACCTATGTAGCACTTAACCCTTGCATATGTTAACTCGCCCACGGGTTTCTCAAGACCAGAACGGGTTCACATGACCCGAGAGTACAACACCCCACCATCCAGCCACTTGCCAGGTGGGCACACGTTACTCTTGCCATTTCTCCACTCCCAGTGTGTGCGAGCTATTCTGGTATTGGTCCAACCGAGGCTAAGCTTACCCATGATGAGGCATGTGGCCAGTTAAAGGGTCCTAGATCAGCAGGCCAACAATCGGAGCGGTCCTTAAGCGACACAGACGGGCGACCTTTCCTGCTCAACGTCTGGTCTCATATTAAATTATTTCTGAAAACCTAGTACCTGTCAGAGGTACCCCATTGAAATGATGAAGTCATCAAGGCCTTTGCTACCTTCACCATTCCAGCCCCTTTTTCGTTGTAAAAAATATGATTCAAACATCAAAACATTTTGTTCCTTGTCTATAAGCATGCTAAGCATTTCTAGCTTTTCAAATCAGGTATCAAGGACAATAATCAAAATATCAAGAAAGTTATGCAGCAAAGGTTTTGTTGGGACCATGCTTCATCGCTGAAGGTCCTGCAAAAAGAAACAACTGCGGCTGAAGCTGCTTGTACGTAACGACGAAGGTATCATTCGTGAAGCTTCGGGGTTATAACATATCCGAAGATGAAGGGTCGAACCGACTTAAAGATAGAATGACCTTTTTAGCCTGTAGGGGTCTGAGTCATTGTTGTAAACTTTTATGAAGGACATGATTGTAATTCCTCACAGGCTGTGTGCTATGACTATAAATAGTGAACAGTATTCCTTTACTGTTCACGCATTCCTGTAATTGCAAGAGCATCACTCGGGAATTATTGCTTGTCAAGCGAAGGTATAAGCATACCTTAACATTGTATTCAAATATTTTAAATGCAAATAATAAATATGTAAATGGTGCTATTTATTTCCAACATATTTATCTTTAATATTTTACATTTCACATCGTTTCATATTATTTTTATTACCTTCGTAATGTTATGTTTGTGACCTTCGTCCGAAGTTCATTAAACCCTTGAGGAGATAATGCTTCAGCGGACGAAGGGTATTTAATATTTAACATCTTTGTGTTGCCTTGTTCTTGATTCCTAGCATTTGAGAACAAGTCCCCAACATTGGCGCCCACCTCCGGTCAACTCACTTCTACCTTTTTCTTGAGCTAATGGCTTCGTTCAATGATCAAGCTGGAGCAGCTTCGGCTTCGAAGCTGGTACTCCCCATAACAGGCAGTTCATGCTCAGAGCCAGCTAACAAGAAGCAGAAGAAGGAGGCACAAAGAAGGGTACAGCATGTCGGGGTGCAAGGACCCTTCATCAAGTCAAGATGGTCTCACATTCCAATTACCTTCTCTCAAGAAGATCTTCAACTCAAGGACTACCCACACAATGATGCTATGGTTATCTCTTGTGTGATCAAAGGATTTCTGGTCCATAATGTTTTGGTTGATACAGGAAGTGCTGCAGATATCATATTTGCTAAGGCTTTTAGACAAATGCAAGAGCCACAAATGCAAGAGCCCGAAGACAAGATCCATGATGCCACGCACCCTCTTTGTGGCTTCGAAGGGCGGCAAATTGTAGCACTTGGGAAGATTACCATGCCGGTAACCTTTGGATTTGTCAACAACACAAGGACTAAGCAAATTGTGTTTGGCATTGTTGACATGGAGTATCCTTACAATGCTATCATTGGTCGTGGTACTCTCAATGCCTTCGAAGCAATTCTTCATCCAGCTTACCTTTGCATGAAGATACCTTCGGACCAAGGGCCCATTGCTATTCATGGAAGTCAGGAAGCTGCTAGAAGGGCCGAAGGAAATTGGACAGATTCAAAAGCAATCCATAACATAGATGGAGTTGAAGCTTGTGAGCAGTACAAGTTCAGAAGGGAAAAAGCTGCTTCAGCTGATTAGCCGAAGCCCATGCTCTTATGTGAGGATGTAGCAGAGCAGAAGGTACTACTGGGATCTCAATTGTCCGAAGAACAGGAGAAAACCTTGATAAGGTTTTTGTTCAACAATAAAGATGTCTTTGCTTGGTCAGCTAATGATCTTTGCGGAGTTAACAGGGATGTTATTGAACACTCCCTTAATGTTGATCCATCATTCAGGCCCAGGAAGCAGAGGCTTCGGAAGATGTCTAATGATAAGGCTGAAGGTGCTCGAAATGAAGTGAAAAGACTCCTCAGTGCCGGAGTTATCAGAGAGGTAGAGTACCCAGAATGGCTGGCTAACACTGTTATGGTAAAGAAGGCCAATGGTAAATGGAGGATGTGTGTCGACTTTACTGATCTCAATAAGGCTTGTCCGAAGGATGAGTTTCCATTGCCGAGGATAGATTCCTTAGTTGATGCAGCAGCTTCATCAGAGCTCATGAGTCTGTTGGATTGTTATTCAGGCTATCATCAAATCTGGATGAAGAAGGAGGATGAGCCGAAGACAAGCTTCATAACCCCTAGTGAAACATATTGTTACCTTCGGATGCCTGAAGGGCTTAAAAATGCTGGAGGAAGCTTCAGCAGAATGACAGCGAAGGTTCTCCATTCTTAGATAGGCAGGAATGTGCTAACTTATGTTGATGATATCATTGTGAAAAGCACGAAGCAAGATAATCACATTGCTGATCTGCAGGAGACCTTCGCTAATTTCAGACAGGCTGGTTTAAAGCTGAATCCAGAAAAATGTGTCTTCGGAGTGAAGAAGGGGAAATTTCTTGGTTGTCTAGTTTCAACAAAAGGAATTGAGGCTAATCCAAGCAAAATCGAAGCTATCCTTCGAATGGAACCACCAAGTACAAAGAAGGGGGCTCAAAGATTGACAGGAAGACTGGCATCTCTCAATAGATTCATATCTAGATCAGCAGAGAGAAATTTGCCATTTTTCAAAGTGCTGAAGTCAGCCGAAGTTTTTCAATGGGGACCAGTCCAGCAGAAAGCCTTCGAAGAGCTGAAGCAAAATTTGATAGATCTAACAACATTAACTCCACCAACGCCAGGGGCTCCTTTTTTATTATATGTGGCAGCTTCGCACTCAGCGGTAAGTGCAGCACTTGTTCAGGAGAAGCTTGAAGGCCAAGTCAAGAAGCAGGCCCCAATATACTTTGTATCCGAAGTCCTTAGCTTATCAAAGAAAAATTATACAGAATTGGAGAAGGTACTGTATGCTGTTTTGATGGCCCCAAGGAAGCTTCGGCATTATTTTCAAGCTTATAATATAATTGTTCCTTCTTCACAACCGTTGAAGGACATTATGAGGAACCGAGAAGCTACTGGAAGGATTGGAAAATGGGCTGCAGAGCTCAATGAATTTTGTATTGATTATGTGCATAGATCTTCGATCCAGTCCCAAGCGTTGGCAGACTTCATTGCCGACTGGACGCTAGGGGCTCTAGGAGGAAGAAACGAATAAAGATGCCGAAGCATGGACAGTGTTTTGCGATGGGTCTTGGGGAACCTTCGGAGCAGGAGCAGCTGCTGTGTTGGTTTCACCTTCCAAAGTTAAAACTTGTTATGCGGCAAGACTTGATTTCAGTTGCACAAACAATATTGCTGAGTATGAAGCTTTGCTCTTGGGTCTTCGGAAGTTAAAGGCAATGGGAATCAGAAGGGCCATTCTTAAAACTGATTCCCAAGTTATTTCTGGTCATATTGACAAGAGCTATAAGGCAAGAGATTCGAAGCTTGAAAAATATTTAGATACAGTCCGAAGGATTGAGGCTTCCTTTGAAGGATTCTCTGTTAAAAACATTCCTCATGGAGAAAATGAATATGCTGATCTATTAGCCAAGTCAGCAGCACAGGGGCTGCCTTTACCTTCGGAAGTATTTTTCGAAACAATAAAAGCACCTTCGGTCGAGCTTCTTGAAAGAGCGGTCCTCAACATATCCCCTGTCTATAGTGAAGACTGGAGAACAGAAATCATCTCTTTTCTTCAGGGTAATTTTCTTTCAGATGACGAAGCTTATAACAGGAGGATAGAAGCAAGAGCTCGACCATATGTCATTATAGAAGGGGAGTTATACAAGCGTGGGGTCTGTTCCCCGTTGCTTAAGTGTTTATCTAGAGCTGAAGGCATAGAATTGATGAAGGAAATACATGCAGGCCTGTGTGGATCTTATATTGGATCTAGGCCTTTGTTGAGAAAAGTTTTTCGCCAAGGATTTTATTGGCCAAAAGCAGCTTCAGATGCAGCGGAACTAGTGCAAAAGTGCGAAGGTTGTCAGAAATGTGAAAGAGATCAAAAACAACCTTCGTCTCTAACTCAGTTAATACAACCCACTTGGCCGTTGCAAAGGTGGGGCCTTGATTTGTTAGATCCGCTACCACTAGCACAAGGAAATTTAAGATATGTTGTAGTGGCAGTGGAATATTTTTCTAAATGGATTGAGGCAAAGCCTTTAGCCACAATAACTTCTGTCACTGTCCAAAAGTTTTTCTGGCAAAACATTGTTTGTCGCTTCGGAGTGCCAAAGGCCATTACTGTGGACAATGGAACGCAGTTTGACTCCGAAGCTTTTAAAGAGTTTTGTGACCAAATTGGCACGAGGATCCATTTTGCGTCAGTTCGACATCCAGAATCAAATGGACTAGTCGAAAGAGCTAATGGGATCATAATGACAGGAATAATGAAGTCAATTTTCAATCAGCCCAGGGGAAAGTGGCCAGAAGAATTAATCAAAGTGGTGTGGAGCCATAATACAGTAGCATCAAGATCAACAGGCTTTACGCCATTCAAACTATTGTTTGGTGACGAAGCAATAACCCCGGAAGAAGCCAAAGCAGGATCAATAAGAACAATAGCTTCGGCAAAAGGCGAAGACGAAGCTGACTGCTCTGTGGAAAAAGATGCTTTAGAGGGGATCAGGCTTCAGGCTATGGAAAACATCAATAAATACCAAGCCGAAACAATAAAATGGCGTGATTGAAAGGTTCGGTTGAAGAACATTAAGCCAGGACATTTGGTGCTTCGAAGAGTGGCCAACCCAGACACAGTAGGTAAACTACAGCTGAAGTGGGAAGGCCCTTTTTTGGTAGTATCTTCGTCAAGACCCGGTTCCTACAGATTAAAGGATATGGACGGCGACGACATCCCTAGATCGTCGAATGCGGATGAGCTTCGGCGATATTATGTTTAGCTTGATGTAATTTTTTCTATTTCTTTTTTGTGGCACCCTTTTCCTTTCCAAAGGGGGAGAAAGGTTTTTAATGGGGCCACAACATGTAATTTTCCTTATTTCAATAAGAATGATATCCCCCAAAAATGTAAATGTAAATGCAAAGGAAAAAGAAAAGCAAACAGGGAGAAGCTCAAAAGTCGTTCCTAAGGGAATGCAGAGCTTACAGCGAAAAGTCAACGCTGATTCCGCTGAAAGTAAAAGGCGAAGAAGCTCCTAAGGGACGCTTACAGCGAAAAGTCAACGCTGATTCCGCTGAAAGTAAAAGGCGAAGAAGCTCCTAAGGGAGGCTTACAGCGAAAAGTCAACGCTGATACACCGAAAAATAAACGGTGAAGCCGAAAAGTAAACGGCAGAAAGATTTGAATCATTCCCAAGGGGATGAGGGTCTATGATTATGATTTTTGAAAATGTGTCCCGATATTCATCTGCACGATACATTACATCATATCATTTGCACTCATAAACATTCATTTAGACATATAGAATCATCATCATACCACACAAAAAAGTCAGATGCTTCGGTAATGAGGAAAGACTTCGTAGAAAGAGGAAGTTTTCATGCTTCGTTGTGTACGAAAAGAAGGGAAGGTGTTTTTTGCCTTCGGCTCAAAAGGAGAAGTTTCGTCCATAGCAAAACAGATTGCACACGGGTAAAGGAGACAGAATATATTACAAGGTATGTACAAATTTACATAAGTTTTTTCCATAATGATATTACAAAGATCCCTTGAGAATTTTTTATAGGAAAGTCTATTCTAGCAACTATCAAGCTTCAGCTTCGTCATACTTCAGCTTCGTCGTCCTGCACATATTAGGGAGCAGAATAAGAAAGCTATAAATTTCAAGGAGAAGGTAAAAGTAGCAAATATAAGTTTTTTACCGGCTTAAGGTGACTTCGAGCTTCGTCACCAGCCATCCTTCGCCTGCCATTTACCCAAATCTGGGTCATAAATCTATTCCCGATGCTTCGGGCTAGGCTCGGGATATCAATCAAGTCTGTTGCTGACAAGCTAAAGTTTGGTCTATTCACAATTTTCCCATGAGTGCAGCCGGCCTTTAGAAAAGCGGCAGCTGTGCCTCGAGAAGCTACCAGGGCGCAGAAATCGGCATGCCACCCAATAACTTCGTCAAGAGCATCAACCTCGCCTTCAATATGTTCCAAGGTGCTGGGCAGGTTTTCAGCTGAAGGTGAAAATTTTTCAGAGCTGGCTTCGATAGAGTGAAATACGTCCTTCAGCCGCTGCACGCACCGGCTGCCGAAATTCAGACATTTTTCTTAGAGATCCTTCAATGATTTTTCCAAATTTGAATTTTTCTCGACTTCAGTCTTGAGACTTGCTTCAAGCTTCCCTTTTTCTTGCTCATATTTTTCTAACTTTTTGAGTAATTCATTCTTTAAGCTGTCATTTTCGGCTTGGGCTTCGGCCAAGGAGCCTTCCATAGACTGAATAATAAAGTCTTTCTTTTCTAAAGCACCTTCGTGTTCTTTAGCCATAATTTCAAGATCTTGAATGGCGAAGTCCTTCTTGTTCAGAACAGCTTCGTAGTTTTCAACTTTTTCTTCTAAATCTTTGATGATAGCTTTGTTCTTCTCCTCTTCAAGATCTTGTTGCATTTTCAGCACTTTGCTTAATAACATACTCTGCCAAAACAACCTTCGTCAGAAAAAGGCATAAAAATAACAATAATAAAATAATAATAATAATTTTACCTTAAAATTAGCATAGAGCAGGCTGCCAGCGACATGATGTCGCTGGTACCTGCAGAGGTCTGCTTCTATCTTTGGCAAGCCAACGCTTTTAGAGAGGGTTCTAACAATTTTGGCCTCGGTGCGGTTCCGAAGGCATCTTAGCTTCCCTTCGTTGACCCCACCAAATAGCATAGCCCCTGATTTATATCCGCAAGATATGGCATGTTTTTTCAACTCTTCTTTTTCCGCGTCTGTTAGCTCTTGTCCAAGCAAATCTTGAAAGTTAAAATCTCTTTCCTCCGAAATTTCACCAATTTGCTCTTTCCCCTTTTCAATTGCCGTGTTCACCGCAACCTAACAGCTTCTTCTTCTGAAATTTTCAGGAGTATATTATCAATAACCTCAAGTGTGGTTTCCAGGTTCGACTCTTTGGTGGCCCCGGCTTCGGCCCCGGTAGCTTTGGCTTCGGCGGTAGCTTCGGCTTCGCCGGTTTCAGCTTCAGTAGTTTTCAGTCCGGTAGCTTTGGCTACGGCGCCTTCGGCTTCGGCAGTCTCGGCAAAGACAATTTTTGACATCGTCGCCGGTGGCGGCGTCTGATGGATTACATCTGTCACTTGAATGATTCTCCGTTTTTTCGGCTTCGCAGAACTCTCTGCTGCCGAAGTTTTTTCGTCCTTCTGAAAAAACTTTGTCAGTTCCGGTGCTAGCAGACTTAGCTTGACAGGCAAAGTTTCAGTCATTACCTTCAAAATTTCTTCTACTTTGGCAGCAGAAGGTGTCATAGACACTTCCTCATCTCGGACCAATCTCTCTGGTTCTGGAGATGTAGGCTTCGGAGATGCAGCTTTTCTCTTTCTTGGAGCAGCTACTTTCGGTGCAAGCTTTTCATTCTTCTTTTCTGGTTGATCTTCGTCGTCTTTGGTTAAAGTGCTAGCCACTCGTTTTCTTTTCTGCCCTTCGGCACCCTTGTCTAGCCGCTCATAGTCAGGGTATTCAAAGCCTATAGCATCAAGCACTCTGTTTAGCCTTCGTTTCGGCCGGGTGCCGAACGCTGCTGTCATCAATTGATCTTCTTTTTTAGAATAATTCCCAAGAATTTCAGTACTCATTACTTCGATTGTTTCGAGCCATTCTCGGCAGGGTTCTTTAAAATATTTCTTGAACTTGTAGTGGTAGGGCAGGCGGACAAGTTCCCCCTCTTTCTTCTCTTTTTCGAGCTTCGGCATAGCCCATTCCTTCATAGTTGGAAATATTTTGAACAACAAAAATTCCTGCACAAGATCTCTAGTGCCAATGTGCTCAGCAATAGTCCTAAATTCAGCCAACGCGATTTGAGTTGGACCTTCTGGTGACATATTGCAGTGGGGTCTGGTCTCTCCGAAGATCAGTTCAAGCGGGCTCTGTACTAGCTTCTCCTTGTCATCGTCAACTTTGACGTAGAACCATTCCGATTTCTAGCCTGCCGGCCACTTGCTTCGGTAGCTGATCACAGGAAATTTTATAGTCTTCCGATAGGCAAAATTATAACAACCAAAATTTTCATGTAATCCATCCTTCCTGGCCTTAGTTTGATAATGTAGCTCGTGTACCCGACAGAAACCTTCGGCAAATGGCCCCTGGCTTCGGAGAGCCCAAATATAAACACTAAGTCTAACAATAGCATTAGGAGTTAGTTGATGAAAATAGATACCAAACTTCTTTAGCACATCGGCAATCATCCTATTTAAAGGAAATCTCAAACCAGCTTTGAGGAAACTCTTGAAAATCACTATTTCATCTTTCTGTGGCTTCGGAGTAGTTTCTTCTCCACCGAAGCGAATCATCTTTTTCTCATCTTCGCTAAAGTAGCCTGACTTTACCATCTTCGTAAGATCAGCCTTGGAGATAGTTGACTTTCCGAAGTTCAGGTGGCTAGGCTTGCTTGGTATTGCGATATTATGATCATCTTCAGAATCAGTCTCTTCAATATCTGCTTGTTCTGCTTCGGCAGCAGGGGTGTTCTCCGATGTCACCAACCCACTTCGCCTCATTGCTTCCGAAATAGGGACAGTTTCCGTAGCTTCGGCTTCGTCTCCTTCGCGCTCAGCCCTAGCAGTAGAGCGCACTCTGGCCATTTGATTTTGAATATCTTGAAAATTGCTCGAAAACTAATAACCTTTCTCCTGAAGCCCTTCTTCTGACGAAGCAGACGCTAAACTAGAGCTTCGTTCGAATGCGAGAGTCAAGCTTCGGCTATGGTTACAAATTTTGGCAGCACAACAGTGCAATAGCAATGAATGCTGTGGTAACTTCACACCTACCCGTCTGTTTATATAGTGTTGCAGGAAAGAAGGTAAATCGCCAGGATTTTTACACCGAGCAAACAGTCGCTCGCACCCGCTGAACGGTGGGCCGCAAAAACCAGAATAGTGAACCCGCATGGTGGAATCACTACGCGCTCGAAAGCTGTATCGTTTCTCGACAACGAGCTCAGGGAAGGTGTTTTTCGGACCTTCGGCTTCCTGAAGCCTAAGAGACTTTTTTCACGGGTCAAGCTCGTTACGAAAAACGATCTAGCACCGCAAAGGGGCTACTGTTGGGACCATGCTTCGTCGCCGATGGTCCTGCAGAAAGAAACAGCTGCGGCTGAATCTGCTCGTACGTAACGACGAAGGTATCATTCGTGAAGCTTTGGGGTTATAACATATCCGAAGATGGAGGGTCGAACCGACTTAAAGATAGAATGACCTTTTTAGCCTGTAGGGGTCTGAGTCATTGTTGTAAACTTTTATGAAGGACATGATTGTAATTCCTCACAGGCTGTGTCCTATGACTATAAATAGTGAACAGTATTCCTTTACTGTTCACGCATTCCTGTAATTGCAAGAGCATCACTCGGGAATTATTGCTTGTCAAGGCGAAGGTATAAGCATACCTTAAACATTGTATTCAAATATTTTAAATGCAAATAATAAATATGTAAACGGTGCTATTTATTTCCAATATATTTATCTTTAATATTTTACATTTCACATCATTTCATATTATTTTTATTACCTTCGTAATGTTATGTTTGTGACCTTCGTCCGAAGTTCATTAAACCCTTGAGGATATAATGCTTCAGCGGACGAAGGGTATTTAATATTTAACATCTTTGTGTTGCCTTGTTATTGATTCCTAGCATTTGATAACAAGTCCCCAACAGGTTTGACCATTCAACTCCTACAACCTAATGCAACATATAAGTGATAAAAGTTTTTAAAACAGTAAGGAGGTCGCAAATGCACCGGGGCTTACCTTGGTGAGGATGAGAGTCGGGTTCTTCTACCAGGATATTACAATTAGAAGCAAATCCAAATGCGGCACCTTCTGGAGGACCTTCAGTGACAACCTTAGTTGGAGAAGGTTCAGATGGAGGAACAGGCTCCCCTTCCATTTCTACTTCAAATTCTTCTTCAAGGTGCTCTACAAGTCAATTCGAAGTATATGAATGCTTATGTAATGCTATGCTATGCAAACTCTCGCTTGGGGAGAGGTGGAAAGCTTATATACTCTGAGTTAAGCACAAGACAATTATACTCATGTTTCTGGGTAGTATAATATTTATCTAAAGGGATCATAATAAACTTACTTTAGAGAAATCAGAGAATTCTTCAAGTTCTAGTTGACTAATTTATAGTTTAACATTAAGTATGGCTCAGGTTTGGTTTAACCCTAAATTCGTACCAAGGGTTAAGGTTTCAAATATGTCTACTTATCTAGTTTCGGGTTCTCTAGGCAAATTAATTCCAAACAAATTCAAACTTTTAACAGAAGCTATTCTATGGTTATATAATCTTTCTACAAATTTTCATAGTTTTTGGTGCTCTGGTTTTATTTTTAAAATTCATTTAGGCATTCCAAAGACACTTTTAAATACTCAAAAATTTAATTATTGTCGTAAAAATCCTAGAAATGTTTCTAGCAGAAACTACAGAATTTTGCGGATTGAACAAAATTGGTTTCACAATTTTTACATTTTTCTGTATTTTTTTGTGCATTTTACAAGTTGGCAGCTAAAAGAAAACGACAAAGTTCTATCAGCGACTGGGCCGAAACCAACCCGTGCGGCCCACTAACAGCGGAAAAACTGGCCCTGTGCATTTTTGCGTAGAGATCCCGGCCACCCTAATTAATTAATTAAGAGATCAAACGTTATCCTCCCCTCTCACTAGCAATCACATCGAAAACACTAGGTTTTTCTACTTTTACAAAGTATAGCCCTTGACTGCGATTCTAACGTTCCCCTGTCCAACACCTGGAATCGATCGCACGAACTCGCCATTAGTGACCCTCCTCCGGTGTAACCAAGCACACAGATGCGACACCCGAACGTAACTCAAGGTTCTCCCTTGATTAATCGCACCGAGATGACCTGAATCCCTACCGGTCATGGGGGTGGCGGGCACCGGAATTTCGACGAGGTATACCGAGGGGTTAAACATGGTAAAATTTAATCTAGTGTCATGGAAAACTTTAGTGATACAATAAGGACATGATGCTTACGTTGGCTTTACCGGAGAGGCGGTGGTTCGGCCAGTCGATGTGGGAGCTACCCGTGACGGCGTTCTGGACAAACCTCACAGCGTTCCGGCTAGGGCAGTATGGTAGAGTTCAAAAGGGCTACGCTATGAGAACCACTGTAACCTATAGACAACAAAACATGAACTAATGGTGTAGTATTCACCTCAGAAATTGCTAGTCATGGTGAACTGAGAGGAACAAGTGTGTGGTCACCAGTTTCAAGGTTTTCAAATATACTTGAAGTTTGCTGGGTGGAGGGATGGTGTCAGTTGGCTATCCTGGTGCACAATAGTGATAGCAGTTGATGCTCTATCAGGTGATGGTCGAGGAGCCCAGAGATATTGACAGTACCCCTTTATGGGAGGTGAGAGTGGTGACAAGAAGTAAAAAGGATAAACTCTATTGGCCTCCACATGTTCACAGGAGGGGTGGCTTTGAGACCCCAGTCAGTGCATGAACATATGCACGTGTACAGCCTCACCATAACCCACACCAGCCCCATGTACAGGAGCAAGTTGAACCATGTCTTTGCACGCTGGACAGGGGGTAAAAGAAGGAGAGCTGCAGTCGCTGACAGCAAAGCAAATCAGCAGCTGAGTCATCTTCAAGGAACATGCCCCACACTTATCCCCTCCCTGCACTTAGGGTAGTTAAAAAAATATTTCCAATACTCCACTTTCGAGTCCCAAGTAAACTTAATCTACAAGCTTCCCAGAATCTACTAGAAAGGATAAGGGATCAGGATATTCTTCAGACACTTTGACAAAGGGAGACTAGAATCTGATCAGTCGACTGAAACATTAATTTCTTTCCTGCTTCCCTAATGTATTGGTCTTCCACTTTGCTATAACACTACAGAGCTAATAATTCATAAATTTTGTGTTACATTGCCCTAAAGTCGAGCACCCTGCCCTGGTTATTTATTTCTGTTATCTGAAACCAACTCCATCTACACAGTCTGATAGGGCAAACTAGGAATCACTTTCCTCCCATTATTGTGTAGCATCAAGCCATACAGCCTATAAGAAGGTTGTTATACTTACTATGGTTTACCAACTTGCTACAGAAGCTTCAGCCAAAAACTGCATGGATTGAGTACCAAAGAGCCCCAATCTAGGTGCCACATGCAGCCGTGTAGTTCTTCAGCTACAGAATAGCCCTCCGTCGCCACTATCTGTCAGTCCATATGAGCATTGATCTCTTTTTTTAAAATTTTTGATGTAATGCCAGGCTTAATTACCTTAGTCCCTTGATTCTTCTAGAGTTAAGCTACCCCTCACCTAGGACATCTTTGCCCAAAGCCCTACAACTAATCTACAGAAACTTTCTGAAGTTGAGCCGGGTTACTAAAATTCAGACCAGTACACTATTCCCCATCTAAAAACATCAGAAGCCTGACAGCCTATCTTTTAGCATTATTTACTCCAGTTTTTATAGAGTACCAAGTCCATCTCCCTTAAACAAAGTTGCACATTGGTAGATCCTCTACCATTCTGACATAATGATCCCAAGCTAAAATCCAATGGACTGAATAATAAAAGGGCTTCAAAGTTGGCTTAGGCACAAAAGTTCAGAACCCAGAATTATCACTAAGTCTGAAGATTCAGATTTGAGGACAGGACTTTTGGGCCAAGTTCTCTAACAGTTCCATATGGATTTAGGGCTTCAACACTTAATAAAAGTTGTTCTCCTATAGTTACTCTACAAGTTTACTATAGCAACCTTTTGCCAAAAGCCCCCAAATTAAAACATACAGGGGTCCAGAAATAGGTAAAGCAGACTGTTTTTAGCTGAACCCAAAACTGTATCAAGTTTGAAATCTACAAATTACTCCAAATTTCTCTTCAAAACTTGAAAATCTCAAAACATGAAAATTGTTTGGTTTTGGAAACTCTACAACTTTGGTATTTTGATTTTTGGCAAGTTATGGCCAAATCCTAGATTTCACCCTTTGGACCAAAACTGGAGTTTTTGGACTAGTTTTTCCACTCTCTATCCATTACCACATTTCATTTTGAGTTTTTCCTTAGTCCTAGTGAATGCATTCTAAGTGTGTTACAATACAAAGATACCAATGCATATGATGTCATGCCAAGTTTTAATTTCCAGTAATACCAGGGGTGTTAAATGTTGCATATTTTATTTAATTTATTTAAAAGTTTGTTTAACCAAGGGCTAGAGCATCGTTTCAATTTTAAAATCTATTTTAGGAGTTTGATTTGTGCATTTATAATTAGACACCAACATGACTTAACTGAAAAACATTCTTTATTAATAATTTTTTAGATTAATCATGTTAATTATTTATTAGGTTTCGCGTAGCGTGTCGGCCCGCGCTCCATACGCCTGTTATGCGCGTACCGGGTGCATGTCACTGTGCTGTTTCGCGCACGTCACGCTTGTCGCGCGCGCTGTTCTCATGCGTTGTCACGCGCCATTCGCGCATGTCACTTGCCTTGCCGCTCATCGTTCGCGCGTTGTCGCGTGCGTTGTTTCGTGTGCCGTTCGCACGCTATTCCACGTGTTCGCGCGTCGTTCTGCACGTTGTCGTGCTGTTTTATGTGTCGTAAATTCGCCTCGCTTAGAATCTCTCGTGTTAATTACATTACTTATTTAACTGACAACTGCTAGCGTAGTAGATTCATCGAAACTAAATGGTAGATATTATTTATACTTAATCATGTCGAATTAAATGTTAAGTTCGACGTTTTTTTCCTCGTGTGACCGTAGTAGCGAGCTCTATTTCACACTATATGTTTCTATAATGTTTTATCTTGTATGGTGTATTGTTCTTAAGTATATATATATATGTTTGTTTGCTTGTGCATGTTCATCTTCGCTTCGCGTTGCGATTAGGTCGCGATTCGTTTTCCGAGCTTCGAGGAATTGACGGTCAAACTTCGGTGACCAAGTGGTCAGGTTCTTTGAGTTCTACAAAGTTGAAGACCCTGAGCATCTGTTTGTTGAAGGCAAGTGTCCTCTGACCTACTTGTGTCCTATTTACATGATAATACACTTCCCCACATTACATAATTAAAACCTAAGGACTGACTAGCTTTCTATTTACCTTATCCTTGATTACCTTTTGGGTTATTGTGGTTAGCTTCATGCTATTGCTTTACTTTAATCAATGAACATGATGAGAATATTTATGATACGCTGATGATATCTTGATTATGATGATGAGCCTGTGTTACTTTAGGGGGCTCAGGCTGTTTCCCGAGTACCTCTCCGTAAGGACCTGTTCATGGAGAGACCACCTGGGAAAACAGTGCAACCATGAGGGTGGTATAGGACGCCCTTGGCCAAGTAATTAGGGAAGTCTTGTGTTGGGTGCTGGTTTTGGTCATTGGGGACGGAGACATCTCTTATGGCTCGTATATTCTCGCTCAGGGGTTTAGGTACGGGCATTGTCCCGCGACATTTTCCTGAGGGCGGAGGGTATAGGTTTGGGTACGTCAAATGGTCTCTATGCAGTGGTCATTTCCAACATTCGCATAGTGAGGACCCTAGGGAAAAGCCACATAGTGAAACCTTGCATACTCACCTTGGAAGTGTTTGAGGGTCCGTACAACCTAAGGCAAAAGGGATCACGGCTCATGGGAAAAGTGTGCAACCTCTGCAGAGTGTTATGAAACTGATATATTAGTCATGCTCATGGTTAAGAGCGGCCTTGGGATCCTCTTTGATTAGAGATACAAATGATCTGAGATACAATGGTTCTATTGATGGTTTTGGTTACGATGATGATAATGATGTTCCTCAATGAGAAAATGTTTCACGGGTTGGTTATTGCTAAAAATTGGCTTCTACTAATAACAAATACCTGACGAACTAACAGCAACTGCTTTGTCCCTAACCCCACATAAAGCTAGTCCACCTTAGCCAAACGGGACATTTGCTGAGTACGTTGATGTGTACTCACCCTTGCTTTCAAAAAACACTAGGTTTCTTTGGTGCAACCTATGCTCAGGTAAAGAGGAAGAAGAAAGCATTGAGGTGGATATCCATGAGTTCTATAACTTCGATGAGTTCGAGGATTAGGCTAGCGACCTCCCCCAGTGGGCTGCCTGTGGTGGGTTTGTTTACGTTGGCTATGTTTCTATTATGTGCACTTTGATTTATATTATGTAAACGACTCTAGTCTTTAATGTTATTACTTATTCTTTATTGTTTTTCGAAGCATTGTGCTATGATGAGTCATTTATGTAATCGATGTGTACGTGAATTTTTGATCCTGGCACATACATGGTTCGCATTTGGTTTACCTTCAAAACCAGGTGTGACAAGGTCCTTACGGAGAGGTACTAAGGAAACAACCTAAGTCCCCTAATGTATCACAGTTCATCATTGTTGGAGACTTGTTCTTAAATGCTATGAGTTAAGAACAAGGCAACACAAAATGTTAATGGTTAAGGTCCTTCGTCCTTCGAAGCATTATCTCCCGTGGGATATAATGATCTTCAGACGAAGGTCATGAAGGACATGCCTTCCTCATCGCAGTATATATATTAATGAAAGAAGAAGAATATAAAACATGAGAAATGACATGAACAACCATATGACATCATTAATATATCTTTTTTATATCATCATTAATGAACATGAACAATGTTGAATTACATTTGTACCTTCGGCTTGACATAAGGCAAAAGTCCAAGCGTGACGCACGAATGAATACAAGTCAGCATGAACAGTATGGTGTTACTGTTGATCTATTTATAGACACAGGATGTAGCCTGTATAAAATTACATCCACGCCCTTCATGTTCACTATTGACTTAAGGACAATCTATCGAGGGCTAAATAGCCTTTTCCTCCTTAAGTCGGTTCCTTTTTCCTGCTGCTAAGCCGAAGCTTCCTTGCACACAGCTTCGGAGCTAGCTGAACCTTCGTCCTGACCATGCTTTTCATATTATGTATAGCTTCGTTCTATGTTCGAAGGTTCCTACACAAATATTATACTTGGGAAACATTGTTAATCATGTTTTTGAGGACCTTTGGAAGACAAAGTTCCCCAACAGTAGCCCCTCGCAGTATTAATTTGTTGTAATAACGAATTTAGACTGCGAAGTGAACGAAGGCCTTAAGCCGAAGGTCCGAAAAAACACCTTCCCTTTGCTAGAATAGCAACAGTCAATGACAAACGGGGTCCACCAGTTTGCAAAGCATTGGGCGTATAAATATGAACCATATCGGCAGTATTTGTTACGCCATTTATGCCGTTTGCGTTATTTTCTCAACTTTTAGCTTTTGTTCACTAGCTCTTGCCTGATTTTTGAGTTTTTAGAGCTTCGGTTTAAAGTCACTTTTGCTCCAAATTCTGAAAAGTAGAAGATGAGTGGAGAGAAGAAGATGACTGAAGAGAAGAAAGCGATCGAGGAGACGAAGCTGACTGAGGAAAGGAAAATGACTGAGGAAGAGAAGCTTTATGAAAAGAAAAAAGCTGCAGATCCTTTTATTTCTGGGTTTATTGAGTCCATGGCAAAAACAAATACAGAGAAGATTACTAAGGAGATCATGGAGGGTTTGTCTAAAGATTCTGATGACAGTGATAGCTATGACATGGAAAGTGGTGATGAAGACTCTAAGGATCGGTCGTGGCGCCCAAGCCATACTATCTTTGGAAAATCGATTATCAAGCAGAGTCACGTTGATGCCATGAGACGAAGATACTTTCGCGATATGACTATTGTGAGGGTTGGAGGGGACAGCGCTGCTCCTATTCCTTATGCAAATGAGGTGGTTATCTATCGAAGCTTTTTGAAAGCAGGGCTTCGGTTTCCATTGAGCAGGTTCTTGGTTGAAGTGCTGAAGATGTTTCAAATCTTTCTCCATCAACTTACCTCTGAATCTATAATCAGAATGGGTTTATTTGTTTGGGCTATAAGAAGTCAAGGATTAAAACCAAGCGCGAAGTGTTTTTGCAGCATGCATGAACTTCTGTACGAGACGAAGGCCACAGGGAAAGAGCAGTATCACAACAACTTTGGTTGTTACGGATTCATTGCCCGATCCAATGCAAGCCATCCAGTTCTCACATTCTAAAAGAGATGGCCTGGGGCCTAGATGGAAGAATGGTTTTATGTCAAGAATGATCTGATTGAAAGAGAAGATGTTAAAGAAATCATCCAACGCCCTGTCTAGTTGCGTTTTGGCCTTCGGAGGCCGAAGGTGGCAATGGATCAGAATGATGAAGCATGTCAAAAGGCTTTTAGCAATGTATGTACCTTCATTGGCACAAGGGATATAGTTCAAGAGCACATAGCGTACAGAATATGGCCACTTGTGGAAAATTGGGATATGCTGAAGGATACTACTGCCGATTCAACTGAAGATGGGTTGGTTCGATTAAAATATACCTTTAGGTTCAGAGACTGGTTTGATGAGCCAAATGATGATTGGCTGAAAAGTATTGAGGCTATCAGCGACGAACTACTTGGAGTATATAGCAAGGCTGAAGATGACGCCTTGTCCACAGCCTTCGGGGGCCGAGGGAAGAAAAGATTAAACAGAGTATTTGATGTCATTGGCTTCGTATACCCTGACTATCACTACCTGCTGCAAAGGCAAGGGAAGAAAAGGAAAACTATCGCTTCGGCCGCTACTGCTGTGCCAAAAGGCAAAAAGTTGAAGGTCTTGACCCACCCGCCGCGATACATTGAACCGGCCAATGTGCTTGAACTTGGCGAAGGGCCCTCTTCAGCTGCCGAAGCAAGACAAACTGCTTCGATTATGCAGAGCGTTGAAGAGCCGACTGTAGTGCCAAAGGTGCCTGCAGTCGGGCCAACCGAAGCTAAAGATAGTAAGGCCGAAGAGCCATAGGTGGAGAAAGTGGTAAAAGTGCCAGAAATCCTGAGCCCACCAGCAGAGGCAGATCTGCCAAAGGTGCAAAAAGCTCCTGCTGCAACTCCCAAGAGGAGGAGGATGGCCAGCGTACTAGACGCTGTTATAGAGACCATGAAGGCCTTGACTCCTGCTCCTACCAAGAAAATCGCCAAAGCTACAAAAGTTTAGGCCGAAGCTTGGCCTTCAGTGTCCACCAAAACGAAGCCTGCCGCACCCGAGGACAAAACAGCAGGGCAAATTGTATCAGAAAAAACCAAAGCTCCTGTTCTCGAAACTCCAGTCGAAGATATTGACTACATCATTCGACATGCTTCAAGGAAGAATTTATCTGAAAAAGAAATAGTAGAAGCCAGACACTAGCCTAAAGATTAAAATATCCGAAGGGGGCCTTAGTGTTTAATGGCAGTAACGAAGATGACTTCCTATACTGCCTCCCGGACAACAAAGAAATATCCGTTTGCCGGGAGATAGCTAAAAGTATGGGATTTCCAAAGCTGGAAGATGGCCTTTCGGTTATGTCGAAGGATGACCTCGCTGATAGCCTCGTGTACAACAGTATAAAGGTATAAAAGTTAGCTTTGAAATTGGAAAATAAAATATGTTAATGTTATACTAATTTTTTTTCTTTGCTGGGCTTAATTCTTAGTAATGCCTTGAGGGCACAGAAGAGTGCTGAAGACGAAAGTTGCACAATGGCTCTTAACAATCTTCGGTCTAAGGTGATTGAACTGAGAAATGAAGGTCTATAAAAAGACAAAATTTTAATTTCACTAGTGAACAAAGTAAAGGAAGTCGAGGCTAATTACAAAGCTCAGGCCGAAGCCCAGAAAACTGAAATTGAAGACCTTCAGAGACAGCTGGCCGAAGCTAAAGAAAACTGTGCGCTTGCACAGGCTAATCAAGAAATCAGTGAATATTGGAAAATTAGGCTAGAGAAAAATGTTGAAGAACTTCGCGAATCCAAGGAAAGGTGCTTTGAAAAATCCTTGGATTGCATAAAGAAGTTAAAAACTAGCTTCACCAAAGTGGGCGCCTATTCTGCTGAAGAAAACTTCATACGAGGCGACCCCGAAGGCGTTGTTGAGTGGATAAGTGGAGAAGCCGAAGCCTTCAAAGAAATTTTAAGTGACCGCAGGAATATTTGCGCGTTTTCCGGTGCACGAGGGATTTCAGCTATCCTGGAGAAGGGCGGATGTGATCATGATAAGGCCATGGCCCAGGCCGAAGCTGCCTTCTCCGTAGATGATACGAAGGATCCTTCAGCCGAAGCAACTTTAATGGACAGGAAATTTTATAACGATGTCTGGGTGAATGGTGGCCGAGAGCTGGCCCATGAGATTATTAAAAAGAGTGAAAAAGACACCCACAATGCCCGGGCAGAAGCAAAGCGAGCTGAAGAAGCTGCAAAACGCGAAAGGCGTATTGGTACTGTTTCTTGATTATTTAGCTTCGGAACTTGTTTTATGGCTTCGAACTAAATGTGTTAACCTATTTCAGCTAAACTATCCTCGCCACCGGAACCGTACGATCACCTAGCTGATCCAGAGATGAAGGAATCATTGGATATCATAAGCATGGCTGAATCCATTATCGATGAAATCGTCGACAAATTACTGAACGAGATTGCAGAAAAAGTCCTCGGAGAGGAATAGGTTTTATTGTAATAATCATTTTGAGAAGCTTGATGTATAAAACTAATAAAGGAAGATTAGACCTCTTTTTGTAATGAAACTGTGTAACATTTGATGTATGCGACATTGAATCGAATATGTAAATTATTGCAATTTATTTCTTTGCGATGCATGAAATTTACTCACATACCATTTTTGAGCCTTCGGCGAAAAAACACCTTCCCTTCTTTTCATGCTTTGTAAAGAAAAAGATCCCTTCTTATGATAAGGCTAGTACAACTGTATTTCCCGAAGCTTACTTCGTGCCTTAGCACATTCTCATTTTGACGAAGCATTTGCCGAAGATTGGCTTCGTATTCAATCCTTGTGCCGGTAATGCAATATGATGTATGATGTAATGCTATGCAAAATGATGTGATGATATGATGCAAAATGATGAGGATGCCGAAGACACACACCCACACATCCACACTGGAACACACAAGCTCTGTATCCCCTTAGGAACGACTTTTGAGCTTCTTCACCTTCTATTTCGGTGATATAAGTTCTGCATCCCCTTAGGAACATCTTTTGAACTTATTCGCCTTCTATTTCGGCGGTATAAGTTCTGCATCCCCTTATGAACGACTTTTGAACTTCTTCGCTTTATATTTTGGTGGTATTTGCCTCTGCATTCCCTTTGGAACGACTTCTGAGCAGAAAACTTACGCTGTGCTCCCTTAGGAACGACTTTTGTAGCTTCGTGAATTTTGGCTCTACCTTCCCTTAGGAATGACTTTCGAGCAAGGCCTACACTACGCTCCCTTAGGAATGACTTTTTGTAGCTTCATGAATTTTTGGCTCTGCATTCCTTTAGGAACGACTTCCGAGCTTCGTAAATCTGTGAAAAAGATATATTTCATTCTGGTAAAGATAGAATCATTGAAGAAATTAAAACTAAGTTTTCATTGCTTGTTCCTTACACAGAAAGCAAAAATGGCATAGAAAATAAAAGTATTTCAGAAGTAGGATATTGCTCAATATATGTGCTTTGATTCTGGTACAGTGCTGTTGATTGTACGAGCTTTGGACTCCTCTCTGAAGTCACATTGTTGTTGGGAGTGCTGGCGCCCTTCTGGCTGCTGGCTTCGGGTATAAGCAGGTTGCAATGGTGGTGGCGGTGGAAGTTGAGACCAGGATGCTTGTGAATGGCTTGTCGAAGCAATAGAAGCTGCAGGTTGATTGCCCACATATTCTGGTATGTAAGGAGAGTGGCACGAAGCAGTATGTAGGACCTGCTTCAGCTAATTCTGTCGGGCTTCTGCTTCAGCAATTTCTTTTTGCTTCTGAATGGTGATCTGACATGTTCTTGTAGTGTGGCCCTTGTCCTCACCACAGAATAAGCAATAGATTTTCCTGAGTTGATCCCCATATCTTCCTCCGAAGCCCCTGCCGCCTCGGCCCCTTTGAGCTGGTGGTCTGAAGGAGCTTTGCTGCTGTCCTGAAGACTGCGAGCTATGCTGTGTCCTCTAAAATTGGCCTCCTTTGTCATCGTTCTGACTAGAGCTGTGGATTGATCTGACATGCCTAGGGTGGATTCTTCCTCCGAAGCCCCTAGTCATCTTAGAAAATCTGTAAGCTTCTTCCCTTCTTTGGCGGAAGTCATTGTCGGCCCAGATGTACTCATCCATTTTCTGAAGCAACTTCTCCAGAGTCTGGGGGGTTTCTGGCAAAGTAATTAGCCGTAGGCCCTGGCTGAAGACCCTTGATCATGGCCTCAATGACGATTTCATTAGGCACCATAGGCGCTTGTGCTCTCAGGCGCAAGAACCTTCGGACATATGCCTGAAGGTACTCCTCATGGTCTTGAGTGCACTGGAACAAAGCCTGAGCAGTGACTGGCTTCGTCTGAAACCCTTGAAAGCTGGTAACCAGCATGTCCTTAAGCTTCTGCCATGACGTGATTGTCCCTGGTCGAAGAGAAGAGTACTATGTCTGAGCCACACTTCGGACTGCCATGACTACGGTATTGCCCCCATACGAAGATATAGTTGCTTTGTAACTCATTAGGAACTGCTTCGGATCAGAGTACCCATCATACATGGGGAGCTGAGGTGGTTTGTATGATGAGGGCCATGGGGTTGCCTGCAGTTCTGCTGATAGAGGAGAAGCATCATCAAAAGCAAAATTTCCATGATGGAAATCATCATACCAATCATCGTCATTGTAGGAATTGTCTTGACGAAGCTCTCTTTGTGGAGGTCTTTGGTTCTGGTCATCTTGAGTGAGATGACATATTCCTTCTGCAGCTTCATTGATCTTCTTCTGTTGATTCAGAAAGACGAAGCATCTTCTCTCTTCCTTTCAACCTGCTGATGGATTGCTTCGAGATACCTTATCTCTTGGTCCAACTCCTCCTCCTGGGGTGTCGGACTTGTAGCCTTCCTCTTTTGAGTTCGAGCTTTGCGCAATGTGTCCTGGTTGATGTCAAGTGGCTACAGTGCAGCCCTTAGCCCTGAAGAAGTTTTCTTCGGTGGCATGACGAAGGTCACAACTTGTCGAAGGTGGTTGATTGAGTTCACCGAAGGTGGGCGCCAATGTTGGGGACTTGTTCTTAAATGCTATGAGTTAAGAACAAGGCAACACAAAATGTTAATGGTTAAGGTCCTTCGTCCTTCGAAGCATTATCTCCCTTGGATATAATGATCTTCAGACGAAGGTCATGAAGGACGTGCCTTCCTCATTGCAGTACATATATTAATGAAAGAAGAAGCATATTAAACATGAGAAATGACATGAACAACCATATGACATCATTAATATATCTTTTTTATATCATCATTAATGAACATGAACAATGTTGAATTACATTTGTACCTTCGGCTTGATAGAAGGCAAAAGTCCAAGCGTGACGCACAAATGAATACAAGTTAGCGTGAACAGTACAGTGTTACTGTTCATCTATTTATAGACACAGGACGCAGCCTGTGTAAAATTACATCCATGCCCTTCATGTTCACTATTGACTTAAGAACAATCTATCGAGGGCTAAATAGCCTTTTCCTCCTTAAGTCAGTTCCTTTTCCTGCTGCTAAGCTGAAGCTTCCTTGCGCACAGCTTCGGAGCTAGCTGAACCTTTGTCCTGTACTCCTGACCATGCTTTTCATATTATGTATAGCTTCATTCTATGTCTGAAGGTTCCTGCACAAATATTATACTTGGAAAACATTGTTAATCTTATTTTTGAGGACCTTCGGAAGACAAAGGCCCCTAACAATCATCATTATCAAGATAACATCATTGTATCATAAATGTTCTCATCATGTTCATTGATTAAAGTAAAGCAGTAGCATAATACTAATCATAGTAACCAATTTCCAAAGGGTAAGAAAACAGAATACTAGTCAATCCTTAGGTTGTTCATGGTATGCGGGATAGTGAATTATAAAGTAAATGGGACATAATGGGTTAGAGGACACTTTCCTTCACCAAACAGATGCTCAGGGTTTTCAATCTCATAGAACTCGAAGAGCTAGATTACTTGGTCGCTAACGCTTGATCTTTGATTCTTTGAGGCTCAGGAACGGATCGCAATCTATTCGTGACGCACAACGAATATAAATAGGTACACGTAAACATATACTTGCATAAGAACATTACACCATTCAAAGAAAAACATAATAAAACATGCAAAAATAGAGCTCGCTACTATGGTCACGCGACGAAAAGAAACGTGACAGTCGGAGCTACGGTCGAGAAGTTATCACGTTTACAGTCGAGGCAAGGCGCGCGACACACGCGAACGACGCGTGACAACGTGTGCGAACCGCACGCGACAACGCGGGCGAACAACACGCGTGACACTCGCGAACGACACACGACGACGCGCACGAAATAGCATCGCGGCATGCGCGCGGTACGCGCATGGCACGCAGACCGACACGATATGCGAAACTAATAAGTAAATAATATGATTAAACTAACCAATTTTTAATAATAATAGTTTAGTTAACATTAACTGCGCTGATATTGATTTATAAATGCGCAATTCGGAATTATAAATTAGATTTAAATAAAACTCATTCTATTAACCTTCGGTTAAAAAAGTTTAAATAAATTAAATAAAATATGCAACAATAGGGAAATATACATCTAACATGTAGATAATTTTAATACGAATCTAACGCAACTAGAACGGATTGAATCAGGTTTAAAACACAAAAGTTATGAATATTTTAAACTAGACTAAATTCCTACGTACGGTTTTGGAAATCTGACAAGGGCATTTTCGCAAATAAGTCATCTTCTTCCTCAGCTCTCTCTCTCATGCTGGGAACTTCCATGGTCATGGGGCACCTCAGGCCGCGCCGCAGGGGAGGGGAACGCCGGCCGCGGTCGCACACGAGAGGAGGGGCGCGCCGGCCGCGCCGGTCGCGCCAGTCCCTGTGCCGCCGCCGCCGCACCGGGGAGGGGGAGGGAAGCCGCGCCAGGGAGAAAGGGCATGGGGATGGGCGCCACCACCAGGGAAGAAGAGGGAAGGGAGAGGGAGCCCATTCATAGACGGGAAAAGGAAGAAACGATGAAACCTTAGGTGCAACAATGGAGGTTTCTCACCAGGGAAGAAGACCCTCGCCGGAGCCGAGGAGGAAACCGCCGATTAACGGAGATACAGAGGTTCGATCGATGAACCAGACGCGCCCAGATGAAGCCCTCGATGAGATGATCGTAGTGGTATCCTCGGATTTTGCAGTCGACGCACGGATTGAGAGTAATTGCTCGCCGGAGTTGGAACCGCTTCCAAACTTCGGTGAGCAATTCCGGGAGCTAGGAATTGAATCTGAGAAAACGATTTCGTGCTCTGGGTCATGGTCAACGAGGAGAAGCCAGGCATATATATAGTTGCGGTTCGGACGATGTGAAAATTTGGGTCAAATTCGGATTTTAGTATTTATAAAATTCAGAAAAGCATAGAAATTCATATTTTGTGCTCAAAATATTATAGATGATTCCAAAAATTTCAGAAAAATTCCTATAAATATTTTGGTACCAAATGAACTCAAAAAACATACTTATAGTTTCAAAAAACATTTTTAAGTACCTTAAATAAATAGATTTTGGTTTCCGGCAAATAGAAAAATACTCCGAAAAATATGAAAATCAACCAAGAGCTTATATAGGATATACTAACATGTTTCGAACACATTTTGCACTTAGAAACTTCGTGCAATCGGCATTAATGCAACAACCAAAGCGCCTCTAGGGCTTATTCCACTAGGTTTATGCCAATATAAAACAAATTAATTCTCCATTTTTAGGAAAAAGGGACAGAAAGCAAAGAAATGAGAGAATAACACCTGAATTTGGTGGATATTAGAAAAGAAATTTTATACCCCCAAATTAAGGGTGTTACACCTGGAATCATAGGATGAAAAGGCGATGCTTGATGCATCTCCTTTCGAGTCGTTTTATTCGGCCGTTTTGTTTTAGCGAGTGACTAGGGTTTATTTGTTGGCCGATCGCGTAGAACGGCCTTCTTGCAGCATATTTAACGAGTAATTGATCAAAAGTAGGGCTAGCTTTGACCAAACGACCATGTGTGTATCTTTGCTTTGCCCTTATGTCCCCTTTTTATTTTTTGTGAAGGCGGATGCCCTAGGTATGGGCAGACTATCCGGTTGAATCAGTCGGATCGTCTGTCCGAGTACCGGACCGTCTGCGCGTAGGTGTCGGACTGTCCATGATGCTCGGGTCAAGCTGTCGTGCTCGGCAACTCAATTGAACATGTCCCCCGACGCCTTTGGACTTGTTAGTCTTCTTGTCCGGAGCCTTCTGAGCAATCCCTCCTTGTGATATGTTTGACGTGCGAGGATCACCAATGATAATGCTTTCGCCCTTGCCTTTATCAGCCATTTTTCTTGTGGGTTCTATTGTATTGACAGGAAATGGTTGTGTGTCCATTTGTATCTCCTGAAAAACCAACCGGACCTTATTTATGGCTGATTGTATCTGTCGATGAAAAACATTACAATCATTGGTGACATGGGAAAAAGAATTATGCCACTTGCAATAAGCACGTCTCTTTAATTCATCCATAGTAGGAACAATATGTGTTACTTTAATGTTGCCATTTTTTAGTATTTCATCAAATATTTTATTGTATTTGGCAACATTAAAAGTAATTTTAGCCTCTTCTTGTCGATTCTTTTGAATCGACTGTAATGAAGAACATGCAGAAGATTTGGCCTTTGTTGTCCAAACAAGCTCAGCGGTATATACATATGCGGGTTCATTATCTGAACTTTCACGTTCTACTAGATGCATAGTACGGGTGGTCGATTTTAATATCTCTTTAAATCGGCTTTCACAGGCCAAAGCCCACTAATTTAGCTAAGATATTGAAAAGAACTGAGTGTCATCTAATTTGTCTCTTAAGTAGGATAGCAACCCATTAAAAGATAGCCCTATTAGCTCTTTGTCCGCGACATGGATTCGAAAACATCAGTTTCCAGTGTCCCGAAATCTACAGATATAATCATTAACCGAATCTTCGCGTCCCTGTCAGACTGAGCCTAAATCAGCCAACCCTAATTCATATTCCCCGAAAAAGAAATGCTCATGAAATTTACTCTCTAACCCATTGCACGAATTAATGGAATTAGGAGGCAAGGCGGCGTACCATGCAAAAGTAGTACCAATAAGGGATAAAGAAAATAAATGAACACGAAAGGCTTCTCCATCGACCAATTTGCCTAGGTGTGTAGGGAACTGGCCTACATGTTCATGTGTGCTTCTACCACTTTCACCAAAAAACTTAAAAATCTTTAGTATCCTTGCCCCTAGTGGGTACGGGATAGTGTCAAACCGGGGATCACATGGCTTTTGATATGACTGCCCTACTCTGGCTACACTAACTTTGAGCCTATCTCAAAATAATTCAGCCATCTCTTCTCTATTTTTCTCCATTGCATCTGGTGCAGACCACCGAACCTTAGGTTGTGGGGCTCATTCGGTCGGATGTTGCTATGTCGACTTTCTTGTCGTGACCGATCGATAATGTTGATGGCCTGTGATTATATGGTGCGCTGTGGTTTAAATATGTAGGAGGCGGAATGTACTGCTGCTGTGGCGAGTAATAATTCGGTGCATAGTGTGCAACAGTAGGTTCTGCATATGCGTATTCGATCTGTTCGGTGGTAAATCCGAACTTCTCGGTTGTGTTCGCTACTGTTGGGACGCCATGTGGTGGTCTTGGTGTGGCCCCGGACTATCCGATAGGGAAAGCCGGACGGTCCGACCATGTCCAGGGGCGCCGATCTGCCAAGCAAGGACAACGATGGTGGTATTTGCCCTAGATATGAGTTTATCGGTATTACAATATAATGGCTGGGGCTGCGAATCCCCATTTGTTACCGATGTATTATACATAGATATCATTAAATAACTAAAAGAAAATTCTAAATTACTCTTCTCACCTAAGGACAATGTTCACATAAGCTCCTAAAGTACTTTTAAGTTCATTTTACCCCTCAACTCGTTTGAGTTAGTTCAATTTACCTCTTAACAGAATTTATCTTTTTCATTTCTTTATGTACAAACTGACTTTTTAGTTCAAATTTTGTTGGTTAGTAGCTAATAACATAATTTAGCCTAGAAAAATATATTATGTTTTTATAATTATTTTGATAGGTTAGGGATCAGATAAGATAATAACATTAATGTACCAAATTAAATATGAAATAATGATAGAAAAAATTTACAATATTTTATAACATAAGTTATGATGTCCTCAATCATTTCAGAAAAAAATGAACTTGAAATTCAACTAGTATATGGAGAAACGAAAAAGGCAAATCTCCCCCCTAATAAGATTCATCTTTTTTTTGCTTCTCCATGTAAAAGTCAACTTTAAAGTTCATATTTTTTTGAGATGATTGAGAAAATCATATTTTATGATAATAATTATGTTAAGAATTATTATCATTATTTCGCACTTATTTTTGTATCATTCAAGTTATTATATTATCTATTCATTAACCTATGAAAATAATTATAAAAATTCATAATATATTTTTCTAGGCTAAATTATGTTATTAGCTACTAACCAACAAAATTTGAACTCAAAACTCGGTTTGTACATAAAAATAAAAAAATGATAAATTCTGTTAATGGATAAATTGAATAAACTCAAAGGAGTGGAGGGGTAAAATAAACTAAAAAATATTTTAGGGTTTATGTGAACATTGTTCATATTTGAAGGGAGTAATTTGGACTTTTTCTTAACTAAAAGAAATTTTAATTTGGAACGGAGGGAGTAAAATATTTGAAGGTGAACCCGATATGATGATCATAATTGACATATAATTATATTTGTAGGATGGAAAGTTTTGCCTGATTAAAGACTTATGGCTTCTCGAAGGAGGCTTTTGCTCATGCTTCACTAATATTTAGCGAAGCCATACTAAATGATATTTTCTGAAATGACTTCACGTGAAAAGCATTCTCTCATTTGTATTAGAAGGGTAAAAAAAATGACTTCACCAGCTTTAGCCCATGTATATTTTATAAAGAGGCCCCGCCACCATCGTTATATTTTATAAAGAGACCCTTCCACCATTGTTTGATTTTTTTTCTCGGTCGATGGACGTGCAACAACTCATCACAGTTGAGATTGATTATATCACTAATATAAGTAGACATGTCTTATTTTAAGGAACAATATAGAAACTATTTTACCAAATAATTTTGTGTTTGGCTCCTCTAAAAACAGCTTTGACAGATAAGTTAGAGCCACAACCATTTTTCGGACGAGGAAGCCTAAAGTATCAAAACTCTTGCATATCTGAGGTGGTAATGGATCACAATATAAGGGCGTGCTTGGTTTTGTAGCTAAAGTGCCAAAAATTGCCACACATTTTTATGTCACATTGTCAAAGGTGGCTAACCTTAGACGCGGTAAATTGTGGCTAGTGAGGCAGCAATCCTGTTGGGGACTTGTTCTCATATGCTATGGATTAAGAACAAGGCAACACAGAAAAAAGTTAGAGGCAAACACCCTTCGTCCTACGAAGCGTTATTTCCCTTAGGATATAACGGTCTTCAGACGAAGGTCATGAAGGACATACCTTCATGATCACAGTTTAAATTGATAAAAAGGAGAAGCGTATGAAACATGAAAGAATAACATGAATAATCACATAGTACCTTAGCATATAATCATGGAAGAATAAGAGCAATGTTGAATTACGTTTATACCTTCGGCTTGACAGAAGGCAAAAATACAAGTGTGACGCACGAGCGAATACCAATCAGCGTGAATCGTACGGGGGTACTGTTCATCTATTTATAGACACAGGACACAGCCTGTGAAGAATTACAATTATGCCCCTCATAAAAGTTTACAACATCAACTCAGACCTTTATGGACTAAAAGGTCATTCTATCTTTAAGTCGGTTTGTAACACCGAAGCTTCATGAAGAGAGACCTTCGGTCATCTTCTGCGGACAGCTTCAGCCGAATTTGCTTTTTCCTACAAGACCTTCGGCGCCACGAAGCATAGCCCCAACAGTAGCCCCTTTCGCGGCGCTAGATCGTTTTTCGTAACGAGCTTGATCCGTGAAAAAAGTCTCTTAAGCTTCGGGAAGCCGAAGGTCCAAAAAACACCCTCCCTGAGCTCGTTGTCGAGAAACGATTCAGTTTCCGAGCGCGTAGCAGTCCCACCTTGCAGAGTTACTGTTTGGTCTCTGCGGTCCACCGCGCAGCGAGTGCAAGCGGCTGTCCGCATGGTGTAAAAATCCTGGCGTTTCGCCTTCTTACCTGCAGCACTATATAAACAGACAAGTAGGTGTGAAGTTACCACAGCATTCATTGCTATTTGCACTGTTTTGCTGCCAAAATTTTTAACCATAGCCGAAGCTTGACTCTCGGAATCAAACGAAGCTCCAGCTTGAAGCCTACTTCGTCAGAAGAAAAAACTTCGGAAAAAAGTTTCTAGTTCCCGCGAATTCAGAATTAAATGGCCAGAGTGCGCTCTATCGCTAGGGTTGAGCATGAAGGAGGCGAAGCTGAAGGCTCGGAGACTATTCCCATCTCCGAAGCAATGCAACGATCCGGACTGGTAACTTCGGAAGGCATCCCCACATTTGAAGCATTACAAGCAACTGCCGAAGCAGAAGATGAGAACATTGAAGAAACTGATCCCGAAGATGATTATCGTATTGCCATGCCAAGTAAGCCCAGCCACTTGGACTTCGGAAAGTCGACCATTTCGAAGGCTGATCTCTCCAAGATGGTGAAGTCAGGTTATTTCAGTGAAAGTCAGAAGAAGCTACTTCGCTTCGGGGGGAAGAAACTACCCCGAAGCCAGAGAAGGATGAAATAGTTATTTTCAAGAGCTTTCTAAAGGCTGGGTTGAGATTCCCCCTTCATAGGATTATTGCAGATGTATTGAAGAGGTTTGGTATCTACTTTCATCAGTTGACTCCTAACGCTATCGTTAGGCTTAGTGTTTATATCTGGGCCCTCCGAAGCCAGGCGGTGGAGTCGTTTGCCGATAGCTTTTGTCGAGTTCATGAGCTGCATTACCAGACGAAGGCTAGAAAAGATGGATTACATGATAACTTTGGTTGCTACAATTTTGCCTATCGGAAAACCACAAAGTTTCCTGTAATCAGCTACCGAAGCAAATGGCCGGCAGGCTAGAAATCAGAATGGTTTTATGTGAGAGTTGACGAAGACAAAGAGAAGCTGGTACAAAGCCCTCTTGAATTGATCTTCGGAGAAACAAGACCACGATGCCAAATGTCATTAGAAGGTTCCACTTGGGCTGCACTGGCTGAGTTTAAAATTATTTCAGAGCATATCAGTACTAGGGACCTGGTTCAGGAGTTCTTGGCCTTCAGGGTTTTTCCTACTTTAAAAGAATGGGAAATGCCGAAGCTAGAGGGGGAGAAGAAAGAAGGGGAACTTGTGCGGTTACCTTACTATTACAAGTTTAAGAAATACTTTAAAAAACCTTGCCAAGAATGGCTGGACACAGTTGAAATAATGTGCAATGAAATACTCGGTAATTACTCCAAAAAAGAAGATCAGTTGATGACCGCGGCCTTCGGTACCCGTCCGAAGCGAAGACTGAATCGAGTGCTGGACGCCTTGGGTTTTGAATACCCTGACTACGAAAATCTGAATAAAGGTGCCGAAGGTCGGAAAAGGAAAAGGGGAGCCGAAGCTTTAAACGAAGATGAGGAAGAACCACCAAAAAAGAAAAATATTCCGAAGAAGAAGAAAATATCATCTCCGAAGCAAAAAGTATCTGACGAAGAGGAGACTCCCGCATCACGCTCTGCCACTGACGTGGAAGAGATTTTAAAGGTAATGACTGAATCCCTGCCTGCGAAGCTAAGTCCATTGGGGCCTCAACTGACAAAGTTTTTTCAGAAGGAAAAGGAGCCCGAAAAAACGAAGAAAACAACTAAAACAAAGAGGCAAAGAATCATCGCAGTGACAGAAGTCATTGACAAGACACCACCGAGAGCTTCAGCTCAAAAGATACCAGCGGCTGAAGAAATAACAAATATCGAAATCGCAGCTTCGGAGGTCGCGGCTGCCGAAGCTACCTCAACTGAAGGTTTGAACTTGGAAAGCACAATTGAACACATCGACAAAATACTGCTAGACATGGCCACGGAAGAAGCTACTGCTGCCGCCGAAGAGGCCATGGCCACAATGTCTGGGAAAGAAAAGGAAATTGCTGACGAAGCTTCAGAGGACGAAGCCTTCATGTTCCAAAATTTGGTTGGAGAAGAATTGTCAAAATCCGAAATAGAAGAGCTTAAAGAGTATGCCAAATCCTGTGGATATAAACCAGGAGCACTCCTCTTCGGGGGTATTGACGATGAAAAATTAGACTGCATCCGGGATCAAACTAGAGCTAAAGTCATCGGTACTCTATCAAAGAGTATCGGTTTTCCGAAGCTGGAAATGGACATTAGCCGCTACCGACGACAACATATCGTTGGTAGTTTATTTTATTCCAATTTCAAGGTGAACTACTATTCCTTTGTCTTTTATTGTTTTCAATAATGTAGACCTGTCTTAACGAAGGTTGTTTTCGTGCAGAGTATGCTGCTGAGCAAGGCTTTGAAAATGCAGCAAGATCTAGAAGATAAAAAGCACGAGGTTATAATTGAAAATTTAGAGAGCAAAATAAAAGAGCAAATAGCTACTATTGAAAAGAAGAACTTTGAGCTTCAGGCAACTGAAGGCTTATTGGCAGAAGCCGAAACTAAAATAACGGAATTGAATACAAAGCTTCTCTGCCAATCTGAACAGTTTGAACAAGAAAAACAAGAACTAAATGCGAAGCTTGAAGCCGAAGTCGAAGAAAATTCAGTTTTGAAAAAATTATTGGCAAGCCTTCAAGATAAATGTTTGGAATTTAGCAATAAATGTATTCAACGACTGAGAAAAATCTTCCACTCATTTGGAGCTAGCAGTGAGAAATTCACCCCGTCAACTGAAGATTTACCAATGACCTTCGAACATATTGAAGGTGAAATTGATGAGCTTGACGAAGTTATAGCCGGGCACGGTGACTTCTGTGCCTGGGTAGCTTCTCGAGGTACTGCTGCTGCTTTCCTAAAAGCTGGCTGTGACCATGGAAAAATTGTCAATAGGCCCAATTTCACTCTATCACCAACAATTTTAGATGATATTCCTGACCTCGCCCGAAGCATTTCTAACAGATTTGTAAAGATGATATGGACAAAAGGCGGGCGAGAAAAGGCTGGAGACGAAGCTCGGAGTCATCTTGAACCAGTAAGAAATCATACCTTGTGCTTACCTTTCCCTTCAAACTTGGTTTTTACTCACAACACCTTAATTCATGTAGGATGACGAAGCTGAGACCGATGCTTGAAGAGTATGACGCCGAAGCTGAGGCCTCATGAAGATCAATAGGAGTAGACTGTAGAAAAACTCAAGAGACTTTTGTAATAATTTTGTAAATACAGCTAAACTGTTCTTAATGAACTTTGTTCATACCTTGTAATATATTCTTACCCTTCCATCAATATATGAGGTGCTTTGATGTGGACGAAATTAGCATTTTGAGCCGAAGGCGAAAAAAAAACCCTCCCTTCTTTTCGTACACAACGAAGCATAAAAGACAATTTTTTCTTTTTTTTTTCGAAGCCTTTCTTTTTTGTACACGAAGAATCTCTTCTCTTATGCCGAAGCAACTACTTATGCCATGATGATGATGATTCTACATATGCCTGGATGAATGTTTATGAATGCAAATGCTATGATGTAATGTGATGTGCGAATGAATGTCCAAACACATATCCGAAGCCATACCCTCAGCCATTATTTCCTTAGAAACAATCACACATTAGCTCTGCATTCCCTTAGGAACGACTTTGGAGCTTCTTCGCCTTTTACTTTCGGCGTAATCAGCGTTGACTTTTCGCTGTAAGCTCTGCATTCCCTTAGGAACGACTTTGGAGCTTCTTCGCCTTTTACTTTCGGCGGAATCAGCGTTTACTTTTCGCTGTAAGCTCTGCATTCCCTTAGGAACGACTTTGGAGCTTCTTCGCCTTTTACTTTCGGCACTTGATGGTGCGTTCTCAGCTTTTACATTTACATTCCTTGGGGGACTTTGCTCTTATAGAACTAAAAAAGGAAATTACATATGATGGCCCCATTAAAAACCTTTCTCCCCCTTTAGAAAGGAAAAGGGTGCCATAAAAAAGAAGACATAAAAAGTTACATCAAGTTACACATAATATCGCCGAAGCTCATCCGCATTCCAAGATCTGGGAATGTCGTTGCCGTCCAAATCCTTCAATCTGTATGAACCGGGTCTTGATGAAGATACTACCAAAAAAGGTCCCTCCCATTTCAACTGCAACTTGCCCACTGTATCTGGGTTAGCGACTCTCCGAAGCACCAAATGTCCTGGCTCAATATTCTTCAGCCGAACCTTTCTATCACGCCACTTGATTGTTTCGGCTTGATATTTATTGATGTTCTCCACGGCTTGAAGTCTGATCCCTTCTATAGCATCTTTTTCAACAGAATGATCAGCTTCAGGTTCTGACTCTGCCAAAGCTACTACTCTTATTGATCCAGTTTTAGCTTCCTCCGGAGTTATTGCTTCGTCACCAAACAATAATTTGAATGGGGTAAAGCCTGTTGACCTTGATGTTGTCGTGTTGTGGCTCCATACTACTTTGACTAGTTGATCTGGCCACTTTCCCCTGGGTTGGTTGAAAAATAACTTCATTATTCCTGTCATTATAATACCATTGGCTCTTTCAACGAGTCCATTTGACTCCGGATGCCTGACTGATGCAAAATGGATCTTCGTGCCGATTTGATCACAGAATTCTCTGAAAGCTTCGGAGTCGAACTGTGTTCCATTATCTACAGTGATGGCCTTTGGTACTCCGAAACGACAAACAATATTCTGCCAGAAAAACTTTTGAATGGTGGCCGAAGTTATTGTGGCTAAAGGCTTTGCCTCAATCCATTTAGAAAAATATTCGACAGCCACTACAACATATCTTAAGTTTCCTTGGGCCGGTGGTAGCAGACCTAACAAGTCAAGACCCCACCTTTGCAGTGGCCATATGGGTTGTATCAGCTGAGATAGAGACGAAGGTTGTTTTTGATCTCTAGCACATTTCTGACAACCTTCGCACTTTTGAACTAATTCCGCTGCATCCGAAGCTGCCTTCGGCCAATAAAATCCTTGACAAAAAACTTTTCCAAGTAACGGCCTAGATCCAATGTGAGATCCACACAAGCCTGCATGTATTTCTTTCATCAACTCTATGCCTTTGGCTCTGGATAAACACTTGAGTAATGGAGCGCAAACTCCATGTTTGTACAACTACCCTTCTATCATGACATATGGACGAGCTCTTGCCTCTATCCTCCTGTTATAAGTTTCGTCATCTGAAAGGAAATTACCCTGAAGGTAAGAGATGATCTCAGTTCTCCAGTCTTCACTATAAACAGGAGATATATTGACGACTGCTCTTTCAAGAAGTTCCACTAAAGGTGCTTTTATTGTTTCGAAGAACACATCCGAAGGTAAGGGCAGCCCCTGTGCTGCTGACTTAGCTAGCAAATCAGCATGCTCATTTTGTCCTCGAGGGATATTTATGACAGAAAATCCTTCGAAGGAAGCTTCGATTCTTCGGACCGTGTCTAGATATTTTTCAAGCTTCGGATCTTTAGCTTTGCAACTTTTGTCGATGTGACCCGAAACAACCTGGGAATCAGTTTTAAGGATGGCCCTTCCGATTCCCATTGCTTTTAATTTCCGAAGGCCCAAAAGCAGGGCTTCGTACTCAGTAATGTTGTTTGTACAGCTAAAATCAAGTCTTGCCGCATAACAAGTTTTAACTTTGGATGGTGAGACCAACACAGCGGCTGCTCCTGCTCCGAAGGTTCCCCAAGACCCATCGCAAAACACTGTCCACACTTCGGCATCTTTATTTGTTTCTTCGTCCTGAGCCCCTGGCGTCCAATCGGCAATGAAATCCGCCAACGCTTGAGACTGAATTGAGGATCTATGCACATAATCAATGCAAAATTCATTGAGCTCTGCAGCCCATTTTCCAATCCGTCCAGTAGCTTCTCTATTTCTCATAATATCCTTCAACGGCTGCGAAGAAGGAACAACAATATTGTATGCCTGAAAATAATGCCGAAGCTTCCTGGATGCCATCAAAACAGCATATAATATCTTCTCCAATTCTGTATAATTTTTCTTTGATACACTAAGAACCTCAGATACAAAATACACTGGAACATGCTTCTTGACTTGGCCATCAAGCTTCTCCTGGACAAGTGCTGCACTTACCGCTGAGTGCGAAGCTGCTACGTATAACAATAAAGGAGCCCCTGGCGCTGGTGGAGTTAATGTTGTTAAATCTATCAAATATTGCTTCAGTTCTTCAAAGGCTTTTTGTTGGCTTGGTCCCCATTGAAAGACTTCGACTGATTTCAGCACTTCGAAGAATGGTAAATTTCTTTCTGCTGATCTGGATATGAATCTATTGAGGGATGCCAGCCTCCCTGTCAATCTTTGGGCACCCTTTCTTATAGTTGGTGGCTCCATTCGAAGTATAGCTTCAATTTTACTTGGATTAGCTTCAATTCCCTTTGTTGAAACCAAGCATCCAAGAAATTTCCCCTTCTTTACTCCGAAGACACATTTTTCTGGATTTAATTTTAAACCAGCTTGTCTGAAACTGGCGAAGGTTTCCTGCAAATCAGCAATATGATTTTTCTGTTTCGTGCTTTTTACAATGATGTCATCAACATAAGTTAGCACATTTCTGCCTATTTGAGACTGGAGAACCTTCGCAGTCATTCTACTGAAACTTCCTCCAGCATTTTTGAGCCCCTCAGGCATCCGAAGATAGCAATATGTGCCACTTGGGGTTATGAAGCTAGTCTTCGGCTCATCTTCCTTCTTCATCCAGATTTGGTGATAGCCTGAGTAACAGTCTAGCAGACTCATAAGCTCTGAAGAAGCTGCTGCATCAACTAAAGAGTCTATCCTTGGCAATGGGAATTCGTCCTTCGGACAAGCCTTGTTGAGATCTGTAAAATCGATACACATTCGCCACTTGCCATTGGCCTTTTTGACCATAACAGTGTTAGCCAGCCATTCTGGGTACTTTACTTCTCTGATAACTCCTGCACTGAGGAGTCTTTTTACTTCATTACGAGCACCTTCGGCCTTATCATCAGACATTTTCCGAAGCCTCTGCTTTCTGGGTCTAAAGGATGGGTCAACATTAAGCGAGTGTTCAATAACATCCCTATTTACTCCACAGAGGTCATTGGCTGACCATGCAAAGACATCTTTGTTGTTGAACAAAAACCTTATCAAGGTTTTCTCCTGCTCTTCGGATAACTGAGAGCCCAACAGTACCCTCTGCTCTGCTATGTCCTCACATAAGAGCATGGGTTTCGGCTGATCTACTGAAGCTACTTTCTCCCTTCTGAATTTGTACTGTTCACAAGCTTCAGCTCCATCTATGTTATGGATTGCTTTTGAGTCAGTCCAGTTTCCTTCGGCCCTTCTGGTAGCTTCCTGACTTCCATGAATAGCAATGGGTCCTTGATCCGAAGGTATCTTCATACAAAGATAGGCAGGATGAAGAATTGCTTCGAAAGCATTGAGGGTGCCAAGACCAATAATTGCATTGTAAGGGTATTCCATGTCAACAATGTCAAACACAACTTGCTCAGTTCTGGTGTTGTTGATGAACCCGAAGGTCACTGACATGGTGATCTTGCCCAGCGCTACAATCTGTCTTCCTCCGAAGCCACAGAGAGGGTGCGTAGCATCATGAATCTTGTCTTCTGACTCTTGCATTTGCCTGAAGGCCTTAGCAAATATGATATCTGCTGCACTACCTGTATCAACCAAGACATTGTGGACCAAAAATCCTTTGATAACACAAGAGATAACCATGGCATCATTGTGTGGGTAATCCTTGAGTTGAAGGTCCTCTTGAGAGAAGGTAATAGGAATGTGAGACCATCTCGACTTGATGAAGGGTCCCTGCACCCCAACATGCTGTACCCTTCTCTGTGCTTCCTTCTTCTGCTTCTTGTTGGCTGGCTCTGAACATGAACCGCCTGTTATCGGGAGTAGCAGCCTCGGAGCCGAAGCAGCTCCAGCTTGATTTTTGAACGAAGCCATCAGCTCAAAAAAGTGGAAGTAGGTTCACCGGAGGTGGGCGCCAATGTTGGGGACTTGTTCTCAGATGCTATGGATTAAGAACAAGGCAACACAGAAAAAAGTTAGAGGCAAACACCCTTCGTCCTACGAAGCGTTATTTCCCTTAGGATATAACGGTCTTCAGACGAAGGTCATGAAGGACATACCTTCATGATCACAGTTTAAATTGATAAAAAGGAGAAGCATATGAAACATGAAAGAATAACATGAATAATCTCATAGTACCTTAGCATATAATCATGGAAGAATAAGAGCAATATTGAATTACGTTTATACCTTCGGCTTGACAGAAGGCAAAAATACAAGTGTGACGCACGAGCGAATACCAATCAGCGTAAATCGTACGGGGGTACTGTTCATCTATTTATAGACACAGGACACAGCCTGTGAAGAATTACAATTATGCCCCTCATAAAAGTTTACAACATCAACTCAGACCTTTATAGACTAAAAGGTCATTCTATCTTTAAGTCGGTTTGTAACACCGAAGCTTCATGAAGAGAGACCTTCGGTCATCTTCTGCGGACAGCTTCAGCCGAATTTGCTTTTTCCTACAAGACCTTCGGCGCCACGAAACATAGCCCCAACAAATCCAAACAATCCTAAATGTTTATTCGTGATTCATTTGGGCTATTAATGAATTTTAGTTTAAAAATGAATAGAAATAGAGCTCAATTCCAATATGATCCGATCCTTTTCGTAGTATAAAATTTAAAGGCCATTACACTCCCTATACATATCACATGTAGAAATACAATTCCTAACTCGGGTTAACCTGGTTTGGAAACTGGCCTGATCGATTTAATAAATTAGATATCCTATGTATGCATCTATATGGTCTACTAGGTCAAGAACTACTTTGTTTCGTGGAAGTCTCCAAATCCTGTTTTTCCAGCACACCGAAGGGCGGAGGCGTCCATATTTTGAATATGCCCTGGGAGTCCACTGGGCCTAAAATTATGCGCTTTATTTGCTATAAAACCGCTAGGTGGGTCCTTGCATCCTACCCATTTTTGCTTGCTGGAGGCCCAGGTAGCCTCGATGAGACGGGTACTGTAGTGCGGTGCCATCTGTTTGGTGGTGCGGTAGTAGCAGGTCTACCGCCAGTCTGTTGTGCTGGCATGTAGAATTTATCATCGTACAGATCAAGTGGATGGCGAGTGGACAGAAACAGGCAGCGCCCACGGTTTTGCACTGGTGGGACGACGTGCAGAGACACGCGTAGCGACCTTACGCTCTCGTCGGGTTTCATCGTATCGATCATCATTCACAAAAGAGCAGCCAGTGCAACGACGATCCAGAAGCACCAGGAACGGAACAACTTTAACTCTCTGTAGCTTCAAGGACCACCATTATATATGTTTTCATGTAGTATTCTCGTACGGTACAAGCACCACACACACTAGCCTGGCCAGGCCAGCTAGCAACGGATGCAGACAACTTTATTTGTATGCAATGTGAGTACAGTATGTCCGTTTATTAGCTTCACGTGGAACCTTCTCTAGTTCTTCAGCAGCAATATTCAATGGCTGGCATGGAGTGCGGATCCAGGATTTGATCACGTCCAGGATCGATCTGTTACATATAACATTCTTTGAATATATTTTGGTCTAAAAACAATAAATATAAATCTCTACTATACCTTAACGACACAGAGGGAGCGTCCACAGAGCATCACTGTGCCCCCGCCAATCTCCCCACGCGCGTCTTCCTTCCCTCCGACATGCCGCACGCGCCCTGGGGTATCCCGCCCCCGAGCCCGCGCCCCCACCAAGCTCGCTTCCCCCTGCCCTCGATCTGTCTCACCTCCATGGAAGTACCAGATCTGCCGCTCCCAATCTCTCCACAGTGCATACAGGCCCCCGCCCCGGCGTGCCCCCTCCTGTCTCCAACGCGCCCGCTGCCCCCGGCTGCCCGTGCCCCTGCAGCCCTACCCCCGCCCCCGCGACGCGCTCTGCCCACCGAGCACACCCACGCCTGAGCAAGCAGTCGCAGATCCTGCCCACACCTGAGCAGGCAGGCGGGGATCTCGCCCACGCCCGATCAGGCAGGCGCGGATCTCGCCCCCGTTGTGCCCCCGATGCACGGCTCCTTGCCCCACCGTGTCACGCCCACAGGGCCACGGATCTTGCCAACACGCCGGTGGATCTCTCCCTTCCCCCGCCGTGCCCAAGGCCCTGGTGCGGGAGTCCGTGGAAGCGAGCGTCGGCTCCATCTTATTTTGTGTTTGATTCTAACCTGCTATTGTTTAGTTAGCCTTTTAACTCCATCGCTTCTGCTGTTGTGCTTGCCCTCTTTTTTTGTTTGCTCTAACCATGGACGTAGGCTCTCACTCAATCTCCTCGGAGAAGAGCCACGCCGCCGCGCCCCGGCCGCCGACGCAGGAGGCGGGCTTCCGCCCCTACATGCCATCGCTGAGCTCGGGATCCCGTAACCCGTCGGCCAAGTGCTACGTGAGTCCATTCTCTTGCTACTTGGGCAAGCAAGGTGGGTGTTCGATGGTTTGCCTGACCAAGTTTGTCTGGTTCTCCACTTCTCCTCCTGTTTGTCTCCTGCACGGCGACAGGTTCATCCCCGACAGGTCGGCGATGGACATGGCACACTACCTGCTCACAGAGCCAAGGAAGGATAAGGAGAACGCGGTGGGCATGGTGGCATCCCCGTCCAAGGAGGCATACAGGAGGCTGCTCGCGGGGAAGCTGTTCAACAACCGGACACGGATCCTCGCCTTCAGGAACAAGCTGCCAGAACCCAAGAACGTGTCTTTCACCAATGTCGCTTCCTCCAACCTGCAGGCCGAGCCGGCCAAGCAGCGGCACCACATTCCCTAGGTATGTGTAATAGCTCTTCTGATTCTACATCTACCAATCTTATGCAATGGTGTAGTGGCATGTGAAAATGGTGGATCATTGGTGCGGTTGAGTCAAAATATGTACAGTCTGCCAAGAGGACCCTAAACGCACCAGAGCTTGTTGATGACTACTACCTCAACCTTCTTGACTGGGGGAGCAACAACGTGTTGTCCATTGCTTTAGGAAACACCATGTACCTGCGGGATGCATCGAGCGGATCCACATTCGAGATTGTGACCATCAATGAGGACATCGGTTCTATTACCAGCGTTAGCTAGGCTCCTGATGGTCGGCACATTGCTGTCGGGCTCAACTCGTCCGACGTCCAGCTTTGGGACACCAGCTCCAATCGACTGGTACGTGCACTATCCTGCTTCATCCGAAAATTGCAATGCATATTCTCTGTTGCTGAATTAAATTGTTTTTTCTATGCAGTCAAGAACACTAAGAGGTGTGCATGAGGCAAGGGTAGGCTTGCTGGCATGGAACAACAGCATCCTAGCATGGATGGAAAGATTGTGAACAATGACATGAGGATTAGAAACCACGTTGTGCAGACGTACGAGGGGGACATTTAGGATCAGGGCAACAGCTGGCTAGGAGGTGTACGGACTCAAGTGGTCTGGATCAGGGCAGCAGCTAGCTAGCGAAGGCAACGACAACCTTATGCACATTTGGGATGTGTCGATCGCATTGTCCCTGCCATCTGCAGGCCACAACCAGTGGCTGCATAGGCTCGAGGACCATATGGCCGCCATGAAGGCACTTGTGTGGTGCCCGTTCCAGAGCAACCTGCTCGCCACTAGCGGTGGTGGCAGCGATCGGTGCATCAAATTCTGGCACACACACACACAGGTGGGTACCTGAAATCAGTTGACACGGGATCACAGGTGTGCGCTCTTCTCTGGAACAAGAATGAGAGGGAGCTATTGAGTTGTCATGGATTCACACAGAACCAATTGACTTTGTGGAAGTACCCATCGATGGTGAAGATGACTGAACTTACTGGCTGTTCAGGACTTGTTCTCAAATGCTTCGAATTAAGAACAAGGCAACACAGAAAAAGGTTAATGGTTAATGCCCTTCGTCCTTCAAAGCATTATTTCCCTCAGGATATAATGATGTTTAGACGAAGGTCATGAAGAACGTACCTTCATTTTCACAGTATATATTAATGAAAGGAGAAGCATATGACACATAAGAAATAATATAAATGATCATATGGCATCATTAATATTTTTCCATTATATCATTATGAATGAACGTGAATAATATTGAATTACATTTATACCTTCGGCTTGACAGAAGGCAAAAATCCAGGTGTGACGCACGAGCAAATGCAAGTCAACGTGAACAGTACAGGAGTACTGTTCATCTATTTATAGGCATAGGGCGCAGCCTGTGTAAAATTACATTTATGTCCTTCACATTTGCTACTGTATTATGGACAACTCATCGAGGACTGGATGGCCTTTTCCCCTTTAAGTCAGTTCCTTTTTTCGCTGTTGAGCCGAAGCTATTCCACCCGTAGCTTCGGAGCAGCATCATCCTTCGTTCTGACCATGCTTCTTACGTCGTGTACGACTTTTGATCTATATCCAAAGGTACCTGTTTACATGTTACACTCAGAAAACATTGTTAAACCACGTTTTCGAGGACCTTCGGAGGACAAAGGCCCCTAACACTGGCCATACCTCTCCTGTCCTTTTCAAGGCTCAGGTGAATTCTTCTAACAAATTAACAGATACTATATGCATTGAGTACACGCAGGCAGTACGAGAAGGCCATGCTGCGTGCTGGTACGTATAAGGTCTAGGCGCGCGCTGCCAAGGTGCTCGACAGGATGTCTGAGCAGGTCCACGAGGCGGATTTCTACGATGAGGAGCTCATCAGGGACAGGCTTGAGGAGTTTCGGAGATGGAGGGAGGACGGGTCGCTCTGGGATGTGATATTCTGCATGCATGGCGATCTTGTTAGGAACTTGGGGAACATGTGCAACCCTAAACTTCACAAGGGCAGGCTAGAGGTAATTGACAAAGTAATTCTAGCTTCTACTAATTCACTCATTCTGATTCATAGTAATATATTTGTTTGCTGATGTTTTGTAATGGTTGATGGTCTTGAGAATACAAAATGACCTCTTAGTTTCTTACAACAAGAAATTCAGCATGGCCAAAGATCACTGAAACTCTGAATTCAGCATCACCATCATACCAGTAACACAGCTGATCTATCACAGTGCAGGTTCCTAAGCTTATAAAGGAATACATTGAAGAGGTTTCTACTCAACTAAGAATGGTGTGCGAATCTGACACTAACGAGTTGCTATTGGAAGAGAAGCTTGCTTTTGTCCAGGGGACTAGACATGCCTTTGGGAGGACAACGCTGCTCTTGAGTGGGGGTGCTTCACTGGGTCTTTCCATTTAGGTGTAGTGAAAACATTGGTCGAGCATAAGCTTCTGCCTCGGATTATAGCAGGATCAAGCGTTGGTGCTATTATATGTTCGATTGTTGCTACTCAAACATGGCCTGAGATTGAGAGCTTCTTCACAGACTCATTACAGACCTTGCAGTTCTTTGATAGGATGGGTGGAATTTTTTTGCAGTGATGAGACATGTCACCACTTATGGTGCACTGCATGACATTAGACAGATGCAAAGGCTTCTAAGGGATCTCACAAGTAACTTAACATTTTAAGAGGCTTATGACATGACTAGTCGTGTCCTTGGGATCACCGTTTGCTCTCCTAGGAAACATGAGCCACACCACTTCTTCAACTACCTGACGTCACTGCATGTTTTTTTATGAGCAGGAGTGGAGTCAAGATGTGCGACAACAAAACCCAGAACAATCAATCCTGACACTGATTATATGACTTGTGAGATAGAGTGTCGTGTGAAATTCAGTTAATTTTGCATGGTTTCATGGTAAATAGAAGTAGCATTACTAGGATAAAAAATCATGCAGAGGATACCATCAATAACGAAATCAATGATATGATCGTATCATTTATAGAATAACAAGAGTCTGGATCAGTGCCTCTCGAGGCTTTTGCCTATATGTGTAGCATTAGGAGCCACATGTTTCAGGCAAGAGTAGCAAAAAAATCAATCAGTCAGTTAAGTTGTTTTTGTAATCTAGAACTGAAGCATGTTGTCTAGAAGGACGACACTAATTAGCAACTTACTGATTTCCCCAGGATCTGTGTCAAGTTCTCATTCAGGATTCTCGAGAACATCGAGAAAGGGCAAATGTATGATTGATATCGTCAACCATTTGTGCTTTGTTATGTGATGATAGATTGCATGTTCTTTTGCTCATGTGGCATTGGATTTAATCGAACTCACTTGGGTTTGTTACCGTATTTTGAGCAGGCTGCATCAACATAGGGAAGAGATACCAAGGTTGAGGACCTGAACTGAAGATGCTATGCGCCTGTTTAGTTTGGGTCTATTGCATATCTATCGATATATTTGTCTATTATTTGAAATTCTATATTAATTCTTTAGAAATAATTTATACGATATTATAACGTTCGTTTGACATCAGTTCATTCCATTTAAGTCGGCGTACCTATAATAATATTACATATTTATATCGTCAATATAATATTAAAGTTACGATGATATTTGGTCATACAGATTTTACATATTATAGTGATGTTTATCGTTCCGTATCTATGTTTTATATTAATTTTTAACTTTCGTGGCAACGCATAGGCACATACCTAGGAAAGATATATGGATCATGTCTCCACTCCACGGACGTGGTGGCCTGGGCTTGTGGGCTTGTATCTGTCTCGGGGCTTGTGGGCTTGTATCTACCCCTAGCTGACATTCATATATGCAACCATATATAATTCGCGTTAAAAACATCTTCATCACACAAAACTAGTCGATTACCCGTGCGTTGCGACGGCTCATAACAATACCCACGTAAATTATCCACCAAAAAGATCTCAAGATTTTTTATTGGTTGTCTCTCACTACCTAGACAAATTTGGTGTGTCACATCTTGATCTTCGCATTTCAGTAGTTGGTGTGCTTGTAAGAGATGTAGTTGGTTGGCTTTTGATGTGGCGATTTCGACCTCGACCTCTTTCTTTTGATATGTTCTACATCCTATTTTGATGGTGAATGACTGTAAGCATGTGTTCTTTGGCGACCGTGGGTGGGGGCAGCAGATTGGAGTGGAAGAACAGGGTGAAGGCAGCGAAGACGAACGGGACGTCTGACGATGATGAAAACGATGGTGCGCGCATGATGTGAAACGTCCTCGTGGACATGCAATAGCCGCTGCGCGAGTTGGTGTCTGGGCTGGTGTCGGACGAATACGGAGACGAGGCGCCTGCTCCTATGCCCTCTGCTGAGAATGGGGTGGCGCGGAGGTAGAGGCATGAGAGGAGAGAGAAAATAAGTAGAATGGCGAATGAGGTGGTGGCAACTGAGACGAGGACCATCATTATCGTGTGAAGGTATAGATGGCTAAATGAGTCGTGTCTAGCGAGCCAGCACGAGGCACGACCCATTTAATAGTGGGTGGGCCAACCCGGCACGAGCGCCGTGTGGTGCTTGGGCCGTAGCCTCGGACCGTAGTGCTGGCCCGGCCCGACACGATTATTATTTTTTATTTTTCAAAAGAATCATATATTTATATATATACAATTTATATTCAATATTATAAACACCTAAGTATGATGTTCTATTGGTTAGATAGATTCGCCTAGTGTCTTCCACTCTTTTCAATTAAGTTGTGGGTTCAAACCCACCACTTGCATCGCTTTTTAACATACCCCACCTGCTGCACCACTTCTTAATATTTTACGCTGAGTTAATTTGCAAGAAATGTAGAGACTTTTTTGTAAAAAGGGAAAGCAGGACGACTGCTGAAACTGGTGCATTAATTATAGTAGAGATTTGTTGTATAAATAATAATCTACGGACTTTTCTATTTATACGGATGGAAAACTTAGAGAGTTAAACATAATATATCTTTTTCTTTAGATGAAAGGTTGAAGAAATAGTATAGTGATTGTAATCAACATGAACTTTTTCTATTAATCACAGCCTTCCGATACAGGTAGCATGCTAGTATATTTTCATATGGTAATCAAAGCAGCATCTTTCAGGAGCATTTAGCACTAAAAAAATCATTGACAAATCGAAAAGTTCTTCATCGATAATCATGATAGTGGTTGGTCTAGCGCTAGCAAAGAAGCTCCTAAGACTGTCTTCAACGCATGCCCCCACGCTCCCCCTCTCCTATTACTGTTGCAGGGGTAGGGGCAACAGTACCCCTCTATCCCGTTCATCGCGTTCCTCCTCCTCCTCCTCCTCTCCCCTCCCGATTTCTTCTCTCTCCCGCTAAATGGATGGCGACGCTACGGCGGAGAAGTGTCTCGCTGCCGCTTCCTTCCCAGACAAGAGTGCGCGCTCGGAATACTCCGAGGAAGACGCCCGAGGCGATCCGCGGGCGACCATACCGCCGCCGGAGAAGGTACGCGTCATTCTGCCGTCGCCCGCGAATCGTCTGTCTCCGTCCGCCTGGCGAGCAGCAGTGGGCCTCGTCGACGCGACTCCGCCGTCAACCTTCGCGGACCGACGACCCGGCCGATCCGTGCGAAGACGCCGCCGCCGTTCGTTGCTGTCCGCCGGAACATTAGGGTTGGGGTCGACGTCGAAGGGAGGTCATCGAATCGCCGACAGATCTACGCTGACCCGATCTGCGTCTTTCGAGGTACAAGGTCCAAGGTACGCTTCGTCGCATCGCCTTCGTCTACACCTCGGATTCATCCGGGTTCGTTTCTAACCGTACCTAGGGTTACCTTTAGGGTTTACTTGTACTTTACCTTGTTTCTGTGCTACGATTTATGTGTTCATCGCCTACTTTGAGTAGTTAGGGTTGCGGTTACGTCTGATATCCGATGCGACAAATGTTTAAGTAGAAGAACCAAGTTTGATATTGTGGTACACATAGATCTTAACATATCCTCAATCACCTATTGCTAACTGATCCGTGCTTATGAAGTTAAAAATGGATGCTTCGTTACTATGGTTCAAAGGAAACAACATTGGGACTTCAGTGTCATTTCCATATTCCTCATCCTCGTTTACTCATGTTTGTGTACCCACCATTTTCTCATTTGCGAATTGATTTGCAGTCATGTGGATTCAATGTTTTTTGTTCAATGTTGCTGGTACAGATATCCATGTTAATGTTCCTAGTATAAGAACTTAGTACCAGTGTCGTTCAATTCCCCAACACAACCCCTTGTTCCTTCCATATTGATTACTTCAAACTCGCGTTAGTTCCTCTGTCTAACAATTGGACATCTCACCCTTCAATTTTGAGTAGTCTTTCCTTACATGACGAACCGTTGCATGCAACTAACCCAACCTTTACTTATTATGCAGCTTCTTAAAATAATTTGATTATTTGACGTCCTCTTCAACTATTTGAGGTTCTAACTCCTTTTTCACTATAGTACATAGTTGTTTATGAATTGCATAAGTCTGGCTCCATGTTTTCTGTCTGTGCTTTCATGTATTATGTGCAGCTGTAGCTTATTACATGCAACGAACTGACGTACCAAAGGCACGATACCTGTGTACAATTACTTAACCAGTGCATACTAAACAACCAACAATTTTTTGTTAATTGGCATCAGCACATTCTGTTTCTTAAATTCATATATTACTGTTTTATATTGCAACCCACAGATGTTTCCTAAGTGGCATGAACACTTTAATTTCACCAATTAGGAACAAGAGTGCCCCTAATTTTTTCATGTATGCACCTTGTATAGCCAATTAGGTACTGGTTGAGTATAAGAATCAAGATGAGCAGTCAGGATGCCAAACTGCTGCAACACTTGGTCCTCAATCTTGCATCATCAGTGGAAACTGGTGCTTTCAATATTAGAAGCTTTCTAGAAGAGGCTTTCCGGCATTTGGGTGACGAGCATTACCTTCTCAATGCTCTACATGCAATTCGAAAGGAGGTAGACCAGATGGAGCAGGATGCACTTGAGAGCAAAGCAAGGTCTGACCCAGAGAAGGAGAGGATGGAGGAACAAATTAGCCTTGCGGAGCCTGTGAGGCCAGTGCCTAGACAAATAACTTTCACCCCACCTTCCTCCCCAGAACTGTATGAGGCCAGTGATAATGACTCCTACGACTCGGACAGGTCCACTAGGTATAGCATTTGGAACCTGTAATTGTGGTACGTAGACTACGTTGTTAGTACTAGTAATGCATCGAAATGAAATAAGGACTTCTGTGTTATGTATGTGATGCATGGGTGACCGATGTACGAATGCTCCTACCTTATGTTTCCTTTGTATGAACCTTATGTGCAATGGTTCATCCTTATGTGTTCCTTCTCTATGAGTCTTATGAGGAATGCTTAATCATTATGTTGGTTTCGTATGAACCTTTATGTGCAATGCGTCATTGGTTTCGTATGCATTACAGTTCATACTTTACAGTACAAGTCTGTTTTATGTTGTCCAAATTAATGTATTCCTATGTTTCATTCCAGAATGGCTGACAACAACTCAAACACACCTATTCGACCTACTGGTGCCAGCCCCAATTCAGGTAACCAGTGTTTCCCCCCACCCATGTGGGATCCTCAGATGTGGCAGGGCCAAGGTTTCGACCCAACCCATCCTTCTACATTTTCTACTCCTACAAACCATATGACCAATCCTACCTGGTCCCAGGGAGCTAATGACCCATCTACATATACCTTTCGTAGTCCATGGAACCCATTTTTTGGTATGATCAATCCTGGGGGTCCTCCACAACAACCATCATTCGGTCAACCCCAGTTTGCACCACCCATTCCATGTCCACAGGGTTCTACCCATGTTCCCAACCACACTGACCCAATAACTTTTGAATCCGAAGCAGAACATAGTGTCCAAGAAGTAAACAGCCCAACCAAACCTTCAGACACACCTACGACATTTAGAAGGACAAAGGAACAGAACTTCAAACCAGCTGAAGACCTGTTGCTTTGCAAAACATGGCTAGAGATTAGTAGTGACCCGGTAATTAGCACAGGCCAGAGAAAGGAGGGGTTATGGGCTAGAATTGAGAAAAGGTATAATGAACTTAGAGGTGAGTTTCCAATGAGACTGAATAGGGCCCTGAGCAGTAGGTGGGACAAAATCAGAGCTGAAACAGGCAAATTTGCTGGATTCTATGCAAGAGTCCTAAGGGAAAACCAGAGTGGGCTCACAGATAACGACAAGGTACACTTATAATAATTTGTAATACTTTATGTGTGGTCCTGGTTTATGTGAACTTATTATTATTCATGCACTGACAACTGGTTGTACATCTACTGTAGACTTCAAAAGCAGCAACTTTGTATGCAACATCACAGAAAAAGCCATTTAATTTCATGCACTGCTGGACGCGACTGAAAGACGAACCCAAATGGGATGCCATGGTTCATGGCAGCCCATGGAGAGGCAATGCGGGGACCGAGCCTGTGCGTAGTCTAACACCAACAGGTTCTGTGAATGAAGTGGAATCTGATGACGGAGGTTCGAAAGGCAAGAGACCATTAGGACGTGACTCGACTAAAGCATCCAGGAAGAAGTCAATGTCGAGTTCATCCTAGTCTGCTGACTACCTGTCAAGACTCCATGACATTCAAATTGCAAGATTGAAGCACAGTGAAGAAAAATCAGACCTCAAACAACACAACATTGAGTTCATGAAGGAAGTTGAACTTAAGAAGTTGGAGGTTCAGTCCAACGAAATAGAAGTGCAGGAGAAAAAATTGATGATGGAAGATAGGAAGCAAAAGGTTGAAGAGCTCAACAAACTTTATGCCATGGATATGGATGCTTTACCAGAAGAGTTGAGAGCTGTATACATGGCGATGAGAAAAGGTTTAATTGATTTTTTCATCAACAATCCTATCTGAAGAGTACTTATTTATTTCATAAGGTGTTGCTCACCTTTGTATCGGCATACCCAAATTCATGTGTGTTTGCACTTTATACAATTTGGACTAGTCTGAACATTTCCTTACTATATTGAGAACATGAGCATGGAATTTGAACAATGTTTATTGTAATAAAATTGATATTCATAATAACGTTGTCATACATGACTAAACGTTTGGCAACATATGCAAATTATTTGAAGCAAATGCATTACAGAGGATAGTTACCATGACTGCTGCACTGACGCCCAACATACATCACTTCCATTGCTACAACTACTTGTACTTAGTTCATAATCGAAATATAGAACATTATCGAACCACATAACATGGATGAAGACCTTCAACCCATCGAGCCTCGACGTGCCCAAAGGTGTTCTATCAGGTTGTGCTGCAAAGACAAGTATGTGGTCTGAGATGTGATGTCCTGGTCGGGGTCGTTTGGTAATTCAGAACGGATATGATTGTTTAGCCACTCGTTGCAGACCTCAGGAATATTGTTACAAACTTCGGGGGGACCTGTGGGGCCAACGAAATCCAGATTTGCTGCACCATCACCTTCGTCCTCGACAATCATGTTGTGCATAATAATACAAGCAGTCATCATGTCTGCGAGGTGATTACGATCCCAACCATAAGCAGGTCCACGTAGAACTGCCCACCTCGCCTGCAAAACCCCAAATGCTCGCTCTATGTCCTTTCGACAACTCTCCTGCTTTGTTGTGAAGTGAACCTTTTTTTCCTCAAAAGCGTGCCGAATTGCTTTTACAAAGGTAGGCCAATTGGGATATATACCATCGGCTAAGTAGTATCCGAAATTGTACGTGGTACCATTAATAGTGAAGTGCACAGGTGGCATGGATCCATTACGTAACGGATCAAACACTGGTGATCGATGAAGGACGTTGAGATCATTGTTAGTACCTGGCATTCCAAAGAAGGCATGCCAAATCCACAGGTCATATCCTGCGACTGCCTCTAGTATCATTGTTGGCCTCGAATTGCGCCCACAAAACTGTCCGCGCCATGCAGTAGGACAGTTGCGCCATTCCCAATGCATACAGTCGATGGAGCCTAGCATACCCGGAAACCCCCTGTCCGCGTTAACACTAAGTATGCGAGAAATGTCGTCGTGGTTAGGGATACAGAGGTATTGTTCGCTAAAGGAAGATATGATTGCGCGACAGAAACGGATAAGGCGGTCCCTAGCCGTAGTCTGTCCAATCTGTATGTACTCATCGACGGCATCGCTTGGTAACCCGTACGCAAGGATTCGCAAAGCAGCACATACTTTTTGCAATGGACCAAGACCTGCTAAACCAGTTGCATCACATCTTACTGTGAAGTAATCGTCTTCTCGTTGAATGGCACGAAGGATACGTAGAAACAAAGGACGTTGCATCCGAAACCTAAAATCGAGAACAACACAAAAAATAAGAATGTGAAGCTCCAAATGAAAGTCAAAATATAACTTAGGAAACGTACCGTCGACGAAATACATGGGATGGATACACTGGATTAGGTCCGAAGTAGTGGTGCTTGATGAGATTTTCTCCAGCTGCGTGATCCCTATGGATAACACGGCGAGGCAATGAGGAGCGCCTACGACGCATGCTCGTGTCTCCGATTACATGCTGCTCAACATGGTGCAAAAGCAAAAAGTTATCGATCTCATCGTCGGACTCATCGGACGATGAAGACAACACCAGGCTTCGCATTGAGTCCATCAAGAACTCAATGCAGACTACGTAGTATGTATTTTTGATGGAATGTCGGATGAAACAGAAGACACGAATGTGTAGGTGGGTGGAGCATGGCCGCAGGGGGACCTTATTTAAAGATAGCTTCGGTGTGTGAAGGAAGGCAGAGGGTCGTGGCTTGCCGGAGAAGACAGTCGTGTGCTGGAAGCCAATCGTGTCGTGTACGAGAAGAATGTTAATTCTTTTTTTTAAAAATACATAAAATGGAAACGTATTTCTAATACCGTATTAATACTAATTATGGCGTTTGGTAATTAATTGTGGAACACGTGAAGCCGGTGTACTGTTCAAATAACAAATACAAATAAAATTAATATGTCATGGTACGATTGCCCTTGTACTGTGCAAATAAGAAATAAAAATTAAATTAATATTTAATGGTAATTATCCCCGTATACAGTAGATATAAGAAATAAAAATAATATTAATATTGTATGGTAGTTGAGTTAGTTGATGAAGAAAATATATAATATTGTTGTGGTGGGGTATAGAGGATTGATATAGGGGGAACCGTTGTAGAGTGTGGAGAAATAGGGGGAGAGAGAACGCTGACGTGGCACGTGAGTGGGATATAGGGGGATAAATTTAGGGGAACCGTTGAAGTCAGTCTAACGGATAACTTACTATAATAGAAGGCTAAATTCCTTCCAGTGTTGTGAGACCACGCGTAACTATTGCTATCTTGACGACAAGTTTAAGCCTGCGTCAAAGATGACCACCCTCACCAAGGAAGATAAGAATACTGCCAAATCTAGAATATGTGATATGGGCCGTTCAAGGCCAGCAAGTGTTGGCTTATCTCAATTTTCTACCTACTAGTACAATAAGGTCTACAGTGATGGTTGTGAATCTATTTTCACCGGTGTTTCTTATAACTGTCGGTACTAGGGCCAGTAGAAATCATCATTTTTACAGGCGGGTAACTAAGAACCCTCAATGAAAATCGATTTTCACTGGAAAACCGCCAGTCAAAATCGATTTTCACTGGCGGTTGACATACTAAAACTGCTAGTGAAAATTATTTTTAGAAACATTACACAGGTTTTAAAAACAGCAAAAAAAATATATTTAAGGAGAAGACTCAGCCTACCTCACCCGCAAATCGCGCATTTTTGATGCGCTACGCGGTTGTTAAGATGAACCCCAACCGCAAGTGGAAATCGATTTTCACTAACGGTCGACATAATAAAACTGCTAGTAAAAATTATTTTCAGAAACATTACATGGGTTTTAAATACAGCAAAAAATATATTTAATGAAAAGACTCAGCCTACCCCACCCGCAAATCACACATATTTTTGGTGCGCTACGCGCGGTTGTTAGGAATCGAACAGCCGACCTCACCCTCGCGCGTACCCTTCGCTACCACTCCGCCTATGGTAAGCTTTGTATCTAGTTTGTAGTTTTTTGTCTACATATTACAACCAACTGAGTGTAAATTGCTTGTTGAGACTGTAAATGAATTCAAATAAAAAAGTTGTAGATCTCTAAAAGTGTAGTGGTAAAGATGTTTGAGACTGCAAACGAATTCAAATAAAAAAATGTCAAATACAAAGTTGAATAACTTTTAAAGTTCTATAACTTTCATTTTGATTTTTTTTCATTCGAGGTCGTTTGCAAAATTTGAATTTTAAATTTAACATACTTAGATTCAATTTTTTAGAACTGAAATGAGTTCAAATAAAAAAGTTGTCAACTATAAAGTTGCATAACTTTTAGAGATCTATAACTTTTATTTTGATGGTTTCATCATACAAGGTTGTTTGAAAAACTCAAAAAATTAAGTATAAAAATGATTTTTAGTGGCTATTCCTTAAGAAAACCGTCACTAGAAATCGATTTTAACAGGCGGTTCCTTAAGAAAACTGCCACTAGAAATTATATATTTTTACAGACGATTTTCTTAAGAAACCGACTGTAGAAATATGATTTCTATTGGCAGTTTTCTTAAGAAACCGCCACTAAAAATACCACAGGCGATTGATAACCGAATCCGCCTGTAAAAATATATCGCCCCGCAGGCTTTGAGTCTTTTTGTACTAGTGATCAAAGTAAGTCTTGGTGCGTGTTGCGATGAACAAAACATCTATCAAAACCTAGAAAGTGATCCATGAATCGTTCGCCTCGCAAACTCGAGCCAAGATATCAAATTTGAGAATTGCGCTAACAGATACAAAGAATGGAAGATAAGATTGTTGAAGTTCAACCAACATCATCTAAAAATCATATAACTGATGGCTTTATAAAATCTCTGTCAACACAATTGCATTAATTTTTTTAACTCAATCATAAATTGGTTAAGTTATGGTTGAGAGAGACTGTTAGCAAGAAACTCCTCTATTAATAGAATATGTTGCATATGTAGTAATCCAAACTCTTCTATTTTTATAGATACTCCCTCCATTCTAAAATAGTATTCGTTTTAGCTCTTTATTTTTATGTCTATATTCAAATCGATGATCATGAGTCTATACACATATATTAAACACATACATCAAGTATTGTATGAACTCATTAAATAACTAAAAGGAAAAAGTCTAAATTACTCCGCCTCACTTATGGACAATGTTCACATAACCTCCAAAAGTATTTTTAAGTTTATTTTACTCCACTCGTTTGAGTTAGTTCAATTTACCCTTAACAGAATTTTTCTTTTTCATTTCTTTATGTACAAACTAAGTTTTCAGTTTAAATTTTGTTGGTTATTAGATAATAACATAAATTTGCCTAGAAAAATACACTATGTTTTTATAATTATTTTGTTAGGCTAGGGATTAGATAAGATAATAATGTTAATGATAACAAACTAAATATGAAAAAATGATGGAAAATTTTACAATATTTTCATAACATAAGTTATGATGTCCTCAATAATTTAAAAAAAAAATAAACTTAAAATTCGACTTGTACTTAGAAAAACAAAAAATACAAATCTACCCCTAATAAGATTCGTCTTTTTTGCTTCTCTATGAAAAAGTTGAATTTTAAGTTCATATTTTTTAGATAGTTTAGAACATCAAAACTTTTGTTGGAAAAATATGTTAAGAAATTTTATCATTATTTTACATTTATTTTTTACCATTCAAGTTTTTATATTATCTATTCATTAACCTATGAAAATACTTATAAAAAATCGTAATATATTTTTCATGCTAAATTATGTTACTATCTATTAACCAACAAAATTTGAACTGAAAACTCATTCTGTACATGAAAAATGAAAAAGACAAATTATGTTAAGGGATAAATTGAACAAACTTAAAGAAGTGGAAGGGTAAAATGATCGAACTAAAAACTATTTTAGGGGTTATGTGAACATTGTCCATAGGTGAAGGAAGTAATTTATACTTTTTTCTGAACTAAAACAAATTTTAATTTAGAATGGAGGGAGTAGAATATTTGAAGGTAAACCCCATATGATGATCATAACTGACATATAGAATTATATTACGATGCCGTAATATAAACACAAGCTATAACATTGCAAACGACATATTTCTTACAATTCGTTCGTCGTTCAATTCGCTCGCGTCAAACCTGTGGTGGAACTAGGCTACTGTGTCGCCTTGCATGCATGAAGCCACACAATGGGAAGCTTCTACTTAAGAGTACTACTACCTACCAGGAAAGGTCGACAGGAGGCTGATCATATCTGGTCTCTACTTGGTAGGTACTCCCTTAGTTTTTTTTATTTATCAGATTTTAGTTAAAAAATAAACTAACGGGTTAGAAATATTCGAGAACCAAAGTACTCCGTCCAGGACTCTCTATTTTGCCTCACTCGATGCACCCGGTCAGGCCGGCTGAGCGAACACGGCCACGCTGCATGCATGAGCCACGACGTGGATGTAGTCTACCGACCATTTCCGACGGGCGACGGCGGCGGCCGTACGTGGTCATCATATATAGGCGATCACATCGATCGTTTGCCACGACGCCACCAACTCGTCATGTATGCATCAGTGGCCACTCGTGGGGTATGGATAGGTGTAGCATTAGGACTCAAGGTACGGTGGCGCGCGCGAGTGATGACTATGATCGATGAACATCATCAGCTAACTAGCAGTACACATGCATGCGTGCATCTCTTGACCCCGGCACAGCCCGTGGCCCCATGCCTAGATCCGATATCTCTGCTCTACCTAGGTGCCGGTCGACACACAGTGAGCAGACCACAGGATTTGTGTTTGCTGTTGGCTGATTTCAGCTGCAACCATGCATCTCTGTCCCTCTATAATACACTTTGTTTTCCCCCAAATAATCCACCCCTCAACCACCGTCAAATTCATGCCTAATCTAAATCACAACAAAAATAACCAGAAAATTCGTCGATCCTATTAATTTCCATTGAGTTTTAGGACAGCTAACAAAAATTAACTAACTTTTATTGGTAACTGCTTAGCCAAAAAAAAAAAAAAAATAGTCAAACTTCCGATCAGCTATTGATAGAGCTGACGAAAGTTAGCGAAATAAATTCGCCAACTGCACCCTCGATCAAAGAGAAATCTATAAGGACTTCATTGAACAGGAATTTCAGTCAAATCATACATGAATCAGTTCATTCTCACAGGAAAAACGCGAGAAACAGAGAGAAAAAAATCCTCCATTCCAAATCAGAGTTATTAAAACCTGAAGCGTTTTGGGCGCTGTCGGTGTTTCGAAACCCGGGGGGTCCCTAGACCGACGAGTGAATTGTCGCCGCGTGCCCCAGCCCAGATGGGTCGACGCAAGGCGGAACGCGAAGGGGGGAAAGGAAGCAGCCGGAGGGAGGCAGGCGTGAGAGAGTGGATCCCGCGGCTTTCGTGTTAGCCCCGCGCCTGAGTCGGGTGCGCTTGCAGTAGGGGGATACAAGCGTCCACGCGGGAGTGGGAGCGAGCGGCCTTGCGCGAGTGCCGTCCCGTCCTTCTCCGCGCAGGCCAACCCTCTGTAAGAGGGCCCTGGTCCTTCCTTTTATAGGCGTAAGGAGAGGATCCAGGTGTAAAATGGGGGGTGTAGCAGAGTGCTACGTGTCTAGCGGAGGAGAGCTAGTGCCCTAAGTACATGCCGTCGTGGCAGCCGGAGAGGTTTTGACACCCGATTCGTGTGGTGTCGTGGCCGTCGGAGGAGTGCTGGAGCCTGGTGGAAGGACAACTGTCAGAGCTGTCGAGTCCTTGCTGACGTCCTCTTGCTTCCGTAAGGGGGCCGAGAGCCGCGGTCGTCACAGAGCGTGTGGGACGCCATCATTGCCTATCTGGCGGAGCGAGCCAGATGGGACGCCGGTCTTGTTCCCCGTAGCCTGAGTCAGCTCGGGGTAGGATAATGATGGCGCCTCCTGTCGACGTGGTCGGTCCGTGCCCTAGGTTGGGCGATGTGGAGGCTCCTCCGAGGTCGAGGTCGAGTCTGTCTTCCGTGGCCGTGGCTGAGTCCGAGCCCCTGGGTCGGGCGAGGCGGAGACCGTCGGCTGAGGCCAGGGCTGAGTCCGAGCCCTAGGGTCGGGCGAAGCAGAGTCCGTCGTCTCCTGGGGCTGAGCCCAAGTCCGAGCCCTGGGTCGGGCGGAGCGGAGTTCGTCGTCTTCCGGGGCTGAGCCGAGTCCGAGCCCTGGGTCGGGCGAGGCGGAGTTCGTCGTCTTCTGGGGCTGAGCCCGAGTCCGAGCCCTGGGTCGGGCGGAGCGGAGTTCGTCGTCTTCCGGGGCTGAGCCCGAGTCCGAGCCCTGGGTCGGGCGAGGCGGAGTTCGCCGTCTTCCGGGGCTGAGCCCGAGTCCGAGCCCTGGGTCGGGCGAAGCGGAGTTCACCGTCTTCCGGGGCTGAGCCCGAGTCCGAGCCCTGGGTCGGGCGGAGCGGAGTTCGCCGTCTTCCGGGGCTGAGCCCGAGTCCGAGCCCTGGGTCGGGCGGAGTGGAGTTCGCCGTCTTCCGGGGCCGAGCCCGAGTCCGAGCCCTAGGGTCGGGCGAGGCGGAGTTTCCTATGACGCCCGAGGCCGGCCTTGGCTGCTGTTAGCCTCACTCTGTCGGGTGGCTCAGCAGTCGGAGCGGCGCAGGCGGCACTGTCCTCTTGTCAGACCGGTCAGTAGAGCGGCGAAGTGACTGCGGTCACTTCGGCCCTGTCGACTGGAGGGCGTGCGTCAGGATAAAGGTGTCAGGCCACCTTTGTGTTAAATGCCCCTGCGATTTGGTCGGTCGGCGTGGCGATGTGGCCAAGGTTGCTTCTTGGTGAAGACTGGGCCTCGGGCGAGCCGATAGTGTGCCCGTTGCTGGAGGGGTCCTCGGGCGAGACGTAGGTTCTCCGGGGTCGGCTTCCCTTTGCCCGAGGCTAGGCTCGGGCGAGGCACGATCATGTCCCTTGAATGGACCGATCCTTGGCTTAATCGCACCCATCAGGCCTTTGCAGCTTTGTGCTGATGGGGGTTACCAGCTGAGATTTAGGGGTCTTGAGGGTACCCCTAATTATGGTCCCCGACAGTAGCCCCCGAGCCTCCAAGGGAGTACTAATACTCGCTTGGAGGCTTCTGCCGCACTTTTTTGCAAGGGGACCAGCCTTTTTCGGTTGCATTCTGTTCCGATGGGTGCGCGCGAGCGCACCAGCCGGGTGTAGCCCCCGAGGCCTCGGAGGAGTAGTTTTACTCCTTCGAGGTCTTAGTGCGCTTCGCAACACTTCGGCTGGTCTAGTTGTTCCCTCATGCGAGCTGGCCGTAGCCCGAGTGCACGGTCGGGTCCCAAGTTCTCGGGCTGGTATGTTGACGCTGTCAATGGTTTGGCCGGGGCCGGGTTTGCGAGAGCAGCCCCCGAGCCTCTGCACAGGGCGAGAGGACGGTCAAGGACAGACTCGACTTTTTTACATACGCCCCTGCGTCGCCTTTCCACAAGGAGGAGGAGGGGAAAGCGCCATGTTGCCCTCGGGTGGCGCCGAACAAGGTGTCTCCGGTGAGCTGCTGGCGGGTAATCCGAGCGGACGTCCGTGCCCCATTTGATAGGGGTCGGCTAGAGGCCCAGAGGCGCGCCCAAAAGTACCTGCGAGTGATCTGCCGGACCCAGTCCCCTGTCGACGGGGTCCGAGGGCTCGATGCCTCCCTCTGATGGGATTCTGTTACAAGATCGTTCCCGCTGGTCTCGGAAATGTCCTAGGGTACCTCAGGAGCGTAGCCCGAGCCTTGGTTATGTATCGAACGTACCCATGGTCATCCCTCGTTCTGTGTCTGAGGCGACTGTGAACCCTTCGAGGGCCAGCCTACGAACCCCTGATCAGTAGTGGGCGCGGAGCCCGAGTGGCCTGAGGCAGCCGTTGAACCCTTCGAGGTGCCGGCCATCGAACCTCTGACCAGTAGTGGGTGTGGAGCCCACGTGCTCTGAGGCGGCTGTTGAACCCCTCCGATGGGCCAGCCTTCGAACCTCTGATCGGTAAGGAGGCTCGGAGCCTGTTTCCTTTACGGAGAAGGGTCCTTTCCAGGGTATCCCCCTTTCCCGGTCCCTGTTGTAAGAGAGAGAAAGAGGAAAAGGAAAAGGATGCGAAGTCGAATGACGTGGCGTACCTTTTTTGACGCGGTCATTATGGCGAAGGCAAAGCATCGCTTGCTTCTCCCGCGTGAGGCGCCGCCTATCCCGCCGCGGAGTTAATGCGACGGGGCGAGCGGTTCATGGGGCGGCCGTTGTGCGTGCGCGAGCCGTTCGAGGAACGGCTCACGGGCGCACCGTCTTCACGCCGTGGGAGAGGGCTCCCTCGCTGCCCCTGGATGGGACGTAAGCTTGGCTGACGACGTGACCGCTGCTCCTGCCTGCCTGTCACCGCCATTACTGCCGGCCCATTTTTTACCGCATTTGACCATCGCGCTTGGCTGGCACTGCAGGGTTGCCTCGAGTCGCGGTATCGACTCCGCAGTCGAGGAGGCGCGGTAGTGGCGTGAGTGGCGGTGCAGTTGCTCACACGTAGCAACCGGTGCACCGGTTGCATGACGCGTGGGCCTGGACCTCCATGCTGGGCTTGTTGGAGTCGAAGGGGCGCGCCCACTTGGCATGGTTGCACGCCGCCTGCGTGGCTGTCCGCCCTTTCACCCGCTGGTCTGGGCGAAAGTGGAGGTGTGCTTGTAACCGCCGGGTGGTTGCATGCACCGCGCGCGCGGTGGTTTGGCTTCTTCTCCCCTGGACCGGCTTGCATGACGTGTGGGACCCAGCCCCCGCGCCGTGGGGGGGGGAGAATCTTGGAGCGTGTTGGAGAAGACTCAACCCGCAACGGTTGAGGGCGCAAGTGGGGAGAGTCGCCTTTAAAAGGGGGGCGACCCCCTCGGAGGGCAACCATGTCTTCGCGCTTCCCTTATGCATCGTGTCTTTCCACCTTCCGAGCCCCCGGGCGGGGGACGCCCGGAATCCTTCCGTCTTGTCGTCGGAGGAACACAACTTCGCGGAAGTTGGTACCTTTCGGCCATCGTTCAGCTTCAAGGATTTTCATCATGCAGCCCGGCTGCATCCCCTCGCCGGCAGTCACCCAAGACGGTGACCTCCAGCTTCTGGATGGGGAGAAGCAAGCCGGGCTGCGATCTTGGTTCCGCCCTCAGCTTCAAGGATGTTCATCATCCTTGCTGGGGCAGAGGCCGGGCTGAGCCGGAGCTCTACCTCCCGCGCGGGTTCGTGGGCCAGCCTCCCCTTCCGCATCCAAGGGAGAGGGCGCTCACTGGCCCTGCGAGCGGGGCGGACTTCGACAACGCGGGGCCGGTCGACGGTGGGTGTCGCCAGCTCCAACACGTTGGGCTCGCCGGCTTGGATCCCGGTGCCCCCTCCCGCCGTGAGGGCAGTTGCCGCGCCGTGCACACGGGTGGACCGCCCAAGACATCGCGCGCCGCTAGCGCGGCATTTGTGTTCTGGGGCTGTCCTGCCTTTGCAACGGTACGGGGCCTCCGCGCGGAGGTCGGTGCTCCGATCGTCCGGGAGGATCTGAGTGGGGATCTACCGATGGGCTGATGCTCCACTTGAAGGTGCCGAGGTGGATGCGGCCCGAGAAGTCCCCGTCGCCGATAGGATCACTGCCACCATCCTTGCTCTGGGCTCCGGCTCTTTGTACTTGTCCTCGCCCCTCGAGCGTCGGCGCGGGCGAGGGCAAGGTTGCAGCGGCTTCCGCCCTGAGGCCATCGCTGCTGCCGTGGGGACGGAACCGGAGTTCTGTTTGTAATGGCACCATGAATGCCGGTGTCTTGTTCAATGCGGCTATCGAGGCCTAAACGTGTATGTATTCTTGGCGCGGAGCCGTGTTTTTTCTTCATTTTGAGCACTAAGACTAGCCTTGTCGATTATCTTTACCGCTTCACCTAGCGTGAGTTGCCTCGTGCAAAGGTGACGAGTGAGGCATCCGTATCCCGGAGGCGTAGGAGTCCCTTGGCTCGGTCGACCTTGCTGTCCGAGGCCCCTCTTTCTTAGTTAAAGGAACCCCTCGGCCGCCCTTCGATGAGCCGAAGCCGGAGGTAGCGGTGTCAGCACGGACGGAGGCAGAGTTGGCTTCGAAAAGGAGGTGCGGTTGGCCAGAGCCTGGCCGGGTCATCCACTGGTGGAGCCGACGCCGGAGTTGAGCTGCCGAGGCCACAAGCCGAGCTGATGTCTTTGCGGGTTAGCTGGCCGAGGCCTCGGGGTGGCCGGCCGAGCCGCCTGCTCGGGCCGGATTCTCGAAGAAGACCCTGGCGGCGATGGCCCGGGTGTGGTGCTGATGTCGTCCTTCAGAGTGGGGGCCCTCCGACCGCGTCGCCGTTCGAGGCTAGGTCAGACCCCGCCGAAGGTGTAGTTGATGCCGAGGGTGCTACTACCCCCTTCGGCTGTCGACGTCCGAGCCTGCAGGATCAGGTTGTCTTGTAGTGTGTGTATGTTTTCTGCGGCCGCCGAGGCCTAAACACACCATCGTCGTGTTGTAAAGCTGCGTTCCCTTTCCTCTTGTTTCGAGTATCCGGACTCATTTGTCGGTAACAGAATCGTTTGTGCGGGCGAGAGTTGCTTTTCACGGAAGGCGATGAGTGAGGTATCCGTATCCCGGAGGCGTAGGAATCCCTCGGCTCGGTCGGCCTTGCCGCTTACGCGCGCTCTTACTCGTCCATAGGGTTCTGTTACCGACGCAGTCGAGAAGGCCCGAAAAATCATTTCGGCAGAGGAGCTCTCGAGCATGAAGACTTGTTCGGTCTGCGGAGTCACTTATCCGAGCGCGAGTTACTTATCGCAGAAGGTGATGAGTGAGGTATCCGTATCCCGGAGGCGTAGGAGTCCCTTGGCTCGGTCAGCCTTGGTGCTTACGTGTACTCCGTCGTTTTCAGGATCCACTTTTGAAGTAGTCGAAGAGCACGAAAGGCATTCTGGCAGAAAAGATTTTTTCTTTTTTCGAGGAAAATTTTGACGCAGTGGGGGTTGCCCCCTTCTAGCCCCCGAGGGAGGGTCGGGCTTTGCCAAGGCAAGTCTGACCCTTCCTTGACAACCAGACTTAGTGTGTGAACGAGATATACGAGGAACTTGAAAGCATCTTAAGGGTAGAAGCGATGTAGCTGTTGGATGTTCCAAGCGTTGCCGTAGACCTCGCCTTGATTGTTGGCCAGCTTGTATGTTCCGGGCTTCAGAACCTTAGCGATGACAAACGGCCCTTCCCAGGGAGGCATGAGTTTGTGCCGCCCTCGGGTGTCTTGTCGCAGCCGAAGAAGCACAAGGTCGCCCACCTGGAGGTCTCGGGACCTAACCCCTCGGGCGTGGTAGCGTCGCAAGGACTGCTGGTACCGCGCCGAGTGTAGTAAGGCCACGTCCCGAGCCTCCTCCAGCTGGTCCAGTGAGTCTTCTCGGTTGGCTCGGTTGCTTTGGTCGGTGTAGGCCCTCGCCCTTGGGGAACCGTATTCCAAGTCTGTGGGCAAGATGGCCTCGGCCCCATAGACTAGAAAGAACGGTGTGAAGCCCGTGGCTCGGCTCGGCGTTGTCCTCAGACTCCAGACCACCGAGGGGAGTTCCTTCATCCACCGCTTGCCGAACTTGTTGAGGTCGTTGTAGATCCGAGGCTTGAGTCCTTGCAGGATCATGCCGTTGGCCCGCTCCACTTGCCCATTCGTCATGGGGTGAGCCACGGCAGCCCAGTCCACCCGGATGTGGTGGTCCTCGCAGAAGTCCAGGAACTTTCTGCCGGTGAACTGGGTGCCGTTGTTGGTGATGATGGAGTTCGGGACCCCAAAGCGATGGATGATGTTGGTGAAGAACGCCACCGCCTATTCGGACGTTATGCTGTTTAGGGGTCGGACCTCGATCCACTTGGAGAATTTGTCGATGGCGACCAACAGGTGCGTGTAGCCCCCGGGTGCCTTCTGCAAGGGGCCAACGAGGTCCAGACTCCACACAGCAAACGGCTAGGTGATGGGTATGGTCTGCAGAGCCTAAGCGGGCAGATGGGTCTGCCTCGCGTAGAACTGACACCCTTCGCAGGTGCGGACAATTCTAGTAGCGTCGGCCACCGCCGTCGGCCAGTAGAATCCTTGTCGGAAGGCGTTTCCAACGAGGGTTCGAGGTGCTGCGTGATGGCCGCAAGCCCCCGAGTGTATCTCTTGCAAGAGCTGCTGGCCTTCGGCGATGGAAATGCAGCGCTGGAGGATGCCTGAGGGGCTGCGGTGGTAGAGCTCCTTCCCATCTCCCAGCAAGACAAAAGACTTGGCGCGTCGCGCCAACCGTCGAGCTTCGGCTTGGTCAAGGGGTAGCTCCCCTCGGTGGAGATATTGCAGGTACGGGGTCTGCCAGCTTTGATTAGACGTGACCTCGCTTAGTTCCCCCTCGACACGCAGTGCCTCACCCTCGGGGGCCGAGGGTACCTCGGGCTGAGCCGAGGGTGCCTCGGACCGTGCCGAGGGTACCTAGGACTGGGCCGAGGGTACCTCGGACTGAGCCGAGGGTGCCTCGGGCGGAGCCGAAGGTGCCTCGGACCAGGCCGAGGGTACCTCGGACCAGGCCGAGGGTACCTCGGACTGAGCCGAGGGTGCCTCGGGCGGAGCCAAAGGTGCCTCGGGCTTGGGTGTGTCCTCGGTCTTGACGGAGGGTTGATGCAGGTCTCGGGAGAACACGTCCAGGGGAACTGTTGTTCGTCCCGAGGCTATTTTAGCCAGCTCGTCCGCAGTCTCGTTGTAGCGTCGAGCGATGTGGTTGAGCTCTAGCCCGTAGAACTTGTCTTCCAGGCGCCGAACCTCGTCGCAGTAGGCTTCCATCTTTAGGTCGCGGCAGTGGGAGTTCTTCATGACTTGGTCGATGACGAGCTGCGAGTCACCGCGAGCGTCGAGGCGTCGGACCCCTAGCTCGATGGCGATTCGCAACCCGTTTACCAGAGCCTCGTACTCAGCCACGTTGTTGGACGCCGGGAAGTGGAGGTGTAGCACGTAGCGTAGGTGCTTTCCGAGGGGCGAGACAAAGAGGAGGCCTGCGCTGGCCCCCATCTCCATCAGCGACCCATCGAAAAACATGGTCCAGAGCTCTAGTTGAATCGGAGCCGTCAGGAGCTGGGTGTCGGCCCATTCAGCCACGAAATCCGCCAAGACCTAGGACTTGATGGCCTTCTGAGGGGCGAACGAGATCGTCTTGCCCATGATCTCCACCGCCCACTTCGCAATCCTACCCGAGGCCTCTCGGGACTGGATGATCTCTCCCATGGGGAAGGATGACACCACAGTCACCGGATGAGACTCGAAGTAGTGTCGCAACTTCCGTCGTGTCAGGATCACCGCATACAGCAGCTTCTGGATTTGTGGGTAGCGGATCTTGGTCTCGGACAGTACCTCACTGATGAAGTAGACTGGCCTCTGGATGGGCAATGCATGCCCTTCTTCTCGTCTCTCAACCACGATCGCGGCGCTAACCACCTGGGTGGTTGCGACGACGTAGATCAAGAGGGCTTCTCCGGCAGCGGGGGGCACCAAGATGGGCGCGTTCGTGAGGAGCGCCTTCAGGTTCCCGAGGGCTTCCTCGGCCTCGAGAGTCCAAACGAAGCACTCGGCTTTTCTTAAGAGGCGGTACAGAGGCAGACCTCTTTCGCCGAGGCGGGAGATGAAGCGGCTCAGAGCCGCGAGACATCCCATGACCCTCTGTATGCCTTTCAAGTCCTTGATTGGCCCCATGCTAGTGATGGCTGCAATCTTCTTTGGGTTGGCTTCGATGCCCCGCTCGGAGACGATGAACCCCAAGAGCATGCCTCGGGGGACCCCGAAGACACACTTTTCAGGATTAAGCTTCATGCCTTTTGCCTTGAGACATCGGAATGTCGCTTCAAGGTCGGAAAGGAGGTCAGAGGCCTTCCTCGTCTTGACTACGATGTCATCGATGTAGGCCTCGACCGTTCGGCCGATGTGTTCGCCAAACACATGGTTCATGCATCGCTGGTACGTCGCCCCCGCATTCCTCAAACCAAACGGTATTGTAACATAGCAGTACATGCCGAAGGGTGTGATGAATGAAGTCGCGAGCTGGTCGGACTCCTTCATCCTGATCTGGTGATACCCTGAGTAGGCATCGAGGAAAGACAGGGTTTCGCACCCAGCAGTGGAATCCACGATCTGATCAATGCGAGGCAGAGGGTAGGGAACCTTCGGACATGCTTTGTTTAGACCAGTGTAGTCTACACACATCCGCCATTTCCCCCTTTCTTTCTCACAAGCACAGGGTTGGAAAGCCATTCGGGATGGAATACCTCTTTGATGAACCCTGCCGCCACTGGCTTGTGGATCTCTTCGCCTATGGCTCTGCGCTTTTCTTCGTCGAATCGGCGCAGAGGTTGTTTCATGGGTCGGGCCCCAGCTCAAATATCCAGAGAGTGCTCGACGACTTCCCTCGGTATGCCGGGCATGTCCGAGGGACTCCACGCGAAAACGTCAGCGTTCGCGCGGAGAAAGTCGACGAGCACTGCTTCCTATTTGGGGTCGAGCTCGGAACCGATCCGGATCTGCTTGGAGGCGTCGTTGCAGGGGTCGAGAGGGACGGACTTGACCGTCTCCGCTGGTTCGAAGTTGCCGGCGTGGCGCTTCACGTCGGGCTCCTCCCTAGAGAGGCTCTCCAGGTCAGCGATGAGGGCCTCGGATTCGGCGAGGGCCTCGGCGTACTCCACGCACTCCACACCGCATTCGTATGCGTGTGGGTACGTGGGCCCAGCGGTGATGACCCCGTTGGGGCCCGACATCTTGAGCTTGAGGTAGGTGTAGTTGGGGACGGCCATGAACTTGGCGTAGCATGGCCTCCCCAGCACTGCGTTTTAGGTTCCTCGAAACCCGACCACCTCGAACGTGAGGGTCTCCCATTGGAAGTTGGAGGGCTTCTCGAAGCAGACGGGTAGGTCGAGTTGTCCGAGGGGATGAACGCGCTTCCCGGGGACGATCCTGTGGAAAGGCGCAGCGCCCGTCCAGACCGAGGACAGATCGACCCGCAGAAGCCCGAGGGTCTCGGCGTAGATGATGTTGAGGCTGCTGCCTCCGTCCATGAGGACCTTGGTGAGCCTGACGTTGCCGATGATGGGGTCGACAACGAGTGGGTATCTCCCAGGGCTCGACACGTAGTCTGGATGGTCGGCCTGGTCGAAGGTGATGGGCTTGTCGGACCAGTCTGGGTAGACTGGCGCCACCACCTTTACCGAGCAGACCTCCCGACGCTCTTGCTTGCGGTGCCGAGCCGAGACATTCACCACTTGCCCACCATAGATCATGAAGCAGTCGCGGAACTCGGGGAACCCTCCTGCCTTGTGATCTTCCTCCTTCGCGTCGTCGAGGGCCTTGCCACCCTCCGCGGGTGGCCCGGCCTTGTGGAAGTGTCGTCGAAGCATGGCACACTCCTCAAGGGTGTGCTTGACGGGCCCCTGATGATAGGGGCACAGCTCTTTGAGCATCTTGTTGAAGAGGTTGGCACCTCTGGGAGGTTTCCGAGGGTTCTTGTACTCGACGGCGGCGACAAGGTCCGCGTCGGCGGCGTCACGTTTCACTTGCGACTTCTTCTTGCCCTTCTTCTTGGCGCCGCGCTGAGTTGATGCCTCGGGAGCATCTTCCGGTGGGTGGCCCTGGGGCTGCTTGTCCTTCCGGAAAATGGCCTCAACCGCCTCCTGGCCAGAGGCGAACTTGGTGGCAATGTCCATCAGCTCGCTCGCCCTGGTGGGGGTCTTGCGACCCAGCTTGCTCACCAGGTCGCGGCAAGTGGTGCCGGCGAGGAACGCGCCGATGACATCTGAATCAGTGACGTTGGGCAGCTCTGTGCGCTGCTTCGAGAATCGCCGGATGTAGTCCCGGAGAGACTCTCCCAGCTTCTGGCGGCAGCTTCGGAGATCCCAGGAGTTTCCAGGGCGCACGTATGTGCCCTGGATATTGCCGGCGAAAGCTTGGACCAGGTCGTCCCAGTTGGAGATCTGCCCCGGGGGCAGATGCTCCAGCCAGGCTCGAGCGGTGTCGGAGAGGAACAGGGGGAGGTTGCGGATGATGAGGTTGTCATCGTCCGTTCCACCCAGTTGGCAGGCCAGCCGATAGTCCGCGAGCCACAGTTCCGGTCTTGTCTCCCCTGAGTACTTTGTGATAGTAGTCGGGGTTCGGAACCGGGTCGGGAATGGTGCCCGTCGTATGGCGCGGCTGAAAGCCTACAGATCGGGTGGTTCGGGCGAAGGACTCCGATCCTCCCCGCTGTCGTAGCGTCCCCCACGCCTGGGGTGGTAGCCTCGGCGCGCCCTGTCATCGAGGTGGGCCCGACGGCCGTGGTGATGGCGCTCATTGCCGAGGCGACTCGGGGCCGCAAGCGCTGTGTTGCGCGTGCGCCCGGAGTGGACCGAGGCCTCCCGCATGAGTCGGGAAGTCGCGGCGCGATGTTCCGAGGGGAACCCTGCCATCAGGAGGCAGAGCTTTCGGCCCGTCGGACCGCGGCGTCCTCCAGGAGATTCTTGAGCTCCCCCTGGATACGCCGCCCCTTGGTGGTTGATGGCTCCAGCATCACGCGGAGAAGCATTGCTGCTGCAGCCAGGTTCTGGCCGACTCCGCTAGAATCCAGCGGCGGCCTCACCCTGATGTCGTCGGCGATGCGGTGCTGGATGTCCTGGGGGAGATGACGCGCTTCTCCGGCCGGGGGTTAGACCGCCCATTCCTGCCCGATGTCCCGGCGGATCGGCACAAGCGTTCCTGCTCCCTCGTCGAGCCTGGCCTGCCTCTCGCGGATGTGCTCAAGCTGTGGATCAGGACCCCCCGCCAGGACGGGGACCACAGCTAGCTCCCGAAGGATGTCAACTCGAGGCGCGGGCCTAGGGGGATCGTCGTTTTCCGGCATACCAAGATGGTTGCCTTCGCCGGGACCCCCTAGATCGACGTGAAAACATTCACGACTTGGGCCGCGGTCCTCATTGTCGAGGCCGCGGCTGCCGTCGGAACAGTCGGAAAGGCAGTAATCACATGCGGTCATGAAGTCCCGCACGGCACTGGGGTTACCGAGTCCGGAGGAATCCCAACAGAGGTCGGGTTCGCCATCTTCCTCGGACCCCGAGGGCTCGTAGGTCGAGTCGGCCGTCAGTCGGTCCCAGGGTGACCGCACACGATACCCCCGGGGGTTTGGACTCGCCTCTATGAAAGTACTCACCGAAGCGGAGTCGCTTGGTGGGTCGAGGCTGAATCCAAAAGACACGAGATGGGAATCGGTCGGTACCTTTCGGTTGACGGTCGGTGTCGAGGTCACGTTTGGGACTGACTGCACCGTCGTCTCAGGTACAAGGGTGACGCCCAGCAAGTCCTTCGCGAGCGTGCTGGCGTCGTGCGTTTGCTTGAGATCGGCGTGTTGTGGGGAGGTGGCGCTCGTCTTCGTCTCAGACGCGAGATCGGTGCCCGACGTGCCCTCCGTTGGGGCGTCGGCGCCGTCGACTCGCTCGACAGCCAACGAGGTGCCGCTTCCCGCTTGGCCTTGGTTGCCCCGCCTCCTCCTCTGTCGGCGGGGGAGAGGACGGGACAAGCCCGAATGTCGTCCTTCCACCACGTGGGGAAGGCGTCGTCGATTTCCCCGCCGGCGAGCGGGTTGAGAACCGCCATTGTCACTGTCGCACGGCGGGGGAAGGAGTATCATGTCGTAGCTGCCGTCGAGGGACATGAACTCAAGATTCCTGAAACGGAGCACCGTCCCGGGCTGGAAAGGTTGCTGGAGACTGCCCATCTGGAGCTTGATGGGAAGCTGTTCGTCAACACGCAGCAGGCCCCTACCTGGCGCGCCAACTGTCGGTGTTTCGAAACCCGGGGGGTCCCTGGACCGACGAGTGAATTGTCGCCGCGTGCCCCAGCCCAGATGGGTCGACGCAAGGCGGAACGCGAAGGGGGGAAAGGAAGCAGCCGGAGGGAGGCAGGCGTGAGAGAGTGGATCCCGCGGCCTTCGTGTTAGCCCCGCGCCTGAGTCGGGTGCGCTTGCAGTAGGGGGATACAAGCGTCCACGCGGGAGTGGGAGCGAGCGGCCTTGCGCGAGTGCCGTCCCGTCCTTCTCCGCGCGGGCCAACCCTCTGTAAGAGGGCCCTGGTCCTTCCTTTTATAGGCGTAAGGAGAGGATCTAGGTGTACAATGGGGGGTGTAGCAGAGTGCTACGTGTCTAGCGGAGGAGAGCTAGTGCCCTAAGTACATGCCGTCGTGGCAGCCGGAGAGGTTTTGGCACCCGGTTCGTGTGGTGTCGTGGCCGTCGGAGGAGTGCTGGAGCCTGGTGGAAGGACAACTGTCGAAGCTGTCGAGTCCTTGCTGACGTCCACTTGCTTCCGTAAGGGGGCCGAGAGCCGCCGTCGTCACAGAGCGTGCGGGACGCCATCATTGCCTATCTGGCGGAGCGAGCCAGATGGGACGCCGGTCTTGTTCCCCGTAGCCTGAGTCCGCTCGGGGTAGGGTAATGATGGCGCCTCCTGTCGACGTGGTCGATCCGTGCTCTAGGTTGGGCGATGTGGAGGCTCCTCCGAGGTCGAGGTCGAGTCTGTCTTCCGTGGCCGTGGCCGAGTCCGAGCCCCTGGGTCGGGCGAGGCGGAGACCGTCGGCTGAGGCCAAGGCTGAGTCCTAGCCCTGGGGTCGGGCGAAGCGGAGTCCGTCGTCTCCTGGGGCTGAGCCTAAGTCCGAGCCCTGGGTCGGGCGGAACGGAGTTCGTCGTCTTCCGGGGCTGAGCCCGAGTCCGAGCCCTGGGTCGGGCGAGGCGGAGTTTGTCGTCTTCCAAGGCTGAGCCCGAGTCCGAGCCCTGGGTCGGGCGGAGCGGAGTTCGTTGTCTTCCAGGGCTGAGCCCGAGTCCGAGCCCTGGGTCGGGCGAGGCGGAGTTCGTCGTCTTCCGGGGCTGAGCCCGAGTCTGAGCCCTGGGTCGGGCGGAGCGGAGTTCGTCGTCTTCCGGGGCTGAGCCCGAGTCCGAGCCCTGGGTCGGGCGAGACGGAGTTCGTCGTCTTCTAGGGCTGAGCCCGAGTCCGAGCCCTGGGTCGGGCGGAGCGGAGTTCGCCGTCTTCCGGTGCTGAGCCCGAGTCCGAGCCCTGGGTCGGGCGGAGCGGAGTTCGCCGTCTTCCGGTGCTGAGCCCGAGTCCGAGCCCTGGGTCGGGCGGAGCGGAGTTCGCCGTCTTCCGGGGCTGAGCCCGAGTTCGAGCCCTAGGTCGGGCGGAGTGGAGTTCGCCGTCTTCCGGGGCCAAGCCCGAGTCCGAGCCCTAGGGTCGGGCGAGGCGGAGTTTCCTATGACGCCCGAGGCCGGCCTTGGCTGCTGTTAACCTCACTCTATCGGGTGGCTTAGCAGTCAGAGCGGCGCAGGCGACGCAGGCAGCGCTGTCCTCTTGTCAGACCGGTCAGTAGAGCGGCGAAGTGACTGCAGTCACTTCGGCCCTGTCGACTAGAGGGCGTGCGTCAGGATAAAGGTGTCAGGCCACCTTTCCGTTAAATGCCCCTGCGATTTGGTCGGTCGGCGTGGCGATGTGGCCAAGGTTGCTTCTTGGTGAAGACTGGGCCTCGGGCGAGCCGATAGTGTGCCCGTTGCTGGAGGGGTCCACGGGCGAGACGTAGGTTCTCCGGGGTCGGCTTCCCTTTGCCCGAGGCTAGGCTCGGGCGAGGCATGATCATGTCCCTTGAATGGACCGATCCTTGGCCTAATCGCACCCATCAGGCCTTTGCAGCTTTGTGCAGATGGGGGTTACCAGCTGAGATTTAGGGGTCTTGAGGGTACCCCTAATTATGGTCCCCGACAGTAGCCCCCGAACCTCCAAGGGAGTTCTAATACTCGCTTGGAGGCTTCTGCCGCACTTTTTTGCAAGGGGACCAGCCTTTTTCGGTTGCATTCTGTTCCGGTGGGTGCGCTCGAGCGCACCCGCCGGGTGTAGCCCCCGAGGCCTTGGAGGAGTAGTTTTACTCCTTCGAGGTCTTAGTGCGCTTCGCAACACTTCGGCTGGTCTAGTTGTTCCCTCATGCGAGCTGGCCGTAGCCCGAGTGCACGGTCGGGTCCCAAGTTCTCGGGATGGTATGTTGACGCTGTCAACGGTTTGGCCGGGGCCAGGTTAGCGAGAGCAGCCCCCGAGCCTCTGCACAGGGCGAGAGGACGGTCAGGGACAGACTCGACTTTTTTACATACGCCCCTGCGTCGCCTTTCCGCAAGGAGGAGGGGGGAAAGCGCCATGTTGCCCTCGGGTGGCGCCGAACATGGTGTCTCCGGTGAGCTGCTGGCGGGTAATCCGAGCGGACGTCCGTGCCCCATTTGATAGGGGTCGGCTAGAGGCCCAGAGGCGCGCCCAAAAGTACCTGCGGGTGATCTGCCGGACCCGGTCCCCTGTCGACGGGGTCCGAGGGCTCGATGCCTCCCTCTGATGGGATTCCGTTACAAGATCGTTCCCGCTGGTCTCGGAAATGTCCTAGGGTACCTCGGGAGCGTAGCCCGAGCCTTGGTTATGTATCGAACGTACTCATGGTCATCCCTCGCTCTGTGTCTGAGGCGATTGTGAACCCTTCGAGGGCCAGCCTACGAACCCCTGATCAGTAGTGGGCGCGGAGCCCGAGTGGCCTGAGGCGGCCGTTGAACCCTTCGAGGGGCCGGCCATCGAACCTCTGACCAGTAGTGGGTGTGGAGCCCACGTGCTATGAGGCGGCTATTGAACCCCTCCGATGGGCCAGCCTTCAAACCTCTGATCAGTAGGGAGGCTCGGAGCATGTTTCCTTTACGGAGAAGGGTCCTTTCCGGGGTATCCCCTTTCCCGGTCCCTGTTGTAAGAGAGAGAAAGAGGAAAAGGAAAAAGGATGCGAAGTCGAATGACGTGGCGTACCTTTTTCGACGCGGTCATTATGGCGAAGGCGAAGCATCGCTTGCTTCTCCCGCCTGAGGCGCCGCCTGTCCCGCCGCAGAGTTAATGCGATGGGGCGAGCGGTTCATGGGGCGGCCGTTGCGCGTGCGTGAGCCGTTCGAGGAACGGATCACGGGCGCACCATCTTCACGCCGTGGGAGAGGGCTCCCTCGCTGCCCCTGGATGGGACGTAAGCTTGGCTGACGACGTGACCGCTGCTCCTGCCCGCCTGTCACCGCCATTACTGCCGGCCCATTTTTGACCGCATTTGACCGTCGCGCTTGGCTGGCACTGCAGGGTTGCCTCGAGTCGCGGTATCGACTCCGCAGTCGAGGAGGCGTGGTAGTGGCGTGAGTTGCGGTGCAGTTGCTCACACGTAGCAACCGGTGCACTGGTTGCATGACGCGTGGGCCTGGACCTCCATGCTGGGCTTGTTGGAGTCGAAGGGGCGCGCCCACTTGGCACGGTTGCATGCCGCCTGCATGGCTGTCCGCCCTTTCACCCGCTGGTCTGGGCGAAAGTGGAGGTGTGCTTGTAACCGCCGGGTGGTTGCATGCACCGCGCGCGCGTGGCGTTTTGGCTTCTTCTCCCCTGGACCGGCTTGCATGACGTGTGGGACCCAGCCCCCGAGCCGTGGGGGGGGGGAGAATCTTGGAGCGTGTTGGAGAAGACTCAACCCGCAACGGTTGAGGGCGCAAGTGGGGAGAGTCGCCTTTAAAAGGGGGGCGACCCCCTCGGAGGGCAACAATGTCTTCGCGCTTCCCTTATGCATCGTGTCTTTCCACCTTTCGAACCCCCGGGCGGGGGACGCCCGGAATCCTTCCGTCTTGTCGTCGGAGGAACACAACTTCACGGAAGTTGGTACCTTTTGGCCATCGTTCGGCTTCAAGGATTTTCATCATGCAGCCCGGCTGCATCCCCTCGCCGGCGGTCACCCAAGACGGTGACCTCCATCTTCTGGACGGGGAGAAGCAAGCCGGGCTGCGATCTTGGTTCCGCCCTCAGCTTCAAGGATGTTCATCATCCTTGCTGGGGCGGAGGCCGGGCTGAGCCGGAGCTCTACCTCCCACGCGGGTTCGTGGGCCAGCCTCCCCTTCAGCATCCAAGGGAGAGGGCGCTCACTGGCCCTGCGAGCGGGGCGGACTTCGACAACGCGGGGCCGGTCGACGGCGGGTGTCGCCAGCTCCAGCACGTTGGGCTCGCCGGCTTGGATCCCGGTGCCCCCTCCCGCCGTGAGGGTGGTTGCCGCGCCGTGCACACGGGTGGACCGCCCAAGACATCGCGCGCCGCTAGCGCGGCGTTCGTGTTCTGGGGCTGTCCTGCCTTTGCAACGGTATGGGGCCTCCGCGCGGAGGTCAGTGCTCTGATCGTCCGGGAGGATCCGAGTGGGGATCTGCCGATGGGCTGATGCTCCACTCGAAGGTGCCGAGGGGGATGCGGCCCGAGAAGTCCCCGTCGCCGACGGGATCACTGCCACCATCCGTGCTCTGGGCCTCCGGCTCTTTGTACTTGTCCTCACCCCTCGAGCGGCGGCGCGGGCGAGGGCAAGGTTGCAGCGGCTTCCGCCCTGAGGCCATCGCTGCTGCCGTGGGGACGGAACCGGAGTTCCGTTTGTAACGGCACCTTGAATGCCGGTGTCTTGTTCAATGCGGCTGTCGAGGCCTAAACGTGTATGTATTCTCGGCGCGGAGCCATGTTTTTTCTTCATTTTGAGCACTAAGACTCGCCTTGTCGATTATCTTTACCGCTTCACCGAGCGTGAGTTGCCTCGTGCAAAGGTGACGAGTGAGGCATCCGTATCCCGGAGGCGTAGGAGTCCCTCGGCTCGGTCGGCCTTGCTGTCTGAGGCCCCTCTTGCTTAGTTAAAGGAACCCCTCGGCCGCCCTTCGATGAGCCGAAGCTGGAAGTAGCGGTGTCAGCACGGACGGAGGCAGAGTTGGCTTCGAAAAGGAGGTGCGGTTGGCCAGAGCCTGGCCGGGTCGTCCACTGGTGGAGCCGACGCCGGAGTTGAGCTACCGAGGCCACAAGCCGAGCTGATGTCTTTGCGGGTTAGCTGGCCGAGGCCTCGGGGTGGCCGGCCGAGCCGCCTGCTCGGGCCGGATTCTCGAAGAAGACCCTGGCGGCGATGGCCCGGGTGTGGTGCTGATGTCGTCCTTCAGAGTGGGGGCCCTCCGACCGCGTCGCCGTTCGAGGCTAGGTCAGACCCCGCCGAAGGTGTAGTTGATGCCGAGGGTGCTGCTGCCCCCTTCGGCTGTCGACGTCCGAGCCTGCAGGATCAGGTTGTCTTGTAGTGTGTGTATGTTTTCTGTGGCCGCCGAGGCCTAAACACACCGTCGTCGTGTTGTAAAGCTGTGTTCCCTTTCCTCTTGTTTCGAGTATCCGGACTCATTTGTCGGTAACATAATCGTTTGTGCGGGCGAGAGTTGCTTTTCACGGAAGGCGATGAGTGAGGTATCCGTATCCCGGAGGCGTAGGAATCCCTCGGCTCGGTCAGCCTTGCCGCTTACGCGTGCTCTTACTCGTCCATAGGGTTCTGTTACCGACGCAGTCGAGAAGGCCCGAAAAATCATTTCGGCAGAGGAGCTCTCGAGCATGAAGACTTGTTCGGTCCGCGGAGTCACTTATCCAAGCGCGAGTTACTTATCACAGAAGGTGATGAGTGAGGTATCCGTATCCCGGAGGCGTAGGAGTCCCTCGGCTCGGTCAGTCTTGGCTGCTTACGTGTACTCCGTCGTTTTCAGTATCCACTTTTGAAGTAGTCGAAGAGCACGAAAGGCATTCTGGCAGAAAAGATTTTTTCTTTTTTCGAGGAAAATTTTGACGTAGAGGGGGTTGCCCCCTTCTAGCCCCCGAGGGAGGGTCGGGCTTTGCCAAGGCAAGTCTGACCCTTCCTTGACGACCAGACTTAGTGTGTGAACGAGATATACGAGCAACTTGAAACCATCTTAAGGGTAGAAGCGACGTAGCTGTTGGATGTTCCAAGCGTTGCCGTAGACCTCGCCTTGACTGTTGGCCAGCTTGTATGTTCTGGGCTTTAGAACCTTGGCGATGACAAACGACCCTTCCAAGGGAGGCGTGAGTTTGTGCCGCCCTTGGGTGTCTTGTCGCAGCCGAAGCACCAGGTCGCCCACCTGGAGGTCTCGGGACCTAACCCCTCGGGCGTGGTAGCGTCGCAAGGACTGCTGGTACCGCGCCGAGTGTAGTAAGGCCACGTCCCGAGCCTCCTCCAGCTGGTCCAGTGAGTCTTTCGGTTGGCTCGGTTGCTTTGGTCGGTGTAGGCCCTCGCCGTCGGGGAACCGTATTCCAAGTCTGTGGGCAAGATGGCCTCGGCCCCATAGACTAGAAAGAACGGTGTGAAGCCCGTGGCTCGGCTCGGCATTGTCCTCAGACTCCAGACCACCAAGGGGAGTTCCTTCATCCACCGCTTGCCGAACTTGTTGAGGTCGTTGTAGATCCGAGGCTTGAGTCCTTGCAGGATCATGCCGTTGGCCCGCTCCACTTGCCCATTCGTCATGGGGTGAGCCACGACAGCCCAGTCCACCCGGATGTGGTGGTCCTCGCAGAAGTCCAGGAACTTTCTGCCGGTGAACTGGGTGCCGTTGTCGATGATGATGGAGTTCGGGACCCCAAAGCGATGGATGATGTTGGTGAAGAACGCCACCGCCTGTTCGGACCTGATGCTGTTTAGGGGTCGGACCTCGATCCACTTGGAGAATTTGTCGATGACGACCAACAGGTGCGTGTAGCCCTCGGGTGCCTTCTGCAAGGGGCCAACGAGGTCCAGACCCCACACAGCAAACGGCCAGGTGATGGGTATGGTCTGCAGAGCCTGAGCGGGCAGATGGGTCTGCCTCACGTAGAACTGACACCCTTCGCAGGTGCGGACAATTCTAGTAGCGTCGGCCACCGCCGTTGGCCAGTAGAATCCTTGTCGGAAGGCGTTTCCAACGAGGGTTCGAGGTGCTGCGTGATGGCCGCAAGCCCCCGAGTGTATCTCTTGCAAGAGCTGCTGGCCTTCGACGATGGAAATGCAGCGCTGGAAGATGCCTGAGGGGCTGCAGTGGTAGAGCTCCTTCCCATCTCCCAGCAAGATGAAAGACTTGGCGCGTCGCGCCATCCGCCGAGCTTCGGCTTGGTCGAGGGGTAGCTCCCCTCGGTGGAGATATTGCAGGTACGGGGTCTGCCAGCTTTGATTAGGCGTGACCTCGCTTAGTTCCCCCTCGATGCGCAGTGCCTCACCCTCGGGGGCCGAGGGTACCTCGAGCTGAGCCGAGCGTGCCTCGGACCGTGCCGAGGGTACCTCGGACTGGGCCGAGGGTACCTCGGACTGAGCCGAGGGTGCCTCGAGCGGAGCCGAAGGTGCCTCGGACCGGGCCGAGGGTACCTCGGACTGAGCTGAGGGTGCCTCGGGCGGAGCCGAAGGTGCCTCGGGCTCGGGTGTGTCCTCGGTCTTGACGGAGGGTTGATGCAGGTCTCGGGAGAACACATCCGGGGGAACTGTTGTTCGTCCCGAGGCTATTTTAGCCAGCTCGTCCACAGTCTCGTTATAGCGTCAGGCGATGTGGTTGAGCTCGAGCCCGTAGAACTTGTCTTCCAGGCGCCGAACCTCGTCGCAGTAGGCTTCCATCTTCGGGTCGCGGCAGTGGGAGTTCTTCATGACTTGGTCGATGACGAGCTGCGAGTCACCGCGAGCGTCGAGGCGTCGGACCCCTAGCTCGATGGCGATTCGCAACCCGTTTACCAGAGCCTCGTACTCAGCCACGTTGTTGGACGCCAGGAAGTGGAGGCGTAGCACGTAGCATAGGTGCTTTCCGAGGGGCGAGACGAAGAGGAGGCCTGCGCTGGCCCCCGTCTCCTTCAGCGACCCATCGAAAAACATGGTCCAGAGCTCCGGTTGAATCGGAGCCGTCGGGAGCTGGGTGTCGGCCCATTCAGCCACAAAGTCCGCCAAGACCTAGGTCTTGATGGCCTTCCGAGGGGCGAACGAGATCGTCTCGCCCATGATCTCCACCGCCCACTTCGTAATCTTACCCGAGGCCTCTCGGGACTAGATGATCTCTCCCAGGGGGAAGGATGACACCACAGTCACCGGATGAGACTCGAAGTAGTGTCGCAACTTCCGTCGTGTCAGGATCACTGCGTACAGCAGCTTCTGGATTTGTGGGTAGCGGATCTTGGTCTCGGACTGTACCTCACTGATGAAGTAGACTGGCCTCTGGACGGGCAATGCATGCCCTTCTTCTCGTCTCTCAACCACGATCACGGCGCTAACCACCTGGGTGGTTGCGGCGACGTAGATCAAGAGGGCTTCTCCGGCAGCGGGGGGCACCAAGATGGGCACGTTCGTGAGGAGCGCCTTCAGGTTCCCGAGGGCTTCCTCGGCCTCGGGAGTCCAAACGAAGCACTCAGCCTTTCTTAAGAGGCGGTACAGAGGCAGACCTCTTTTGCCGAGGCGGGAGATGAAGCGGCTCAGAGCCGCGAGACATCCCATGACCCTCTGTACGCCTTTCAAGTCCTTGATTGGCCCCATGCTGGTGATGGCTGCAATCTTCTCTGGGTTGGATTCGATGGCCCGCTCGGAGACGATGAACCCCAAGAGCATGCCTCGGGGGACCCCGAAGACACACTTTTCGGGATTAAGCTTCACGCCTTTTGCCTTGAGACATCGGAATGTCGCTTCAAGGTCGGAAAGGAGGTCAGAGGCCTTCCTCGTCTTGACTACGATGTCATCGACGTAGGCCTCGACCATTCGGCCGATGTGTTCTCCAAACACATGGTTCATGCATCGCTGGTACGTCGCCCCCGCATTCCTCAAACCAAACGGCATTGTAACATAGCAGTACATGCCGAAGGGTGTGATGAATGAAGTCGCGAGCTGGTCGGACTCCTTCATCCTGATCTGGTGATACCCTGAGTAGGCATCGAGGAAAGACAGGGTTTCACACCCAGCAGTGGAATCCACGATCTGATCAATGCGAGGCAGAGGGTAGGGAACCTTCGGACATGCATTGTTTAGACCAGTGTAGTCTACACACATCCGCCATTTCCCCCCTTTCTTTCTCACAAGCACAGGGTTGGCAAGCCATTCGGGATGGAATACCTCTTTGATGAACCCTGCCGCCAGTAGCTTGTGGATTTGTTTGCCTATGGCTCTGCGCTTTTCTTTGTCGAATCGGCGCAGAGGTTGTTTCACGGGTCGGGCCCCAGCTCGAATATCCAGAGAGTGCTCGGCGACTTCCCTCGGTATGCCGAGCATGTCCGAGGGACTCCACGCGAAAACGTCAGCGTTCGCGCGGAGAAAGTCGACGAGCACTGCTTCCTATTTGGGGTCGAGCTCGGAACCGATCCGGATCTGCTTGGAGGCGTCGTTGCAGGGGTCGAGAGGGACGGACTTGACCGTCTCCGCTGGTTCGAAGTTGCCGGCGTGGCACTTCACGTCGGGCGCCTCCCTAGAGAGGCTCTCCAGGTCAGCGATGAGGGCCTCAGATTCGGCGAGGGCCTCGGCGTACTCCACGCACTCCACATCGCATTCGTATGCGTGTCCGTACGTGGGCCCGGCGGTGATGACCCCGTTGGGGCCCGGCACCTTGAGCTTGAGGTAGGTGTAGTTGGGGACGGCCATGAACTTGGCTAGCATGGCCTCCCCAGCACTGCGTGGTAGGTTCCTCGAAACCCGACCACCTCGAACGTGAGGGTCTCCCTTCGAAAGTTGGAGGGCTTCCCGAAGCAGACGGGTAGGTCGAGTTGTCCGAGGGGATGAACGCGCTTCCCGGGGACGATCCCGTGGAAAGGCACAGCGCCCGTCCGGACCGAGGACAGACCGACCTGCAGAAGCCCGAGGGTCTCGACGTAGATGATGTTGAGGCTGCTGCCTCCGTCCATGAGGACCTTGGTGAGCCTGACGTTGCCGATGATGGGGTCGACAACGAATGGGTATCTCCCAGGGCTCGACACGTAGTCTGGATGGTCGGCCTGGTCGAAGGTGATGGGCTTATCGGACTAGTCTAGGTAGACTGGCGCCGCCACCTTTACCGAGCAGACCTCCCGACGCTCTTGCTTGCGGTGTCGAGCCGAGGCGTTCGCCACTTGCCCGCCGTAGATCATGAAGCAGTCGCGGACCTCGGGGAACCCTCCTGCCTTGTGATCTTCCTCCTTCGCGTCGTCGAGGGCCTTGCCACCCTCCGCGGGTGGCCCGGCCTTGTGGAAGTGTCGTCGAAGCATGGCACACTCCTCAAGGGTGTGCTTGACGGGCCCCTGATGATAGGGGCACGACTCTTTGAGCATCTTGTTGAAGAGGTTGGCACCTCCGAGAGGTTTCCGAGGGTTCTTGTACTCAGCGGCGGTGACAAGGTCCGTGTCGGCGACGTCGCGTTTCGCTTGCGACTTCTTCTTGCCCTTCTTCTTGGCGCCGCACTGAGTTGACGCCTCGGGAGCATATTCCAGTGGGCGGCCCTGGGGCTGCTTGTCCTTTCGGAAAATGGCCTCAACCGCCTCCTGGCCAGAGGCGAACTTGGTGGCGATGTCCATCAGCTCGCTCGCCCTGGTGGGGGTCTTGCGACCCAGCTTGCTCACCAGGTCGCAGCGAGGAACGCGCCGATGACATCTGAATCGGTGACGTTGGGCAGCTCTGTGCGCTGCTTCGAGAATCGCCGGATGTAGTCCCAGAGAGACTCTCCCGGCTTCTGGCGGCAGCTTCGGAGATCCCAGGAGTTTCCACGGCGCACGTATGTGCCCTGGAAATTGCCGGCGAAAGCTTGGACCAGGTCGTCCCAGTTGGAGATCTGCCCCGGGGGCAGATGCTCCAGCCAGGCTCGAGCGGTGTCGAAGAGGAACAGGGGGAGGTTGCGGATGATGAGGTTGTCATCATCCGTTCCACCATGTTGGCAGGCCAGCCGATAGTCCGCGAGCCACAGTTCTGGTCTCAGCTCCCCTGAGTACTTTGTGATAGTAATCGGGGTTCGGAACCGGGTCAGGAATGGTGCCCGTCGTATGGCACGGCTGAAAGCCTGCGGACCGGGTGGTTCGGGCGAAGGACTCCGATCCTCCCCTCTATCGTAGCGTCCCCCACGCCTGGGGTGGTAGCCTCGGCGCGCCCTGTCATCGAGGTGGGCCCGACGGACGTGGTGATGGCGCTCGTTGCCGAGGCGACCCGGGGCCACAGGCGCTGTGTTGCGCGTGCGCCTGGAGTGGACCGAGGCTTCCTGCATGAGTCGGGAAGTCGCGGCGCGATGTTCCGAGGGGAACCCCTGCCTTCGGGAGGCAGAGCTTTCGGCCCGTCGGACCGCGGCGTCCTCCAGGAGATTCTTGAGCTCCCCCTGGATACGCCGCCCCTTGGTGGTTGATGGCTCCGGCATCGCGCGGAGAAGCATTGCTGGTGCAGCTAGGTTCTGGCCGATTCCGCTGGAATCCGGCGGTGGCCTCACCCTGACGTCGTCAACGATGCGGTGCTGGATGTCCTGGGGGAGATGATGCGCATCTCCGGTCGGGGGTTGGATCGCCCATTCCTGCCCGATGTCCCGGCGGATCGGCACAAGCGTTCCTGCTTCCTCGTCGAGCCTGGCCTGCCTCTCGCGGATGTGCTCGAGCTGTGGATCAGGACCCCCCGCCAGGACGGGGACCACAGCTAGCTCCCGAAGGATGTCAACTCGAGGCGCGGGCCTAGGGGGATCGCCGTTTTCCGGCATACCAAGATGGTTGCCTTCGCCGGGACCCCCTAGATCGACGTGGAAACATTCACGACTTGGGCCGCGGTCCTCATTATCGAGGCCGCGGCTGCCGTCGGAACAGTCGAAAAGGCAGTAATCACATGCGGTCATGAAGTCCCGCACGGCACTGGGGTTACCGAGTCCAGAGGAATCCCAACAAAGGTCGGGTTCGCCATCTTCCTTGGACCCCGAGGGCTCGTAGGTCGAGTCGGCCGTCAGTCGGTCCTAGGGTGACCGCACACGATACCCCCGGGGGTTTGGACTCGCCTCTATGAAAGTGCTCACCGAAGCAGAGTCGCTTGGTGGGTCGAGGCCGAATCCAAAAGACACGAGATGGGAATCGGTCGGTACCTTTCGGTTGATGGTCGGTGTCGAGGTCGCATCTGGGACTGACTGCACCGTCGTCTCCGGTACGAGGGTGACGCCCAGCAAGTCCTTCGCGAGCGTGCTGGTGTCGTGCGTTTGCTTGAGATCGGCGTGTTGCAGGGAGGCGGCACTTGTCTTCGTCTCAGACGCGAGATCGGTGCCCGACGCGCCCTCCGTTGGGGCGTCGGCGCCGTTGACTCGCTCGACAGCCAACGAGGTGCCGCTTCCCGCTTGGCCTTGGTTGCCCCGCCTCCTCCTCCGTCGGCGGGGGAGAGGACGGGACAAGCCCGAATGTCATCCTTCCACCACGTGGGGAAGGAGTCGTCGATTTCCCCGCCGGCGAGCGGGTTGAGGACCGCCATTGTCGCTGTCGCACGGCGGGGGAAGGAGTATCATGTCGTAGCTGCCGTCGAGGGACATGAACTCAAGATTCCCGAAACGGAGCACTGTCCCGGGCTGGAAAGGTTGCTAGAGACTGCCCATCTAGAGCTTGACGGGAAGCTGTTCGTCAACACGCAGCAGGCCCCTACCTGCGCGCCAACTGTCGGTGTTTTGAAACCCGGGGGGTCCCTGGACCGACGAGTGAATTGTCGCCGCGTGCCCCAGCCCAGATGGGTCGACGGCGGAATGCGAAGGGGGGAAAGGAAGCAGCCGAAGGGAGGCAGGCGTGAGAGAGTGGATCCCGCGGCCTTCGTGTTAGCCTCGCGCCTAAGTCGGGTGCGCTTGCAGTAGGGGGATACAAGCGTCCACGCGGGAGTGGGAGCGAGCAGCCTTGCGCGAGTGCCGTCCCGTCCTTCTCCGCGCGGGCCAACCCTCTGTAAGAGGGCCCTGGTCCTTCCTTTTATAGGCGTAAGGAGAGGATCTAGGTGTACAATGGGGGGTGTAGCAGAGTGCTATGTGTCTAGCGGAGGAGAGCTAGTGCCCTAAGTACATGCCATCGTGGCAGCCGGAGAGGTTTTGGCACCCGGTTCGTGTGGTGTCGTGGCCGTCGGAGGAGTGCTGGAGCCTGGTGGAAGGACAACTGTCGGAGTTGTCGAGTCCTTGCTGACGTCCTCTTGCTTCCGTAAGGGGGCCGAGAGCCGCCGTCGTCACAGAGCGTGCGGGACGCCATCATTGCCTATCTGGTGGAGCGAGCCAGATGGGACGCCGGTCTTGTTCCCCGTAGCCTGAGTCAGCTCGGGGTAGGGTAATGATGGCGCCTCCTGTCGACGTGGTCGGTCCGTGCCCTAGGTTGGGCGATGTGGAGGCTCCTCCGAGGTCGAGGTCGAGTCTGTCTTCCGTGGCCGTGGCCGAGTCCGAGCCCCTGGGTCGGGCGAGGCGGAGACCGTCGGCTGAGGCCAGGGCTGAGTCCGAGCCCTGGGGTCGGGCGAAGTGGAGTCTGTCGTCTCCTGGGGCTGAGCCCAAGTCCGAGCCCTGGGTCGGGCGGAGCAGAGTTCGTCATCTTCTGGGGCTGAGCCCGAGTCCGAGCCCTGGGTCGGGCGAGGCGGAGTTTGTCGTCTTCCGGGGTTGAGCCCGAGTCCGAGCCCTGGGTCGGGCGGAGCGGAGTTCGTCGTCTTCCGGGGCTGAGCCCGAGTCTGAGCCCTGGGTCGGGCGAGGCGGAGTTCGTCGTCTTCCGGGGCTGAGCCCGAGTCCGAGCCCTGGGTCGGGCGGAGCGGAGTTCACCGTCTTCCTGGGCTGAGCCCGAGTCTGAGCCCTGGGTCGGGCGGAGCGGAGTTCACCGTCTTCCGGGGCTGAGCCCGAGTTCGAGCCCTGGGTCGGGCGGAGAGGAGTTCGCCGTCTTCTGGGGCTGAGCCCGAGTCCGAGCCCTGGGTCGGGCGGAGTGGAGTTCACCGTCTTCCGGGGCCGAGCCCGAGTCCGAGCCCTAGGGTCGGGCGAGGCGGAGTTTCCTATGACGCCCAAGGCTGGCCTTGGCTGCTGTCAGCCTCACTCTGTCGGGTGGCTCAGTAGTCGGAGCGGCGCAGGCGGCGCTGTCCTCTTGTCAGACCGGTCAGTAGAGCGGCGAAGTGACTGCGGTCACTTCGGCCCTGTCGACTGGAGGGCGTGCGTCAGGATAAAGGTGTCAGGCCACCTTTGCGTTAAATGCCCCTGTGATTTGGTCGGTCGGCGTGGCGATGTGGCCAAGGTTGCTTCTTGGTGAAGACTGGGCCTCGGGCGAGCCGATAGTGTGCCCGTTGCTGGAGGGGTCCTCGGGCGAGACGTAGGTTCTCCGGGGTCGGCTTCCCTTTGCCCGAGGCTAGGCTCAGGCGAGGCACGATCATGTCCCTTGAATGGACTGATCCTTGGCTTAATCGCACCCATTAGGCCTTTGCAGCTTTGTGCTGATGGGGGTTACCAGCTGAGATTTAGGGGTCTTGAGGGTACCCCTAATTATGGTCCCTGACAGGCGCCTCCCCACGCTTGGCGGGCTCTCGGCCACGCGCGTGCCAACACGTGCCCGGTGGCCTCGGACCCGTACGTTTTATTCAATTGGATTCGATGGAGTCATTTGCGTCCACTGCGTCCGCCCTCCCTCTCCAACCCTACGAGAGTACTAGATCACCACCCACCCACCGCACCATGCGAGCGGCGAGTGAGTACTGGCGCTGTCGGTGCACCACCTCCCCTCGCCCGCGCGCACGGCGCCGCCCCTGCGACCCTCCGCTCGACGCTTGCTAGCAGTAGGAGGTGGCGGCGGCAGCCAGCAGCCGCTGCTAGCCAATCGCCAGCACCCTCTGCTGCTCATTTTCCTCTCCGACCAACCTTTCCTAGAAGCCTTCAAACCATAGCGTAGAGGAAGAGGAGCTCCACGGAGGCACAACCATCAGCGTGAGGATGCGTGCCCCGGTGCTCGGATCCGAAATTTTTCATCAATTCAACGGGGAGCCGTGCGCGAGCTACATCACATCCGTGGTCTGTCACTCCCAAGTCTCCATCCGACACATCAGATTTCCACGTGGCCGGCCCACACCTCCCTCCTGTCGTGCCCCTCCCGCCTCATGACCTCGCCGCCGTCGCCCGCGTCCCCGACATGTCAGAGTCTAAGAGATGTTTTGACCTATGTACAAAATAATTGTGTATCATATCTGAAATCGCCTTTAAAATTCACATCTCACGATGTCGAAGATCAGAAACATGCGACACCTGTTCTAGTCTTACCATTTCCATCCCAAATGGATTAAATCCATCAGTAGCCAAACCAAAACGAATATTACGTGATTTTGATGCAAATCCTAGGAACTTTTCATCAAACCTCTTCCACACCGGTGCATCAGCAGGATGTCTTAATGCACCATCCTTAATGCGCTCCTCGTCATGCCATCTTAGAAGAGAAGCTGTTTCTCTATACATAAACATTCTTTTCAGCCTCTCTTTAATTGGAAAGTATCGTAAAACTTTGCAGGGTGTTGCTTTCTTTCTTTCCTTCTTTGTTAATACAGACGTGGGATCCTTATCCTTCCACCTTGAAACCTTATAGATTGCACAAAAATCATCATTCTTCTTTTCCTTCCAATACAACTGGCAGTTGTTTGGGCAGAAATCAATACACATTCTCCACTTTCTGTTGGCCTTTTTTCACCATCACAGTATTGGCTAGCCATTCTAGATATGTCACTTCTCTTATTACTCCGGCACTCAGGAGTCTTTTTACTTCATTTCTTGCACCTTCGGCTTTGTCATCTGACATCTTTCAAAGCTTCTGCCTTGGTCTGATGGTTGGTTCCACATTGAGAGAATGCTCAATGACATCTCTGTTGACACCACATAGATCATTCGCTGACCAAGCGAAGACATCCTTATTGTTGAATAAGAACTTTGATAAAGCCTTTTCTTGTTCCTCAGATAACTAGGATCCAAACAACACTTTCTGTTTAGATACGTCTTCACACAAAAGTATGGACTTTGGCTAGTCCGCTAGAGCAGCTTTATCTCTTATGAATTTGTGCTACTGGTAAGCTTCAACTTCGTCTATGTTGTGAATGGCCCTGGAATCTGTCCAATTCCCTTCAGCCCTTCTAGCAGCGTCCTGGCTTCCATGTATAGTAATGGGGCCTTGATCTGATGGTATTTTCATACACAAATATGCTGGATGAAGTATCGCTTCGAAAGCACTCAATGTTCCTTATTCATTGATTGCATTGTAAGGATAATCCATGTCTACAATGTCAAACACAACTTGCTCAGTTCTGGTGTTGTGCACATAGCCGAAGGTGATTGACATTGTTATTTTTAAGTGCCACTATCTGCTTTCCTCTGAAGCCACATAGGGGGTGTGTTGCATTGTGTATCTTATCGTCTTGCTCTTGCATCTATCTGAAAGCTTTTGCAAAGATAATGTCTGCTTCACTGTCTGTATCCACCAGGACATTGTGGACCAAGAACCCTTTATTGACACAGGATATGACCATGGCATCATTGTGGGGGATAATCCTTAAGCTGAAGGTCCTCTTGAGAAAATGTAATCAGTACATGAGACCATTTAGACTTGATGTAGGGTCCTTGTACTCTAACATGTTGTACCCTTCTTTGTGCTTCCTTCTTTTGCTTCTTGTTAGCTGGTTTGAAGCTTGAGCCGCCTATGATCGGAAGCACGAGCTTCATCACCAAAGGTGACGCAGCTTGATAACTTTGCAAAGCCATTGTCGTGGTAGTCAAAGTGAGTTCACTGGAGGTGGGCGCTAATGTTGGTCACTTGTTTTTTATTGTTGTGAACCATAAAACAAGGAAACACAATTGTTAAACGTTAAGGACCTTTGTCCTTCGAAGCCTTATTTCCTTTCGGATATAATGAGCCTCGAACGAAGGTCATGAAGAACAAGTCTTCATCATTCATAAACATAAAAATATTATTACAGACGCAACATTATGTTATTTAATCATTTCATATCACATATTAAAACAATGCTACAACCCACTTCATATATTAATAAAGTGATGTAAAATGTACATTATATTTTGTACCCTTAGCTTGCTTGAAGGTAAAAAGCATGAGTACAATTTCAATCCAGCGTGAACAGTATGGGGGCACTGTTCATCTATTTATAGCAATGGGACGCAGCCCAAGCAAAAGTACATTTATGACCCTAATTCCTACACATTATCCTAATACAAGCATCAGGGATTAACAGGTCTTTTCCTCTTTGGCTCAATGTCACGTCTGACCTTCATAACCATCTTGAGCCAAAGCTATAATCCTTCGGTGCTTTGCGCATGCCTGTTGCATCTTCGACGCTCAGTCTCTTTGGTTGTAAACGATTTCTTCGTCCTGAGGACATTCGACAGAGAAGGAGGCCCCCCAACAAGGTCCTTTACAAAAATTTGTACTACTATAGTAGCTCTACAACTTTGCCATAATGAATTATAGCAAACTCCTCATGGATCAAGAGAAGCAAGAGCCCAAAGTTGGCTCATAAAACTGTTTTTCAGAGTTCAAGAATACAGGTGTTTATGAACTTTTACAAATTACTCCAAGTTTCACCACAAAACATGGGAATCTACAAATATAAAAGTTTCTTAGTTTTTGTTACTCTATTACTTTGATATACACACTCTTGGCAAAAAAGTGCATAGAATTTGAAAGCACCCTATAGGGCACTAATTAGGGTTTAGGGCTCCAAATTAGGGTTTTGAGTGTCCTAGAGTACATTAAGTGCTTAAGTTCTCTAAGTCATTATTTCTTGAACATATCTACCAACTTGGTAAGATCACTCCTTAGTGTTCACCACATAAGGTCACATGCTTCTAGTCTTTGGAGAGATGCACTCCTACCTAGGGTTAAGAATCTGTCCTAGTCGTGGTGACTAGGTCAAGGCTGACTTGGTTGAGGTGACCAAGTCGGGTCTAACATGGTCGAGGTGACTAGGTCAGGACCACTTGGGTAACCGAGGTAAGGCCCGACCTGGTTAGGCGAATAGATCGAGAGAGTTCTAGTTGTGGAGCTAACTGGTCGGGGTGAACAGATGAGATTTCTATGGTCGGGTTTGTCCTAGTAGGGGTGACCAGGTCGAGACTGCTTTGTTCGAAAGACACGCCCTAGTTGGAAGTATAGTGGTGCTCTTATCTTAGAGTGGCTCTTTGAGTCTATTTTGGGGAACCTCCGGTATGGTTACATGTCAATAGCTTCCAAGCCATCGGTTGAGTTGTAAGACCCAGTCGAGGGTTCCCTTTTTAGGGCTCACTAGAAAAGAAGCACCCTATTGGGCGCTAGACAGCTCACGCAAGTAGGGGAACAAATTAAACTATATATCATAGTGTATAAGACAAACATTTTGATGCGGACACAAAATCAGAAAGTCCAGAAGTACCTTAAGATTAGTACTAACAACAATCATTTGTTTGGCAACAGCTCGTGGCCTGAATAGAAGTTCGTAGGGAACAAACGACTGTAAAGATAAATAGCTGACCAGTCTAGGGTGTAGCATGCACAAATAGAGGGCCAAAAAAACTACCACCTATTCCAATCTATACGAAGATTATACAAATTCACCAAATACTAATAACAATGTCGCACAAGGTGTAAACTGAGTACCTAATAATAAAAAGGAGTACTGAAATAAAAATGCAGTGGCACAGGAAAAGATATGTTTCAAGGATATCAACTGGTATCCAGTAAAGGTATCAGCAAATGCAGCAACACAAGATGAGACCGGTCCTAGTTACTGACTCTATATTTAAAAATTAAAATATGATTGGTGGATGTACCGGCTCTTGGTTCAGAACTTCAAAAGTTTGGATATAGTCCTTCCATTGCATCGATTTCCTAGAATAGTGAACTCAATATTTTGCTAGCTAATATGAATGAACATTTTTTGCTTCATGAAAATAGCAGCAATTTATTCCTCCTAAATCTAAAAAATACTCATATATCATCACAATTGCCACACCTGCTGCTAGATGTCACTACAAAAATCAATGATCAAAGGGTTGTATCTGAGGCACTTACTGGTTATTGTAGAAAGCATGTCCGTAACAGGGCAGTTTCGTGCATTAAGCAGTCAAGGGCACTATTTTCAACATACACTTCAATGCACTCCCAGAAATTGATAGTGACAATTTTGAGGGGCCTGATGCACATCCATCCATGACATCAGTATTTACCATACTGATTTATAATGTGTGTTTAGTTTTTGCAGAAAGATGAATTTACTATATAATAATTTTTCATCTCAATTTCATGCCCATGTTTGATGACGATGTATGGATAAATGTTCAACAAAGAGTGTTTGATTCCTTTTTTAGAGTATAAGTGTTAGCTCTGCCTGGTGTCTTGATTAACTAAGGTGATCTCTTGCTTGATGTATTTTTCTAAATCGAATCTAACCAACAATTACGCCAATGTATTTGGTTGTGTAGCTGATGAAAATAAACCACCATCTTAAATATAAATGTAGGACATTCAGTTATTCAATTCAATGCAAATAGAAGTCATGCCTATTGGAGAACAAGTGCAGTTTATTTGGACTCAAGAATTTGTGCCCTAATGAAAGCATAGCACGTCTAAATTAGTCGATTGCCTACCAATCGTCTCTCTGTAAAGGTGTATTAATTATTCAAGCAAATGGTTAAATTTATGGTTCTTCTATGTGTTTAATTAAAATAATAATAGGAATAAGCCATGCTTAGTGCATAAGAACCATCCAAATAGCATCAGGCCATTACATTATTAGCTTCAGGAAATTATCTTACCATAAATGACAGTTCTACTAAGCTCACACCTCATCTTGTGCTCCTTCGATACTACTATTGGCTGTTAATATACAATAACCCTGAAATAAATCCACAAGACAGAATACTCAGTTCTAAAGAAGTAGAAAAAATTACTGACCATAGTACATGTTTGGAATTAACAGTGTCAGATCTTCATGGTTAATTGCAAAATATGGCCTATCAAGTTTATTTGTAAAGATCTCAGTGGACATTGAACCCACAAAAACAAGGCACAAGATTATAACTGGTGAACAACAATGTTCCTATCATCGCATCGGTGTTTACTATATACATTCACAAAAATTATTGACTGCGCAGTCTCAGTGATCAAATGCTCATGTCAGTACAAGCACAACAGACTGAGATCAACATTTAAGGATCTGACCTTGCACATTGGGGCAAGCAGCACGACACTGTCCCAGTAGAGAGGATCCTTCCTGTGGAGCTGAAGCACCACGGTTCCTCCCATGGAGAAGCCGTAGAGGAACCTCTTCTTCAGCCTGTTCTCCTGTTTCTATGTGGAAATGCAGTGGTCATGGTTAACAACTAAAAAAATGGAGAGATCCCATGCCGGGCTATGGTTTGCGTACGGTTCACCTTCTTCTCCTGTAGCACTATATAAGCAGACATGTTGGTGAGAAGTTACCACAACATTCATTGCCATCGCACTGTTGTGCTGTTAAAAATTTTAACCGAAGCCGAAGCTTGCTGGATTGCGCTTCCGAACAAGCTCTTCGTGACTTGAAATCAACTTCGTCTTAAGGAGTCTAAACACTGAAATGGCTCGAGTAAGATCCACTGCTAGGGTATTCTGTGAGGGAGATTATGCCAAAGTGACTGAAACAGCACCGATATCAGAAGTGATGAGACGATCAGGTCTGGTTGTGCCGGAAGAAGCTACCCGCGAAGCTGAGCAGACTGTGGCCTAAGTGATAATGAAAGTGAGGAGGACAACAACATTCTAAGCCCATCAAAACCTAGTCACATTGAATTTGGAAAATCGACCGTAACAGAAGAGGACTTAGTTGTGATGAAAAAGCTAGGCTATTTTGGGGATGATGAAGCTAAACTTATTCGCTTTGCTGGTGAAGAAGTGATTCCGGAGCCGAAAGAAGATGAAGTTGTTGTGTTTAGGAGCTTCTTCAGGGCAGGGCTGCGGTTTCCCCTATACGATATGATAGGGGAAGTTTTGAAAAGATTTGAAATATATCTCCACCAGCTGACACCAAATGCCATTGTTAGGCTCATTGTCTACATATGGGCTCTCCGAAGCCAAGGTAAAAGTGCAAATGCCAAAGGGTTCTGCCGAGTGGATGAGTTGCACTATCAAACACTGGCCAGAGCCGATGGTCTACACAAAAACTTCAGGTGCTATAATTTTGCATACCAGAAAGACACCAAGGCACCGGTGATCGGCTACCGCACTAAATGGACAACAGGTGGACTAGCGAATGGTTCTACATGAAGGCCGACGAGAAGAAGAGAGAAAAGCTCATGACTATGGTAAGGAGTCCTCTGAGATTAAGCTTCGGCATGATGAGGTCATTATGCAATATGCAACTCGGCTCCCCATGCCGGCTGGCCGAAGTAGAATTCGGGGTGGTAGCTGGTCAAATTAGTAGTAGGAACTTAGTGCAGGAGTATCTGGCGAACAAAACTTTTCCAACCTCTAGCGGATGGGGGATGCCAATGAAGAAGGAAGGAGGGAAAAAATATGAACTCACTCGACTTCCCTACCGTTTCAAATTTCAAAAGCAATTCAAAGAACCATGTTCTGAATGGTTAGAAATGATAGAAACTATGTGCAATGAAATCCTCGGAAACTATACAAAGAAAGAAGATCAGTTAATGACTGCTGCCTTCGGCACCCGGCTAAAACGAAGGTTGAATCGGGTGATGGATGCTCTGAATTTTGAATACCGAGATTACAACAGGCTTGACGAAGGGGCCGGAGGGGGCAAAAGGAAAAGGATTGTAAGTATTCTAGGTAGGCTAGCTACCCGATCTGTGAAGGAGGACCATAAAGCTTCGAAGAAGCAGAAGACTCTTCCGGAGCCAAAGGATTCGGCTCCCGAGAAGCGAAAGCTCGACATGGTATCTTCTGCTGATACGAAGGTACGGGATGTGCCAGAGAAGTCTATGAGTCCTCCTTCACCCTCTGCTGCTGAAGTGTCGGAGATTTTGAAGGTAATGACTAAATCCATACCATTTGCACTGCTAAGTCCTCTAAGGTTAGATCTGACTAGCCTTTTACAATCAAAGGAAACCGCTCCCGCTGCGGAGGAGAAGGTCCGGCGGTAGAAAAAAGGCGGACGATGAACGTGATGCAAGTGATTGAGTAAATGCCGCCCTCAGCTTCGGTGGTAAAAGCAGTGATGCTTGATGATACCGAAGATACCACTAGAGCCGAAGCTGAGGAACTCGCAACCATAATGTCGGGATTCGACAAACTCATATCAGATGTGGTTGCCAAGGAAAACATAGCCGCAGCGCCTGATAAAGGGAAAATAATTGAAGGCGCCTCTTCGGAAGATAGAGATTTTGACCTTCGACTCCTGGGTGGCCAAGAACTTTTCGAAGAGGATAAGTTAGAGTTAAAAGAGTTTGCTATATCCTATGGCTATCAGCCCGGATCCATACTTTTTGGCGGGTCAACGAAGAGATTTTGGGATGAATTCACGACCACGCCAGGGCAAAAATTATAAGCACCTTATCCAAGAGTGTTGGATTTCCAAAGCTGGAAACAGGCATAAGTTGCTATAGGTGGCAACATATTATCAGCAGCTTGTTCTACTCAAATTTCAAAGTGAGGTTTCTCTTCGGCTCGTTACTAGTACCTTCGTGGTGATTTGTGTATTCTGACTTTGGTTTGTTTTGCGGAGGCTGCTACTGAGCAAAGCGTTGAAAATGCAGCAGGATGTCGAAGATAGAAAAAATGAAATCATTATTGAAGAGTTTGAAAATAAAATCAAAAAACTTGAAGATTCCTTGAAGGAAAAAGACAATGTGCTGCATTCAGCCGAAGGCTCACTCGCCGAAGCGCGACCTCAAAATAAAAAATTGAATAGAGAACTGGACGAAGCTCGAGTGACTTTGGAAAAGAAATCGGAACACTTCGACCGTGAATCCAAGGCATTGAATGCAAGAATCGAAGCAGAAGTTAAAAAGAATGATAAATTGAGCGAAGCTATTACAAATCTTCAGAATAAATGCTTCGGCTTTGCCACCCAATGCATTAGCCGGTTGAAGGGGATATTTAATTCTGTCGGAGCCACATCTGACGAAATTACCCCTTTTGCCAAAGATATTCCCGGAGCCCTCAAGCATATTGAGAAAGAAGTTGTGGCTCTCAACGAAGTCATAACTGGGCACGGAGATTTCTGTGCACTGGTGGCTTCTCGTGGCACAGCTGCAGTATTCATGAAGGCCGGATGCAATCACGTGATGGCCATAAACAGGCCAAACTTTGGCCTGTCACCGTCTGATCTGGTTGATATTTCGGCCGAAGCCTAGAGTATAGGTAATAGATTCATTACTGAAATCTGGGTGAAGGGCGGCCGCGAGCTGGCTGGAGACGAAGCTCAAAATCTGCTTAGCAAAGTATAGAAAATCTCTTTACCATTAGGCCTTTATTTTATATTTTCCCTTACCATGTTTCTTATTACCCTTGCTTTTGTGCTTTTTCAGGATGATGATAACGAAGGCCAATGATTCGAAGCTAGATCTGAAGCTTTAGAGTAGTCTTCTTAGGACTGTCCTTGATTTCTGAGAAACACTTTAGAAATTCTTTTGCACAAGAAGTGTAATATTTGTAACTGTAATGCGAGTAGAATTATGAATATTTGTAAATGCTTTGTAATACTATTTATCTTTCGTTTATATATCACCTGCTTTGATGTGGACGAAACCGACACTTGTAGCTTTTGAGCCGAAGACGAAAAACACCTTCCCTTCTTTTCATTCACATCGAAGCACCTTTCATATATAACAAATTTTCCTTTGAAATGAAGCACCTTCGTATAAAACGAAGCATTTTCTCATTGAAGGCAAGAATCACCGCTTTTCCTTTTAATGCTTCATGCTTTATGTGATGATGATGAACCTACGAATGCCTAATGTATGATTGTATGAATGCAAAAGATGATGTGATGATGTGTGCAAATGTATGTCAAAGATAAAAACTCACACGAATACACACCAAGACTCTGCATCCCCTTAGGAACGACTTTGGAGTCTCTTCACCTTTTTACTTAGGTGGTATTTCAGCTCTGCATTCCCTTAGGAACGACTTTGGAGCTAAGCTCTGCATCCCCTTAGGAATGACTTTGGAGCTTCTTAACCTTTGAATTAGGTGGCATTTAAGCTCTGCATCCCCTTAGAAATGGCTTTGGAGCTTCTTCAACTTTTACTTAGGTGGCATCTTAGCTCTGCATCCCCTTAGAGACGACTTTTGAGCTTCTTCATAGTTTTTTACACTCAATGGTGTAGTCCCAAATTTTACATTTTACATGTAGGGGAATTTGGCCCTTGTATTGCACAGGGCTACACAACAAAAAATTAAAATTACAACCTATGGCCCAATTAAAAACCTTTCTCCCCTCCTGAAAGGAAAAGGGTGCCATAGGTAAAAAATAAGAAAATTACATAGTTTACACATAATATCTTCGAAGCTCATTCGCATTCCAAGACCTTGGAATGTCATTACCGTCCAAGTCTTTCAACCTGTATGATCCAGGCCTTGACGAAGATATCACCAAGAAGGGACCTTCCCACTTAAGCTGAAGCTGCCCCACTGTATCCAGATTGGCCACCCTCCGAAGCACTAGGTGCCCTGGCCTGATGTTCTTCAGTTTTACCTTCTGATCATGCCATTTAATTATTTCGGCCTAATACTTATTGATGTGGTCTACTGCTTGGAGCCTGGTCTCTTCCATGGTGCCTTTTATTATTTTGAAATTCTCTTCATCTTCTGCCGAAGCCAAGGTCCATATGGAGCCCCTTCTTGCTTTTTCCGGTGTTATTGCTTCATCACCAAACAGAAGCTTGAATAGGGTAAAACCCGTTGATTTTGAAACAACAGTGTTGTGGTTCCACACCACCTTTGTTAATTTGTCTGGCCACTTTCCTCTGGGTTGGTTGAAGATTGACTTCATTATTCCTGTTATTATAATTCCATTTGCTCTTTCTACCAGTCCATTTGACTCTAGATGTCTCACTGATGCAGTGTATTTTTGTACCAATCTGGTCACAAAAAGCTTTGAACATTTCGGCATCAAATTGAGTTCCGTTATCAACCGTGATAGCCTTTGGCACACCAAAACGACAAACAATATTCTGCCAAAAGAGCTTCTGAATTGTGGCCGAAGTTATTGTAGCTAGGGGCTTAGCTTCGATCCACTTCGAGAAGTACTCCACTGCTATCACAACATATTTCAAGTTACCTTGTGCTGGTGGAAGTGGGCCTAGCAAATCTAGGCCCCACCTTTGCAGTGGCCAGGTGGGCTGTATTAGCTGGGTTAAGACGAAGGTTGTTTCTGGTCTCTGGCACACTTTTGGCAGTTTTCACATTTTTGAACAAAGTCCGCTGCATCCGAAGTTGCCTTCGGCCAATAAAATCCTTGTCTAAAAACCTTCCCTAGCAAAGCCCTTGACCTAATGTGAGCTCCACACAGTACTACATGTATCTCCTTCATCAGCTCTTGACCTTCGGTTCTAGACAAACATTTTAGTAATGGAGAGTAGACTCCTTGTTTGTACAACTCTCCCTCTATGATTACATAGTGTCTTGTTCTTGCTTCCATTCTTTTGTTGTAAACTTCTTCATCCGAAAGACAATTGCCTTGGAGGAAAGATACAATCTCAGTCCTCCAATCTTTGCTGTGCACTTGCGAGATTGTAAGCACTGCTCTCTCCATGAGCTCGACTGAAGGTGCTTTTATTGTTTCGAAAAATACCTCCGAAGGTAACGGAAGCCCCTGTGCCACTGACTTAGCTAACAAATTTGCATGTTCATTTTCTCCTCTTGGGATGTTTTATAGAGAAACCTTCGAAAGAGGCTTCCATCCTCTGGACTGTATCCAGATACTTCTCGAGCTTCGGGTCCCTTACTTTACTACTCTTGTCGACATGACCGGAAATGGCTTATGAATCGGATTTGAGTATTGCCCTTCTTATTCCCATTGCCTTAAGTTTCTAAAGCCCCAAGAGAAGGGCTTTGTACTCTACAATGTTATTTGTGCAATTGAAGTCCAGCCTTGCTGCATAGCAAGTTTTGATTTTAGATGGTGAAATTAAAATTGCAGCTGCTCCTGCGCTGAAGGTTCCCCATGACCCATCACAAAATACTGTCCAGGCTTCAACATCATTTGTTTTCTCTTCGTCCTTATCCCCTGGCGTCCAATTAGCAATGAAGTCTGCTAACGCTTGGGATTGGATCGAAGATCTATGAACGTAATCAATAGTGAATTCATTCAATTCTGCAGCCTATTTTCCAACTCTTCATGTGGCTTCTCTGTTTCTCATTATGTCCTTGAGGGGTTGTGAAGAAGGTACTATGATATGGTATGTTTGAAAGTAATGCCAAAGCTTCCTGGAAGCCATTAGTACAACATATAGTACCTTCTCCAACTCTGTGTAATTTTTCTTTGATGGGCTAAGTACTTGAGAGACGAAGTACACAGAAAATTGCTTCTTTGCCTGGCCATCCTGCTTTTCTTGCACCAGCACTGCACTGACCGCAGCGTGGGAAGCAGCTACATACAGCAGCAATGGAATTCCTGATAAAGGTGGGGTTAAGGTTGTTAGTTCTATCCAATACTGCTTCAGTTCTTCGAAGGCTTTCTGCTGAGTTGGCCCCCATTGGAAGACTTCGGCTGACTTCAGTACTTTAAAGAATGGCAAGTTCCTCTCTACTAATCTTGAAACAAATCTATTTAAGGAAGTCAGCCTTCCTGTTAACCTCTGGGCACCTTTACGTGACTTTGGTGGCTCCATCCGAAGTATAGCTTCTATCCTACATGGATTGGCTTTGATCCCCTTTGTTGATACCAGACAACCAAGAAATTTTCCCTTCTTCACTCCAAAAACACATTTTTCTAGATTTAGCTTAAGACCAGCTCTTCTAAAATTAGCAAATGTTTCTTGCAAATCGGCAATGTGGTTTTCTTGCTTCGTGCTTTTGACTATGATATCATCAACATATGTCAGCACATTCTTGCCAATTTGGGAGTGGAGGACTTTGGCAGTCATCCTGCTGAGGCTTCCTCTAGCATACTTGAGCCCCTCTAGCATCCAAAGGTAGCAATAGGTTTCACTGGGGGGGTTATGAAGCTTGTCTTGGGTACATCTTCTTTTTTCATCTAGATTTGATGGTAGCCTGAATAGCAATCTAATAAGCTCATTAGCTTTGAAGTACCTGCTGCATCGACCAGAGAGTCTATTCTAGGTAAAGAGAACTGATCCTTCGGACATGTTTTATTAAGATCTGTGAAATCAATTTGAAGTTGTTTGGGCAGGCATCAATATTTTTGTATCCAAGTCCAAATTTAGAGATTATTTTCTTACCTGCATAAAAGTTCTTTGGTAGCTCATTTCCATTAGGGATAGCCATATGCAGAACCTCAAGTAGATCACCAAAAGATTTATCAGACCATTTGTTGATGGACTTGATATTAAACAGAAGCACAAATAAAGTTAGTTGTGTGAGCTCATAGCCTATCCATAACTCCCTTTTCGAATCTTCAAGTTGTGTATAAAACTATTGTGCTTCAATATTGGGTCCCTAGGCCGATTCTTGACCTTCAATCATAGGTGTGCCATCATACAGATGTCCAAGGGCATCTTGAATCAGCTGGTCGACATCAACATGCCTTTCATCAATATGTGAATTTGGTTCCAAACTACTTGTGTGTTGCACTGAATTATCACCATGAAAATTCCATTCATCATAATTCTCAAGTATCCCATTGCACACCAAATGCCCATACATCTCATCTCTTGTCTAAATAGTAGTGTGCACACATGTCTGACATGGGCAATAAATCTTGATGCCTTCAGCTTTATCTTTAAATGCAAATTCAAGGAACTTCTCTACACCAGCTATGTATGGATCAGAACCTTTAGGATAATGTAAAAGACGCTTGACCAATCCAATATCCATTCCAACACTGGGTAAAAAATGTTCATCACGATGACAATGAAATCCTCAACGTTGTCATAGTAGTCGTTACATCTGACGGAACAAGGTGGGAAGTGAGAGGGAGGAACAAGCGGGTACCTTGCTAGAACGCTTCACATGGACAGAGTAGGCCTTAATGAAGTCGTAGGAGATCACGTCTTTGTTGCGCGCACCATGGAGGTCGCAATCCTATTCCTCCTCTCCTCTCGCTGTCCACTCTATCCTTCGAAAGGTGGGGGCGTGCGTGTGGACAGCGGCCAGCGGGGGCGTCGGCGTGGGTGGTGGCGGCAGGTGCTTGGGCGTGGACCTACCAGGGGACGGAGGCCCGCGAGGGCGTGCAGGCGCTTGGGCGGCGGCCGTGGGCAGACCTAGGGGCTACGGCCAGCGAGGACGTTGGCATGGGTGGAGGTAGGCAGGTGCTCGGGCATGGCCGTGTGGCAGACTGAGGGCGGACCTGGGGGCCGCGGTGGGCACACATCAATCTGGAGAGGCTTGCTTGTAGAGATTTAGAGAGATTTAGCGTTTGTTAGGATTCTATAACAAACATTGAGTGTAACAACTAAATGTACACATCAATAAGGTTCATTTGGTTAGTGAGTATTACTTTGGTGGAAGGTGTAGGTTGTGAGTTCGATTTCTCTTGAAGACATGTTTTTTGCAAATAATTAGAGATATGACAAATGTTTTAATAAGTGAAACACAATGACAATAAGATAAAATAAATATTTCAATAAATAAAACGATACAAAGTGGACTAAAAGACTTTGTATTGTTATCAATTCCCCCCACTTTACACATTTTTGCGCAATTTAGCATCCCCAACTACAATGCTTTAGTTAAAAATAAAAGGCACAATTGCAAAATTGCTAAAGTACCAAAATTAATCTACAGATATGGTTTGCAACGCATGTAAACGTTACAAGCATTCTAGTTAGTCTACGCATACGGCTACAACACATGGTAATCGTTGCTATGATCGTATTTACTCTACGCATACAGTTTGCAACGCATGTTAAATGTTGCCAGTACCATTGTAATTCAACAGATATAAGTTGCAACACATAACAAGCGTTGGAACATAATCACTTCCAACGCATATAATTGTACGTTGCTAGGTATACGTTGCTATAGGGGGTTTATTTTGTAGTGATTCAGCATCAGGGACTCGGGTCTACGAAGGAATAGAAGTGCGAGGGCCTCGGTGCAAATGTCAGTGAGACAAGGGAATAGTGTTGCGACCTCTGTTCGGGTTATTCAAATCGGCAGGGACCTTTGCGCAAAACCGACAATGCGGGCGCGTGCGCGTGCATGTTCTCCCTTCTGCAGGCCGACTTGGACTGAATTAAGCCCAACACTATTTATTGTTTCTCCTTTTCTTTTTTGCTGAGAGATTAGGAAATGTGTAGAAAATTATAGAAAAATTATAAATTTATGAGACCAATTTTACTGGACTTCTAAATTCACATAGTATTTAATAAAAATAGTTATAAGATTTTTAGACCTAACCAAGAATTATGTAGTATTTAAGAAAGCCCAAACCTAGACTTTTGGAATTTTAGAAATTATTTAATAACTCCAAAAATCACAAAACTTTTTAGGTAGACCTAGTATGGTATTTAGAGCCCATGGGTGAAGTTTGACATGTGTTGGACATTGTTTGATTCCCAAACCTAAAAACCCGAGCTCCTTAAGGAAAAACTGTCTAGCCCTACTAAGGTATTGACATAGAAGACCCTAGCTTCCCTGGTGCACCGTGAAGGAAAATTGTATTCAAGAAACCACTTGATGTACCTTTATTATCATTGCATTTTCATAAGCATCACATGAGCATTCATGGTTATAAATGGTTATGTATAGAAAACGAAGAAGAGATAACTGTTGAAGAAGAAGAGACTACACCTGCACCACCGACTGAAGCTCCACCTGCCGGGAACTGTTTTTACTTTGATATTTGTAGAACAGAGCCCAACTACCCTACAACACAAGGCAAGCCCCAGTGCATTTACCTTTCCTTGTGATTTTAAACTCTTTATCACTTGAATGATACAATAGGTGATAGGAGTTGGGTGTTAAGCCAATTGCTGCATTTCCTTCCTTGGAACTGTTTATTTTTCCTTGATCACCCGTTTTATTAAAAGGTTTTCTGATGCTTAGTCTTGCTTTAGAAAACAAAAAAAGTTTTGTTTTAAACAAAAGATGATGCTTCAGATGGGATGGGATGTTTTCAAAAATAAAACTGGATGGTGGATCCATCATGGCCGTGATGGGTTCAACATCGGAAAAGATGTACCTCTGCCAGGTACCAAACTTCAAGTTTTTAAATGATCAAGTTGAGACCGGGCAGGTGACTTGCACGAGAAGAGTCTCGGTGTAGTGTCTCCATCTAAGTCGATTAAGGACCGTGTCGATGTAGGCTTGATGATTGAGGACCTTTTAACTCGTCACATGCCTCATCAAGGGTAAGCTTTGCCTCGGGTAGACTAATACCAGAACGGCCAACATGCAATGGGAGTGGAGAGATGGCGAGAGTAGCGTGTACCCTCCATGGCATGAGGCTAGACGGCGTGAACCCGGTCTGGTCTTAAGAAACCCGGTGGCGAGTTGACATATGCAAGGGTTAAGTGCTACATATGTCATGTGATTGGAGATCCCCAGCTGGGTATTAATCGATTCGGATCGCCGTTACTTCTCGGATATGAAGACTTGGTCACTGACCTACACATAGCAATCCAAGAAAGTAAAAGGGTGATAAAAGATGGCTAGCACAGGTCATGTGCTTGAACTAGGGTAGAAAGAACTCTAGCTATAGGTAATGACCTAACTTGATAATAAAACTAGATTTTTAAGAATCCGCTATTAGTAAGCATTTCTGCAAACAGAGTCTTTGAATCTTGAATAGCCTTACCTTGACTCCCTCAAGCCAGCATATCCTTGAGAGTATTTTCTTTTGACGGGTAAGACTTGCGAAAGTACACTCCGTACTCAGGGTTTTTGAACCCATGTTGTAGTAGGTGAGGAAACAACAGACTTTTGCTGTTTTTGTTCTAAGGTTGTGCCCAAGGAAGAGCCACAACAGTGAAGTCGCGGGGGGGATGTTGGCCTCCCACTTGAAAAAAATATACTTTTATGTGGGAGGGGTTTTTGCCTCCCAAGTCTGTAATAATAATACTTATGCACTCATAGTACCCTGGTTTTGTAATAACAATAATACTCTTTCTCTATATTTGAATGTAAATTAAGTTATTGTAATTGCTTTCGCTGTTCTTTTCCTCTGATGTGATGTAATATCTGTGTGACGGGTGAAGCGCTCTTGGGCAAGACAATGAGGATACAGTTACCGAACTTGTCGAGTGATTATGTGCATCTATAGGGTTGTCTAAGGTCCGTAGGACAAGGACAACTGTAGGTGGGCCTAATAACTTGGGAGGTTCCATCAAAGATAGAAACAATGTGCAATGAAATTCTTGGGAACTATACGAAGAAAGAAGATCAGCTGATGATAGCTGTCTTCGGCGCTCGTGAGAAAGGAAGGTTGAATCGGGTGATGGATGCTTTGAACTTTGAGTATCCACATTACGACAGACTTGACGAAGGGGCCGAAGGGGCAAAAACAAAAGGGATTGTTAGCATTCTGAATAGGCATGCGATTCGAGCCATTAAGGAAGATCAGAGGGCTATCAAGAAGCAAAAAGTTCTTGCAGAGCCAAAGGATTCGGCTCCCAAGAAACAATAGCTTGTCAGAATATCTCCTACAAAGACAAAGATACAAGATGTGCCAAAAAAGACTGCAGGCCCTTCTTCGCCTTCATCTATTGATGTTTTAGAAATTCTGAAGGTAATGATTGAACCCATCTCGTTCACAATGCTAAGTCCTCTAAGGTCAGATATGACTAGCCTATTGCAGTCAAAAGAAAACCGCTTCGGCTATTGGGGTGAATGCTAGGGGCAGAAGAAACGACGAATGATGAACATGATGCAAGCCATTGAACAGACCCTGCCTCCGGCTTCAGCGGAAAATACTATTGTGCTTGCTGATGCTGAAGCTGCTGCCGTAGTCGAAATTAATGAAGCTATACTTGAAGTTGATAATCTGCTACCACAATGTTAGAAATTGACAGACTCACATCTGATGTGGTTCCTGAGAAAAATGTGGCCAAAGCGTCTACTGATAAGGGAAAGAGAACTGAAGAGACCTCTTCGGAAGATAAAAATTTCGAGCTTTGGCACCTGGGTGGCCAACAACTTTCCGAAGAGGATATATCGGAACTGAAGGAATTTGCCATATCTTGTGGCTATCAGCCCAGATCCATGCTCTTTGGCGGCATCGACGAAGAGATTTTGAGATGTATTCGCGACCACGCCAGAGATAAAATTATAAGCACATTATCAAAGAACATCAGATTTCTAAAACTAGAGAAGGACATCAGTTGCTACAGAAGACAACACATTATTGGTAGCTTATTTTACTCAAATTTTAAAGTAAAGTTCCTTTTCTATTTTTTCTTTCATCATGCTGATTTAAGTATTTCAGTAATAGGGATTTAACTTTTAATTCATCCTTTTAGAGTCTGTTGCTGAGCAAGGCCCTGAAAATGCAGTGAGACGATGAAGACAGGAAAATGAGTTTGTTATAGAAGGCTTGGAAAAGAGGATTAGTAAGCTAGAAACTTTATTGAAGGAAAAAGACAGCCTGCTGCACTCGGGTGAAGATTCTCTTGTCGAAGCTCGATCTCAAAATGAGAAATTAAGCAAAGAGCTAGAAGAAGCTCGAACACTTTTGGAAAGGAGATCGGATCGCTTCAATCACGAGTCCGAAGTGCTAAACGCAACAATCAAGGCCGAAGTTGGAAAGAATCTTAAACTGAACGAGACGATCAAGACTCTTCAGGATAAATGCTTCAGCTTTGCTACTCAATGCATCACTCGGCTGAAGGGTATCTACAATTCTGTTGGAGCCATATCTGAAGAAGTAAATCTTTCTCCTAAAGATATTCCTAGGGCCCTTGGATGTGTTAAGAAAGAGGTTGACGTCCTCGACAAAGTTATAACTGGCCATGGTGATTTCTGAGCGCTATTGGCTTCTCGTGGCATGACTGCTGCTTTTCATCAAAGCTGGATGTAATCATATAAGAGACATTAATAGGCCAAACTTTAGCCTTTCACTTTCTGACCTAGTTGATATCCCAGCCGAAGCTCGAAGCATAGGCAACAGATTCATCACTCAAATCTAGGCAAAGGGCGGTCGAGATATGGCTGGAGACAAAGCTCGTAGTCTACTTAACAAAGTATAAATAATCTCTTTAGCTTTATATCTTTATGTTATTTTCCTTACCATATTCCTTAATACCCTTGTTGGTCACTTGTTCTCAAATGCTATGAGTTAAGAACAAGGCAACACAAATGTTAATGGTTAAAGACCTTCGTCCTTCGAAGCATTATCTCCCTTAGGATATAATGATCTTCAGACGAAGGTAATGAAGGACATACCTTCATTATCTCAATATGCAAGAATAAAAGCAAGAACATATGAGACATAAAATGAACATGAATGATCATCTTAAATCATTAGATTATCAATATTCTCATTATATGATCATGAACAAACATTAATGATATTAAATTACATTTGTACCTTTGGCTTGACAGAAGTTAAGAATCCAAGAGTGACGTGCGAGAGATAACAAGTCAGCATGAACAGTACGGTGTTATTGTTCATCTATTTATAGGCACAGGACGCGGCATGGGTAAAATTACACTCATGTCCCTGACATCTACTATTAGCTAAAAAGTAAGCTGTCGAGGGCTAAGCTGTCTTTTCCCTTTTAAATTGGTTTCATTCTCCATCATCATCTTTACGCTAAGCCGAAGCTTCTCCGTCCATAGCTTCAGAACTAGTCCATCCTTCTTCAAGGTCGCGCTCTTCATATCGTGCACACCTTCATCTCAAAGCCGAAGGTTCTTGTGATAGTATATTATACTTGGAAAGCATGTTAGTCGTGTTTTTGAGGACCTTCGGAAGACGATGGCCCCCAACAGTAGCCCCTCACAGTTTTAATTTGTTCTTGTATGTGACAAATTTAGACTGCAACGTGAACGAAGGCCTTTAGCTGAAGGTCCAAAAAAACACCTTCCCTTCGCTAGAATAGCGAAAGTCAATGACAAATGGGGCCCGCCAAGTTGCAATGCACTGGGCATATAAATAGAAACCCACAACGACAACATTTGTTATGCCATTTCAGTTTCTTGTGCTGTTTTCTTAAATTTTAATTCTCTTTCTATCAGCTCTCGCTTGATTTTTGAGCTTCGTGGTATACACAAGTGCTTGTTGCATGTCTAAAGAGAAGAAGATGTCTGAGGAGAAGAAGGTTGTGGACACTTTTCTTGCTGGGTATTATGAATCTATGGCAAAAACAAATACAAAGAAGATCACAAAGGAAATAATGGCGGATTTGTCTGAAGATTCTAACGACAGTGATGACTATGATGTAGAAAGTGGGGATGAAGATTCTGAAGACCGGCCCTGGCGGCCAAGCCATACCATCTTCGGAAAGTCGACCATTAAACAAAGTCAGATTGACGCTATGAAGGGAAGATACTTTCGTGACATGTCTATTGTGAGGGTTGGAGGGGACAGCACCGCCCCTGCACCTGAAGAAAATGAGGTTGTTGTCTATAGAAGCTTTATGAAGGCGGGTCTTCGGTTCCCATTGAGCAAATTTTTGGTTGAAGTGCTGAAGATATTTCATATCTTTCTTCATCAAATTACTCTCGAAGCTATAATCAGAATGGGGATGTTTGTTTGGGCTGTGAGAAGCCAAGGGCTGGAACCGAGCGCAAAGTGCTTTTGCAATATGCACGAACTATTGTACGAGACAAAGGCCACTGGCAAAGAGCAGTATCACAACAACTTCGGTTGTTATGGATTCATTGCTCATTCTAATGCAAGCTACCCGGTTCCAATATTTGGGAAAAGGTGGCTTGGGGCCGGGATGGAGGAATGGTTTTATGTTAAGAATAATATGATTGAAAGGGAGGATATAAGGGGGATTATCCAACGCCCCATCTGGTCTCGCTTCGGCCTTCGAAGGCCGACTGTGGCGATTGAAAATGATGTCGAAGCATGTCAAAAGGCTTTCAGTAATGTTTGTGCTTTCATTGGTACAAGAGACCTGATCTAAGAGCACATAGCCTACAGGGTATGGCCACTTGTGGATAACTAGGAGATGCCGAAGGAGAGTGCTACCAGGTCCGGTCAAGGTGGATTAGTTCGCTTGAAATACACCTTCATATATAGAGACCGGTTTGACGAACCAAATGACGAGTGGATGAAATGTATTGAGGCTACTAGCGATGAGTTACTTGGGGCATATACCAGAGCCGAAGATGATGCTTTGTGCTCAGCCTTCGAGGGTCGGGGCAAGAAAAGGTTGAACAGAGTTTTTGATGTGATTGGTTTCATATACCCTGATTATTATTACCCCTCGCAAAAGCAGGGAAAAAAGAGGAAAACTACCGCTTCGGCCATTTCTGTTGTGCCGAAGGGCAAGAAAATCAAGGTTTTGACCCACCAGCCAAGATATATTGAAACGGCCATGGTGCCGAAATTTGGTGAAGAGACATCTTCTGCTGCCGAAGCAAAACAAGCTTCTCCCACCGCTTAGGGCGCTGAAGAATCGACTGTAGTGCCGAAGGTGCCTATAGTCGAGCGAGCCGAAGCCAAAGATGGGGCGGCCAAAAAGCCAGAGATAGAAAAAACAATAGTGCTGCCAGAAATTCTGAGCCCGCCGGTAGAAGAAGAATTGCCGAAGATTGCAAAAGCTCCCGCCACAACTCCCAAGAGGAGAAGAATGGCTAGCGTATTAGACGCTGTCATGGAGACCACAAAGGCATCAACTCCTGCCCCTACCAAGAAAGTTGCCGAAGCTGCCATAAGTCACACTGAAACCGAAGCTGGGCAAGAATCTCCAAATGATGGCATGGCTGTGGAGTAGGATGTGGCCAAAGAAGCCAAATCCCCTGCTCCCGACGCACCGTCCGAAGATCTTGAATATATTATTCGACATGCTTTGGGAAAAAGATTATCCGAAGAAGAAGTTTTAGAAGCCAAACACTATGCCCAGGACCTGAAATACCCGAAGGGGGCCTTAGTGTTCAACAGTACAGGCGAAGATGATTTCTTGTACTATCTCCCGGACAACAAAGAGATATCCATCTGTCGGGAGATGGCCAAAAGTATGGGATTTCCGAAGCTCAAAGCTGGCCTCTCCACCATGTCAAAGGATGACCTCGCGGATAGCCTTGAATACAACAGTCTGAAGGTACAGAAGTTGCGAACTTAAAGTCTATGAACTTGGCAATAAAGTCTTTTATTCTCATGCTAATCCTTCATCCTTTTTTGTAGGGATTAATTCTTAGCAACGCCCTGAGGGCGCAAAAGAATGCTGAAGATGAAAGCTGCACGATAGCTCTCGGCAACCTTCGATCAGAAGTCATAAAGCTGAGAAATGAAGCCCTGGAGAAGGATAAAATTCTACTTTCATTGGTGGATAAAGTGAAAGAAAATGAAGGAAAGTTTAACACTCAATCCGAAACTTATAAAGCCAAAATTGAAGACCTTCGGAAAAAACTTGCCGAAGCCAATGAGAACTTTGCAGTTGCCAAGGCTAGTCAAGAAATTAGTGAATGGTCAAAAACTAGGCTAGAGAAAAATGTTGAGGAGCTTCGTGAATCCAAGGAAAGGTGCTTCGAGAAATCCTTGGATTGCATGAAAAAATTGAAAACTAGCTTTGCTAAAGTAGGTGCTTATTCTTCTGAAGAGAACTTCATTCGAGGCGACCACGAGGGCGCTAGTGATTGGATAAACGGGGAAGCCAAAGGTTTTGAAGAGATCCTGAGCGATCATGAGGGTATATGTGCTTTCTCCGACGCTCGAGGGATTGCGACTATCCTAGAGAAGGCTGGATGCGATCATGTTAAAGCTGCGGCCCAGGCTGAAGCCGCCTTCTCCATAGACGACACAAAATATCCTTCGGCCGAAGCTACTTTGGTGGGTGGAAAATTTTATTCTGATGTCTGGGTGAACGGTGGCTGGGAATTGACCAACGAGATCATAAAGAAAAATGAAAAAGAAACCCATGAAGCCCAAGAAGAAGCTAGGCGAGCCGGAGAAGCTGCTGAGCGTGAAAGGCGTATAGGTATTGCTTTTGAATTTTAGCTGCGGCCTTTATTTTATGGCTTTGAACTAACAGTTTGCCTATTACAGCCGAACTGTCGTTGCTGCTCGAGCCATACAACCCACTAGTCGATCCGGTCATGAAAGAAGCATTGGATATAATGAGCGTTGCTAACTCCATCGTCGACAAAGTCGTCGACAAGCTGCTGAACGAAGCCACGGAAAAAATACTTAAGAAAGATTAGACTTTATTGTAATGATACTATGTAGCATTTGGTGTATGGAACAATTAATCAGATATGTAAATTATTGTAATATATTTATTTACGATGCATGAAATTTACGCACATACCGTTTTTGAGCCTTTGGCAAAAAAACACCTTCCCTTCTTTTCATGCTTCACAAAGAAAGAAGCCCCTTCTATGGCAAGTCTGATAAAATTGTATTTCCCGAAGTTTGCTTCGTGCCTCAGCACATTTTCATTCAATAAAGAGTTGCCAAAGATTTTCTTCGTATCTAGTCTTTTTGTCGTTGATGCGATATGATGTATGATGTAATGTTATACGGAATGATATGATGATATGATGCAATATTATGGTGATGCTGAACACACACACACTCGCGCCCACACTAGAACACACAAGACTCTGCATCCCCTTAGGGACGTCTTTGGAGTCTTTAAGCTCTGCATCCCCTTAGGAACGACTTTGGAGCTTCTTCACCTTATATTTCGGTTGTATTTAAGCTCTGCATCCCCTTAGGAACGACTTTGGAGCTTCTTCACCTTCTATTTCGGTGTTATTAAGCTCTGCATCCCCTTAGGAACGACTTTGGAGCTTCTTCACCTTATATTTCGGTGGAATTTTTGGCTCAGCATCCCCTTAGGGACGACTTCTGAGCTTAGAAAACTTACTCTGCGCTCCCTTAGGAATGACTTTTGCAGCTTCGGAACTCACTCTGCGCTCCCTTAGGAACGACTTTTGTAGCTTCGGGACTCAATCTATGCTCCCTTAGGAACGACTTTTGTAGCTTCGGAACTCACTCTGCTCTCCCTTAGGAACGACTTTTGTAGCTTCGGAAGTCTGTTTAAGACGTATTTTACTCGTTGATACATACACAGTTATTAAATAAAATCGAAATTTAGTACTTCATGACTTGTTTCTCATACAAAAATTAAAATGGCATAAAAGATAAAGATACATCAAGAATAGGATATTCTTCAATAGATATGCTTGGATTCTGGCACAGTGCTGTTGACTGTGCGAGCTTCGGATTCCTGCCGAAATCATGCTGCTGCTGTGCTGTGGGTGCCCTTCTGGCTGCTGGCTTCGGGTCTGAGTTGGTGGTAATGGTGGTGGTAATGGGAGCTAGGCCCAGGAAGCTTGAGAGTGACTTGCCGAAGCGACAGAAGCCGAAGGTTGTTGATTGCCTACATACTCTGGTACATAGGGAGAGTAGCATGAAGCCGTATGTAAGACCTGCTTCGGCTGATTCTGCTGCGCCTCAGCTTCGGCAATCTCCTTTTGCTTTTGTATTGTGACTTGGCATGTTCTTGTGGTATGACCCTTATCTTCACCATAGAAAATAAACAATATAGCCTTCTGGGCTGATCTCCGTATCTTCCTCCGAAGCCCCTGTCGCCTCTGCCCCTTGGGGCTGGTGGCCTGAAAGAGCTTTGTTGTTGCCCTGAAGATTGGGAGCTATGTTGTGGCCTTTGTGGCTGGCTTCCTCTGTCATCACCTAGGCTGGAATTGTGGATTGATCTGACATGCCTGGGGTGGATTCTTCCTCTGAAGCCCCTAGTCATTTCAGAAAACCTGTAGGCTTCTTCCCTTCTCCTGCGGAAATCATTATCAGCCCAGATGTATTCATCCATCTTCTGAAGAAGCTTCTCCAGGGTTTCTAGGGGTTTCCTGGCAAAATACTGAGTCGTAGGTCCTGGCCAAAGCCCTTTGATCATGGCCTCAATGACAATTTCATTGGGCACTGTAGGCGCTTGTGCTCTCAAACGCAGGAACCTTCAGACATATGCCTGAAGGTACTCCTTTTGGTCTTGTGTGCACTAGAACAAAGCCTGAGCAGTGACTGGCTTTGTCTGAAATCCTTGGAAGCTAGTGATTAGCATATCTTTAAGCTTCTGCCATGATGTGATTGTCCCTAGCCGGAGAGAAGAGTATCAAGTTTGTGCAACACTTTTGACTACCATGACAAAGGATTTCGCCATGACTGCAGTGTTGCCCCCATAGGAAGATATGGTTGCCTCATAGCTCATTAGAAACTGCTTCAGGTCTGAGTGCCCATCATACATAGGGAGCTAGGGTGGCATGTAAGACGGGGGCCATGGGGTAGCCTGCAATTCTGCTGCTAGAGGAGAAGCATCATCAAAAGCAAAATTGCCTTGATGGAAATCATCATACCATTCATCATCGTTGTAGGAATTGTCTTGATGAAGCTCTCTGTGTTGAGGCCTTCAGTCTTGGTCATCTTGGGTGAGATGACGCATTTCCTCAACGGCCTCATCAATCTTCCTCTAAAGATCGGCAAGACGAAGCATCTTTTCTTTCTTCTTCTGGACCTATTGATGAATGGCTTCCAGGTCCGTGATTTCTTGGTCCAACTCCTCCTCCTGAGGTGTTGGACTGGTAGCCTTCCTTTTTTGGCTACTAGCTTCACGTAATGTTTCTTGGTTGACATCTAGTGGCTATAGTGCAGCCCCTAGCCCTGAAGACTTCTTCGGCGGCATGACAAAGGTCACAACTTGATGAAGGTGGTCAAATGAGTTCACCCATGGTGGGCGCCAATGTTGGTCACTTGTTCTCAAATGCTATGAGTTAAGAACAAGGCAACACAAATGTTAATGGTTAAAGACCTTCGTCCTTCGAAGCATTATCTCCCTTAGGATATAATGATCTTCAGACGAAGGTTATGAAGGACATACCTTCATCATCTCAACATGCGAGAATAAAAGCAGGAACATATGAGACATAGAATGAACATGAATGATCATCTTAAATCATTAGATTATCAATATTCTCATTATATGATCATGAACAAACATTGATGATATTAAATTACATTTGTACCTTCGGCTTGACAGAAGGTAAGAATCCAAGAGTGACGTGCGAGAGATTACAAGTCAGCATGAACAGTACGGTGTTACTGTTCATCTATTTATAGGCACAGGACGCAGCCTGGGTAAAATTACATTCATGTCCCTGACATCTACTATTAGCTAAAAAGTAAGCTATCGAGGGCTAAGCTGTCTTTTCCCTTTTAAGTCGGTTTCATTCTCCATCATCATCTATACGCTAAGCCGAAGCTTCTCTGTCCACAGCTTCGGAACTAGTCCATCCTTCTTCCAGGTCACACTCTTCATATCATGCACACCTTCATCTCAAAGCTAAAGGTTCCTGTGATAGTATATTATACTTAGAAAGCATGTTAGTCATGTTTTTGAGGACCTTCGGAAGGCGAAGGCCCACAACAAACCTTGCTTTGTTATTTTTTAGGGTGATACTGCCGAAGGTTAATGAAACGAAGCTTGTTCTGTAGCGCTGAAGGAGTCTTCGGATGCTTCTCTTGTTAATATCTGTAGACTTTTGGACGTTCTTTGTACAAGAAAGTGTATCATTCGACAAAGAATTGTAAATGAATTGTGAACAGATTTTTGTAAATATTTGTGAATGCTTCGTAATGTTGTTTTACCTTTTATTTGACTATTGTCTACTTTGTTGTGGATGAAACCGATGCCCGCAGTTTTTTGAGCCGAAGGCGAAAAACACCTTCCCTTCTTTTCGTTCACAACAAAGCACCTTTGGACCAAAGTCAAGGAATGACCCTCTCTATATAATGAAGTGTTTTCCTTTCTTTTTCTGAAGAATATCTTCATTTGAGACAACACATTCTTCGTTCACAACAAAGCAGTTTCTCGTTGAAGGCAGAAACCCTCGTTTCTTCTCCTGTCGATGCCTTATGTGTTATGTCATGATGTGATGAAGCATGCAAATGTATTCCGAAGGCAAAAAACTCACGCAAATACACACCCAGACTTTGCTTCCTCTTAGGAACGAATTTGGTGTCTCTTCACCTTTTACTTAGTTGGTATTTCAGCTTTGCATCCCCTTAGGAATGACTTTGGAGCTAAGCTCTGCATCCCCTTATGAACGACTTTGGAGCTTCTTCACCTTTGACTTAGGTGGCATTTAAGCTTTGCATCCCCTTAGGAATGACTTTGGAGCTTCTTCACCTTTGACTTAGGTGGCATTTAAGCTCTGCATCCCCTTAGGAACAACTTTGGAGCTTCTTCACCTTTCACTTAGGTGGCATTTTAGCTTTGCATCCCCTTAGGGACAACTTTGGAGCTTTTTCATACTTTTTTACACTCGATGGTGTAATACTAGATCTTTACATTTTACATGTGGGGGAAGCTAGCCCTTGTATTGCACAGGGCCGCGCAAGAAAAAAACAAAAATTACAAACTATGGCCCCATTAAAAACATTTCTCCCCTCTTGAATGGGTGCCATATGGAAAAGTAAGAAAATTACCTAATTTACACATAATATCTCCGAAGCTCATCTTCATTCTAAGATCTTGGAATGTCATTACCGTCCATGTCTTTCAACCTGTATGATCCAGGTCTTGATGAAGACACCACTAAGAAGGGACCTTCCCACTTGAGCTGAAGCTTCCCCACTATGTCTGTGTTGGCCACTCTTCGAAGCACCAAGTGTGCTGGCTTGATATTCTTTAATTTTACCTTTCTGTCTCGCCATTTAACTATTTTGGCCTGATATTTATTGATGTGGTTTATTGCCTGAAGCCTAGTCCCTTCTATGGTGTCTTTTGTTATTTTGCAAGCCTCTTAGTCTTCTTCCGAAGCTAGGGTCCTTATTGAACCTGTTCTTGCTTCTTCTGGTGTTATTGCTTTGTCGCTGAATAAAAGTTTGAATGGGGTAAACCCTGTTGATCTTGAGACAACAGTGTTGTGATTCTGTTGGGGACTTGTTCTCAAATGCTTCGGATTAAGAACAAGGCAACATAAAAAGTGTTAAATGATAGAGTCCTTCGTCCCCTTAAACATTATTTCCCTTCGGGATATAATGTGTTCCGGACGAAGGTCACAAATAACATATCTTCGTAAGCACAATAAATTATGACGAAGAACTTACATGCAACATAAAAAAGTAATATAAACATTTAAATATTACCACAACATCACTTCTATTTTATTATCATGTAAAAATGGAAATGATTTTAGATTACAAGTGTACCTTCGGATTGCAGGAAAGCAAAAGTACAAGGATGACGGAAAGCAAATGCCAAGTCAGCGTGAATAGTACGGGAGTACTGTTCATCTATTTATAGGCGTGGGGTGTAGCCCATGCAAAATTACATTCATGTCCATTACATTTGCTACTGACTTATGGGAATCTATCAAGGCCTAAGTAGTCTTTTCATCTTTAAGTCGGTTTCCCTTTCTGCTATCGCGACGAAGCTTTCTGCGCATAGCTTCGGCTGTGCACCATCCTTCGTACAGCTTGGTAATCAGCCCGTCCTTTATTTCAATCCCCCTTCGTCTGGCTTGGGCTTCGTTCTGACCGTACTCCATGTTCATGATCTGAGTCCGAAGAGACCTGTTCATATAACTCACTTGGAAAATATTGTCAAATTATGTTTTTGAGGACCTTCAGAGGACGAAGGCTCCGAACAGTAGCCCCTCGCAATATTAATTTGTTAGTGATAAATTCAGATTGCGATGTGGACGGAGGCCTTAAGCCGAAGGTCCGAAAAAACACCTTCCCTTTGCTAGAATAGCAAAAGTCACTGACACCTGGGACCACACAGTTTCCGTCATATCGAGTGTATAAATAGGAGCCCGCCACATTTGATTTGGCACGCTCTCTTTGCCATCTGTTTTTCCTGCTTATAAAGCTTTCTGCCCAAAAATATTTGTTTTCTTTCCTAGTTTCAAGCTTCGGAAGCGAGAAGTAAGATTTCCAAAGGAATGTCTGAGGAGAAGAAGGCTGGTGTCGAGATGAAGCTAAGTCTCTCTGAAGAGAAGAACCTGGGTTTTCTTGAGGCAATGTCGAAGACCAATACAGAAAAGATCACCAAGGAGATTTTAGAAGGTTTATCTGAAGATACTGGTGACAGCGACAGTTATGATGTAGAAAGCGGTGGGGGAGAGTCCGAAGATCGACCATGGCGGCCAAGTCACTCGGTTTTCGGGAAAACCACTATTAAGCAGAGTCATATTGACAATATGAGGGGGAGATATTTTCGAGATATATCCATTGTGAGGGCTGATGCTGGAGAAAAAACTTCTCCCACCCCCGAAGAAGATGAGGTCGTGATCTTCCGAAGCTTTCTCAAGGCTAGGCTTCGGTTCCCCCTAAGCAGCTTTGTTGTCGAAGTCCTGAAGACATTTCAAATCTACCTTCATCAAATTACTCCCGAAGCTATCATAAGAATGGGGATCTTTGTCTGGGCTGTGAGAAGCCAAGGTTTAGAACCAAACGCTAAAAGCTTTTGCAAAATTCATGAGTTGTTATATGAGACGAAGCCCTGGGGGAAAGAACAATATCACAACAACTTTGGTTGTTACAGCTTCGGTGCCCGCTCCGGGTCAAGCTGCCCCGTGCCAACCTTTCGGAAGAGGTGGCCCGGTGCCTGGATGATAGAATGGTTCTATGTAAAGAATGACTTGACAGCGCAGGAAGATGTTAAAAGTATCATTATGCGTCCTATCTAGCAACGCTTCGGACTCCGAAAGCCGAAGGTTGAAATGGATGAAGCGGCCGAAGAATGCCAAAGAGCCTTCGGCGTAATCTGCTCTTTTATTGGGACAAGGGACTTGGTCCAAGAGCATATTGCCTTCAGGGTGTGGCCACTTGCAGGAAAGTGGGAAATGCCGAAGGAGACCATCAAAGAGTCTGACGAAGGTGGACTGGTCAGACTAAAATACACATTCAAATACGGGGATAAGTTTGTTGAACCTGATGACGACTGGTTAAAAAGCATTGAAACCTTAAGTGACGAACTGCTTGGGGTATATTCGAAGGCCGAGAATACTGCATTATCGGCAGCCTTCGGAGGCCGAAAGAAGAAGAGGCTCAACCGGGTATTTGATGCAATCGGGTTTGTCTACCCTGACTATCATTATCCGGTGCCAGGCCGCAAAAGAAAAAATACTTCTCCTGCAACAGAAGTTGCCATAGGTGCTTCTAGTGAGCCAGTGCCGCAAAGAAAAAAGATGAAGGTGCTCACCCACCGGGCACGTTTTATTGAGCCGGCCACAGTGCCTGAATTTATCGGTGAAGTCTCTTTGGCCACTGAAACTACAGAGCCAGCTCCAGTGCCGAAGATCGAAGAAAAAACTGAAGGACCTTCAGCAGAGAAGGCAGAAAAACCGAGAATTGAAGGACCAAAAATATTGGAAATCTTAAGTCCTTCAGCAAGTGTTGAGACAATAAAAAATCAAAAGGGTCCATCGGTGACCCCGAAAAGAAAAAGAATGGTGAACGTGCTAGATGTTTTGGAGACAATTAAGTCTTCAAGCATAACTCCAAAGAAAACTGTTGAACTTTCTGAAGTGTCTACTGAAGCTTTAGTTGCTGAAGCTTCAAAGCAACAACTTGAAGCTGAAGCTGGGCCTTCAGAGCCCACCAAGGAACAATCTTTGGAAACCGAAGAAAAAATAAAAGTGTCAGAGCCAATTTTGGTTGAAGAAATTGACACTGCCGCCCCCGAAGCTCCTTCCAACATATGCGATTACATTGTGCGACATGCTTCGGGGAAGAAATTATCTGAAGAAGAGATCTATGAAGCCAATCACTATGCCAGAGAATTAAAATATCCGAAGGGGGCAGTAGTGTTCAATGGGACAATCGAAGATGACTTCCTATACTGCGTCCCTGATAACAAAGAATTATCTGTCTGCCGGGAGATGGCTAGGAGTATGGGGTTTCCGAAGCTTGAAGCAGGACTATGCGCTATGACGAAGGAGGATCTTGCGGATAGCCTTGCTTATAATAGTCTGAAGGTGCGAGAATTGCGCGTTTTTGAAAATTTATGATTCGAAATCTATTGTTTTATTCTTATACTAACTTTTTACATATAGGGCTTAATACTAAGCAACGCGCTGAGAGCGCAAAAGAATGCCGAAGACGAAAGCTATGAAATTGCTTTCAACAACCTTCGGACAGAGGTTATCAAACTAAGGAACGAAGCCCTGGAAAAGGACAAAATTCTAGTTACATTGGTGGATAAAATAAAGGAGAACGAAGCTGCATTTAAAGCACAAGTTGCAGCTCAAAAGCACGAGATTGACGATCTTCGGAAGCAATTGGCCCGGGCGAAAGAAGAACGCAAACTTGAAGAAACGAGGCGAGAATGTAGCGATCAATGGGCTAATCACTTGGAAGGAACCGTTGAAGAGCTTCGGTCTTCTAAGAAAAGGTGCTACGAAAAATCCATGGAATGTGTAAAGAAAATAAAAACCAGCTTCGCCAGCGTTGGCGCATTTTCGAGTGAGGAAGATTTTGTGAGAGGTAACCCGGAAGGACCAATCGAATGGATAAGTCATGAGGCTGAAGCCTTCGAAGAAATTTTAAACAGTCGCGGAGACATTTGTGCCTTCTCGGGTGCTAGGGGCATTGCTACTATGCTGGAGAAAAGAGGTTGCGATCATGTTAAGGCTCTTGCACAATCTGCAGCCAGCTTATCTCCTGAAGATATTAAAGATCCCTCGGCCGAAGCTAGCCAGGCTGGTGGAAAATTTTTCACCGACGTCTGGGACAATGGTGGCCGAGAAATGGCCCGAGAAATTATTCAGAAGAGTGAGAAGGGTATTCACGACGCTAGAGAAGTAGCTAAGGCCGCTGACAGAAGCTCAGAGCCCGAAGGGCAAATAGGTATTAGCTAATGGTTTTTATTGTGTTGTAATTTTTGATTTTAAACTTTCGTTCGCAATTTATAATAGCAATGTGGCCGTATCATGTCCTCCTTCAGATCCTACTAAAGCGTCTCCGGGCCCTCTCCCGAAAGGAGACGAAGAAATTAAAAAGATGGCTGAAGCTATCATGGATGAAGTTGTTAACCGACTCCTGAATGAAGCTGCCGAAGTTGTTTTAAGAGAAGATTAAGCACTATTGTAAAGGCTTCTGAAATGAAATATGTGTGACATTTTGTAACCCTGTGATATATTTGCTTTTAATGATTCGATTCTTTACGATGCATGAAACTTTACATACGTACCGTTTTTGAGCCTTCGACGAAAAAACACCTTCCCTTCTTTTCATGCTTCGTGAAGATAGAAGAACTTATGCATCACGTCAATGTTCATAGTGCTCTGGTGAAGGATATCCAAGCTTCGTGAAAATATTCTCCGAAGCTATATTCCGAAGATCAATATTGTATTCCCTTGTGACTTTGCACGATTTTCACTTTCTCAAAGCGCCCTTTCGAGGGTTGATACTGTGTCCCCTTCTTTTGCCATATGCAGCATGATGTATGATGCTTATGCTATGCAAAATGATGTGATGGTGTTATGTTATGTAGATGACATTTGTTCGAAGATACACACATATCCCCGTAAAACACACAATATTTTTGTATCAGCGCTGACTTTTCGCTGTAAGCTCTGCATTCCCTCAGGAACGACTTTGGAGCTTCTTC